>JAKOOJ010000002.1:23840000-25040000 GCA_022577455.1 Arizona elegans
TATTAAATTTAAAAATGAATATTTAAGATACATTAGAAAACTGTCATAGTGTGAATGTTAATCAGAATTAGTTTTGGTACCTGAGGTGATTCAACTGACAGACTAATTGCTCTTACAAAGCTTAGAGTATAATTTTATTCATTGATGAGCTCCAGATTAATTATGTTCATAGAATGCGTTTAATGTAAAATTTCATTGAAATAAACTGATCACAAACAATAAGAAAACCCAATAATTTTCTAATTAATCAAGATAGGCATGTTTACCTTTGCATATGCCAAATCTGCACAAACAATATATGCACAAGCAGGCAGTGTATTCATGAATATTACTTAAAGCAGGCATTGCTCAAGTGGAAAAAAACAAATCTCCATCTAGGTGTTAAAAATCACTATTTCTTCCTGTTCAACTTGCAAGTATTAGATCAGAAGCAAATATTGATGGGTTTTTTTTTTTACACTTAATCTGTTTAACTGGACTGAAATGTGAATATAGTATTAAGACAATCATGTACGTATACACAAAGGCTGCTATTATACTTAATGAATTACAAATAAATAAGGCCTACTATCATGCTATCATTAACTAATTAAACACAATATTTATGCTTGGAGCTAAAAATTAATTGTAGGAACTTTGGAATCAAGTTAGAGAGATATTTGTAGCCAGGGTTGAAATGAGGGGTTCCTTGGTGTTCTCTGAGCTTGGTTGTTTTCTTGTAGATGTTTCATTACCAAATCAGGTAACATCATCAGTGCTAGCCATTTAGCACTGATTATGTTACCTAGTTTGGATAATAAAATGTCTCCAAGAAAACAATCAAGCTCAGAGACCAGCAAGGAGCCCTCATATACTTGAACTTAAATCTGAGTCGTAATATTATTTAGCAATGTATGAAATACTCAAATGCACAAAACCTATTCAGCTGGGACTTAGAAGTAACAAATAATTGAAGACAAATATACCAAAACTTCTGCATTGTCTCATATGCACCTCAAACAGCGAGCAGTGTTTCAGCCTCATCTCTTCTTCTTGATGAATTTACAGGAACAGATTTGAAGGGCAGGGATTACATCACACTAAATAGTCATGCAAATAACTTCAAGTTTTATCAAAGTTAACTGGAATTTATATGCAAAATGTCCATCCATAATAGTCAGCTTTAAATAATTTCTATGCCGGTTGAACTCAAAACTTTATGATCAAAATTTTCCAAATATAAGATTTTAGTTGATATAAAGGATTTTGCAATTTTTAAATAGATAGCATAGTAAATATCCCTTATAATATATATCTTTTATAACTTAGCTGCTTCCAGAAATACAATGCAGTGTATCTCTAAGGGAATATTAGTTATTAAAACAAATATATTGCATGAAATTCCAGAGAACATATGTCCTTTTTCAAATAAATACTATCAGTATAAAGGAAGGAAAGAAACTTTTTTTTTAAAAAAAAAAATCAGACTATATCTTTTATGGCTGCAATTAATGTATGTTCACTAATCTACTAATCTATATATGTTTTTTATCTCCATATTATAATATAAAGTGGAATACAGTATCATCCAACTAACTTTTACAGCTTAGTTTCAATTGTTTATTAATAAATGTTTCTATTTTCTTGCAAGGTTCAAAATCAACAACAACAAAAGAAAATCTTACATTAAGAGTAAGCAGTTGAATACATACCTGCTAACCTGCTTAGTATAATAAATTCTATCAGCAATTTGAAAGGCCAACGACTTTGATGATCTAACTCCTTCTATTTGAAAAATATGGACAATGCACTGAAAACTTGTTACTAAGCTCTGTATTGCTCCTGGATAAAAACTGTTCTCTAAACTCTGCTCAGTCAAATTATAAAACCCACCTACAGCCAGCTTTGCTAATGAAAAGGTGGGGGGGTGCTTTTCTGAACAATAGAAGAATTCCCCTGCATTTAGAATGCAGTTCCCATTAGAGCTAAGAATCAGAAATGCCACTTTTACCTCTGTTTTTTTAATTGATATTGTCCCAACCCTCTTCTACGGTTCAGTGAGACACTGTTTGTGAAATGATTAAAAAGAACGTGATCTGATCAAGAGGAGAGAATAATGGGAACGGAATGCTAGGTTAGCCATAGTGCAAAGTGCTGGGAACGAAGAGCAAGGGACTTTTTACTCTATTGTTTTTATTCCCATCTGCTCTTTAGACATCTCAGATCACTTTGATTCTTTATTTACTCTGCTAAAAATGGGTTAAAAGTTGCCCACTTACATTTGGGAACAAGTTACAGATCTTTAAAAAAAAAGAAAGAAAGAAAGAAAGAAAATAAATAAAAATCCTTGAATTATATCAAGTTTCCAAAAGGTCATCACTGTCTCTGCTGTGGCCTTTTCCCTATCCCAAATCCTCTATCAATATGTCATAGTGAGTTAGGCAAAGACAAAAGAGAGGCTCAGTGTGAAAACTGCACATATATCTAATCCTGACAAAGCAATGAATAGGCCTTCACAAGTATAATTATGCTTGTTTATTTGTTACCACGTACAGAGAGCTGATGAAAAAATCCATCAAAGTGGTATTATGCAGACACCAAGAGCTTCTTTTCTTTGGTCGCTAAAGCCACATTGAGGCTTAAATTCCTTATTGTTAAATTCAGAAGAAAAGGGGAGGAAGAGAGATTTTGGTTAGACTTTTTTGCATCAGTTGCTGACAGATCTTTTGTGTACAGCGCTGTATTATTAGATGCATTAGTTAGAGGCTTGCTCATTCAGTTCCCTCATTTTAGACCATACTGGAATCTGTAATTATAAAGTGCTATTCACTTTACCTTTACTCTGGGTGTGGCAGGCATCTGACTGATCGCAAGTGAAGCAGATTTAAAATCTGATTTATTTCCCCTCCCCCCCTCAAATATTGGGATTTAGAATTTCCAAAGACAGGTAAACTACCTGAACAAAAGCATGAGGTCGAAATCTAACAGAATTGAAAGCATAATCAAACTGAGATATAGATCTTTGTAATAATACAGAAACTAAGACAGACGAAACTGAATATGCGCCTATAACAAATTCAAGGTTGGCTGCCTGTGTGAACTTTTACATCTATCCAGAACCTAATTCCACTACCCCATGAACCAAAGCTCAAAAAAAAAAAAAAAACAAAGTTATTGAAGCAGCCCCAAGGTAGTATGGCAGATGTATGATGCAAAGAAGACTCTTTTTCTTGGAGAGAGATCCGTATAAAAGCCATGACACACTAAGAGACCCTATCAAACAGCTTTACGACAGCATGACTTGAAAGATCAGAGTTGGGGAATGGTTGCCAAATAACCTTCTCTGCTCCCTTTACGAAGAGAATTATATCAAAGTAAAAGCAATATGCATAGTTAATGTCTTTGTGAGCTTTCCAATTTAAAACAGAAAAGCTGTAATTTTTCTTTGCTGGCAATCTGGAAACACTCTGGAGTTAATTACAGCTGATTCGAAGTGAACGACACAAACAAAGACCAGTCTATGTCCAGACAATTATACTGCATTAACCAGCTTAGAGCTTCCTGCTGATGTTTCAGAGCTCTTCTATTACACCCTTCTACCTTCCCAGCACGATAGAAAATGCTTCTGCAAGGAGGAATTAATGAAGAGAACTGCAAAAGAATGTGTGACGACCTCTCCTGACATGGCAAAAACTTTCCACCCATGTCACGACAAAGGGGAGAAAGTAATTAAGTTTGAATAAAAGGATGTAACCAAATATATTGTGTACTTAAAGCATCACTTTAAAAAGAAAACCAGAAAAGTTTGCAAATCACATACTTGACTGACTGTGGAATCACAATATTGTTTCATTTCTTTTTACTTTATTATCTTCAAAGGCTATTGGTTCAGATTTTGTTTGAAAAACTATCACCATTATTTTGAAATGTCATGTGACAGATCAGCTTTTTACATGTCTTCGAAAAGGTTGTTTCCTTGTTTTATATATATGAAGGGCTCAATGATAGCCAGATCATTGGCCCTGTTATTTTTAATTTAAATTAAACAATTGAAATATCATTGTTTAATTCTTTTATATTGTTCCCAGCTGCTCCATGAAACTAGTTCACCTTCATTCCTCTGGATGAAGATCAGCATTTTGCCACTAAAAAATTGATTTCTTCTCAGAAACTGTATCTGTATAACAAATATGACAATGTATATTTTTCTTTTTTTCTCTTTGATCTTTAGATTAAATTTTGCAATCATCTGGCTTGATCACGATTGTTATTATTTTTTTAAAAAAATAATAACAATCAACAAGCCTTTTTCTGACATTGCTTTAGTATTAATCCAGACAGCAGTATTTAATTACAAAGTAACTACCTTAGTCTGTAGCTTAAATTGTGGAATCAGGAAAACACTGGATAAATAACAAAGCAACATTTCTCATGTCTTTCTTTTACAGAAAGGTGCATCTGAACAGCAGTGACCCAGTAAAATTTAAACAGTAATCCTTTGTCTTATCTATGCAAAGTAGGATTAGGGTTACAATGATGACTGTTTAATCCCTTTGATTTTCCTTTGCTGTATAAATATTAATCTACAAATCAATCAAGTCCTGTATTGTAATGCACACAACATACTTTGTGAAAGGTTATGTAAATTATAGTCATTTTACAAGCTCCATCTGAAAAGAACTTCATGCTTTCCTTTTCATCCCAAAATCTGTATTGGATTTAAAAATTGAAATTTTGAACGCACAAAATGAAAGACTTGAACCCTTAAATTTTCAAAATTCGTCCATGAAAGAGATTTTCCCCTTAATAATACACTGTTCTGCTTTCATAGATGTTTAAATTACCAAATCTACTATTTTTAGATACTACCAATTACGGTAAGTAAATGTCTTTAATTTTTGTGAGAGTGTTTTTGAAAACTTAATAAACTCAAAAAGTGTAAATGTGAGAGACCAGATGTTTTCCTATAATCTTATGTTTTGAAATAGGTTACTGACACATTTTATAATGTCATAAATACTGCTGTGCCGGAATAATCCTATAGAATACATTTACTGTGGAGTTTTAATTTGTTAATTCAAACCAAGGATTAGATTCAGACAAGTTTGTTTTACTTATGAGTAAAACTATTGAAAACATTGAATTTTAAATTAGTGATTATGAAGTCTTAAGTTAGTTGCTATATTTCTTCTAGAAATATGGAACTAGTTAGCAATCCTTGCAATTCTTACTTATTTAACTGTACTGCAATAGTAGGCAAACAGTAAAAACAGTAAATGAGAAAATAGATCTTCAGTTATACATAGTACAAAATGAAAGATACACTACTACTTAAGGCTGTGGAAATGCTGTACTTAAGACACAGCCCATGAGTGACAGTTCCTGCAGAATACATAGAACTGGGAGTTATTTTCAATTCGACAGGTTTCAATAAAATACATCCAGACATACAGCATCATTTAATATGATTTCATCTTAAACATCTAGTTTGGCCATAGAATTATTTTAAAAAAAAACATAGTCATTAATATTGTTCTAGAGTAATCTGCCAAATTTTGTTTGGCTAGTGCAAAATCAGCTGGGACTTCTGTTTTTATCAAATAGGGCCTTTCATAATTTTTTTCAGTGGAAGTTAATTTGACTCCTCTGCATAAGTGAAGTGAGCAATTCAGTAATTAACTTTTGTGTTTTAAAATGTATAAACTTTAATTGGTTTTCATTGTAAACAAACAAATGTCAGCTACAATTATAAGCTCTTTGGTTTAACTACATATTATTCCTTTACAAACAAACCTGATGTCAGACAAATTAAAATCAAGTAGCCGGCTATTTTAAGTTGAATTTTACATGATCTGCCAATCACTTGATTACTAAACTTTAATATCATAGTAGGAAAACTATTTTGGTAAAAATAATTATAAGAATTTCAACTAAGACAGGCTTAATTGTATTGATTCAAAAGATGCATACGTAGAGAAAGCATGTTGAAAGAGTAATGTTATCTTCAATCTACAGTTACCATTCAAACAAAATTACCTGGTATGAAGAAAAAAAAAAGCAATGTTGAACTCATGTTTGCCTCCCCACCCATAAAGAACCAACTGAAGTAGTTCTTTCGCTTACCATCTTTGAACTTTAAACAACAAAATATCAATGTGAAACAACTTCAAGGCATGAAGACTTGGAGGTTTATTTACTGACTAGTGTATCTATTAAGACCAGGAACAAGTGGAGCTGTCAGGATGTAATGAAGGTAAATGATTAGTTAGCACTGAAGCTGAGCTCTTCTTCAATGCAATAAGAGTTAATTAAAGTTTACCACCAAACATCAACCAAAGCAGGATGTTGATCAGGTTTCAGCATTAAGTGCAAACAGACAATGGTTGGCAGCAATTAGTGTAACTATCAAATGACATGCAACAATAATTATACATTTAAAATAGCTCAATGTCTGGTGGGGAAGGGGAACCTTATCAGCCCCCTTTGACTACAGTACAAATATTCAAAGAACAGGAAACAGGTGTCAGATATTTCATGTTAGCACTGTAAATCAATAGAATCCAACAATAAAAACACACTACCAGTATACAACTATGTTATCTGTAATGGAGGAATTTACTCTTCATGAAAGAGAAGAAAATTAACTGCTTGCTTGCAACAAAGGTAAGTGGTACCAAGATCAAATAAAGCACTAGTTGTTGCCTTTCAAAATGACATATAAATAAGCTGGCAAATGCTTGCAATTTAAAACCAATGTTTGGGACCATTTTATTTAAAATTTTAAATTGGATGCAAATTATTCTGCCATTTCAACCTTTCAGTTGCCTCTTTTTCACAGAGTAGAGGTGAAACAAATGTCTGAAACCTTATTTCAAGGATCCCTTTCTTCTTTTAGCTTGTGTATACTGGATGGAGAACAAACATTACAACTCTGGGACAAGAACCCAACATTAGGATAGTTGTCTTTGATAAACAGGAGTAGCTCAAAATGTTTTATGAGTCATACAATTCAAACAGCATCTTCTGTTATGCAATTGACAATAAAAATAATTCAACTATGATAGTCTTTGTCACTCACAAAGAACTGAATAGATCAACTTTCTCACTGGATTGCTATAGTTGCTTGAAGAGTGCCCAAAGTGTACTCACTGAGATAATTGCATCTATTCTATTATGGAAATGGATTTTTGAGTTGGTTGCCTCTATGTCAAACACTAATCAGAAGACATACTTGGTATAAAACCTCATTAAAGATACATATTCAAGCATTTACGAGGACATTTATTTAGATGTAACCTCTACACAACTTATGTTTTATCATGAGGAACCATTTAAATTGTATGAAGAAGGTTTTTTGACTAAGTTTCTGATAAAGATTGATGGATAACTTTCTCCATCAAATTTCTCCATGTATAGGGCAAAAGAAAAGTTTCCTGTATGATCAATAATTTGATGAAAAACAGGCAGCCATGTGTAGGAATTAACAGTTCTTCCAACTGAGTGATTTAGGAATGAGATTCTATGCAAAGCCATATTGGGACCAATATTTAAACTATTCACCAGCTATAAGAAGTTGGCAATGAGGTGGGCATCTGCAAATAACCATTTTTAGGATACTTAAGAGATCAAAAGGTTCTCTGGGATTTGGTGAATAAACATTCCAAGGACAATGTAAGCGTAATGAATGTAAGCGTAAGAAGGATAGGAAGAACTACCCTTTGGAGTGAATCATCTTCCTTATATCTTTGTTTCACATATTTTCTGTATTTCATGCAGGAAATCAAGGGACCATGCATAAATCTTCCTCCTGTGGTTATATCCTGATAACAATCCCTTGAGAAAGGTGGGAGTAAGTGATAAGACCTTTGTGAAAGTCACCCAGGTAAAATTCCTAGTAGAGATAAACTAGAATCTGGGTCTTTCCGAGCCCTAGTCCAGGACTTTAAATATTTTCATATATACTTTTACTTACATTTTATGACAAAAGTGAAGTTAGCTAACCATGATGTCAGGGCCATCATGTCAGTTAAGTGGATCAATGCAAATATCAGTTTAGATGCATGAAGCAGTTACTACTGCTGCTAAAAAAGCAAATACCATATTAAGAATAATAAAGGTTTAAAAAATAAAATGGTCTATTTTAATATGTGTATCTATGATGCAATGATACTTGCTATAATGTACCCTGTTCTCAAAACAACTCAAAAAAAAAAAGAAAATAAGATGCAGAACATGTTTGGAGTCCCCCTGGTACAACTCCATTCTGGAGGAAAGTTACAACTCTTTAAGAGTTTTAACTTTGGGTGGGGGGGGAAACCCTCCAGATGACAGTGATATAAACATATGAGCAGCCTGTGCAGAAAATTAATATGAAAAGGTTTTATTTATACATTTATATTAATAGATCCCAAGATGGTTCCATAAAACTCAATAGTTGTAGAACAATACAGAGCAAATGAAAAACTGCTTCTTCAAAGAAGAATCAAACAAGTATTTGCTATTTACTGCAAGATGTATTTATGGCCTTTGATGGCTATAATGGGGGGAATGTTGTGGTATATAATGTACCAGTATTTATTTGTTATGGAGAACACTAGCTAGGAATTTCTGTGGTTCTCCTGGTAAACTTTCTATAGGCATCTTCTTGGCCACTGAGGAAACAAGATGCGGGATTAGATGGGCCTTTGATCTTATCTGTACAGTTCTTTTTACATTCTTTTAAAAGAGTCCCAGGAAACATGCTACTGTTAGTGCTCTGGAGAGACAAGATATAAATGTTTTCAATGAGTAAATATCACTGTTTTAGCTAATATTCCCTTTGATCTAAGTTACTGATTAGTGCCACCTATTGGAAGTTAGCAGAAACACTTTTAAGTAAGAAAATGTATATTGCTCCATCTAAATTTACTCTAAGTTTACAATTAGAGAGTTTACAAGCAGAGAGAGGCAAGATCACTATTGCAATTTGTAACAGAGCATCCTTGTATGTACCCTGAATGCTAGATAATTTAGAGAGGAAGAAAGAAACTTCAATAGATAAGTCAGTATCACGTTTGAAGTCAATGAAAGTAATGCTATCTAGTCACAATTTGCCTGACTTTTTTTAAACTCAGCTTTGGCAAATATATAGTAAGTTGAAATACTCACATATCATATTCACTTTAAATCACAAACTCTGTTCTAAAAAGCGTTGTTTCTTCTTTTAAGGAATAAATTACAATGTACCGGTAACTGGCTATGTATTCCAGGTGGTTATAATTCCATTGTTACAGCAGGACTGTCATTTAAAGTGAAATAGTCTGCAACCTTAAAGTAACTGGCTACTGCTCTAGAGAAAAGTACATACTTGCAGCCAGCATAGCTGCATTTTCCTAAATAGTGAATCTTTGTGTTTCAAATATGAAACAAAATAGTATCAAATATGAAACAAAATATAAAACAATAATAGTACATTATTCTATACTACTATAAGCACATAATCATCATTCTGATCAGCTTTAAAACCGGACAAATAGACCAAGAGACTGCAAAAAGTTTGTATGGAGAGCTGTCTCAAACTTTACCAAAATAGTACAAATGATCTGCACTTCCTCATTCCCTTTCTTATGAAGAGAGGAAGTAGATGGATGTGCCTGCTGTTTCTTAAAGTGACCACTGGACGTGATCAGTGATTTACTTATTGAAACTGGACGAAAGTTCATTTCTAGTACAAACAAAAAAAGCTACAATATGTAAAATATATGAGTTAAAATTCTTGGAGTGGAAAAAAATCCATAATTTAGCTCTTGATGATTAAATTACTTCCCCAGATGTATATGCATGTAACTAACAACAGATAAATGCTAAAAATTCATCATTTTACCATTTTTTATGATTCAAACAAATGATGTCTTTCACTATAGCAGACTAATGTCAAATAAAAAAGCTGCTTAAACAGGTTGCGATGCTAAATACATTTGTAGTGGAACGTACAAGTTTCCATCACAACGTTTATTTAATACAAAGCCTCATTATTTTACAATTATTTCTCTCCATCATGGAGCATTATGATCAAAATGGACTTCACCCCCACCAAAACAAATTACATTTTCCAAACGTCTTCTGCTCTGCTCTGGCTTTGTGCACAGAGTTAGCTAATCCAAGCATTTCCCCAGAGCTGCATTTAAGCTATGGCCCACTCCCAGCACAAAAGTGTCTCCAAAAGCACTTTCACCCCCTTCAGCACTCATGCGCTCATTGGTCCTGACATTTTCACTTCAGCCATGACAAATGAGCTGATAGCTGTGATCAGATTGCACACAAGTACTACTTTATCTAAAGACATATCATTAACTCTCATCACTATCTTCCAGTATGATTCTTCTTGTTTAATTTGTTGTGAAAATGCAGCTGAGTTTTAAAGCATCAAAACCTTAAGTAACCACAAATAAACGCCACTAAATAAAAAGGGGCAGATTTGGACAGGATCAGAACATGACTACCATTAACTAAATGTGTCTCAAGGGACTTAAGTAACTGTACTCAACCTCTGCCCTAGTGCAAACATGCCATTTGAAAGTTTTCTAAAGGTCCCTTCCCCCTTGGTAGATTGCAAATGTTCTCTCTCTCTCTTTCTCTCCCCTTTCTCTCTCCTCTCTCTCTCTGAGAAACATAAATAAAAGGAAACAATCAAGCATAACTAATAAATTTGGAAACCAGTTTCTGTTTCTTAAAATGACTCAAGCTATCTTTTCTTAACATGAATCTGCCTTTTCTACCAGAAACGCTTTTCACTTCAGTATTAGTGAAACCAGTTCGTTTTTCTAATCTATAATAGCAACATTCGACCTAAACTATTTGGGGGGGGGGGGGGAGAATAATAATTGGGTGCATTCTGAACAGGAAAATTGTTCCTTAACGGCTAAAGAACCTAAGTTCCACTTACACAGTTGTCACTGAATCTAGAAGCTTTGCAAGGTATATTATTTGTAACTTTTCCAAGCAATTCATCTGAGAATAAACATAAAAGCAGAGTCAACTGTGGCACAACAGATCTTGGGAATAGGGGTCATGCTTTGAGGTAAAGTGCTATTCACTTCTAGACCATGCAAGGAGCTTTTTATTCCTGTCCTTATTGGAATCAGTTCCCCTTACCAGAGCAAGAACAAAGCCAAGTGCTCATGTGAGGTTTGTGTATAAATCAGAGGTAAGCTACTTTAAGTGTCACTTGTGATTTTCCTGTTGACAGTGTTCACTTAAATAGACTGCTAGGACTAGCCATACTGGCAAATCTTAATAGTTCTTAATCTGCATCCTTCTTTTTTTGGAAAAGAAGTTATTTGCCCCATTTTTAAAAAATCCAAATAACTTGTGTAGCATCGTCTATGATATCAGATTGTGCCATGTCAAATGCCTAGTATTCATAAATAAAAGCAAATATTACAATTTTTGCCTCTTGAATTCTTTTTAGTAAAAAGTATTATTTCATTTCCTATGATTAACAAATAATGACATATTATTTAGCAACTAGATCAGTTTCAAATATTGTGATTGTAATTATCTGGATAAGAATATTACTGAAAAACATGCTTTGTCCTTAATACAATTTCTATATTTAAAATCTCTAATATAAAATCTTCAGAGAGCTTTTCTTTTAAATAATTAACTAGTTGGTACAATGCTAACATGTTAAAGATAATTATAATGTGCACTATGATGGCCAGAAAACTTTTTTATCTGCCTAATGATGTTGACAATGCAGAATTTAAAAATGTATTTTGATTAAGGTGCAACTTTAAAAAGAACCGATACATTGCATTTGATGTTGTACATTTTAAACTATTGAGTTTATTGGTTACAGTATGGGAAATAAACAAAATGTAATGTCATCATAATTATTTGTCAAATGGTTCTTTGTATGAAAACGGTTTCATCAGCCCTATTACTTTGAAAACACAACAGGATTTAGGCCAATGAGAAACTGAATAGTACATAGCATGGGAATGTGAGAAAAGTTGCAACTACTATGGCAGATTAAAACTTTATATTCTACTATAATTTTTTTTTTTCAGACACAGGAGAAGTACTCTAAATTAGGCAACTGCAATTCATTGGTTAATGGAAAAGTAACAGTAATTGGATCAGAATTGAATAGATAAAGCAATCTTTGGAAAATAATTGAATTGAAAAAAGGCCATTATACTATTTTTAAAAAAGGAAAAGATGAAAGGTCAGCCACAGTGAAAATTATACTGCACTTTCACCTAAATTTAGTACTCACAGAACAGTTCTGGAAAAGTTCTGGGAAAGTTTGGTTTTCTCTATTGTTCTGGGTCTTTTGTATCTTAACCTCAAACAGGAAATTTCTGCTTTGAAGTCTTGAAGCAGGTAACAGCATAGACTGAGACTGCCAGATTTTGTCTGGAGCAAGTCTTTTGAATTTCACAGTAATCAGGATTGCCAAAATGAAATGGGTACAGTTCTCTCATATATATATATACTTAAACAAACTTCAAAATCATAACAAGGCAATTTTACTAGGGTCACAAGTTAAGTATGAAGTAGTGTTGAAACCACCAAAAATAATTTAGTTTTCCTAGTTAATATTGCAACATGTTTTGTTTACAATGATTTTTTTTCTCTTACATTTGTTTTTAACTAGAACAAGGTTCCCCAGCTGATATATTGGGATAGATTTAAATAAGCAAATGTTACTGTATATGTTTAGTGTTTACACATTTAAGTCTATTGGAAATAATTTTCTATGCAGCCTGGATATTGATTGCTTTGTTATTATATTCTTCCTTATCCTTATGCATGCATATTATATTTTTCGGATATGAATTAAGAATGAATAATTTTGAGGGCAAAATATGAACATATCCCCAAATCATAGAGCTCTTTGTCTTGTTTTACAACACATTCTACTTCTGCCATCTATGTGACAAATCTGTGTTTCAACAACAATGGTCTAACATGTACATTGATCTAATACATTAAACAAATAAACAAACCATGTCAGAATCTAAAAACTGACCACGTTTCCCAGCACTGCCATCAACAAGCAAACACATCTTGAACTATTCAAGTGAACCAAAATTGGTTTTTCTAACAATGATCAAGTGGTACACATCCACTAAATCAAATCCAAACAGAAGCATGCATGTGTGTTAGTGTTGTTTTAATGGCTACTTAGTGGCATGCAGAGCAATGGAAATTCCCTATTTTAATCTGCAATCCAATATAGCAGACCAGGAAGTTAAGCAAGACAAAAGGTAGAGCACAACATTTTGAATCACTGCAGAACCATTTTCACAGGCTGCACTTCATATTTAGTGTCCATAAACCTTACAGTTGTTCCTGAAACTTGTAATTTAAACCTTCCACCGAAACATTGCCCTACGCAGAGTTGTTTGCTAAGAAGAGACTTATGAGGAGACTAAGTCTGCAAGTTCCAGACAACAGAGAGCATAGCAATCTACCAGCGTCAAACTCTGAGGCACGAAATGTCAAGAGATTAGGAATGGGAACTGAAAATATAGTAGAGGATGGCACATTGGTGATATAAATAAATTTTCATTGTACACTTGTTAATCCTGCTCCATTTTTTTAATATGAGCTAATGCTCCAGTGTCAAAATATATTTTTGCTGTGTTCCTTGCTTTGGTCCCTTTTCCTGATGTTCCAAATGCAAAAGATAACATTTTACGTCAAGTGTATTTAGTCATCAAAATTTCAAATTAAAATATCAATATTAAACACTTAGTTACATATACACCATAATGAACTTTTTTCCCTCCATTTTTCATTCATAAGCAAAAACTGAACCATGTTGGCTGTATCAAGCTTTTACTATACTAAAAAAAAGCCAATTAAAATGTCACTTAGCTTTAACTCAAACAACACCCAAGCAAAATATATGACTTGATTCTTTGATAATGTCTTTCCTACATGATGTTTATAATGGAAGTACATCTTTATTGTTTTATTCAAAAAAATTCAAGATTTGTTCATCATAAAAACTGGTTTCTCCTGTGTCTGGTCTATTAGATAAGGGAATTGCCTCTTAGAAACAGTCACGTGCTTCAGTCTAAGCCTATAATACTTACAGTATTGACTTGTATTCATGGAAGTTTATATGGTCCAATCAGATCACTGTTACAAATATAAATATTCTGTTTGTTTAAAAAAAGTAACTTTCAGACAACTTCTAGGCAGTTCTAAAAATTATAAAAACAAATATACTTTAATGTAGATACCATACTTTAACATTGTTTTTCTTAAGTTGAAACCTCATTGGAATCCCATGCATATTATAAAAGTACCTTAATATGATAAAATTATTTCAGTCATGAAATTGAGATCAGCCATTCCTAAATAAAATTCTAATATTTTTTAAAAATCTCCCACTAGACAGGCCCTATCATTGCAAGCTTTTATAATAGCAAACTTATAACGAAGATAAAACAAAAAGGACTTATGAGAACACTGGAATTGCAAAATCAGAAAATGTGCCAATTAAACATCGTTCATCTACACTAATGGGCAATATACTAAATCTGTTTCTATATTCAAAAGAAGTGGGCATTTATCTTCTGTAAGGCTATGAAACTTTGGCAGGTTATGTGTTCTACACAACCTCATTTCCCATTCAGTTGTTAAATCAGTAAGACTATTGTATAAATTGAAGCATATTCAGAATCTGGTCATCAAGACCATTTTCTCAGATTTTCGTAGTAGAATTCTTACATAGTTATACAACAACCATGTGTGACAATCACAAGCTGTCAAATCTAGAACAACAATCTAGAACAAAAATGTCATGCAACAAATTACCACTGTTTTAAATAGACTTATTCCTAAACAAAGATACAGTCTGACTCTTTACCTAAGCATACATAGAGCACCCTAGGTTTACGCTTGTTTAACACAATACAAGTCATATAAACTAACATTAACCCATGCATCATTTCAGTTATGCGTGGTTTAAAAATGCCACTTAGAGCACATGTTGCTTACTTAATAAAATGCATTCATTTCTTTTTACACTAGCAAATTTAACTTTTTAAAAGTTTCTTGTATTATATATCTTTTATGCTATATATAAAAGTCACTGTTATTTTGAAGGAGACGTACAAACAAATACAAATTTGCAAAGTTATAAAGAATTTCTCTGGCATCAATCTATAAAATCCAGCTTTAATAACTCACACTGTATCTTTTATTTTGGTACAGTTTCCTATTGAGCTGTCAACTGCCAATCATTTACAAATATTTACTTGTTTATTTTGCAATATGCATTGCCTATCAAACAAACTACATGCAAGACTCCCATTGCAAACACATATGTATAAGCTATATGAATAAACACATAGACCAAATTAGTACAAGGCTGATTCAAATCATTTTCCTCCCCTATACAGTAATGGCTTCAGAAAAAACAACAACAGTACACTAAAAAACACTAACAGTACACTAAAAAACACTAACAAAAAACCCCCAAAACACTAACCTGAAAAACAGAAAAGATACTTGGCATGCAGACAGATCTTTATTTCTCCACACTGCATCTGACTTTCCTTATAGATAGAACCAATTGTCATTTTCATCTGTTCCTGCTGCAACTCTATAGCTCCTTGCTTGATAGTAAATTCCACTGAATTCAATAGGGCTTACTTTAGTAGACATACATAGCCTTACACAATAAATGTATTTTAACTATATCAGTTACAGTTGAGAGCATATAATTAGACACACAGATCACATTGTCAACAGCTAACCAATTACATTCCTACCTTTACCAGGCCTCTTCCTGGTCCATTTAAGTCTATAGATATTTTATCACTAAATTTGATAGGAGTATGGGTATTTAGTAATGACTTATGAGTCCACTGTTTACATATTAAAAACCGAAGTCTAAAGTATGCCATCAATGACACTTACTGCATTCAAATTTCTAGTTAGATTCTATTTCATGTTATCAATACAGTAGCATCAAACTCATAAACGTTACGGTTGTATACTAGAAATAAATCGTTTCTACTCTTGCATAGTTCACAGGGTCAAGGTCTATTCTTTCAACACCAACAAAATAAAAGCACCATCAATTAAAAGAGCTAAACTATACCTTATGAATAGCACATTCAAAAGCTAAGCTTCAGACTACCTGACCTCCATTTATTTTTCTTGCTTGATTTTTTTTTTAAAAAAACTCTTCTTCCCACAAACACAGATATTCAATAGTCAATACCTGATTAGCCTGTAGTATTTCTATGACATACAAACCTGGATCTATCATCTTCTTTCTAGCTGCATCATTACATACATATTCATCAGCCTGATGATGAAAATTCAAGGCATTTTTATAAAGTTGCTGAAATCTGAGCTTCTGCTTGTTTTCTCAAGTCTTGGACAAACATAACTTTAGGGTGAGCTGAGCAGAGGAGAGAGAAAGAGAAGCTTGCATTTTCGTCTTCCTTTCATCTTAGTCATTCAGTCAACCATTCAGTGCCCTATTCAGCAGAGCTTTTCATTATGCAAAAAAATGCTAATCCTTTCCGATGCTTTCACACTTCTATAAACCCCCATTCCTTCCACTGAAAAGCAATTATATCAGTTTACCTTTCTGTCAAAAACAGGATTAATATTCCAAAACCTGAATCTCTTTTGTTTTTCTATCTTTTGCTTGAGGAAACCAGAGATTAATAGAGGACATTCTCCTTAGAGCCAGAATGCATTATTTTAAATATGATTCTGTTAAGCCAGAGAAGAAAAGGGGAGAGATGAGGAGAAGGGGGGGGGGGGCTTTAGTTGCTGCGGAAACTCCTTTCTGTGGCAGAACTGACCTTCTCTTTCCCGAGGCTTGAATAGAATGAGCCTCACTCTGGTCTATTAATCAGAAACAAATTATGAAAGAATGTAGCTGGACTGGTTGACACTATCCTGTCTTGGGAGACTCCGTAACAGCGTTGTAACAATGTCCTCTTCATGGGTAATGAACAGCCATGACAAATGGGGGCTGAGAAACTATTTATTTGCATATGCAAATTATCACACAAAGGAAACATGTACAAACAAGTGTCATTGTAAGGTGGATTAGGCAAACAGCATTTTCTTTTTAAGACATTCTATACCCCAGAACATTAGTCAGCACAATTAAACCAGTCTCCATGGAGACTAATGAAATTTCACCATGGTATGAGTTAAATTAGATAGCTAGTTATGTGTTTTCCCAAACCAACTTGAAATCCATTATTGTCTCAGACAATACGGCAATTGTCCCAGACTGATCTATGCCAGTTCAACAAGCTCCTGAGTTGACAATTTGCATATGTTAATATAATTAAGCACTAATTATATGAAATCTGTACATCTTCAGCACACACTTTCCCTGGGCATTTTTCAATTTGAACCTTGGCCAAGACTTTAACCCTTTGAATTATCTGGAAGAAGGAAACCGTGCCTTGTGGGTACAGCCCCAAGGCAGATGCAGGAAAAGCTCTTCCTTTCTAAATACAGGGCTTAACCTGACTTTTCCTATTTCCATCCACAAAGTCAATTTTTATTTTTTAAAAATGCAACCCAGTCACTACGATCTTGCTTCAAAGCTTACTAAAATATTTAACATTCGGCTAAATAAAAGGGTTGCCGATTCATTAATTGTCAAGTTTGAAATTGTCATACACACACACACACACACACACACAAATCTAGACTGATCTCAATGCTATGACAGCAATAAAAAAAGGAATGAGGACAGAAAAAAGAGCAACCAGGAACTAATGAGCTTTACATAAATATATGCTGAAGCAATTAAGCAGTGTTAATTACTATGACAGCAGTTAATTGAATATAATTAGATATTTTAAGCCACTGACTATTGCACAGTTAAGATTAATTTTATTGAGATTAATTGTAAATAAGAGTAGATTAACCGTGTTTTGACAGGCAGGCAGAAGAGGAGGAATCAGACATTCCCCCTCTTAAAAAAAAACCCATATATTATTTTAATGTCACACCTTAGAAACATCTCCTCAATAAACATGACTTTTCAAAACCAAACAGACAGGAAGCTTGAAGAAAAGCAAACAGCTTGCAGAGATTAAAGAGTCTTTTGTCCCTTTTTCATATGTATTTCTTTTAAAAGACCAAATTAAGTAAGTCTGGTATACATTTTTTTAGGAAGGAACATTTCACACCGAATGGAAAAAATGCTTTATCGCAGACAAAATCCATGCAGCTGTTCGGAACTTAGCCCAGATGGTCTGAAGCTATAAAATACCATCAAAATGATAGAGCTAAGGGCCTTTCCAAAATGTGATAAAGTCGCAACCTTGTGTGTGACCTAAATTTTCAGCCATCTATAGCTTCTTCCTTGATCCTTTTTCAATCTAATCATAAATATTCAAAAGACCTCTTTTAATGCAACGCCACCAATGCACAACCACTTTAAAAGGCTAATATCTTACTAAAAGGTCCCTTTGTTAATTAATACGATACAACTAATATCACTCAGGCACAATAGCAGACTTTTTATATCACTTAGCTTAATTCACTTAAAATCTTATTTTTAGCCAGTCTTCAAAGATCTAAAGAATACTCACTGCAAAATAATCCAAGCATGCTATTGGAAAAAGCATCAGAATGCTAACAAATCACAAACAAGCAAAGAGCCTCAATTGATTCCAGAATAAATCAATAAGGGATTAACACAATATTTTTAAAGCAGTACAATGTATATATCATATAAATGAATATATCATATAAATGTATATATTCAATACCTTATTATCTCTATATTGAGGGGGAAAAAAGGCTTTACAGTATTGCGCATGTTCCTATATTGACTATCAACTCCTTTAGTCTTTTAAAGCAAAAATCCCAAAATGGTATGTGAAACAAGGCTACAACAAGCCATTCTGCAGTGAAGGATTTTAAATCATCCAGCCTCTTCTAATAGACTTGAGACTTATTGAGGTAGAAACCATAAAAAATGAAGAAGGGAAATTTAATCCCTGAAATATTGATTTGCACATTAATATCATATAGGCAGAGGGCAATTTGGCTTCATGGAAATGACACATTGTCGACCCTTGCTGAAGTCAGAGCCAATCTAACTGCTGAACATGTCTGAATCTCAAGAGTTATTAAGGGCTTCCCTTCTTGCCTATATGACTTTTCTCCAGCCTACCAATGCAATCTTAAATGTATTATCTTTAAGAAATAATTGTAAAACCTCAGGGGTTTTCCAGTTAATGGAAGGAAGGCTAAACCACATCAGATTCTGAAATGCAACATTAAACCCTTGCAATCAACAAAACCACCTCAATTCTCATCCATCCAGTGCAGGATCTAATACTGTTATTAGAGATAATCAAATTTCATTGTGTAAATTTAGGCTCATGGTCAGAGTGGAAGCAGTAAATTCTGCAATATTAAACAGTGATTTTTCTCAGCACTTCTTTACATAGTCCCTGATGATGAACAATAAAATATTTTGCTATAGAAGCACAACCTTGTATCTATTTTAAAAGATTTGAGAGATACATACTTTTCCTTACCACTTGAATTTTTAGAAAACAAGCTAATATCATTCCTTAACCTACCAAGCAGGTACTACCACTACTATTACTGTGACTTATACAGATGGTTTATTTGACCTTTCTTTGTTCTTTGAATAGATTTCATTTTTGAAGATTTATGAGCATTGCCTTCTATTTAATTGACCTTATATGTTCATTCCCACAAGAAGGAAAACTGAATACATGTTTGCCTTCCAGAAAGCCTTCAAAGCCCAAAGCAATGCCAATGGGATGCTACAGCCACAGTGTATAGATCCTGGAGTATGAATATTCAGCTAGGCTCACTGAATAATCTGAGGGAGCCTCTGCACTCAAGCCAAGTGCAAGAGGTTAAAACAGCTGGCTAGCCATCTTTCATCTTGGTATGCCTTCCTACTGTTTGAAACTGTCTCACGGTCCTCCCCACAAGCAGGCAGTCCTCCCCACAACTATTTTACACACACACACACACACACACACAGAGAGAGAGAGAGAGAGAGACAGAGAGACAGAGAGACAGAGAGACAGAGAAACAGAAAGACAGAAAGCTCCAGTTGTATTCTTTCTCCAAAATCTCACTGCAGAAAAGGAAACTCTTTCAAAGTCCAAAGTATGAAACTAAATGATTATATTTAAATAGTCAGGGTTTTTTTTCCTTTTACAACCCTTCAGCCCTGTTTCATTTGTAGTATTTTCATTCTCCCCCTTTCCTTTCTGGCTTTCCAAAAGCCAAGTCCCTTCTCCCTGTCAGCTTTGTCAGTAAATAGAAAGTAAAACAAGGGTTGATGGCACTGAGAGTGTTACATACCCAGGCTGTGTTTTTGCATTGCTCTCAATGGAAGCGATCGATGCCCATGTCACAGTGGTGTTCCCAATCGCAGCCAAGTGTCTGCCTCAACCTAACCAACAACAGGCAGGGCTTCCAAGGCTGATGCTCACTACCTCTTCCTTTCATCCATCCACTTAGACATCCACCAAACTCTCAAAGACAAAATAAACTATCATCTGCTCTTCAATCACCGCTCTTTAAGGATCCAGCCACTGGAAATCCTTCCAAAGGGGAAATCACAATTTCAAATATACATATAAGAGAGATTTATCCAACCTTCAAAATCATCAACCCTCCTCTCCCTCCCTTTTTATTTTTTTTTCCTTCTGCCTTTTTCTTTTCTTTTCTTTTTTTTTCTCTCTCTCTCTCTCTTTCTTTTCCAGCTACCTGATCCTTGATTAAAATGGAACAGGGTTAATAATAATATGAAAAAGGCGATGAGAATGAAGGAGAGGAAATGCAACTGTCAGATACAGGAACAGTCAGACTTCCTGCCTGACCCTGCGGGGTCTGCCTCAATGTAAATCCACCATCTTCTGCCTGGCAAGTTGTCTTTTGGTTGAACTGATTTTTTTTTATTTTTTTTTTGGTGGTAGTGGTGGTGGGGAGGGCGGGAGGGGGGGTGTAATGTTTGCGATGTATGCCTTGGTACCTAAGGTGGAAGAAGAGGAGGAGGAGGAGGAGAACAGGAGGAGGAGGAGGAGGGTGTGTGTTTTACTGAATGGAAGCGAAAAAGCCTCCTCGGGACGGCGCGAAGGCTGAATCCGGCTGGCTGAGCCTCTTCTCTCGGCTGGGCCCAGTGCCCCGAGCAGCCGAAGACCCCGAGACCCCCCTCCCCCTCCAGCTGGCAGGTAACAAAAGGAATACAGCAACGTCTGTTTGGGGGGGAGGCGAGGGGTACGGCTGGGGAGCAGGAGGGAAGGGGCGGAGGGGACGGGGGGCGCAAAGTTTCCGATCCCCATGTTTACAGGCGAGGGCAAGGTTGCAAGGCAGGCGGGGGACGCCGAGATGCGCCTCCCTTAGCCGCCGCGCGAAGGGATGTATGCGCGGAAAGGAACCTCGGCGCCGCTTCCCTTACTGACCGGGAGAAGTACCCGTCTCACCCTCCGCACGACGCAGAAAAAAGAATATATATAATATTATAATATAAATTATATATATTATATTTCTTTGACACAAATCCGATGAAAATAACCTAACGCCGGAGCCCCACGCGGGAGAGAGAAAGGGAGGAAGGAGCGGAAGGAGGGCGCCGGCTGCCTTTTCACAAAGGGAAGAAGCGCTGGCCGAATCTTCCTCAGCCGTGCAGTCCCCCTCCGGCCAACCTGGCAGCTCGGTCCGGCCAGGACGCCGCTCGCTAGAAAAGTGGCGCCCCGGGAAAGGCAGCAGCCGCTCCTCTTTAGCGGGCTTGCCTCGCTTAGTTGCCTGCTACGGCAGGAGCCCAGCCCGGCTGCTGCAAATGCCAGCACCCCACCTCGAAAGCACGCGCGCACACCCGCCGAGACCGGGGGGGGGGGGGACACCCTCCGTCCCACCGGCACTCGCACCCCTCAGCACCAAAGCCAAATGCCAGTCCTGACCCCCCCAAAGCACCCTAAACTTTCCCCAGAGGCATCGCGCTCCGGAATCCGGGGTTAAAAGGGTGGGGGGGGGGGGAAAGAGAGAGAGAGAAAGAGGGAGAAGGAATAGGCAAAGACTTTTGACAGCCGCGCCGTAGCTCAAATCAGCCCGTTTCCCCGATCGATTTTAAAAAGACACACACAATGCAAATATATATCTATATCTATATCTTCTTCTACCAAACGTTAAAAGATTCTTCACTTAATCCAAAAGTTACAATTTGGAAAAAAAAAATGGGTACCCCAACCCCATCCTCCCGAAATTTAAAAGCGAAGGAAGCCTTCTCCCTATAAAGAAGCAGCTAAAAACGAGAAAAGAGATAGAAAAGGGGGGGGGGTGAGAAAGGGAGAGATAGAGAGGATCAGTGGATGGGAGTGTGTGTGTGCGTTTGTGTGTTTGTGTGTGCGTTTGTGTGTGTGTGTGTGTGTGTGTGTGTAAGAGAGAGAGAGAGAGAAAGAGAGAGGGACAGAGAGAGAGAGAGAGAGAGAGAGAAAGAGAGAGGCAGGCGGAGAGCGAGAGCGAAATATCAAAGATTGTGCAAGATCAGCTTGGAAAGATAATCGATACTCGACCTAAATTTAACACAAACTACTCAATAAAAGTTAAAGAAAAAACTTACTTTCCATTTCCCCTCGCAGTTCTTACTGGATCTTCGCCTCTCTGTTTTGTTTTGCTTTATTTACTTAACAGCTGATCACATCCAAGTAAACGACAGAAGGTTCATTAAAAATAATAATAAAAAAAATAATCCTCCAACTTTTATTGGGTGAAAATAAAAATGAACAAGAAGTGGGGGCATGGAGCGGTCCTTTGGGGTCCGGGAGTTGTTAAAGCAAGTGGCGACCGCGGTCTCGCTGTTTGGTTGTGAAGGGGTTGGGAAAAGGAGGAAAGGAAATGAAAATCCGATATGTCTTTATTCTGCTAATTATTATCGTTTTAGCCCTGTTTAAAAAAATGGCTGATTAAGTTGAGTGCGCATGTCTTTGTGTGTCTATTCCCGATATGCACTCTGGGAATGAGAGAGAGAGAGAGAGAGTGAGCGAGCGGGTGGGGGGGGGGGAGAGAAAGAGAGAAGAGAGAGAGGTGTAATTAGCGAGGTGATCAACATTCTCCAGACTGCAAATGACGCGCAGCGCGGACTTACTGTCGCTGCTGCTGGGGACTGGCAGGGACTGCGGGAGCCACACCACTGGCCCCAAAGCAGAACGGGCAGTAGGAAAAGCAGCTTCACGGACACAAACACAAGTCTGCAAACTTCATTAGTAACACAGACACACACACACGGACGCGCACACACACACACAAATAGATGGCTGGGGGAAATTAGAGAGAGAAAGTGAGTGAGAGAGAGAGAGAAACGGCAAGGGAGAGAGAGAAGAGGCAGAGGGAAAGGAAAGAAGATTTGCTCTTCTTAACTGCTCAGGAATGTGAAAAGATATGGGTGCAAATTAATTATTCCTCCCACCAGGGAAGTTCTTTCTTTCTCTCTCTTCTCTGCCCCCCCCCAACTCTCTCTCTCTCTCTCTTTTTTTTAAAGAAGAAAATATGCTTTGGATAATGAATGTGGAATGTGCCTCTGTATGGAAAGGAAGTAAGGCTAAGGCGGAAATTTTTACTCTTTCAGCCTTAAAGAATAATTTACATGTTGTTGAGGCTTTATTTATACATACACACATACGCCACTGTACATACATACAGTGGTACTGTGTCTAATAACTGTAGCAATGTATACATATTAAGAGGTATGCATTATTGCACACACCTATGGCAGTTTAATCTCTCTGGGGTAATTGGTCCAACAGCTCAACAAAAGTAAATTTATAATAACAAACAGTATTTTTAATGTGTAATCGCAACAATAAACAGAATTTTAAAAAAGCATAAACTATTGTCAGCACATAGGATTATAAAAAAAGAGAAATATTTTTGTTCTTGGGTTTGCTAAAGATATTGAAAGATATGAAAAAAGAGGATATGGGGGATAGCGCGTAGATGCCACTATAAATAAGAATCTCTTAGAAATCTGCAAGGGATAGAGATTGCTTCTCATTTGAAAATCTAATTATCTTAACCTAATACTACAGATGTGATGTGAATATGAGTGACACTTTCATTAAAATATAATTAACTAAAACCAGAAATCGAGATACTTTTAAATATTCCCCACTGTAGATTAAAAATCATGTCTATTCAAAGTGCATCCAAACACACCAGAAGGACACCTGCCCCAGCCCAAATGATATTACAAAAATAAAAAGTCCAAAAATATTGGCAACTAATACTTACATATAAAATTATATTTTTAATCTTAAAGATCTTATAAATGTGAAAATAACTTTCCAGTTGATGAGTCTCTACAATTCCTGGTTCCTGGAGTGCATTTAAAATTCTTATTTTAGGCCTTAAGAATTTAATACAACAGAAAGGTTTAACACTATTCCTTATAACAACAATGTATAAATATGCTGTTTTTAGAGTTCTTGTAGCATCCAATATACAGGAGCCCCTGACAAATCCTAAAGCTAACATTAAAAAGAAAATTTCCACTTAATATGAATGCATGCTTGCCAGCAAAGACATCATACAGGCCAAAGATAGGGAGGTGTGATGCAAAAAGAGGTCTTGGAAAATGGGGAATATACCCACTTGGACATCCAGTTCCTTATAGGCAACTTAAAATATAATGACATTTCCTAGGAAAGAGAGGAAAGTAAAGACATCCAGATTTTTTTTTAAAAAAAAATAATCTTTGCATTTAAGAGATAGTTTTGATGACATAACATCATAAGACTTTTCCTTATGGAGGGTAACTTGATCTTGCTTGAGAATTAGACCTACTTCTCAATAAAATAAAACTACTGTGTGCATATCATAAAGGTAGATTCAAAAGAAGGAAGTGACAGCCTCCTTCTTGTTTACAGAGAGGGACTACTGAGGCTAACAATACATTTCCCAACCCCCATTTTCAGACATTTCTGGGATTATGGAAAATAGATCTCTGGCTCTTTTTGAAATGAAAGGAAGAGTCAGGTTGCAGGATTCACTGACCAGGCTTGAGTCAAGGACGTTTAAAGTATAGCAGCCCATTTCCTAACCCAGAAAACAATGCAGTTTGATGAAGAAGCCCCTCAGTATAATTCTTCTACTTCCAACTCAAGTGAGAAAAATTAAAATAGTTTGCATAGCAGAAGTGTATGAAACAACGACCATGATATTGCAAAAAAAAAAAAAAAAAAAACAAAAAACCTTTTAATAGGGTTCCATCTATTTTTAAAAGATGTTTTCAGAAACTTCCATACCAAGACCTATTTCATGCCAATGTCTTCCTTGCCCTCGTGGTACTGTAGCTCCCTTTAAAGAATGTTTGGTGGATTTTTTTTCCCCTGTAGCTAAAGGGGTACCCATAGGAAATGTAAACAGGAGAGTCCATCCCTAGGTTTTTTTGCCCCCCTTTCCATGTTTTGGTTTCGCAACCCCACTCTTCAACCTCCTTTTCATCTATCTACTTTCAGCCCTCAGCTTTCCCTAAACTGGTAGAGATCGAGATGGAAAAGGCACTCAGGGATCCTAACAGTTTAGAAGAAAGCCGGAGATTGCCACGTAGCTAGGAAAAAAAAATCGAAGGAGGTTAATTCCGAAAGGCAGCACAGGTTGTGTGTGTCTGCGTGCGTGCGTGCGTGCGCGCGTGAAAACAGCAAAGTGCGTTTCGGGCAGGGCAGGGGAGAATCAGCCAGGAGCACCCGAGGGCTGGGAAGTAGGAGAGCTGCCTGTTTGGAGAGGATTCCCCTAAAAGCTCGGCCAGCTTTTCAAGCCTTTTTCCTTTTCGTTCCAGGCTGCTTGCTCAGCTGATCGCTCAAGACCTCAGTCTAACCTCTTAGTTCCTTTTCTTTGGTCCCTACGGCACAGCTCCAAGGGAAACCTCTTAGGGCAACCCACCCTGATACTTGTGTGTATGGGGCGGCGGGGGTGGGGGTGGCGGTGTAGATTTTTCCCAAGGGGGGGGTAGAGAGTAGCATGATCTTCCAAACAGGGAGAAAGGGAAAGTTAATGGCGTTGTATTTCACATGTGTGGGAAAACAGACCGTCCGATTTTGGATGCCACCCCCACGCCCCTGAGCGAAGCAGACTTTGAGCAAGGCTATAAGAGCCAGCTCCGGTCACTCATTCTGTCAGACAAAGAGCGTGCCAAGGCGGCCGAGAGACTTTTGTGCTGAATCTCCAAAAACCTGTGCTACGGACGTACAGGGCCAGGAGGAGGATATACATAATTACAATCTCCTCTCTTTTTAATAACCCGACATAATTCCCTAATAAACGGCGGGCCTCCCCCACTTCCCTCTCTCGCCCAAGGGAAAGACGATCCGTGCCTTTTGAAAGCGTCCCCTAAGTCTATAGATGAGCTCAGTTTGAAACGAGGTATTACAAGATCTCAGTGTTAGAGACCCCTTTATCTAAGCTACAGACACTTTCAGATCCCGAGACCCCCTCCTTCCTCTGCCTTTTTGTTATCTCTTTTCCTCCCGGGGGCTATTTGACAAAGGCAGTATGTTAACTAACATTTTTTGTTTAACTCAGCAACTTCGTTTCAAACCACACTTTTCAAAAACACCGAGGCCAGTTTTCAGGACCTTCCGGGAAGCAGGGAAACCGACCCAAGGGCCAAAACGTCGAGGATCGCCAGCCATGGTTTTCTGGGGGGGGGGGGGGGGGGGAAGAAAAAGCGCCCAACAACTCCGGGAAACCTTTTTAGTCCGGCGAGGAGCACCGTCTTTGGGAGCTTGGTGCTTCTTTCCAAGAAAGCAGAAGTTCCCCGGCCCGGGTCTAAGGCCCGAGTCTACTTTCGGGGAAGTCACGGAGCGAGGGCTGGGCTGGAAAGAGTAGCCAGTCCGGTTCTACCAGGCCAGGCATCCCGATCCAGCCCAGCCTGGGGAGGGAGAGAGGGAGGGAGGGAGACGCCGGATCGGCACATGGATGCCTGTGCAGGTCTTGTCAGTAGCGGTTGCTTGAACTGCATCCTCCCCCCCCAAAAAAAACACCCGCATCCCAACCTCCAAGCAAGGAAAGCTTCGCAGGCAAACTGGCTGGCTTTCCTTCTCCTCGGGAGCTTAAAGCAACGAGCTTCCTCAGCTGCTTCCCGGAGTCTCCGCAGGCTTTAAATACCCTGAACCTGAGCTTCTTGGCTTGGATGGGGAAGGGAAAGCCGCGGGCACGCGCGCGCGTTCGCTTCCTTTCCCCTCGCCCAGCCACACGCCCCGGGAGCGGTGGGTGAAGGAGCTGGGCGCCCTCTGGTCTTCCGAGGTCAGCGCTTTGACAGGGCTGACCTGCCTCCTCTCCCGGCAACCGCCCTCGTCTTTATAAACACAAACAGCCGGGAAGGACTAGCCGCCAACAATAGCAATTCCCCAACTTCACCGGCTCTTGGCTGGCTCTGCGTTCCGGCAAATCTCGGGCAAGGAGCGCTTATCCGCGCCACCCCGTCCTTCCCCACAGCAGGGCCGGCCCTCCGGATGGCCCAGGGAAAGCGCTTCACCTTTTCTGCGGAGTGGGCGGCGGGAAGAAGGGAAGGAGACGGGGTGGGGGGGGGTGGAGAGAGAGAGAGGAGAAAACCAGGCAAAGAAAGCAACGGAAAAGAAAGACTAAAATCACGAAATCAGCGGACAGAAAGGGAGAAAGACAGCGAGGAAAAAGAGGATAGTCAAAAGCCTCCCCATCCCTTAGTGAACAGAAAAGAAAGTCGGTAAACAAAACCAATAGTTCTCACTGCCAGTAAAATAGGAGGTTTTGGTGGTGGTTGTTATTTAAGGCAATATTCTAAACTATCTCCTCGGCAAACGTGATTATCAAGTAACCAAGCAAAAAGTTATTTTCGCCCAAGGAGCCAAGTTTTCCAAAGAAAACGTATAGATTTTACAACTAAATAAAAGCCGCCACCTTTGCATTGTCCCCATAAACTCCACATAAATTAAAAGTACCGTTAAAGGAAAGCCTCCAGCAAGCAACATCTGATCTGACTTACCGAAAGAAAAAAAAAAAGAAGATAATTTAAACCATATTTAATTACAAAAGCAGTAACCGAAAAGTAAATCAATCAATCCTTTCTCTCCAAAATGTTATCCGCCAAGGTAGAGAAATGATCATTCGTACAGTCCTGCGTCAAAAGGCTTAACCGAAACTCCAGTCTTGAAGAACTGATTACGGGGTGTAAAAATAAAATAAAAATTAAAAAAACCGGGGGAAATGGGGGCTTCCCCCAAACTCTCAGTCTTCTAGAGATTTTCAAATTTTGGCTGAAAATAATGGCAATCGGAAAAGCTCGATGAAAAAGTTAAAATAAAATATACCTCTTGAGGAAAAAGACCATCTCCTTGTCTTCTTTGTCTATCAGTCTCCAGTTAAAGCATATGGAAAATCTTTTCAAAATGCCCAGATTTGGCACATTGTCATTGCAAAGAGAGGAGTGCAGTGATGCTGTTATAGAAAATGGGAAATAAATTCAGGATTGGGTGCTGCCTCCTTCAATGCGGGTTTATCTAAGTTTAATTTAATATTCCACAATCACTGTATGATCGCATATAATTCACCAAGATTTTAAAGGGCTTTGCATAAATACGCGAACCTCGGGCATCAAGTCATGTAACCCGATTAGTTCTTCTTATTTATGGGTTCCCCCCCTCATTAGATGCACTTTAAATTGCAAGTGCAAATAATAAAAAAAAGGATGGAATAACAGGGTTTGGATAAGCAAACGATTATAGGAAGAACTGGCTTTAGAAAATTCACTCAAAACACAAAATCAAAAAGCACAAAACGGTTGTTTGTAAAACACTAAACCTTTAATCGATTTATTGGCATTCTGATCGATTAGATAAACGGAAATCCATAGTAAACATAAAGGCATTTAAAAGCATTTCCCTCTAATTTCTAACAAAACTTTTATGTTCCGAGGAGGGGAAAAAAATTATCAAACGACTAACAGGAAATTCTTCAGATATCAAATTACGATAATAAAATTATTTCCACATGGAAAGGGATAATGACAATGATGATAGTAATTATAATAATGAATAATTCAACAGCCCTTTGACATATATAGAAAACCTGATTCAGAGCAGCTCGAGAGGAGCTAGTTTTAGGAGGAAAACAGTTTATTAAGAGAAATTGACTTGAAAACTGACGTTTTCAACTAGACTGACAATTGCAGGGGTGATTGTTAAAGTTATGCTAATTCCCTCCGCTATCAAAAGAGATTCCGGCCCATGTTATCCGAAAACGTTGCCCTTTCAATCGAGTTACTATCTATTTGTAAAATAAGTATGTAAACACGCCAGCTCCATCTGAATTACAAGAACAAATATGGGTTTATATCGGGGTTTGCGAGGAAGTGGTGAAGACCGAAAACGGGTGCCTTCCTTCTAAAATAATCCACCGGGATGGCCCCACTCGAGCTTTCCAGGTCTGGGGAGAAAAAAAGGCAGCATAATATATTTATATATATATATATATATATATTATATTTGCTGTTTAAAGTAAAAGAATAAGAATGAAGAGTTGCAAGCACGAGCCACGCAGCAATCGGAGCTCGTGGCATTCAGGCTGCGTGAAGAGGAAGTGTTGCTATAACGGGTATTATGTTTATTTGATAAAGAAAATCAATGAAAGTGGCTGTAAAGTAGTTAGTGAGGCGTGTGTTTGGGACTCGGGTTGAATAGTGACTCCAGCGGGCTGGTCGATCAGCTCTAAGAGCTCTGGAAATCTACCCTAACCCTCCGCCTCGGTTCATCCCTTTCTCACGCAGCCTCTGCTCATCTTCGGAGTCCAGGGAACTTCCCTGGCAGACTCCGCCCTCGAGTCTTCCCCCCGCCCCGTCTCTCCCTTCCAATTTCGTGCTGGCATCTTTGTCATTTCCCCCCCCCCCACCCTTTTTTTTTTTTTGCCAGGGCTATAACTTTCCTCTTACCCCACCGGTCCCTGTCATGATGCCCCCCCCCCCGTCTTTCCTTCACCCTCCCAGCGCCTACCCTCCCATTCCTCTGCTTTCTCATCTCTTCAGTCAGCTCGTTCAGCGAGCCTCCCGGCTGAAGGGTTCATTTTCCACCCCCAGCAGCCAAAGTTTCTAATCCCGCCCCCCCCCCTCCTCCATCTGCCAAGCCCAGGAGTGGGAGCCCTGAAACCACCACTAACGCTGGGAGCAGAAATTTGCTTTAAATGCCATTTCTAGGAATAATAACACAGTGCCTTTTAGCATGTGCAGAGTTCATCTGTACCCAACGGAGAAACCACCTGAGTTAAGTGTCAGTGCCCAGCTACCCTTCTCTTTCTAACAATTGTGTGGGTGCACCCACAAATATACACAGTACATGGTGAGCAGAATGAGAAACGGAAGACACTATTATTGTCAGCAGGATGACTTAGAAGTCAGCCCTGCTGCTGGCTTTTAGGCAGATTTATTTGCAGCAAAACGTGTAGATATAGAACGAAGCCAATGGTAAATGTATATGTGTGTCTGGGTATTTGGCAGATGTATGTGGGGGGGAGGGGGAAGGAGAAGTGGGAGAGAGAAAGGAAGGTTTCAAAAAAAAATCATCTTCTAAACATTAACAGATCCAAACTGCTAATGAGTCACAAATATTAAAGTGCATTGAATCAGCCTACAAACCAGCTTGCAATCTTTAGAAGGGCCTAATTTCTCAATATAATTGGATTTAAATCAGTTGTCTCTTTGATCCAAACAGATTTACTTAGATGTAAGCCCCAGTCTGTTCAATGGGATTGTTTCTCTTCCTGTACCATGTTTTTTTTCCCAAATTCCAAATTATAATTATTTAAACATCCACCTGTCTCTCTCTACCCCCCTTCCCCGTCTCTCTCTACCCCCCTTCCTCCCCCCACTTAACCCAAATAAATCTGAAATCATTCATTGGAATTTGCCATATATCCAATCTGTTTAAGATTAGGCTCTTGCCTTTCCAACTGTAATTTCTTGCACATCCATATGAAAGAGACTAAGGTGTCATCACTGGAGAGCTATTTTGGAGCAAATTTCTGGAGAAGATAAATGACCCTAAAGAATAAGTAGTTTTCTTTTGCAGTTTTTCCACAAATATTCACATTGTATCTATTTATAATTTTTTGCTTTGCTCTGGTCTATCTTTCATAGGTGAGAATAAAATTACCTTTTAAGCTTTGTAGGCCTTGAATACAGGAGCATTCTTTGCATATGCACATACAGAAAGATAAGGGGTGGGGGGGAGACTCTTGTGAGTGTGCACTTAAACCACAGTTTTATTTCCATTTCCACTATCAGCTTATATAAAAACACAGCCTGCAAACTTGCAAACTCCATGAAGTTCATTTCCACCTTCTGGTTTGAATTAGGAAGCCCATTATCTAGGCCCCTTTATCATCTCTTTCCCCGCCTTGTGGCCTCGTTAATAAAAAGGGCTTTGGTGTGGTCAATGTTACAACATGGCAGCTCTAAAAGAAGCATTTCATTTTGTAACTCAGTTCTCTTTACTTAGTCCACTCTGATTTCTCTCTGTTTCACGAGTAGACACAAATATGCATCCACAAACATACACACAGAGAAAACTCACAGAAACTCCTCTGCCTGTCTTTTCTCATTCCAATTGCACACTTTACCAAAATGGTTAAATCTGGTTAAAAATGGTACAGGATGAAGAAACCAACATCAATATAAATGAATGACTCTATCAAAATCCCTGCCAAGCTAGCAAAGCCAGTCTTATCAGTCCATCAGAGTTCCAATACAGTTTGTTTACTTGTTGACTTCACCTGTAGCTTCCAGAGTTTTGAGAATTCTGCTGCTCTTTAAGCTCAGTTAAGCTTGCCAAGTATGACTGAAGCAGGTTGAGAAGGTCCATCAGTGTGAAATCTAGGGATGCAATTCAAATGTGGAGAAGATGGTTAGGTATGATGGTAAAATGCTTGGAGTGTTCAGAATGAATTGGGGATGGGAAGTCAGATAATGTTTGATTGAAGATTTTTACATTTGTTACATTGGACAGATTAGAAGTCTTTCCTAGCATATACCCAGTATCTGAATATATGATGAACCAATGAAATATAATACTGTAACAATTATTTTCAACTTTTTTATATGGGACTATAAAGTTCCATTTTCAATGCCACCAATGGCACTTGTAACTTTTCTTTAAATATGTGGAGAGCTCAGCTGAGAAAGGCTCTGGTAGATTACCAGAGGAGACAAAGAGGAGAATCCACTTGACTTATAGGTGAAATTTAACTTAAAATATATCTGAAGAAGGTGTTATATATGGAATATATATTAGAATCTATGTTTCAATGCCAAGAAATGAATGTCATTCTGTAAGTTTGCAAATGTCTATTCAGGTTATTTCTATTCGACTTCTATGTTGTCTCTATTTGAATAGCCAACATTTCTTAGTCTAATGCAGTGGTGTCAAACTTGCGATTACACGTCGTCATGTGACGTATCACAACTTTTTTCTCCTTCTCTAAACTGGGGCAGGGAGTGGCCAGCACATGATGCATCCAGCCCACAGCCCATAAGTTTGACACCCCTAGTCTAATGTATTGTCAGGATACAGTTGCTATGGTTAGTTTCTGATTCACTGAGAATGTAAAAGATGGATAATTGAATAAGGTGTGGTTCACTGAACAATAGATAAGCATGTTGTACAAATGCAAGCAATATGGCTTTTCCTTCAAACAAAAATGGGGAATCTAGGTTCTATCAGTTATAGTACAGGTCTCACTATTTTCTCCGCACAAAGCACCCAGTTTGGAACTACTGAGGCTTCGTAATTTGGTAATATCTGTAGGACAATAGGCTTGTCCATCCTTGATTTAAGACCCCTGGGAAGTGGATAGGTTACACATTTTAGGAAATTTCTTTTATTTATTTATGTAAAACATTTATATAGCTGTCCATCTTACGTGAGAGGCATCTTGGAATCCAAATGGACAATAATTTAAATATGAGCCAACAGTGTACTGCAGCTGCCAAAAAAGCCAACACAGCTCTAGGCTGCATTAGCTGCATTAACAGCCTAGATAGAATCAAAATCACTTAAACTGTTACTACTACTTTATAATGACTTGGTAAGACCACACTTAGAATTTTGCATCCAGTTTTGGTCACCACGATATATAAAAAAAGATGTAGAGAGGCTAGAAAGAGTGCAGACAAGAGTAACAAAGACGATTAGGGGATTGGAAGCTAAAACATATGAAGACTGGTTGCAGGAATTGGGTATGTCTACTTTAATGAAAAGAGGGAGTAGGGGTGACATGATAGCAATGTTACAATATCTGAGGGAGCTGCCATAAAGAAGAATGGGTAAACCTATTTCCCAAAGCCTGAAGGCAGGACAAGAAGCAATGGATGGAAACTAATAAAAGAGAACCAATCTAGAAAATTTCCTGACAGAACAATTAATCAGTGGAATGACTTACATCTAGAGGTTAGGTGTTCCAACACTGGAGATTTTAAAGAAGGGATTGGACACCCATTTGTCTGAATGATATAGGGTTTCCTGCTTGAGGAGGGGGTTGGACTAGAAGACCTCCAAGATCCCTTCCAACTCTGTTATTCTGTTGTAACCAACTCTGGGTGGCTCCTAGTCAAATATACTTAACTAAAAGCTGAAAGAGCTTTCATTGTTTAGTCATATGTAATAATTTTTAATGCTTATATTTCTAATACCTACTTTTCAAAAGTTTGTTTTCTCTCTGCTGTGGTAATTGATTACTTAATATTTTTGTTTTATTTTAATAGAGAGTACATAATAGCCTCCATACTCCATATCTACTCCAATAACTGCTCTCCTTCCTATCTAAAACAATACTGCATGATGCAATGCATGTTGGACAAAATGTGTTTGCTACAAACACATATCCTTATTCTGGTGTTCCAATGATACGTTATAGCAGATTTTTTTAAAAAAGGAAAAGAAAACTTCCAGGTTTTCAGGATCAGATGGGAAATTTTGTGGGACAGAAAGAAAAGTTGTTCTTTCTTTTCCAGAGCTTTTGGTTAGTGGAGCACATTTCATGAATATGTTTCAAAATATGATATAGTTAAAAAAAAAGATGGTGTGACCATGTGCAAAGTGCATTTGTATTGCTCCTGAATGATCATATACATGCTACTATTTAAGAAGCATAATTCAGTGTAGAGGATTCGAGCTGTAGGTAGACTGTAGCCCCAACTCCTTACAGGTTAATAATTAATCAGGGTAGTATACTGTTGTCTTTGTGTACTTTGTGTATATTACTTCTCTACTGTGGAAGATTCTGTGGAATATATATATTTGAATTCTATAGTTTTTATTTTATTTATCTCATTGAACTCTCTTTCTTTCCCTGGAACTGAGTAGCTGACTGTGTATTTATATACCTAATTATTAAATTCAAGAAATAAATGCATTGGACATTTTATTTAAATTAATATTGTGGAAGGCAGATTTTGAAATCTAAGAATGTAGTATGTGCATTTTTAATTTGGAAATAAATTCAATTAATCCAATAGGCCAGGTTTCTAAATTAATATATTGAGGACTATACTGTATATTTGGGAAGAAATAAGTATTATCACAATCGGTAAAAGCGGTCCTTCCTTCCTTCCTTCCTTCCTTCCTTCCTTCCTTCCTTCCTTCCTTCTAACTAACTATATTAATTTCACTACTGGAGTCATTATGACTTTCCTCCATGGGCAGTATGACCTATATGTTAAACACCCCATTTTAGATTTAAAGGACACATGTTTGAGGGTACAAAAAGAGGGTACATATCAGACCCCATTTATTCCAGAATAGACACAGTAAGCGATAGATGGAAAGTATGTAGCACCCGGGGGCTTGTCGCATTTACTCACATGAGACATTAAGTGGGATGATTTGCCTTAGAGCAATTCCTATCTCTAAATAGGCTGTAACCTAAACAATATTAGTCGGGAGTCAATGCCATTAAATTCGATGGGGTTACTTTGGTGTAACTGGCTTATAATTACATTGCAAAAGAGAAGCAAATACTATATTGAAGGACGTTATTTGGTGCATTATTATTTTTCTAGTGAAAAATGTAAAAGTTGGTAGTCAGCAAAGAAAGCAATCCATGTATTATGCATGTTTGCATTTGACTTACTTTAGCCTGCATCTCTAGATACATTTACCCGAGAATAACACCCTGAAATAGAATCAGGCGTTCTTCAGACAGGGACATAAACCATGGTACTTACAATGGGTCATACGTCTTTTGTCTCTCAAGCCCACTGTAAGATATCTGGGGCAGACAAAAAGGAAATCGGCAAGGGCTTCTGACTTCTAATAGTTTAACAATAGCAGCAACAAAATGATGTTTTCCAGCTAAATTGAACTGCTGAGATATTTTGCTGCTGGGGGAAAGGTCAGAAATCCCCCCCCCCACAAGTTCATTCCTGTGAATGAACCAAAGCATCTGTTTTATGAAATTATTGAAGGGTAAGTTTCAAGTGGCAAGTTCAAAAGTGCAGCATCAATGTCTTTTTAACAGCACTAGTGCAAGCCACTGTTTGCACGGATACGAAAACAGTGGGATAATATCTCCACATACCGTCATTTCTATGAGTTGGTGAATGGTGCTGAAAGTCATTTAAATCCTCAGAGCCAGAAATCTTGCCTTTGCTTCTTCTTGACCAGATGACAGTAACAGCCTACTAGACAACTGCGTTTGCAAGTGCAAACCGCAGGGTTTTGAGGCCTATTCTGAGTTGAAAACACAGCAGAGAAATAATGTCTCTGGTTAAATTGGCCTATGGGTTGCATTTTTTTCTGTCACCGTTAAAGTAGCCCTTTAAAATTGGTGGAGAAATAATGCTGATTAATTTTTCCCAGATTTCCTGGCAATTGTTTAGTATGGGTACTTTTGACCTTTAAAAAAGGAGGCAGCTTTTAGAGTTGAAAAAATTAGGAAGCAAGTATCAAATATGTCTTGTAAATTATAATACAAGTAAGTAACCCTCCAAATTCCGACTAAAAAAAGAGGTACTTTTCAGGGATAATCTATGAACTGCCTTTTCAAAAACTGGTTTACGTAATATACTGTACCTTTCTTTGCTTTACACATACAAAAACAACTCTTATTTCCTTATGTATTTTTTTTTAAAATGTGGACTAAATTTCATTTTGGAGAATTTTATGAAATATACCTTATCCAGGAAGGTCTAATTTTTTTCCTTCCCCTGACATCCAAACTGTATACATGAAAACAAATATTAAGTGTTGCACTGAAATACATTTTACCCAGAAGTAAGTTTCTTTCATCTTAATCAGATTTACTTTAGACATGTATAGAATTGTGCTGTAAAGAATACAACAATAGACATCTCATCACTTCTAATATGCTTAATGTGTTTTCTTTAATTTGAAGCCTAATATAGAAATGTACTTGTGAGGAACATTGTGCTGAAATATGGATGCCTAAATTATAATAGTTTTGCCACTCAAATTATTACTTACCAACATCCACAGAGATGTTGATCCACCTTCAAATTGTCTCAATGAAAAGTGTAACATTTCTAAATCCAAATGGTATTAAGTCAGGATTAAACAGGATTTCGGTTTACATCTCAACAAAATATTAAAGATGGGAAGACATACATTTTTCCAAATTGTCATCTGAGGGTAGACACTGTTCTAAAAATATAAATTGTCAAGATGCACTTTAACATTCCTTCTGAAACAATATGATACTATATGGTTAGAATACATTTATTCTTGCTGTTTGATTTATTCTTTTACAAAATTATTTTAGGAGTTTCAGATTTAACAGAAAATAAAGATGAAAGAAAACATTGTAATCTTTCAAAATGTGATGTTGATAAACACATGGATAATTATTTAATGTAAATAATTTAAATGATCACAATTATTGGTTTATAGGCTGCATGGAATTACTATTGTGCAGCTGAACAAAGCAAAAAAATCAATTTTACATTTAACTGAGCTAAATATTTTTTTAAGAAATTAGAAATATTAACATGTTAAGTTAAAAATCCATTATTAATGTGGAAATGTTCTGCAAGATAGTCATGCAAGAATATTCTTATATCTTTGGGAAATTCTGTATAAAAGACTTTAATAACAGGTTATTTTAAAGCAATCATACATTTTGTTAGAGAAGAATATCAGCATTATATACCATGTAGCATTTTGCATAGTATTTTTTAAAAAAATATGTTAAAAGGAATTGCATTCTAAAAATTCATAAAACAATTCAGAGTGTTGAATATTTAACATTTCAGTTAAAATAATATAATTTATAAAATGATTTTATATGTAGTAAAATAAGTAAAATAAGAACATATATACTATTTTGTAATAGATTTATCTTTGAATAAGATTTATAACTATTACCTACCTGTATCTTCTGTCAATAGATTTTAACTGTTTAAAGTGCAAGACACAATGGATTTTTAAAATAATCCTCTAAACATAATAATTACATTCAAAAAAATGAAGACTTTCATTTGTAGGAATAGTTCTACAATTTTTGTAGGAATAAATACATGAAACTTGTAAGGTTTTTCATTTCTTCTTATTCAAATTTGTGAATTAAATATGACAATTCAGTAATTCATGAAATTCATTAAAATCCTCTCAGAAATAGTTTGACAAGAATATTTTTCTGTAGCAAATATCTAATGTATTAATTATAGATAAAATGCTATTTTTATTACACATTCAGTTTTGCACTTATTTTGCATTTAGTTGGAACAGTTGTCATTTTGGAATTATACTTATACTTTGTCTATTCCAGGTATTGGGATGTCTCCAATAGAATTCTAGTTTGATATAAACAACATTTATTGTTTCAATCCATGTAATGTTAATAAGAATTTCTCCAAAATATTAGTATGGGATGTTCCTTATTCATCTATAACAGTATGAATATGAAGATGGTGTTTAAAGAGTTTATTCCTGACCTTATCTTAGTAACTACTTTAACTTAAGGTATGAGATACACCTAGAGGGGTAATACATTGAGTTTAATAGGAAGACAGTTAATAACCTTTTTTCATCCCTATGCACTATCAATCATGGCTGTCACCAGTCTGCTGAATCAAAGCAAAAGTGTTCTTCACAGATGACTGATTAGAAACGCAAAATCACAAGATCCATCTTCATGGTCACTTTTATTATAGTCATTTTTAAACTGACAGCAACCTGCTCAGTTTCAGCAGCACAAATAGTGTCACTCAGTGCAGCTAGGCATGAGAAGATATTGGCTGAATTATACTCAAAAATAATTAGGCCCAAACCCTTTTGTAGAGTGAAGAAACAGTTTTATTTCTGTCTTTCAATTCTCCCCAATAGGCTACCTTCCATCCCCCAAATATTCTTTATTCTTTATACTGAATACTCGTGATATTTCTATTTGGTAATCCATTATTATTATTTCATTTTAGAAATGCATATCTTATAGTTCTTTCATTTCCACCTTTAATTATCTCACAAAATTGTTGGATTAATCTCCCCTCATTCACATGGCAGCTTCCTTAAACTATCCATGCTTTGGCTTCTTGCCTGCTTCCAGATTCTATTTAAAAATAAAATGTACCAACCCATCCTTATTTCAAAGTTTTCCAAGTCTTACTTTATTTTGTGGCCTTAAAATTCCAAAGCATGCCTGTCTAATTATTATCTTTGCTTCTTTATTGCTGCAAATTTTAGGCATTTGAAATGTTGGTGCTTTTGAAAAACTTAATGTAGTCTCCCTTGTTGCTCCTTTAGATTCTTTTCCAATAAATCTTCCAGGACACTTGAAATGATACCATATTGTTCCCATCTTTTTAAGTTTATACTTTTCTACATAATGTATGCATGATAAACATTCATTATCAAAGCTAAGAATAAGTCATTTAAATGAAATTTTAAAAAATGCTCTCTGCTTATCAGCCCTTCATCTTCTTCTTTTTCCGCTGTTATTTCTCGTATACCAATTTTCAACTGCAAGTTTATCACAATATGAACATGTAATCTTGTATGACTTGGTAGCTGATAATGACTTTTAATTCCTATTCCTCCTTAATTCCTCCTCGTCCTCCTCCTCCTCCTCCATTGTATTTAGGTTTGGATATTAATGTAATTTCTTGATGTTAATCATTTTATCTTATATGGATGGACTAAGGAATAAGCACTATTGATCTCCAAAAAGTGTGGAAGCCCAAAATTTGGTTTACTTCCTAAATGATTAGGCTAGGGAGTAAGCTAATGTAGCATTAGTGTAGTGCAGAATGATAAAGTTGGAGATTATTCATCTCTGCACTGATGGAGGTAATATTTATTTCAGATGAGAACAAGGAGGATTGATGTGCTACCAACAGAACATACCAACAGAAATAAGTAGTAAACCCATGTTTGTGTGTGTGTGGGGGATGCGCATGTGCACACATGCACACAGACACACACATATAAACTAAATGTATGGATCAGTTATAATCCACAACTACTTATAGAAAACAAATCAACAAGATACCCGTGATATGCCAGTGCAGATGTTATCCTGGAATAAAATTTATGACCAGAATCACAATATTTATTTGTTTTGTGACCAACTGCATCTGTCACAATAAGTGTCCTTGAATAAAAACATAGATTCTATTTGTGATTTTTTATTACTTCTTGTCTTTGGGTGTGCTATGGCATTATGTTAAATTTTTTTTTAATGTTCTATCTCACAGTAATGAATAGTTTGTGATGCTGCATATCAAATTAGAGAGTTAAATAGCTTTGCTTCAGAAAAAATAGGATGTAATGCTATTTAAAGATTATTCAAGTATATATTATTTGTTATTATTTATCACACTGTACATATTATCAAAATTCTAATATTACAGTGCTACCTTTCTGCATTACTTATCATTCTAGGTTACAGTTAAACCTAAACCTATATGTATAACCAACTAAAATAAATTAGATAAATACAGTATCAGTTTACAGGTGAATTTAACACAAAGAACCATCCTTAAATCTAGGAGACTGGATATCAAACTTTTAAATAAGCTAAATGGCTTTTTATTAAAAAAATATGAACAAGATTCCATAGAATAGTTTTATGAAGTCTGTTGTGATTATTATTTTTTTTGTTTTATTGGTATACTATCTTGCTACTCTAATATGTTTTCTCTCATGAAAAGAAAGAAAATCTTTTCTATTTTTGATGTGACTGGACTTGAGTTGTTTATGTCTGGAAATATCCCATTCTAATATTAACTTAACTGCCCAAATAATCTAAGTGCATTCAATTTAATTTGCTAATACTGTGTATCCCAAGTACTGTTTTTCTGAATTTAGAAGTTCTGAATAATATATCAAAAACAATAAATTTATATGGATATGAAAAATATCAGTAACATTATGAGGCAGGGAGTGGGGGACTAGAATAATATTATTTGTCCAGTAACATTGACAAATTTAATTTGTCAACAGGAATTTAATAGCATTGATATAAGTTCTATAGTAAAGTATAAGAAGAGTTTAAATCTTAATACAACAGTTAAAACACAACTGTGGATCTTGTGTAGTGCTACTGATATCAAACCACTCCCATTTACTCTTTTAAAGTTTGGCAGTTACACTAATGTAATGCACACATAAGAATGAAATACAATTCCGCCACTATTGAATAAAGAAGCAAAGCCTGGTAAATATGGAAACCACATGTTCAGATTAGAGTAGTAGTGGGATCTCGATCAAAAACAAGCTTAAGTACAAAAAACGTGTGGTACTTAATATGGAAGGTCTTATAAAATGAAATAGTGAATGTACCAAAAACCGTATGGGATAAGATTAATAGCTTTAATCAAAAATCATGGGGAAGTGGGAAGGGGGAATGCATTGTCCTGAATTGTTTGGTGTTTTGTTTTTTTTTAAAGTGGTAAATGTAGTGAAATGTTAGTATTCATTCACTTTTTTAAAAAAATCCCATTTCAAAAGTCATAAACATCAATATTTATATGGTTAAATCTCTTTCTCTGGTATTTGTTTTGGTTAGATTGAAATGCTAAACCCATTCAAGGAAAGCTTTCATTCTGTTGATAGATACTACTTGTGCATGTTGAAATAGCTATCAGAGAGACTCACCCCATGATGTACATTTCAAATGACCAGGCTATCATGTGATAGTTTCAACGCCAAACAAAAAATAGCAATATTTTAGAAGCACCTTTTATTTCTGAAGCTATTCACCAAATCAAAGCAACACAATATAAGCATTATTTATTTTATGGGATCTCCTTGCTCTCCCATTAATAAAAGAGTACTAACAGTCTTAAATAAAATATAATTTTAATTTACAATTAAAATTAATTAATAAGCATAAGATTTAAACAGATGTAAAGTTATGAAACAGTGAAACAGTGGATGTTTGGAGAGTGATCACAGCTCCAAAATGAATTTGGACAATGGCTTGGAAATTAGTAAAAAACACCTTCTTTCTCCATTCTGTCAAGCAGGCCTCTGCAACTCACAGTACCATTAAAGAGCCTCTCTGCAGATCTAACTGTCAGGTTAGGTTCATAAGAAAATCAGTTGTTTTAAAAATATTAAGACCAAGCATACCGTAGCATTAAAAAATGAAAACCAATTCCTGACTTGAGCTTCAAAACCAGATAGCAACCAATGCAGACACTGTTTTCTCTAGTTTATAACAAGTTCTTTTTATAGAGGGTCATCAGGATCACATTTCAAATGTTTAAAAAAGTAATGATTTCCTGGTAAGGAAGTTTGAAAACTTGCATAGTTTTCTTTTCTAATTTAAAGTAAATGTTGATACTTAGAAGAGTTGTCAGTCTTTAATCCATAAGAAAGCAGTTGACAATGCTCCTGATTGACCCATTTTAGGGAGATTTATAGTAAAATGGCAAAGAGTGATTTTGCCACTTGAATTTTGTTATAATAAATGTAGTAAATTTATCAAGTTTATCAAACTCATAAACAATTCACATCTCAGGCTAAAATTGCTATATGAATTTCCCCTTACATACAGAATATACATACTTGATTATGGAAGATATATCTTTAAGTAAAAATGCTACAACAACAAAATTCATGAGAAAAAAAATCTTGGGATTTTTCTTGCATGATGCACAGTGCCCTTTATTTTTATTCTGAAGTCCAAAATTAGGGAGGGAAAGTTTGGAGTTTCATCCAAATAAAACATTTTTACTGCAATGATATCATATTTATACGTGAATCAGTACCTTGAATTGTTGAACAATTTACTTTCCCATAAGTGCTTATTGTCTGTTGCCTTTTTGATCCAGAAATATCCTACAATATTGCTATGAAATATATTTATTTGATCTACATTTATCATTTTCTATGTACTCAAGTTTTATTAATGCAAATATAACAATTAGAGGCAAGCATTGATGAAACACTCTTTTGAGAACACAATTTAAACCTATTTAACTGTGTCACTGAATTCAAGGAAACATTCAGATACACATGACCAAATCACTCCAGTTTGCAAAGAAATTTTAGTGATATTCACGTTTATAATAGATAGATTACTTCAGAATTACAGTTATTTTAATAGGTCCAGACTTTAGCTGGATGATAAACAGTATGATGTTTTTTTCTCAACTGATACCACAAGAGTTTAAATAGTATTTAATAAATGATTATTTGGCTTGTGAACATATTAATAGGAAAGGTATAGACTTGTGAAATTTCTAGTGGAAAATGACTTACCAATACTGTTTTAGCTATCTGGCTAAATCTATTGAAACATGTTATATAAGATTAAATTTGTAAGCCTTAACAACAAAAAAGCCAACTCATAAGCTCATAATGATAGCGATATGCTAATTCCATTAATAAATAATATTATGTGTCTTAATCATATAAATTGTTGGAAAAAATCTCTTTAAATGTAAGCACATTTATTTCATCAAACATATATTATAAACTTAATAGTAAGATAAGTAAATTACCTCTTTATTTACTCAATACTATATGTAAAAAAAGAAACTAAAGTGGTAAGTATTAGGCAAAACATGATTTTAAAAAGATCTTATCAAATAATATAAAACAGTTTCAAAATTCAATTTGTTTTATTTTAAGTAGTTTATTGCACATTTTAATTATACCACACTATCTCTGTACCTAGATTTAATGAGTACCACATGCAGAATAATTAAGTATTTTGTGTTTTATCCTTTTTAATATAAACAAAATAATGTAAACATTTGTACAAGAATATTTTTTTTAATTCAAAGCCATGATCTAGTAGGAAATTTATGAAATGGCTTGCAAAATATGGCATCTATGCATAAATGAAATCGGCATTACTATGTCTATGATCCTGCCATATAATAAAAGTTTTAACTAAACAGCTAAACACTGGGAGAAGAGTAATTGTGCCCAGCTCCCAAAATGAAATCTGAAGGAACTGAAAGTTGAAAATTACAATTGAACTAAACCCTATTATTTACAATTATCACAGTTGTAACAAAGAATTACTAAATTTTATTGCATTTTATTGTGTTGTGGTTTAGCAGCTGAAGAACATTATACCTTTCCCCAATAAATTTCTATAACATATCTATTGTTTGCTGCTTGATTTTGCAGGATTTTATTCTGCTGGTACATTAATGATGAGGGTCTCTGGGTGTTTATCTCTAATCATATGTTCACATTTTATTTCAAATGTGAATAATTCTTAGACGAACGTTGGCAGGAGGGAGAGAGAGACAATTCTACAAGTGTCAGAAAACAAACGTGTGTATATATTCATGCTAGAAACTAAGTTAGACATCTTCAGCATGCCTCAATTACTTGGTTACAGTTATGTATGTTTATGTATGTCTTCATCCCTAACTTACTTCACCAAAATAGTATCTACAATAATTAATCAAGTCTAGTTGGAAAGTTTCAATATTTAAAATGTGGGTTTCATGTTGTCTCAAATAGGTATTTTTCCTAAATTCTACAGATTTGTCAACTATTACTCCCTTTTAATAATAGTCTACAGATGGTTCAGAACCACTCTTTTATATATATTTAAGACAAATGAAAACATATCATATTATATATATGCATATTGGATGCATTGTATATAAAAATGAAGAGTGCAAATGTTCATTGTTATATAAGTAAGTGGAAAAAAAGCTGTTGCAATTATTAGCTACTTATATGAAAGTAAGTTCTATTGAAGCCAGTGAGTTTTTTAAAAAGTTGACATATATAAGACCTCTGTGAATGTATTATTATATATTTTAAAGACTTTGACTATGTTAAGATACCAAATGTGTGTGTGTGTGTATGAAAGTATATGTGGTATTTTACATAAACCATAATAGTATTTTGACAATGCTACTTTAATACCATATATAAAGAAACATGTTCAAAAAATGTAGAAAGCTGAATTTTCTTACATATAATAAAATAGCTACAGTGTTTTAGAATGGAAAAGTAAATATATCCATCTCCAAACCTCAGATTTAACTAAAAGAGATGTGATGCTGCAGATTTATTTTTATATACAGCATTTACTGTTTTTAATTCTGAACTGAAAGAATTTGAATCTTATTTCTATGAAACATGAAGGTTAGCCTCCCTGTATAATATTCCCTCTATAATGCATCTTAGTTTAATTCACTCTTAGCGAAACAACCTGGTTCACTCAGGAGAGCTCCTTACAACATAATTTAGCAGGACCTTTTCTTAGTAAAGGTTTTCTGGTTTTCATTTTCACTTCATATTCTCAAATAAAAGATCCTTTGTTGTCTACCATTTGATTGGACTTAATGAAAAACACTCCATTTTAACCTAACAGTATTTCCCTTTGAATTTATTATATTTAAGGACACTGTCAAAAATCAAGCATTTAATCTCAGGTTTTTATACTTAAATTATATTACTATCATATGGCTCAGAGAGGTGATATAAAAAGGGCACCAAAGAGATTTAAACCAAAAGTCAAATAATAATAATAATAAAAATAAACCAGAACCTTGCCTCATTTTAATATGAAACTAAATACTACGGTAATGTGCAGATTGAGTATGGTATTTGACTTTAAAGACTAACATATGACAGGGTGCCAACAGCTGAATTGTGCAGTATTGACTAAACAAGATTCACTGATTTGTATTGAGGCTAATATCTTCTTTAAACAATTCCGTGGAAATTGTGAGTATAAAGTCATTGGAAGATGTTTCTCAGGACAGCATCTCTGGCGTGGTACCTGCTGGAGTGAGGAAGATAATCAATAAAAAGAAATAGAGCTGAGGATCAGACTAGGAAGCTTCAGAGCAGTTAGTGATGATAAAAATAGATGATGTCAATATTTGGGAATAACACAACTCTAGGATAACAAAAAAAAAAAAAAAGTGCATATGTTGGAAAGGGTTCAAAGTTAATGCATAAATGGCAGCTGCTGCTCAAGCCACAAAACACATCTTTTATTCCAGGAATTGTTAAAACCTAACTGATACAGCAAAGCGCAGGAGAGTATATTAAAAGTTGTATCTCCACCAATAAAGAAGTAAAAAGAGCTCTGTGTATATGTGGAGGCAGGAGCAATGCTTACCTTAAAAATGAGCTTATAATGTTAAAGCATCTCAAAACAGAGCTAACAAATAAAAAATGCCAGAAAAAATGTTTTATGGACTAAAGGTTAGAGTTTGGGTTAGGGTTAAAGATACATTTCTTTGAAAGCTATGGGAGAGCACAGAGTTGAAGTTACATCTGTATTTCCAGTGTTGATCCTTGGCTCTTTGTTCTTACTATTTTTATTTTTTTTTTTGGCATGGAAATATTATTTCAACCCTGAAAAATTATTTCTTGTATAATCATAACACCATGAATTCCTTTAACCCTGAAGGTACTGAAATCATGGTATATGCCTGCTAATTTAATAGTGGAAATCAGTTTTCCTCCTACTGTCAGGTGATGAATTTTTCTTCTTCTCTGCTGAGCCTTCTGTTGATATATTATGACATAGTCTGTCAACATGAACAGATATGTGAACGGCAGATTGGGGGTCTGAACCTACAACTTGAATATGGTTCTACTTGGATTTCAAATATGGGTGTCATGTTAGTTTCAGAAAGAAAAAAATGTATATAGTGCATGATATTATAATTTTGATGTAATTTAGACAAAAGCAAAACAGGTGGGTTTTTTACACTTTTAAGAACAGAAAGGATAAGTAATCCCAAATCATACAATATTTTTCTGATAAATACTAATAATTTATTAAAATTAAAATTTATAAAATTCCTCTTTTAAAATAAAGATTAATTTGATCATATTGAGATAAGTATTAGGTATAGCTTCTTGCAAACAATTTTGTAATGTGAGTGATGCTATTGTCACATAGGTCTTTTTAAGATCTACATTTGAACAAATTTGTTAATTTTGTGCCACTTTTAGCACCAGTCACAAATATAAACCAGGAAAATGGCTCTATCCCTTTCTAGTTCAATATTGAATTAAAAGCATCAACTGCTAAGAAGAGCATGGATATGGGGAAAGAATAAATTTAGGCCTATCTTTAGTCATGCACATATATTTCCATATATTTTACATCCTAAGGGATGTATTCAGTAAATACAAAACTATAAAATATACATTGAAGAGAAGCAGTTACTCCTATCCTAAATTCTATATAAATCTTTAGGTTTAAAAGATTACAATCCATAGAAAATGTTTAAACAACCTGTACATTTCAGGGCTGCCTATATATGAAAGCACTAAATGATTTAGGTTGAAAACAGTGAGGGCATCTTAATATTAACAAGTGATCATAATGTCTGGTCAAACTAGATCCATCCTAAATATTTTAAAGAACAGACTAATATGCCCATCCATTTACATAGGATGTTTGACAATTTTCATCATATATAGTAAGGTCAGTGAAAAGAATATTTTAAGGGCAATAATAAAAACTTAAGCTTAAACACATGATTAGTTGATGTCTAATAATGTTCTATTGCAGTGAAATATGTACTTAAAGAGGAAAAAATTACCTACTTCTATCAGGGTGATAGTCTTGCTGAGTATGTATTTTATCATAGCTTTTAAATATTTGAGATTTTGACTGCATTCTGAGAAGACAGTGCACTGTGATAGATTTATGAAGCTTTGACAGAAACAAGGGTAGGAGAGATTATGGTATACTTGTTTAGAAAAAAAAATCTGAATGGAAAGTTCTTGATTTATACTGACATATATCGAGATGAAGCTATAGTTTGCAAATTGCCTAGAGGAGCCATCTTTTATTAAATGTTTGATGGGTATGGAAATGTACATATCTATTTTAACACATTCTAGGAATGCCAAAATAATATTGTACTTTTATGCATCTATCATTAACTTAAAAAAAAAATGTTATTGTTGTTTTTGTATATGCCCTCATTTCTAATATACTACTAGAACCAAAGCTATGATTTGAACAATACTGAAGAACTATATGTATTGCAGTAACTATTTTCAATTAGTTAATTTCTAGCTTTATCTAGATCAGTGATGGGTAGCCCTCGATTTGGACCGGTTCGCAAGAACCGGTACTAAAACCGGCGGGAGGCTCTGCCCACTGACCCAGACATCATCATAGGGTATCTGCGCATGGGCAGAAGAGCATGCACACAAGTAAAGTAAGCGTACGGGTGCGGGCGTGATGCGAACCGGTAGTAAAGGTAAGTAGAACCCACAAATGATCCAGATGGCATTGCATTTTGTATTATTTCAAAAGGTTAATTTTTTTTTAAAATTTGATTTATATGCCGCCCTTCTCTGGCGACTCAGGGCGGCTTACAATGCGTTAAGCAATAATAAATTAATAAAGGATATATTAAGAACTTTAGTCAGCTTTCTTAGGCAGATTATATAGAAATAAAGATAAGGGTTTGGCCTTATGCGCCACCATTTTTTTTTAAAAAAGGATATAGTTTACATGCTACTTGATATATTTTTAGACATTTGTGTAATTCATACTATTCAAAATATTAAAAAAAATGTTTTTCCAAACTATCCTTCAGTATAGAGTAAACACAATTTGATTTTCATATTTAGATTAAATGACACCTTAACTACATTGTTTACAAATCTGTAAAGGGCCCATTCTGCATACACAATTAAAAGGCCAACAGATTTATTTATTTTATGGCTGCATAAAATAATAATTATTTAGGTTCCATATTGTATTAGTGCAATGACTTTTTTTCTCGATATTGAAATCCAATAACCCTTGTAATCACACTTAATCAATCAATTAATATTTGTTTTATTTGCAATTAATTAGGATAAAATAAGAAAAAACATTATACTAAAATATTTAAGAAGGGTTAGAAAAAATACTACAGAGCACCATGCAAACTATAATACTTAGTTGTGGTCAAAGAATAAAATCAGATTGATCTGATAATTAAGATAAAACAAGCCAGAACAACCAGAATTGTTCTGTAAGGAATTGAGATAATAATTCCTGGTGAGCATCAGAGTAGAAGGGATGATATAAAATAACGTGTTCCATCTTTTCCATTATTCTGCCATCACATGGACCAATTAACATACTTGCTATCACACATTTACTATAGCAAAACCATGCAAGTTTTTGCAGAGAACATTATAAACAGATTATACGATTTAGACACTGACAAACACTAACACATTGGTATCCTGAAGACATTTTGTCTCCCTTGATGAGATTTTTATGTCCATCATATTTGTACTTTTATAATAGCGTGGAATTTTTCATAAAGTGCTACAGTGATTTCAGACAAGGACCTATATATATATATATATATATATCTTTAAAACATCAGGATACTTTATTTTTTTTCCAATTGAACTTTTCTTTTTACAAAATAGTTCAAGATGTTTTACTTTAATCAACATTGCAAGTAACAGAAACATGGTCGTTTTATAAAAGTGCTTTAAAATTATCTAACAAAAAAGATAAATATAACATCTAGTTAACCTCAGAATAGGAATGTTTTAGTTGCATTCTCCTAGCACTAATCAAAAGTGACAGAATGAAGTGATTAGTCTTACTCTCCCCAAAGGTGTTAAAACAAAAAAGAAACAATAACAATATTTTATTTTTATTTTTATACTGTTTTATTTTGCTGCATCTCCATAAATTTCCATAGATGATGCAGGACTATTTCTTACAAAATACTTACAATATTCCAGTCCTTGGATTATATGTGATATACTAAAATGTGATATGTAATCAGGCTGAAATTGAAAAAAATAATAATCCAGTAATAGAGTTTAGATTAAAGCAGTTTAGCTGCCCAATCCTAAACAAGTATTCAGAAGTATCAGTGGGTATTTACTGAAAAAATAAATAGTAGAGATTTCCACTGAATTTAAAAGTATGTTTAGGATTATAACCATATTTCTACTGTGTTGAAGGACTTGACAGAAAGTAAGACTTCAAGTTACTCACCCCACCCCTCTAGGGCCCCAACAGTAAGTTGGAGCTAAGCAGCCACCACAAGAAAGAGTTGGCAAACAGCTGGCTCAGTTCAGATTGGATCGGGCCAAGAAGGAGGCTCAGTAGAAGCATCTCACTGAGGACTAGGAGCATAGGCTTTCCAAGCAGAGGTAAGACCTGTGGGAGTGCAAGGCCAGGTACCGGCGCCTGGAGACTCAGTGGGCTGAGTCAGTTCCAGGCCATGATGCAGTCCCACTGGAACAAGGTCATCCGGCTCTTCGCCACCACTGGCACTTCCATCCAGCCTTTGCCCAAAGCCCTGTACCAGGAGGCCGAAGCAGACCCCAAGTCAGAATTTCTGCTCCCTTCCAACCTGCACAAAAAGACCCCCAAGGTGGAAACTCTCTGCAGCAACACAAGCGTTCATTGCACATATCCGGCCCAGGGGACGTAGTTTGAGGACCCCTGATTTAGTGCAATATAAAAATGCAAATAATTTTTCTGCGGACCACCAAAATTTTCTAGCAGACCACCAGTGGTCCACGGACCACCAGTTGGTGACCGCTGCTCTATCTTTCATTATCTCTTAGAGGTGGATCATCTTAATTGTACACCCATAGGATTAAATTTATGTTTAATTGTTAAACATGCATTTGAGAACTATACAATATAAATAATAGAATGTATGGAATAAAAGGGATTAACATAGGATGATGTAAGACCAATAGTTGTAAACTAAGTTTCAGTGATACTTAGTTTCTAATAATTATGCTTATCACAGCTGTATTAGTAAAAGTTGTATATATCCTTCTTGCTTGTATTTTTTTTTCTTTTGTCAAATAATGGTTTGACATTGTGGATATACAGTGAATTTACTTGCTTATCTTTTTGTATTTTAGAGTTTCATCTACTTTATTTATGAGTTACAAAGACCTTTTCCAAGTAATAGTCATCTGCATATATTATGGCAAGGAATTCACATGGGTCTTTCTTAAATTATAAGCTTGACAGGGCATGGCAGAGAGTGTCATTCCAAAGGTTTGGTGAATGTTTCATGCGCTGTAGGTGCCATCAGAATAATAATAATAAAAACACCACCATACTAATAAATAATTGGTGAATGTTAGAGATAAGCAACAATCATTAGCATGAGCTTTCCAGCAAGCCAACAAGCAATTTATCTCAACATCAGTCATCTACATTCTCCTAGCTGAAACACCATCTCTTAAAACAGCTGGTGTCTTTTGCAGTAATGTGTATGGGTGATTTTGTCTTTGTTTGGGTTCAGATGTTATCACTGTTTAAAGAAGTGAAAAATGAAAATAATTTTCTTTTGCTCAAATTTAAGTCAGGCCTCACCTGACATAAGCTCATGAAATTACTGTCATGTAGGAAAAAAACCCAGAATTAAGCCAACTGAATGTATAGCTAATGAACTACAATAGAAGTGGTGTATTTGGTTATCTACAGGAAAAACTAAAGGTTCAACTGTGATTGTCAGAGCATTGACTGGTGAAATGAATGCTACAGCAGAACAAGCGAAAAGCCAATTGTAAAACTGCTTGGTGCATGACATTCAGACTATTCTCTCTTGCAGACAGGTTGCAAAAATAATACAGATCCATGAGAACCCATCCTGACTCCTTAAAGGAGGAATTGGATAAAAATGCAACAAATAAATGAATAATCTGGTTTTGCATGGAAGAATTTAAAACTAAATCAACATGTTAATGGATCATACCATATGTAAGTTTTGGAGGAAATATTCATCAAAATATATTTTTCAACATGAAAAATCTAGTGCTTAGTTGCCTCTTACCCTGATGCTGTATACAGCTTTTTTCTTTCTAATTGGAATTTAACCGTGGAGTACATTTAAGGCATAATATGATACAAGGGAATAGCATACTATTACAGTCTGAAATCCAAGAGGTCCACTGTAAAGGAAAGCTGTGTAGAGCAGAAACATATGGTTAACTAATTCTTGCTATAAAATAAAGTGTTTTCAGTATTTAAAGGACTTCTACCTATATAGTTTAACATTTTGAATTGCTAACAGGTTTTTGTAGAAAGCATAGAATAGGTATTAGAGTGAGCAACATGATGGCTTAGTGGTGAAGACACTTGCCTCCCACTTGGAAGGTTGAGAGCTCTATTCTTGGTAGTGGCAGATATTTTTCTCTTAGGGTACAAGGAAAAATAGCTGCTGTGAACTCTGTGTAGGTGTCAGGAAGGGCATCTGTACAGTAAACACTCAATTGCATTCAGTTGCCCCTACAGGGCGTATTTACAGGGTCATAAAAAGCAGTTTTTAAGCGGACTCTGCTATAACATGGGAATAATGCTAGCAAGAAGAAGCTATTACAATGAGATTTGTAATGGGGAAGATAAGCAACATGTGTATTGAAAGAAGTGGTTTTTAGGCTATGATCTGCAGCTTGTAAAATAGTAATGAATTATGAAGCTATGATTTAAAAAGCGATGTTCCAAGATAGGAATCATTGGGAAATGAACTGTGTATAAACCTGCTGATATTATAATGATTTTATATCAAAATGATTCAACCATATTGGGATATATTGTATGGTATTTTTGGCCATTGCATTTCAGAAAGAATTGAAAAAGGCTGAGAAAAGTGATCCATGAATCAATGCAGGAGGAAAAAACGTAATAATTGGGCAGCCTTTTGTTTTGGAGAAAAGTTAATAATAGTAAATAAAATTAAGCACAAGATTGAGAATATAAATGGACAAAGATTCCCCCCCCTCTCTTAAAAACTGGGATGACCTAATAAATCTTCATAGTGGGAAGTTCAGGACAAATAAAAAAAAAAGTACTTCTGCACAAAGCACAGAATCAAAGTGGATTTCACTATTGTAAGATGTAATGATGAAACCAAGTTTGAGGACATAAAAAGGATATTTGAAGAATGAAAGAAAAATGTTATTGATAGCTATACATCCTGGTGGTTACAGGTGACCTCTCAGCATTGAGGCATTGTGAATTCAGTCCAAGAAAGTGTTACTACGCTGCTATCCCAAACCTCCCATGGGCATATGGTTGCTGAAGGTAGGAACAAAATTCTAAACAATATAGAATTATCCTGTGGTCTTTTACATTTCTTCCTAGGTTTTACACTGAAAACAATTAAAGGAACTCCTTTTATACTTAGAAACACCAGAAACTTCTTGTTATACATAAAAAAATAATAAAATAAAGGCAGTTAAGGAGAACACAAAGGTTCATTTCAATATTGCTACTTTGCAACTGAAAACTAATAATGTTACTTAGAAATAATTAATTCTTAATTGTTCCTAATTATACATAGAAAATGTTGGCATCCCTGTTTATAAATTACAAGCTGAATTTGTTTTCAGTAACAGTCTTGTAAAACCTTCATAAACAAAATTCCATCAGCTATCGGACCAACAGTCTTTGTTGATTGCAGAAAACATCATAATCTATTTTAAAGACTGCAAAAGTGACCTCATCACCTTTCATCCCAAGACTATTGTATTTTCTGCAAATTAAATACTTCGGGAAGGAAAGCAGGGGAATGTACAGGTCTTTAAAGTGGGACAACAAAGTGCATCCTCTTATATTGCAATAGTTCAAATAGGGCATGGGTTAAAAAGAGTATTTTAAGACAATATATTCAAAGAATACAGGAAAGAACTTTTCTTACAAATAGAGGACAAAATGTGTCATATATTTAGTTAACATTTTCTGCCCTATATTTGAAGAGACAACCATTTTTTTATAGAGTTTGATGGATTGTTTTTCTACTAGCAGAAAAATGTGGCATAAACACAAGAAGAACCTCAGAAATAGGTCTTTGGAATATTCATTTACTTTCCATCTTTTTTTACAATGCCAGGTTATTATTTTCTGTATTCTGTGTATGTGTGTACACACATTAATTAAATAAACCAGCTTGTCTTTATTGTTTATTTGCTTTCCATACCAATGAATTGTGCAACTTGTATGGGTTTACAATAGTAAAATGAAACCATATATAGTACAATAATAAAATAAATAAAACTGATCATCCATAAACCTAAAATATTTAGTAAATTTATTTATTTTATTTATTTGTTTCCATTTATATACCGCCCTTCTCCAATAGGAATCAGGGCGGTGAACAGCCAAAATAAAAACAGAACATACAAAATTTAAAAGCAGTTTAAAATGATTAAATATTTGTTTGGCCGTAATTTAAAACAACCCAATTTAAAATCAATTAAAATTTAACTCAAAAACTATGGGATCAAGCCAGCCCAGCTAGTTGAAATAAATAAGTTTTCAGGGCCCGACGAAAAATCCGGAGGTCTGTTATTGTACATATCTCTGAGGGGAGGTTGTTCCAGAGGATGGGCGCCGCCACAGAGAAGGCTCTCCCCCTGGGGGTCGCCAGCCGACACTGTCTGGCGGACGGCACCCTGAGGAGGCCCACTCTGTGCGAGCGTACTGGCCGGTGGGAGGCTATTGATGGCAGAAGGTGGTCTCGTAAATACCCCGGCCCTAAGCCATGGAGCGCTTTAAAGGTGGTCACCAACACCTTGAAGCGCACCCGGAAGACCATGGGGAGCCAGTGCAGCTCGCGCAGGAGGGGTGTCACATGGGAGTGCCCCATCGCTCCCATAATCCTCTGCGCGGCCACATTCTGGACCAGCTGGAGCCTCCGGGTGCACCCCGGAGGGGGAGCCCCATGTAGAGAGCATTGCAGTAGTCCAGGCGGAAGGTGACGAGTGCCTGAGTGACCATGCGTAGGGAGTCCCGATCTAGAAAGGGGCGCAACTGGCGTATCAGGCGAACCTGATAAAAAGGCCCCCTGGCCACGGCCGTCATATGATCTTCTAGAGACAGCCTTGCATCCAGGAGGACGCCCAAGTTACGAGCCCTCTCTGTGGGGGCGAGTGATTCGCCCCCAATAGCCAGCGATGGCGTCAGCTGGCTCTATCGGGACGCCGGAAGCCACAGCCACTCGGTCTTGGATAAATATATCATGCCTAAATATACATGCTGTTTGTGCCATTGAAGGACAGGGAGTCTTAAATATCAAAAGTACTAGCTGTTCACTTTTATTGTCTGACCTGATATTTTCTTCAGCTTTAAGATGGTTCTCTATGGAATAAAATGCAGGCAGTCTTTGATGTGATTATCAGACAATTAATTCAACCCAAAGAAGCAACTTAAAACAATAGAAGTATTTTGTTTCTTGTTATGATATGAAATGCAAATATCAGCAACACTAGCATTGTGTAGTATTTTTAGGACATCGTCCCCTTCACTTACCAAAATGACACATGAAAATTGCTTCCAGTAGTAGCCCTATGACTTGTGCCTTGGTGTGTGACTACACTGTGCATTTTTATTTTTATTTTTTGACAGGTGGGTATAAGAATGGAAACTGGTCAGAAGAAAACACTATGTTGCTAAGATATGGTGAAGTCTTCTTGAAAGTGGCTTGCAAAACAAAAGCATTTGGAATAAATTACAACAGCTGATCATTGGTGTTTCGTTTCCCCTTTTTCACAATTTGAGATTAATTAATGCTAAGGCAGTGGTGGAAAGTTAACGCCCCTTCCCCCCAATTGGTAGCCAAATGTGAGATAAAAAATATCCATTACTTGAACGCAATTTACCATATTTATTTGTACATTGATATACATTTTAAATTGGTTTTTTTGTAAATTTGATACACATTTTGTAAACCCAAAGCTTTCATAACTTCATGAACTAATTTACATTATGCCTTTTCTACCTGGGCATGGCTATTTCCTTAATTGCTGTAGCCTATATACTCAGAATTTATGCAGTATAGGGTTCTTGTTAGATGTATGATAACAGTACCTACATAAATAGCAGAGTGCATTTCCTGTAAAAGGCACTTTCCCAGTGGACAGGAGATGCCCCTGAACAAACCCCCATGGCATCTAATTAGTCCCTTTTACATAAGAGACATAGAGATATGCATTGTGTTAAATACCAGTAGAAGCTCAAAGGTACTTCAGCAAGAAGTTGGTTTTCAAAAAGTTAAGTTTTAATAGCAAATAAGCAAATATATATATAAAAGAATTGTTACAAAGTATTTGACCAGGATGCTTTTTAACATTTTTATTATTTCATAGTAATAGCTATAGCAGTGTTATCAGAAAAAGACAGCAGTCCTTTTCTTACTGAATACAAATATTTTTGAATTTGCCATGCATACCTAGCATATAACTTCTTCTGATAATTACACTGTGTACAAATAGACGGCTTGTTAGAAATGCATGTATTTGTGGAGTAAATATATTGAAAAGATTAAGGGCAATATATCTCCCATTTCTCACCAATATTTATCCTGGATACAAGATAGAACATACACTTTAATCCTTTTTATTAATAAGCAGTAATTTGGCTATTGTGAATAGCATCCTGAATTAATCATATTTAAAATGCTTTATTAAAACAAATAGACTATTATTCCATTATTATAGGACGGATAACCCAAAAATCACAATTGCTCCCTCTGATCACACTGACAAAATGCAATAAACCATTGAAAATTATTTGTATGGGTTTCCACCAATTCTAGGATAGAGAAATAATTTAAAAGTTGCTTAAGCTATCCTGCAGAGTTAAATATTAAAATAAACATATAGCAACCAAAGGAACTCTCCTCCAAACAAACAAAAATGCATACTTTTTACTTTTTAGAATCTCACCCATATACATTTCATTGTTTCATCCACCATGGCCTACACACCATGACCTACACACACACACACACACACACACACACACACACACACACACACACACGTGTCTATCTGTATCAGTGGTGGGTTTCAAAATTTTTTACTACCGGTTCTGTGAGTGTGGCTTGGTGGGTGTGGCATGGCTTGGTGGGCATGGCAGGGGAAGGATACCGTAAAATCTCCATTCCCTCCCCAATCCAGGAGAAGGTTACTGCAAAAACTTGCAGGCTCAAGGTTGACTCAGCCTTCCATCCTTCCGAGATAGGTAAATTGAGGACCCGAATTGTGGGGGCAATAAACTGACTTTGTAGAAACACCACTTATGGGGGCCCCAAAAGCCCTAATAAGCAGGTATATACAAAAGAATGAAGGCTATTGCTATAAGTGCATTGTAAGCCGCCCTGAGTCTTCGGAGGAGGGCGGCATATAAATTGAACTAATAAATAAATAAATAAATAAAATCCCCATTTCCTCCCAATCAGCTGGGACTTGGGAGGCAGAGAATAAATGGGGGTGGGGCCAGTTGGAATTTTTACTACTGGTTCTCTGAACTACTCAAAATGTCTGCTACCGATTCTCCAGAACTGGTCAGAACCTGCTGAAACCCACCTCTGATCTGTATGTGTGTGTGTGTCTCTATGCATACACATACACATGCATACATATATACACATATATGTATACATATATATCTCTAAAAATGGTTGCTTAACCAGTAGGAATTGTTGCCTGTCCCTTCTCTAGGGCTTATATAGGCAAATTAAACTATGCTGAACTACAATTCCCAGTTTGTTTGTTTTTTTGCTGTTAGTCATTTAATTGTCACTTACCAGGGATTAGAGTTCAGCAGTATCTGAAGAACTATATGTTGATCATTCCTGCTTTGGCAAAAAAACAAAAACAAAAAAACCCTAGTAGAATTGTTACTAGTCTATTGCAACAAGTTGTTGCTTTGCACAAAAGCAATGAAACTAATATAATAACTTTTGTAAGAGCAATATAATGGCTTTTAGAACACCCAATATTTTGTGCATACAAGTAGATTCAGTTTAATCAGGCAATCTATGCTTTTTACAAATGACACTATTGGATTGAAACTAATTTAAATCCATTTATTTTCAGTAGCTTTTTTCTAAGTCAACCAGTGCAATGCAAAAAAAAAAAAAAAGGATTTGTTTTGAACAATAAATAAATAATTTTTCATTAGCATTGACACTAAGATTGTATTTTCTTCGCTTGCATAACTGAAAGTTGGAACAGTGTGCCTGTGCCTTTTCTCAGATGCCATAGAAATATATATATAGACTATCCCTGATATCACTAAAGGAAGCACACAGCTTGCATCTTGAATTAATATATGGTTATTCTTTCTGTCTCATTAAAGTAGAAAGAAGTTGTATTTCTGTAGCTTGTTGTAATAAATGTATAGATTGAAAAATCCTGTATTTAAATTTTGTATTTGTATTTTCTGCAATATATTTAGCCTTTTTGAACCTGTTGGTCAGATTCAGTAAAGTACTTCAGTAAAGTCCCAATACAAGACGCTTTATAGGAACTTTTTCCATAGTCCATTTCAGATCTGGAAGTAGGGGCGTATAGGAGACAGCTTATAAAACATTGGAGATTTTTTTAAAAAATGCAAGCATTTCTACCATCTTTCAACAACAAATTCAATTCCACTCTCCAGCAAAATATGGAAAACTGGATTATATGATGAGCTGGTGGCGGAGTGGTGGCAGTGTTGCCAATCAGCTGTTGTGCAATGCATGGTGCTGGACTGGAGTTACTGCCATTCCCATCTGCTGGAAAATTGCCAACATTGCATTAACAACAATGATGGAGCTGGTTGTGATCTTCATGGAAAATGGCAACATGTCTATCTGGGCCTATTTTTCCACTTGAGTGGTGTTATGATTTAACTATGCTCACATTCAGTGTTTCAGGGGTTCCTTGAAGACCATTCAAAAGCTTCAGTTGGTCTTACATGTAGTAGCCCAAGTAATTTTAGCTATACCTAGGCTTGCCTATGAAGCAATGCTACTATGGGTGCTTCATTAGCTTTCTGATGGAATTTAAGGCGCTGAGTTTTCTGAGTTTAATTTGACCATCCATATTTAGTAAAGAAGACTTGCATTCAGAGCCCCACATCTAAGGAACTGCAGGGTCCCCATGCTTAACTTTTCAAAATAATGACTTCCATCTATGGAATTGTCTACCCCCAACATCACATATCCCAACCACACACTCTCTATTACACTTTGAAAGATCTGAGGAAAAAGTGGGGTCTTTCCCCCCCGGAGAGACATTTGATGACATTTAACATTTCTGCTATATAAAATGGGGCCTTCCTATTATGAATGATAAAAACAAGAGTGTGATACTGGTACAATATAGCATCTTAATATGCATCGAAGGAAGCTGTACACTTGTCTGTGTGAATGTCTGTAGGAAACCAGCATAATGCTTACTTATTAGCAGGAGGTAAGACTTAGTCTAGATTTAGTAAAATTTGAACAGAACTTTTATGCTATCAAGTCAAACTCTTTACATAATTGTTGTCATATACAGTACCTATTACAAATACAGTTCAGTACAGCAAGTGTTGTTCGTATTTAGATAGGCACTGCGTTCATTATTTTGGATACTGTGATAAGAATCAACATTTAAAAATATCAGTCTTTCTAGACTTTGCTGTCTCTTTCTTTCTTCCAGTAGCTTTATGTACTAAATAGTTAAAAATGCATTTATAAATAAGGATAGATATCCAACAAAAGTACTTCTGTAGCATTAGCATTATTCTAAAGTAGAAAAATTGACAATAACATAAAACCAACTTCCAGTTTATAAAAAACAGATTTTCAGAAAATTGAATTTATTAATTTGCTTTAGTAAAGTATTCTGTATTCATAATAATTCTGGGTCAGATATTTCTTCAAAGCATTATATAAAGAAATAAAATAGGCAAATGCAGTATATAAGTAGAAGTTGTTAAATTGATAAAAAGTTAGGTAGACCAATGCATCATATTAAAACCAAACCATTGCAATTTCTGAAAATTATAGCATCTTAAAGTCATGTAACATATTAAAGCTATGCAATTACATGTTAAATTACAAATTACAACTTATTAAATCTGGAACAGCAGGAAACACAGCAAGAGAAATTTAATTAAATCTAGTGAGCAAATAAGTTTTCATCTAGTGTAAAAAGTTTATGTGGCCTGGTGCCAGATGTAACTAAACCAGGAGAGAAGAACATATTTGGATACTTGTGTGAATGAAACACATCTTCTCTTGGATTGCAGTGCAGTAGATTTCAGGAAAACTCAAATAGCCATCAAGAAATATTCTTCATCATAGCCACCCTGAGTCTTTGGAGAGGGGCAGCATACAAATTGAATTAATAAATTAATTAATAAAATCAGATTTTAATGACTGGTCTGAAAAGTACGAGAGAATCCATGCCCTATGGCTTATACCATAGAACTTTATATGTCAATACAAGACCCTGACATTGCTAAAGGTGCAAATTAGTGCACAGTGCAGTGTGTAATCATCTTCATAGATAGTTGTTGCCTTCAACAATCTAGCAGTAGTATTTTACATTGACTGATATCTCTAAGTCAATTTAAAAGATGGCCCCATGTAAAGTACAGGATAATAATCCAATTTTGAATTTAGCAGCATATGGATCATTACAATCTGGGACAATTAAAGCTAGCAAACAAGCCAGAGTGTGAAAAGAAATTATTAATAAAGACAACTTATAGACTTTTGTGAGCAGTGATTATTTATGTATGAAATTTTGCTATTATCTGAAATCTAAACTGTAACTTTCTAGAGTTTGTCTATGAAAGAGGGTATATAATTAGTGTAATAATTAATTAAATAATAATTAAAATATAATTAATGACAAATTAAACACTGAAGCTAATAAATTAAAATGAATTAGATGGAATAGAGCATCACTGCTTTGCAGTTAATCTCTTCAGTCCTTCAGGAAAAGCCACATTTTCATCTATTTCTGCAATAGGTGGGGGACATCCTCAACTCTGGGAGCAAAGCTATTCCAAAGGAGAGGAACTATGATAAAGAAAAGCCAACCAGACCCATTCCAAGATACATCCTAGTAGAAAGGACACATAGCAGGGTTCCATAGTTTTCCAGATAGATAGACATAAAGTATTTGGAAAAGACAATCTTTAAGATATCCATGCCCTAAGTACTAAGTGCTTTTATTTAGGTGGGAAAGAACACCTTGAATTGCACTGGGGAAACATAATAGTCATCAGTACAGTTCCAACAGTAGAGGAGTACCATAGCTGTACCATGAGGGACCATCAGCATGTATGCTAGTTGTTTTGGGTCAGCCAAAGGCAACAATCTCCCAGAAATACCACACAACACAAGTTGTCCATTTGGTGTCCGTCTTGGAATGAAAACGAATTATTTCATATATGAAATGCTTGGCCAGAAATCATAGCTTACTCTGACTGGAAATGCCAGCCTGTCATTCTCCAAATGCCTCCAGAATAAAGGCACATTAAATAGTGCAGCTGGTTGGTATTCCACAAATACAATAATGACCTAGAAGTAGTTCTATTTGATAAAGTTGATCAAATAGAACTGCATCTAGGTCATTATTGTATTTGTGGAATACCAACCAGCTGCACTATTTAACGTGCTTTTATTCCACAGAGTAGGCTTGCTTCTTAGCTTTTACCCATGTCCAGTCACAGTCACTTCTTTTTTTTCTGTGACTGTTTCTCCAAGCATCTTTTCACCTATTTCATTTCCTAAACAAAGGAATTACACAGGGTTGGCAGATAGTGAGAGGTCATATAGGAGCAGTCCTGCTGAAAATCCAGGTTGCCTTATTATTCCAAAGAACACTCCAGATTACTCAGAAATACTTCAGATGCTCCATGGAAAGGGCCATTACTCCTCTATGGTCCATGAGCCACCTTAATAGGGTGAAAAAGGCTTCCTTAGGTGATCTCTCCAGTGGCATGGCACCTCTTGATTTCTTTGAGCATACACAATCCACAAGCTCTGTCTCTGGAGCTGAAATTTCTCAGATACTTTCCAGGACTGCAATAGTCTTTCCAAAGCCTCCAATCTCACCCAATCTTATTACGGTTATCTCCACCAACATGCACAACCAGTTTCTTCATTCCAACCTGTGGCATCTACCAAAGTTTCTCTGTGCTTTGTGTGCCCACCCACTGGCTACCCTCTGGCAGGCCACTGGTGTCTACACCAATCCTCCTTCTAAGCCATGTCCAGTCTTAGCATTTTACTTACTAATTTAGTAGACCTGAATGATATATTCTAGAATCCTCCTCATTTAACAAAGACTGTCACTTGTTTAGGAGGAAACAATTTTATATTTTCAATTATTCGCCAGTGCTATATTTTAAATTTAATCTTTGAGATTTGTCATTATGCTATTTCTTTTCATAAATAAAATGGTTCTAAAACTCAACATGTTTTTACTGTAAATATTCCTTCCTTTAGGAGAATTTGGCAATTTGAATGCTAGGAATAATGCTTGAGAAATATGAGGAAAATAAAATTCCTCTAATATTAATTCCCAAAGAATTCCAGTTCAGAGATATCTGAGCCCTATTAAAATTCACAGGAATTACATAACATAATCCCTAAGAACTGAAACAAAACAAAACAAAAATCTGCATTTAATTTTTTATTTCAAGTAGAAAATTATTGTTATAGTAGTACCATGTCTCATAGATTTGTCACCTATATTTTTTTAAAATATAATTAAAAAGATTAAAGGAAAATATCCCTTTCAACCAAACCAAAAAATCCTTTTGTATTAGAAGTCAAGGGTCATAAATGTAGTTTAATTAGTATTACAAACCTGGTTAACATTTTCATTTTAATACAAAATGATCTTTAGTATCTGCAATTTACCCCTCAGCTATAATTTTAAACGAAACAGCTATGAGGAATTCAATCAATAAAATATTTTGCATAATACTGAATTGGCTACACTCTTTATTTAAAAAAAAAAGATTATTACCAGAATATTAATAAACCATTCTGTAAAATGAGATTTTTAGAAAGAGGCTTCTGTACACTATAATGTTATTGTAAGTAAAGTTCACTTCAATTTTTTTTTGTAATGATTAAACCATTATTTCAATCTTTCTTTGGTCATATAGAAAGAACCAGATTAACAAAGTTTCCTTTCCTATTATGCTTTATATGTTCTATTATGTGATAATTACTACATTTTATATAATTATTACCTGAATGACACCTCTGATAAATGCATTGAAAGCTAATCTTCATGCTTTTTAAAATGATGTAACAGAATATTTTGAACTAAAGGAGCCAACAGCTGCAGAATGGAGTATTATTTTTTATACACCGGAATACTATCTAGATTCCATAGTGGCTTACTTATGAGTCAGTTATTAGCAGGCCAGAACTTGCATTGCTTTCACTCATTGTAATGTACTGCTTGATTATGTTTTGACCTTTTGTTACCATTCCTCAGTTTAGCATTAATTTGGCCTGGGAGGTTGAATTGAAGTACTTGTTCCAGTCCAACTCTTGTATCTCACAAGCTATAATAGTTACCCTATTTATTAAGGGATCTTTAAAGAACTAGAAGAAAATAACTTTCAAAATCTGTTCACCCTACAAATGTAATAGGTATTGGAAAATTATATATTTTACAACCCATGTCAATTCATATTAGATGGCTTTAAGTCTATTCTATAGCCTTGCCTTTAATACTCTTCTGATATGACAATATTAGCCAGATGATCTTATTATTTGTAATAATATGCGGTGAATGAAAACCTAAAAACAGTGGATTTATAGTTTTATCTGTCAACTGAGCCAGAATTTTCTTTTTCTCATATGTGACCATTTTTATAAGAAATTAAAGAAAAACTTAAAAGATTCCCACAGCTTATGAGTCTAGTGAGAAATATAAACTTTCAGTCTTGGTGATAAGAATGAAAAATGAAAAAAATATGAACATAAAATGAAATCATTTTGATTATAAATATTTAGCATCTGCCCAAATATTCAGGAAACATGCCATTATGTGGAACTGCATACAAGAAGAGAAAAATTAAATGAAAATTAAATTGAAAAAGTTTCAGAGGAAAAGAACTACAATAACTGTTAACAACAAACAAATAAAAGCTTTAATAGAAGTCCATCTTTGAATTCAGTTTGTTTAGGGGAAGAAATAATTTGATGGATAATTTGGCCACTAATGAAAGCTTTACATGTCCATAGATGACTATGAAGTAAAAACTGGCAAGTTATCACAGCAATTTCAGCAACGCTTTGCAGGGATTATCATTATTATTATTATTGGTTAATCTTTAGTGAGATTCACAGCCTTTGAGGCTGGTTAATAGCTCAGCAGCTCGAGTCCTAACCAAGGACCTAGGAACTGTTAAGGTATCGTTGGAGGATGTAAGCTGTTCTGAGTAGGGTGGTTTTTTGTAGAGTCAAAATGTTCAAGTCCGGCAAATTTAGAATTTCTAAATAGCGGAGTAGCCCTTTGGGTATTGCTCCAAGAGCTCCAATTACAATCGGGACAACACACAATTTCTTTTTCCACAGTCGCTCAACTTCAATTTGCAAGTCCCGGTACTTTGTGATTTTTTCTTGCTGCTTATCTTCAATCCGTGCATCACCAGGTATTGCAATGTCAATGAACCATACTTTTTTCTTTTCAACTATTGTTATGTCAGGTGTGTTGTGGACCAAGTCTGAATCCTAAAGTCCCACAAGATCTTGAGTTTCTCATTCTCTAAAACTTTCTCAACCTAATGTTCCCAGTGGTTTTTGCTGTACTCAAATTCAAATTTCTGGTACAATTTCCAGTGAATGATCTTAGCAACACGGTCATGGCATTGTAAGTAGTCAGTTTGTGAAATTTTGCTGCACCCACTGATCAGGTGGTTGACTGTCTCATCTTTCTCATTGCAGAGGCGGCATTTGCTGTTGGTGATAACATGTTGAATTTTTGCCTTCATGCAGTTTGTGGCTAGGGCTTGTTCTTGAGCTGCCAAAATAAAGCTTTCTGTTTCTTTTTTCAGTACTCCTGATCTTAACCAGTTCCAAGTTAGTTTCTGGTCAGCTTTGCCTTCAATACTTTTCAAGTATTGGCCATGCAGAGCTTTGCTTTTCCAATTTTCAGCTCGCTGCTCAATTATATTCTGCTTTTGTTTTAGTTGTCTTTAAAAGGTCTTCTTTATTTACTTCCTTAATCATTGGTTCTTCACTTTTCTGGATGTAATCATTCAAGCTGCATTTTTCTTCTTCCACAGTCTGCTTTACTTGTAGGAGTCCTCGACCATCCTCTGCTCTTGGTAAATATAATCGGTCAACATCACTTTTAGGGTTCAAGGCATGATTCATTGTCATAAGCTTCCTTGTTTTTCTGTCCAAATTGTCTAACTCCATCTCAGTCCAGTCAATTATTCCTGCAGAGTATCTAATCACAGATATAGCCCAGGTATTTATGGCTTTTATGATGTTTCCTCCACTCAATTTGGACATTAATATCTTACGAATTCGCTGAATGTACTTGGCTGAAGTTAATTCCTTGACTTTATTATTCATTGAGTCAGAGGCTTCTAAAATCCCCAAGTATTTGTAGCCTTCTTCTGATTTTACTGCCTTTATCATTTCTTCATTCTCTAGTTCTATTCCGTCCTCAATATTATTATTATTATTATTATTATTATTATTATTATTATTATTATTATTATTATTGGTTTATTAGTCATCTACTCTTTTAAAAGACATAATTTGATTTTGCAACTTTCACAAACATTGCTTAAAGAATTAAAAGGAATTTCCCATTCTTTCAAAACTAAATGCTTCATGCCAGTATTTTTCAACTTCGGTAAATTTAAAACTTTTCCCAGCTTTGGGAATTCTGGGAATTGAAATCAACACATCTTAAACTTGTGGAGGTTGAGAAACACTGAAACTGGATGGGGAATTCTGGGAGTTGAAGTTCACACATCTTGCTGAAGCTGAAAAACACTGCTTTATGCTTTTGAACATACATGTCATTCTAAAATGACATACAGTTTCTGTATGATTTGCATTCTCCTGTTGAATTCAGATAATTTAACTTGGATTATCAGGCTGTTAATGATATAGACCAAAGAAAACAAAATATTGGTAGCATGATAATGGAATGAGATATATAGTGATAAGGTTCGTAATTTTGAGACATTCCCTCAGACAAGACACAGTCAACAGCAATAAGAAAAATAATAATAGGACAATATGTCCCAAATCTACCATATTCTGTTATCTCTATCAGAGCAGCACTGTTAGCTACAGGCATCCTTTCTCATAAGAGTAATACAAAGTTGTGTTTATGCCAAGTCTCTTTTCTAGTGTCATTGACATAATCCAGAATAATACTGAGATGACCTCTTTGAGGAGATATATATGCCTTTAAAAACACATGTCATACATTAATTTTATCAAGCAATGAAAAACTCCCAAAGTAAAATAGTAAGTAAAATAAACTAGCCCCCAAATCCAAAGCAAATAGACAGATCTTTATTTGATAGCAAAAAGACATTGGTATTAGCATCTATTTTCCTTTAGTTGAGGAAGTGTAGTTTAGGAAAATCATGTGGTCCTTTAGATTTTACAAATTAAGATAATTAATAATTCTGAACTAGAAGTTATACAAGTTATGACTGTAATAAAATTTTGATTTGATTTCAACTAGAAGAACATCTGCAAATAGTTCAGATATTTTAAATCAATGAAATATTTTCATCCTGCAGTCCTGAGTTATTTTTCAGGCCAGTCCTGTAATATAGTAATCTCAAGGAAGTTACCAGTGTATGAATTATAGAGACCACCAGACTATCCCTGTCTAGGAACACTTGAGGCTGGCAACCCAAAATAACTCCAAGCAAGTGGGAATATTTACTCTTCCAGTTATGATGAATCACATACCATGTAATGATATGTGAGAAAGACCTTGACAGATAGGATGAGTATGTGAAAGTTGAGAAGAGATTGGGACATGATCAGCATACCCATCCTGTTATCTACTGCAATGGCCCCCAACCTTTTGGGCACCAAGGACTAGTTCTGTGGAAAGAGGTTTTTCCTCGGACCAGAGGATGTGTTGTTTTGTGTGCTGTCTGCATCACACAGATAGGACTTTGCTTGTTTGCACGGCTGGTTACTGGGATGCTGTGGACCAGTGCTGGTCCATAGATTCCTGCTCTACTGAGTTGGAAGCTTGCCATGCATTCAGCTAGGATAAGGAATTCTGCCTTGTTGACATTCCATTACAAATTATTGATTCCCATTCAACTGTTATCTAGAAACCAGCTAAGAAACACCATAGCTTCATCTCACTCTGACAACCCACCTCAAAAGTATTTTTTCAAAGACGTATTTTCCTAAATTTAAGCCTAACAACATTGTGGTCTTCATCTTTTCCAGCTTAGTTTATCTGTCCCATCAAACACATAAGACGAGGGTGTATGAACAGTTCTTACTCCTTTGGTCCATCTTACTGGATGATTAACACAAGAGGACTGAACCTGGGACTTTTTGCACGCTTTTACTCTTAAACCCTTTCTTTCTAATAGATAGAGGCAAGAATTTGTTTCAAAACACTACAACACTTTTCAAAGTCTAGACTGACCAGAGGCCTGTTGGAGGTTGTGTTAGGCAGAAAACTGTTTTGTTCTGGTTTCCACCTGTGCTTCTCATTCACTTTTGAACTTAGCATATTTTGCTCTGGAAGAAGAGCCATCATTTCCCCTAATTTCTGCAAATAACAAACTTTGCATTGCTTTTGAGTCTGTTGTTTTTATTCCAAAGCAGTGAATTTAGTCACCCAGCAAATGAAAACTTTTCTGTTTGTATGTCATACTTTTCAACAATACACTTTCAAACTGAATTTAGAGGCAATTCTTTGTTCCCATGCATCAGGGAATTTTTATATATCTATGTTCTGCGTTAATGTGTTTTTCCCATCATGTTCAAAAAGCGGATTCTGATTATCTGTGAACTTTGATCCACAATTCCCTTTCACTCATCCTGGAATAGCAAATGTGTATATTTACACTGTCATCTGAAAATATAACTTGGAAACCACATTATTGAGCCTGTCACAGATGTTTTTTTGAGGGAGTGACCAATTTGCTCACAGAAAAAGAATCAAAAGAAACCTAGAGATTTCCTTTAAAGCAGAGTGCTCACTTTCAAGTATGCCTCTAGGTTTCAGATAAGAGTCTAACTTATGCTGCCTTAGACCCAGTCTTTAAGAGTGATAGGTATAAACTCTGCCAAAAACAGGTATTCTGTCATGTTCGATGAAATATTTAAGTTTCCTGCTCTTATACCATTGGCTCTGAATATATTATGGAGCTAGAACCATCCTATCTGAATAGCAATCTCATTTTAGAGTACTTATTTAGGCAAACAGATTACTGTAGCTGGACGTTCTTGATTCTAACAGAAGATTCCCAATTCTGTTGTATTTAAGACATTTCCATTGCTCTGTCTTTCTGGTTTTGATGTTCTGGTTTTATCCATAGATCCATCCCAGCCGATTCAGTTTTTCTACTCTATTAGGATTCTTAATTATGGCTTTATGCCTTCTCTGACTATCCACATGGTCTCTTTCAAATCGTTAGTACACTGTTTCTGCTGTTATCTAGTATTTATGTTTTCAACGGTAATGGAGTCAGCTCCTGGGGCCTTCCCAGTCCTGAGTTGGCCAATGAGCGATTTGATTTCGGACTCTGAAACCGGGGGCCATTCAGGTAAGTCCTTCATTGTATACCTTATACTCTCACTGGATGAGTCTTCATACATTCTCTGAAAGTGAGGTTTCCAGGTTGTAGGAGGTATGTGGATGTCTAATGGGGTATGAATTCTGTCAGAATGACTAGTTATTAGATGCCAGAATAGAGAAGAGTTCTTTTGCTTTGATGCCTCCTATTCCCAGGAGGACCTTGTGTCTTGTCTCTTCTTAAGAGCAAAAAAACCTCCTCTCTGTAATAATTCTGTGATATTTCTCTTTCTTGTGCATTTTATAATTGCCTCCATATTAACTCATGTTTGTGGTTATGTTTAATTGGCTTTTTTTGGGCCTGCCTGAACCCTGGCTTGCAGTCTGACTTATTTACAAGTTAACCTTGCCAGAATAATAATAATAATAATAATAATAATAATAATAATAATAATAATAATAATAATAATATTAATAATAATAATTTTATTTCATTTCTATACTGCCCTTCTCTGGAAGGACTCAGGGCAGTGTACAGCCTGATTAAAAGCACAAAGACAAACAAAATTTAAAAATATAATTATAATAATAATAATAATAATAATAATAATAATAATAATAACCAGATATTTGTAATGATGGTTGATGTCACTTTTTAAGAAGACTGTTGATGCAGATTCAAATGGTGCCAAATCATATAATGATAGTCATTTAAGGGTTGGCTTTGTCAGTAGCCATGGCCTGGACCTATTAATAACTAATTGTTACTGCAATTATATGTTCATATAATGTTTTACTAGAATATTGTACATTGCCCAGAGTCAATGGTCATGAGATGGGTGATTATATAAATTGTATAAATCACTAAATAAACAAGCTAAATATGAATGGCTAATAGCTTTCTGAACATTTTATTCTCCTCATTGGTAGGCAAGTTATCCACAAAGTATGACCAAAAAAGTTAGAATGGAAGCTACAACAGTGTGATCAAAATTTGATTCATTTTTAATATGTATCATACATTACAAAAGCAAAAATGTGCAGAGCTTTGAGTGCACCATCCCAGATGACATTTTGTATCTTTTTTTTTACACCATACACTATATTTACTCCATTGTATTAGCATGTATTATATAACAGATATAAGTATAAACATGATTATGAATACATGAAATGGATACAAATAAAAGGGAACATTAGGACAGGGATGGTAGGCACATTGGTGTGCTTATGCACATCCCTTATAGACCTCTTAGGAATGGGGTGAGGTCAACAGTAGACAGTCTAAGGTTAAAGTTTTGGGGGTTTGGGGAAGAAACCACAGACTCAGGTAGTGCATTCCAGGCATTGACCACTCTGTTCCTGACAGCCTATTTTCTGTAATTGAGTTTGGAGCAGTTTACCTTGAGTTTGTATCTATTGTTTTCTCATGAATTGTTGCGGTTGAAGCTGAAGTAGTCATTGACAAGTAGGACATTGTAGCAGATAATTTTATATACTATGCTTAGGTCAGAGTGAAGGTGGCGTAGTTCTAAGTTGTCTACCTTGGAGAGTCTGAGTTGAAGTAAAATTGAATGTCCCTTGTTTGATTGTTGTTCTGTTCTAATTCTGCTGGATTGGGATTGGCTCGCACTTTGGTTTGGACTGAGCCTATCCTTACAAGCAAACAACTAACAGCTGATTCATAGACAGGTTTGGTAGGAAGAGACCTAACAAAAAGCCCAGGTAAATAAAATAAAGGAACATTCCAATCTCTGATTGTGATTGTGGCTGCATTTCAAACAGGTTGGGAACATCAGATTTTAGAGTGATGGTGGAGAGTTTCCCACTTGGTGGGGGAAATGACTGGAGATTGTCAGTCTAGAGATGGGATCATTATAAATAAGCTTAGTTCATCATCTTCCATCTGACACAGGGTCTTTTGGTTGATAGGTATTCAGCATTATCCACTCCTAGTAATGCAACTTCCATTCTTTATGACTCCTCTGTACTGCTCATAAACTCTGATGTTTTATAGAATACATCTAAATATAAGGCAATCTATTTCCAGGCATCCCAAATATCCAGTCTCCCACGCATGCACTCAGACCAAAATAGGAGTACATGGGCTCATTCTCATGTTACTATTTAATAACATGGTAACCCTCCCTACCCCCAACCCTTATGTCATTCATGTATCTGAAAACAGCATGTGGAAATAATTAATGTGCCTACAAGAAAGAGATGTGCATATTGAAGAGACTGCCTCTGTGCTACTTACTTGTATTAATTATACCCACATGGGAATGACTCATGAGAGAACACTTATGTCTTTAAAAGGTAATGTTGGGAGCAGCAGTAAGCTTTAAATACAACCACTGAGAATCATTTACTTTTAGCTTCATTTCTCATCTCCACTCCTTCCCCTACCATTTCATCTTCTCATTTTGCATAATTTTATGTTTGTAATTTTTGCCCAGAGAATTGTCAAACTTCCCAGGCTCCTGTGTCAAATCAAGTGACCATGGCAAAGTGAATAGGTCATAGCGATCTAGGCCAGGATGAGCACTGAAGTGGGCTTGATGGAAGGCTATGCATCTTTGGCAGAAGGAGACTCTACAAACTAATCACGTTGTCTCTGAAAATGTTCAGTTGAATACAAATGGTGCATATCAGTGCAGGCTTTTACAGCCTGCATCAATCCAATTGTACCCCAGAATGCCTAGATTTTATTTCACAGCCACAATTTTTTTTTAAAAAAAATTAGAATAACAGAGTTGGAAGGGACCTTGGAGGTCTTCTAGTCCAACCCCTTGTGTAGGCAGGAAACCCTATACCATTTCAGACAAATGGTTATTCAATCTCTTCTTAAAAGCTTTCAGTGTTGGAGCATTCACAACTTCTGGAGGCAACCTAGTCCACTGATTAATTGTTCTAACTGTCAGGAAATTTCTTTTTAGTTCTAGGTTCTAATCTCTCCTTTATTAGTTTCTATCCATTGCTTCTTGTCCTGTTGCCAGGTGCTTTGGAGAATAGCTTGAGGTCCTCTTCATTGTGGGATATCAGAACACGGCTATCATGTCATCTTTCCAGAAAAAAAAATCTAGAACTGTGAAATCTGAAAGCAGATCGAATGGGATCCCAGGACCCATCGGATGAGCAGATGGGTCCTGGGATGGTTATTTAATCATTATATGTTGACCATTAATATAGGATAGGCAGCTTGTATGCCCTGATTTCCATTTTCCTGGTTCTCACCGCTTTTACAAATGTAACCAGTATTATGTATCAAAACTAGTAGGGCAGCCAACCAGATGAAGAGCATGGTTGCGTACTGTATCACACCATGGAAGCTACAGAGCTGTCAAAGGAGAGAGACAATGGAAAGAAGGAAAGTGGCCTTCAGGGTTTCCTATCATCCTTTTGATCCAGGAGATAGTTAAAATTTGTCTAAATTAACTACAAGCAAAATTTATTTATTATTATTATTAAAATAATAAATACAGATGGTCCTCTACTTAGGACCACCATTGAGGCCAACATTTATGTTGCTAAGTGAAACATTTGTTAAGTGAGCTTTGCCCCATTTTATCACTTTTCTTGCCATAGTTGTTAAGTTAATAACATGGTTGTTAAGTGAATCTGGCTTGCCCATTGACTTTGCTTGTCAGAAGCTCTCAAAAGATGATTATATGATCCCAGGACACTGCAGCCATTCTTAACTGTGGGCCAGTTGCAAAGCATCAGGATTTTGAAACTGTCATAAGCAACTTTTTTCAGTGCCATTGTAACTTTGAACGGTCACTAAACGAACTGTTGTAAGTTGAGGACTACTATTACATTTAACTGAAAAGGAAGATATACATCCCAATTGCTATTTACTATTATTTCTTGGACCTTGAGCATTAGCTCCAAGGAGACAAGTAGAACTGACCTGCTCGCTAGTAATTAGCTGAAGAATTTATATAGAAGAATGTTTTTTTTTAAAAAAAATGCTAGTACTTGATGTTTCAACATTCCCTTAGTGTGCTAGTCTAATCTAGCAGTAGCAGTGTCCTTTTTTGTTTTGTTTTAAAGAAAGGGTATATTTTTCCTGGCCAAGAACCACTCTTAAAAAAAAAAGTATTCTGTTTCCAATAATAATAAAAATGCAGACAGATCCACCCACTGAATATCTAAAAATACTTTTAGATTGAAAAAAATAAAAATAAAAACCACTCCTGGATTTTTGTATAGCCTTTTGAAGAAAATAGATATACAAATATTATTGAGCAGATCTGTTGGAATTCCAGACTCATCTTTCCACAATACAAGTAACATGTTACTAATTTTTGCTATGGCAGGTATTCATATCTGAAATAGCTGCTGGAGTTTCTATCAAATCTGTATTTGGACTATCAACACAGTCAATAATTGCAAATTAATAACCAGGTGTGTCTTCAGGCTGTGGTAAAAAAAAAGAAAGTTAAGGTGGTAATCACAGCAAGGTAATCACAATTCTGCTTGTCTTCTATTGTGGCACAATCTTGGCTTTATTTTACAACATCTTGTGGACACTTCTCCACATAGCCATATAAATTCTATAGAAAGATGTCTGCCTTTCTTAGTTATTTAAATACTTACAATGTCCATATGGTCACATTAATCATTGATCTGTGTATAAGATTTTTTTTTTTTTTTTGGTGCTTTTAGGGACATTATCCATTTTGTCCCAATTTTACTGCCATATCCAGTTCAGCCATTCCTGACTGGAAAACATTAAGGTACATAAGAAAAAAAAAATAGTTTTATATTTGTGGAAAAAGAAATGTAGGTACAGTATAGGCAAGGAATAACTGGAGAATAGAAAAAGAATCTACAATTAAGTTTAAAGCCAGAAGAAAACACCTTAAGTATACAGACAAAGTGATAATTGGAAGGGAGACTTCAGTTGTGATCAGTAGTGGAGTTTAAAGTTTTTTACTACCGGTTCTGTAGGTGTGGCTTGGTGGGCGTAGCTTGGTGGGCACGGCAGGGGAAGAATACTGCAAAATCTCTATTCCCACCCCACTCCAGGGGAAGGATACTGCAAAATCTCCATTCCCACCCCACTCTGGGGCCAGCCAAAGGTGGTATTTGCCGGTTCTCCGAACTACTCAAAATTTCTGCTACCGGTTCTCCAGAACCTGTCAGAACCTGTTGAATAGCACCCCTGGTTGTGATGCCAATTCCTGTTTCAGGGAAACAACAGTGGATGACTGCTATATAATAATCAAAATGCTAGTGAGAATGGGCCTAATAATAAGTGTTGATCTATTTTAGTATTTTCTATTCATATGAATATGGAATGTATGTCAGATATAGATGAAACATGTATCTGCAGTTAGCAACTCATGTAGCAATAGCTAATTATAAACACCAATTTTCTATGCACAAAAAAAATAAAAATAAAAATCAGAAGCACTATCTTTGAATAGATGATAAATTATATTATAGTGAATTACATTGGTGGGATGGTAGTTTAATATCTGAGACATTAAGTAATTGATAAAGCAAATAGCCTCTTAACAGACATTATTTCAACTTATGATGTGTATTTCAAAGAGCTACTGACTCATATTTTACTTGTATCCTTGTTTAATTTCCTAATAAATTCAATTTTCTAAATTCCTTATGAACATAGTTGCTCTGATCCATAGATCAAACACCTAGTGCTCCTTTCTGTGACTGTCCAGCACAATAGCTATGCTTCTGGTTCTTCATGCTTTCAGTGGTAGAATAATGATTTTTTTTTAAAAAAGATAGATAAAATAGCTAAATAAGTTGCTATCATTTTAAAAATTCTGAAATAAATGGCATTAAAAATGAAAGAAAGAAAGAAAAAAGAGAGAAAGAGAGAGAGAGAGAGAAAGAACAAAAGAAAGAAAGAAAAAGAGAAAAAGAAAGAAAGAGAGAGAAAGAGAGAAGAGAGAGAGAGAGAGAGAGAGAGAGAGAAAGAAAGAAAGAAAGAAAGAAAGAAAGAAAGAAAGAAAGAAAGAAAGAAAGAGATAGATGTGTTTCCAGTGGACATAAGATCTATTTTATAATTTATCAGTCCTTGAAAATAGAAGATTTAATAGTATTGCTAATAGTCCAAAGGTAGAAAAACATTCTAACAGTGACTCCCTTTTTATATGTTTTGTTTTTTCCCCCCCTGCCGGATGTTTACTATAGACTAAGAGAAATAGAACATATTGACAGTCAGGATCACAGGGGTCAGACAATGTATGTAAACACCAAGTAAATGAGGCTAATATTTTAAAAGGCAGGATGATGCACAGTGATTGCAGGTTAATATCTGCTTCTGGAATAGACTACCTTTTATCCTGACTTTTTAAAATAAAATGTTTTAATTCTTGTATTTTAGGCGGATTACAACAGGTGTTATTGATTTCATAGATTTCTTTGAGATATTGCTTTTTTATTCTTTTTTTTTTTGTACATCACTCCAGACTCCTTTGGGAGGAAGAGTGGAATAAAAATAAAGTAAGATTATAAAGAAGGAAGAGGAGAAGGAAAAAGAGCAGCAGCAGGTGGAAATGAAACCCTTTCAGATGTTGCTTAAGCTTTGTTTTCCATTGATGGCTTTTGCACAGCTCCAGTCATTGTTGGTGAAGAGGTGCCCCACTGTACTATTGAAAATGAGAAAAAGTATATGCACTTACTGCCTGGTAACTGCTTGCGTTAGTTACTCCCCCCTCCCTCCCTTGGCCGGTAAAAAGATTTGCCATCCCGGGGGAAGTAGAAATAAAGGTTGAGCAGGCTACTGACATTCCACAGCAGATGAACAGAGGGGCGTTTTTTTTCCAACAGCCATCCCAATTTCTGGCCCTCAGATGTGCAGGCTCTCAACAAAGGGTGGAGGGAATATGCAATCAGACAAGTGAACTTGCTAGCAATCAGAAAGAAGAGAGGGAATGAAACACAAGAAAAGTAGTCACAACAACCTAATACGAACTGAAGTTTTTATTGGAAGAAGTGATGCGATGTATCAGAGGGAATAGAAACAACTCCTGTGTAATTGTATTTTATGTAAAGTGCTTTGGGGATTCTCCTAAACTGAAGGCAGGATATAAATAAACAAATAAAATAGAGAATGGGGAGACAGCAATTTGTATTGCATGTCAGCCAATATAGTCTATCAGTACCAGTGGTTTGCCATTCCTGATGAAGATATTATTTTGTTACATATGTAGAGAGAGCTTTTAAAGAAACCAGAAATGTGCCAAAAGTTTGAACATACAGCAGATTTAGATCATTCCACTTCACTTAGGACCAGGTTTCTGCGTGAGTCATCACTAGACTTCTTCTTGCCAAATGAAAACTACAGGGAGGCAATTTTCATGGGTAAAAGAGAAAAGATTTTCTATTTTTTACATTAGGATCCAAATCCTTCATCCCTTCCACCAACTCAACATTTTTAAAAACTAGTTGTAATACACACTTCAACAGATTACCTATAAAGTAGGGGTGTCCAACTCCCGGACTGTGGCCCATTACTGGAAATGGGCTGCATGAGCAGCTGGATGACATGTATGTGTGCAGCTCAACTTGCTTAAGTGGCAGGCCAACACATGCGTGCACACACGCATCAGCCTGTTTGCACTGGCCAGTTCACCTCTCTCCTACCACCAGATTGCCAAGCCATAAAGGTGTTGTCACCTAGGCTTCCTGAGTCATTAAAACACACGAGTAGTCCCAAAAACCTCTTTTATTGCAACAGCTATGAATTACATTCATTCACAGCTGAGTCCCAATTAGTTGCAAAAAGTCCTTCGGGAAAAGTTCTTTGGGATAAGCACCAACCTTTACCTCCTTTGACACACTGCCAAAGACCTACTTGGCAAAGCCACACGGAGTCCAGAATCAAACAGAGATGCCGACTGGGAACAGAATTAACAACGTTGCTTTCCTACAAAGGGCCCACGTGCCTTTGCTTCTCTTTTAAGCCTTATGGGAGGGGCCAATCATCTCCAGGCCTTACTCCCAAGTCGTCCCTTTTGTTTTAGCTGTTCTTGCCTTCTGGCAGCTCTGCACATGCACGCACTAGGAACAGACTCCACCTGTTCCTCTGCCTCTCTGCTGTCCGACTCTGGAGGGTCCGGAGTCAATGCATAACTCCCAGATGGCCCTGGCCCCATCTCTGCCTCCTATGCAGAGCCCTTGTCCAGGCCTTCCCCAAACTCCAGGACTGGTCCATGTTCCTCCCCAGTCTCCTCACTGTCCAACTCTGCTGCCAACTTTGCAGGCTGCTGGCAGACCACAACAAAAGGTTGGGAATCGCTTCTATAGAGGACCTGAAGTTTTGGGAATTTGGTGCTATGATGGTTAAGGCTTCAAGCTAAAAACTGGGAGACTGTAAGTTGTGGTCCTGCCTTAGGCACAAAGCCAGCTGGATGAGCTTGGCCCAGCCATTGTCTCTCAGACCTAGGAAGGAGGCAGTGGCAAACCACTTTTGAAAACCTTGCCAAGAAAATTTCAGGGACTTGATCAAGCATGATTGAATGAAAGGAAAAAAATGATAAATAATATTTTTATGAATCATTAGATGAGCTTTTAGTAAATATGGTATCAGAGCAGAGCAGAGCTACAAGAGCAGAGATTTTCTCTTTGAAGATATCCCAAATCTTTTAATACAAAGAAAGCTACAGAAATGCAGAACTTACATTGAAATTTCCATGGCATCTTTCCAATCATGACAACTCTTTTATATTTCTCCTCACTTTCTCTGGATTTTGAAGGTAACCCCCAATAGATGAACTGCATGAAAAGCTTTATCACATGCCATTGTCAGTGACATTGGGCACAATTGTAGGCTTTACTTTTGTATTAACTTGCTGGTTGAACCTAGAAATCTACAGTATATATTAGCAGTTGCAATATATACTGGAAGTACATAGTTCGAACAAATTCTGGTTTATGAACATAAACACAATTCTGTTTATATTTTCAAACAATTGTATTCCTCTTATGAAGGCTTGATCATCTGTTGTGGGAGCTGTGGGAACCCTGAAGATGGTACAAAATGGTTTCAGGGTTGACACTGTTGTTATTGTTGATATTACTTCCAGGGCGGAAAAAAATCCAAATATTTATGGTTTTTAGCAGCTTGTTGCTATCAGTGTTACTTTTTTGGTGTTCATTTCTTAAAATTGAGTTTGAGAGCTGTTGCAGTGATTGAATCAGGGGTGAAATGCTACCAGTCCGGTCTGGTTCAGACAAACTGGTAGTGATAAAAACTACCGGTTCATGTGAACTGGTAGTAAAAAAAAGCTACTTGTGTGGGCAAATCAATATTTCTGATGATCAGCTGTGCTGCACGGTTTAGCTGTGCCACACGGTTTAGCTAAATCGCATGGCACAGCTGTTCCCCCCTCGCTATTCTACTTACCTAGTGAAGTCTTTTTCTGCACGAAGCGTGCGTTTGGCGTGCACTGTGCATTCGCAGGCAGCAAACCGGTGGCGATCCGAAGAGGATTTCACCACTGGATTGAATCATTGTTGTTCATCCTCATACTATGTAAATAATTTGAAGGATTTCTGAAGTCTAGATAGAAGAGCAGAAAGATTTGAAGCTTTTCCTTTCAGTTTTTCTTAGCTGGCATCTGTTTTATTCTGAAAAGCACAGTTAGAACTTCAATTGGGAGGTACAGCTGTCTGTCACACAGCTATACCTTTCCTTTCTTCTATCTTTTCACTGCTATCTTTATTTGGATATTTTGAATTCATGCAATGGTTTTAAGAAGAAAAGGATTTGAATCTATCAAAGGTCATTCTTTCCTGAAAAATTCAGAAGGTGTAAGGTTGTTCAAAAGTTTCAGAAACCACTCCCTTTGGTTCAAGATACTTTAAACCAGGGGTTGGCAACTTTATGACTTGCAGACTTCAACGCCCAGAATTTGTATTTCATCTCTTATGTGGACTGAGGAATTCTGGGAGTTGAAGTTCAAAAATCATAAAGTTACCAGGTTTGGAAACCCCTGCTTTAAATAATTCCTATTTTGTTTCAAAAGGCCTAATTTTGATCCAATCCAAACCACATTTTCATTATTTTGGAAATAGCACAGTAGAAAGGCCACATGAATATCTTTGTTTCTAGAAAATCTCTATACTGACTAGAAAAGAAATGCCACAAACAGTTCTCGAAAAGTGAAGACACTAATTTACTTGGAAGCAAATTAATAACTTGCACCTTTACTATTTGAAATGTATTAAATTTTCATTGATCAATAAATCATTATGAGGCAATGGCTGAGTTTAGATTTAGACGTGCCTATTCTGACTGAATTTACTGATTAAAGATAGAAGCTAAATCTCCTTGGAGATCAGGTCAAATATTTCCAAACTTTATTTTAAAACTTAGAATGAGACCAGGACTTCAGAATGTTTCTTTGATGTACTTGAGAACCATTTACCATAACAGCAATAACAAATTACAGCCAGTCACTAAACTGCCAAAAAATTTCAATGGTTATCTCTGTCATTGTGGCTTTCAGACAATTACAAGCTATGAAATTAAAAACAGAAGACTATAGAAACTATAAGTACAGGGAGCTAGCTTGCCTTTACAGATACTTTAAATATAGTTGCAAAATATGAAGGTATCATGCAAAGAAGTACTAGTAATAAAAATCTGGAGTTTTACCATTTCTAGTATATCTAATCTAGCTATTAGATGGATTAAAATGAGAGAAAACATGATGTTTGTGTAGATGTATTTCATATTGCAGTTTTGATAAACAAAGAAATACTGAAATTATATTTCTGGCACAATCTTGCCAGGGATACACAATGCCTATCAGCTTTAGTACCACACCCAACTTTGAATGGCCTATTGAAGATCACATTCACAAGGAGGTTATGCCACACCCTAAATTGGGAGCAAATGTTAAAAGGCATATGTAAAAAAAAGGCCTCACCCAGGCTCCCTGGGTCACACTTATCCCCCATGCTATATTTTGTAATACTGCAGGCAAAGGAAAGCTGTCTCTCATTTTAATTTCAATAGAAAGAAGATACATCTAAATCCTGTTTATGATTGCTCAGAAGACTTCCTTTAGGTACAAATAGAAATCTTGCTAGGTAGGCCTATACCAGGCAATAGCTTTAACATGTTTATATTTTGTTGAAATAAAAAAAAAATCATAATATTTGACATTGACTAGGCTGTATTTGGGATCATCATATACCGAACAAACCAGTGCTTTTATTGATAAATTTGTTGATATTCCTATTTCACACAAAGGAAGTTAAGACACAATAGATAGAATTTGAGATTAAGATCATATGTATTCATACATTTGAAAGTGATATTTTCATATCTAAGGGCTGATTCCCTTTATCCCAAAATCATGTTTAGTATTTGGTAAGATGACCAGAAACATTGCAGTCCTCTTGTCATGCCAAAATTTGATCAGGCAATTGGATAGGAGAAATTTGAAGACCTGCTACAGACTATGCACAGATTAAGTAAGTTTTATTCATTCAATTTCACATAAAGCAGATGTGAAAATAGGAAAAAGAGATTCATATTAGTGGCCTGCTAGTAACCATGCAGTCCAGAATAAGAGAACATATATACTATAATTGCAGGATATCCCAATAATTAACGGAATTAACATATTAGATTGTTACAGCCACGTATGTGAAATATTCAAGGTCTCATAAGTACTGAAATTTGCACTGACACTTGCTGTATATCATGAAGGCTGGAGAATTCTGGGATTTGAAGTCCACATATTTTAAAGTGGCTGAGATTGAGAAACACTGTTATATATGAAACAAATCAGGTTTAAAATAGTGTGCTAACTCTTTTAATCCTACTCCTTTAAAATCCAGAAGGCCCAGATGGCAAACAACTGAAATCTAGTCTTTTCTGCTGTTTTCCATTTGTTATTTTTTAAAAATAATAATAATGCAGTCATAATGGACAAAGTCTACTACTGTAGCATTTTCACCTCATTCTCATATAGATATATGTCAGAACTAAAGCATCCATAAGGAAAAAAAAAACTATGATAAGAATAAGAACCACAATTTCAGATTAACAATTTTTTCTTTTTCTGGATTAACAAGAACTCTCTGGGTTTCTTTTGAATGGTTTCTGTTAGAATTGTAATTCCTTGTGTCAAACTTTCTCTCTGTCTCTCTTTCTTTCTAAGAAAACCTGAATTGTGGATTCAGCCTTTCTGTTATTGAAACTCAGAACCTACAATCAGTTACCATGTAATTAACTGTATTTTTTTCTGTCTGGTGAATGTATTAATTATCTTCCATACAACATAATGGACTCTCTTCTCATGAACATAGTGTCCTTGGAAAAAGTTTTGTTTCATTTGTCAAATCTCTCCAGTAACTGAAAAATACTTTGGAACAGCAACTTCAAAAGTATTTCTGGAAGAAAGATAACATTTATAAACAAGGAAACTCACCTCAGTTATACACATTGATGAAATTTGCCCGAAAGGTTTATCTTTCTGCATATCACATAGATGAAATTTTCAGCAACATTGTAAACAACAATTTGGAGGTAGGTCTACCCAAAGAAGTGACGGGCACCTCTGATCTCATGCTGCAAACCAGGAAGAGAGGGAAGGAACACCTCCCCCAGACACATAAAATTTAAAGATAATGATGCCTTTGGAATGTTGATAGTACAAAACTTTCAAAAGGTGAAATTATTTCTAAGTTAAACTATCAAAAACACAAGCTGGTTTAGGCCTTTTTGCACCTCTGTGCTGGAGAACGGCAGGGTTTAAATTACAGCAGCTTCAGTCTTTGCTTTCCAATCCCTTAATCCTTAAGGAGCAGAGGTTTCAGTTCAAGACAACTTCACACAGAGCATTAAAAAAAGGGATTTTGGAGAACCTCCTTGTAGAGGGATGATAATTTTCCCCCCAGCTGTAGCTTTCTCTTGAAAATTAAAAAAATAAGAAAGACCAAATAAAACTCTTATAAAATAATTAATTCGTGTGAAGAGTCCTGTTTTTAAAAAATATACGTACCATATTTTTCAGAGTATAAGACGCACCAGAGTGTAAGATGTACCTTAATTTTTGGGGAGGAAAATAAGAAAAAAGCTGATTGGCAGGTGGATCAGCCTCCCGGAATACCCCCAATCAGCTCTTCCCAGAGGTGAATTTTAGCAACAGGTTCGTTGGTTGTGAGCTCTGTACATTGCTTTCTTTTTCTGCCTCTGAAAGCCTCCGAAACAGAACTTCAGAAAAAAAGCCTCTGAAGCTCTGTTTGAAGGCTTCTTTTCTGAAGCTTTGTTTCTGATGCTTTTTTCAGTCTCTGAAACCTCCGTTTGAGAAGCAGAGCGGGGCTACATTTGGAGTATAAGACGCACCCAGATTTTCACCCTCAATTTTTTTTGGGGGGGGAAAGTGTGTCTTATACTCTGAAAAATACGGTATATGAAAAGGAATACATGATCTTCAGTGAATCGTACCTGTGGTTTTCATCATTGTTTTATTGGTATTCCCTCATGTTTGTGAAATGCCAGATCTCCAGTAGAAATGGAAACTGGTCTCTAAGGTTGGTTTACATCTGGTAGCCAATGCTGTTCTTTTTCCAAAAAGCTGTATAGGTTGACTATGGGCAATTATGGTCTGATCTAAGACACATGCATTTGCTAATTTTTTCCAGCTGTTCTTGGAACACTGAATTTGCCTTATCTATAATTAATGTTTTCTAATAGGACTAAAGTAAAAAAAAAAATACAAAAAGAAAAAACAGAATCATTTCATTTTCTTAGTATTAGGTTCTGGTGGTAACAATTTCATGTAAGTGTGTATGTGTTTGCTGTTTAAAAGCAAAATTGAGTTTAGGGTCCAAACTGTAATTTAAATTAAAATTTCCAGGTGTTATATATATATATATATATATATATATATATATATATATATATATATATATATATATATATATATATATATATATATATATATATGTCTCTACATCAAAGAGAATGGGAAAATAATGACTTATTTAGGTTTGCTCCCCTGGGACTTAAATGGGGCAGAAGTGGTCATAATTGATTTTCAGAATCATTCTGGAAACTGTTATGAAAATTTCTAGGTAAGCTGGAATGTTGTTTTCTGAAACTGTTGCTGCACATTGCCTTCTGCAGGCACTTTCAGATTGTGCTAACCATACCTTCATCAACTGCGTTCTGTTATTCTAAAATTCTGCAGAGAGATGCATCTGGTGTGAAACTATCATATCACGCAGTTAACAACAAAATCATTTCCCAAAAATGTGAAGGGCTTTTAATGAAAAAAATCATCAGTGCAAAAGCCTTTACTGAAAAACGAGAAGTGGTGCCTGATTACTCTATGACAGTTTCCTCTGCATTAGAGAGTTTCCTAATTTTAAGTAAACATTTCTTTCTTTAATAAGCTTGTGCTGAGAGGCGCTGACAACTCACAGTGACAGAATTACATTCATGTGCTTTTTCTTTTGCGCTGGAGAAAGTGGAATGCAGTGCAGTTGTTGTTTTGAGAACACAAAATGCGTGAAAGGGAGGGAGAGCTAATTTTCTTTTCTTTCTTCCCAGTTTTGATTCTTTCTTCAAGATGGTTTGACCTTAATCCAACAAACTTAATGTGACATAACCCTGAAACAAAAACAGGAACGCCTCTCAGGTCCAGCTTTGGAATGAAAAAGCTGTAATTATTAGTCCTCTGTGTGATCTTTTCAGATTGTGCTGATGAGATGAAGTTTAATCTCCTTTCTCTCCTCTACAGCACCACAAACCACAGGCAGTTTAAGGCTGCCTGGAAATCTCTCACATCTGGAAGAGCAATAATTCTTGGGATTTTGCTTGACAGCCATGACAAGCAGCAGGGCAGCCAGAAACAACTGTCTCTTCTGTTGTGTTATTTGCAAGAAATCAGGAGAGGAGGAGCAGCATAGGACCACATCCTTCTTCAGCATATGTTAGAGGAGGAAATACTTTTATTTTCTGCCAGATGCTTCATGAATACGTCCTAAATATTACATAAAACAGTAGCTATCATTTCCAAACAAAATTCCTTGGTGTCTGCTAAGCTGCAAAACATATGAAGGCCTATTGTCTGGCAAAGGATTTGCACAGATTCTTCAGTGATGTATAGAAAGAGAGGGAGCGGGAGCGGAAGAGGGAGAGAGAGAAAGAGAGAGATTTCACATTCTCCATTTTGATTTATAGGGTTCTGCACACCCTGCTGGGGTGAATATGATACCATCTTCTAAGCAGGATTATATCATGAAATGTATATGGGATTTAGCTACAGTAACTTTTGCTGGGCAGTTCAGAATGGCCAGCAAACTACAAGAATTTATGGCAGCACAGCTTGTGCTGTCAGACTTGGGGCTGGTGTTTATGATTTCAGCAGAAGCAGAAATAAACAACTTTTCCTTAATGGTTCTCTTTATATGTCGGCAGCAGTACCTCTGCCTGGTTTCACAACAGCAGCTGGTGCACTGATCTGTTCAATGGCATATCCAACCAGTGCCTGGTAATTTGCATTTCTTCTTGTTCTACTTTCCTTCTGAAGGAGCCAGAACTTCATAAATCAGAAACAAGTACCTGAACAAATAGTATGTATTTTTTAATTTTTTTTTTTTAAAAAAAATTATAAATATATGTTGGACGAATAGAATCAGAGCTTGGGATGTGAGCCCGAGGAACATTTCTATTTAGTTCTTTTTTAATGATATGTTTTTAAATAATTCTATATGTTTAAAGATAAAGTCATAAATATATTTAACAAAGGCTTTCACAAACTTAGCAATAGTAAAAAAATACAATACAAAATAAAAAAATGAAATTAAAGAAGCAGTGCTCAAAGAGAGATAGAAGGAGAAATACTTTAATTTAGTGATATGAACCATTCTATTAAATACAAGCCATTTCTGGTGTGCTTCCTTAGGAAAAAATGTATTTTCTCTGGTCTGGAAGTGGTCAGAAAGTGAAAAAGTTTTCCAAGCCAAAAAAACTCAGCCTAAAACCCCATGAAGAGTTACCTGGAAGCAAATCTTATTGAACACAGTGGGACTTCCTTGCAGAGTCTGTTGAATGCTTTGGGAAATAATCTGTTGAATGCTGTAGATATAACCAACACAGTATTAAAACTTTGTTATCTTTTTTAAAAAAATAGCCTCAATCCAGAAAAGGACACAGAATAACACATTTACAAAATGGAGTACTTGCTGGGTCTCAGAAAGTTAGTTTGGAATCTACCCTATCTTCTAGCTATACTACTTCCAAAGCTGTTTTTTAAGTGTACTTACTTTGAGGCAATCTTTGCTATAGTATGTAGTAGACTTGTGAACCAACCAGGGTTTATTGTTTGTTTATGCCTTAGGGCAAATATTCAGACAATTATGGGAAGAATTTTCCCCCTCCTTTCTCTTGTTATGCTAGCTCTGTCTCCCCTCCCCACTTCTCCCATGAAAGAGGAAAGGAAATCATAGTTATTGTAATGTTTAAAAGTCCACTTCATTATTTTTTAAATTACTGGACAGAATGCAGAAGTTATCCACTCTAGGTTTTGTTAGGGGCAAATTGTTTGTGATATTAAAGTGGTAACAAAGTAGAGGCAGTGGTCATGCATAAACATCTAAGCCTGTCATAAATGTAACTTCCACTGAGTACTCTAGATTCTAGACAAAAGACTCAGTTGCAGGAGAAGGAGAAAGTTTGGGAATTTGAGATTCTCTGGGATGCACATATCCTGCCTGAACAGAGGGTAGAAATTGGCCAAGAGAGACCTTGTCCAACTCCAGCTGTTGTACCTGTTTTAGCTCAGCCTAATAGAAAAAGCCATGGTGATAGTGATTCATGTCCCTCTCACTGCACATTATGCATATTGATTATTGCAATGTAAAATGTAGATGACTTGGAAGCTACAAGCAAGTGCAAAATGTAATAGCCAGACTGCTAGCAGTTAAATGCAGTATTCTAAAACAACACTGATTTTGCAGTTTCCACTGGTAGCTAAACATTCTCAGGCCTAACTGAAAGTATTGCTCATCACTTGTAAAGCCCTATATTATACAACACTGGCTACAGTAAAGAGTACATTATTCAAAATAATTCTGTCCATCAGGCACGATCATTCAGAAAATTCTATTTAATCCTACGTTGATAAGAGATGGAACATGAAGATTGAGGCCTTCATGAGATCTTCTCAGTTGTTGTCCAATGCTGTGGACACATTACCTCAGAAATGCCTAACTCTTTGCTCCTGGTGTTCCATAAAGTAATGAATCAACTTCTTTTTAAGTTGAAATTTGACATATAATACAATAGTATCTGCACAGTCATAAATATGGTGGGGTTTTTTTTGTTTATATACTGGCGTTTATTGAATTGATTTTTATAGGAAATTCAAGATTGTTACTTAGGAATTATGTTTTATATTGATTTCAGATTGTACACTATCCTGCAGTATAGAAATTTATAAAATAAAAAGACAAAACCTATAACTAGTTTGAGTGGGTTTATTAGATAGCAGCAGAAACAGAACTAGAGATATGATTGTTAACCCTATAGATTTTATGGAGAGTAAGATGCGTGTGTGTGTGTGTGTGAGAGAGAGAGAGAGACAGAGAGAGACAGAGAGAGAGTGAATGAGAGAATAAGAGAGAGAGAGAGAGTGTGTTGAATTTGCAGGGATGATGTCACCATTAGCTGCTGGAAAAAAAGGATGATAAATACTATTCTTGTACCATATTTTTTATTTCAGAAAATGAATGGTTTTTTGTTTTAACTATACCACTAGATAATACAACATTCAAAAGTAGCATATTAAAAAAAAACCCTCTCAAGCTTTCAAAATAGCCTTAAAAGGTAACCTTGTGCAATCTAGCATTATTGTAACTGACAATGATCTGAACTTACTGAATCCAGATCTTGAAAAAGTTTCATAGTTTCTTCTCCAGATCCACAATGGCAGTCTACCAGCCAAGGAAAGCATTCCCAATACAATGTTGTAGGTAGGTAGAAACAAATCTCTTCTTTGCAAAATAAAGAGAAGGGGAGAGTGTTTACGGTAAGTCTGTAGAAGGAAGCCATGATGCTGAAGGGAAAAAACCCCCATATTTGGCACCCTTACATCTTTGTAACTGTAATTTAAGAGATCTGAGTAAACCCTGATCTCTTAAGATCTATTTTAAGATTTTATCTCTGATAGTCTGTGATTGGATGGCATGCCATAATCAACATGTCATGAGCACTTAAAAATGTATTTAAATAAACATTGAACTTTCTGGCTTATAGTTCTTGCTATGAAATTAAATATAAATTCTCCCAAATGATCCTACATCATAATTATCTTATGTAAAGCATTTTCACGTTTTTATTTAAAAAAAAAGTCTAACCCTCACTTTTTAAAAGTTCAAAGACTGCTGATAATTCACTGTATATATATAATCAGGCAGAAAATGCATTTTAAAAATAAGAAGAAATGAGACAACAAGTCCGTGCCAAAGAAAAACAACCTCTCTGCCAAACTACACATTGTTAAGTTAAAATGTGTTCCATGTGGAAATAGGAAGACTGCTCTGATAGAAAGGCCAGTGATCTAAAGCAGGGGTCTCCAACCTTGGCAACTTTAAGACTTGTGGACTTCAACTCCCAGAATTCCTCAGCCAGCAAAGCAAAGCTGGCTGAAGAATTCTGAGAGTTGAAGTCCACAAGTCTTAAAGTTGCCAAGGTTGGAGACCCCTGATTTAAAGTCATCTGGCTGCATGCCTGTCAACTACACATTTTGACTTCCAGTTTTAGAACTAGAATCGAAAATATTTCTTTCTATTTTTTTTTCTTTCAGATTTTTAAAAGACTGTTTCTTTCTCCTGGTGATGCAATACATTCTCTAGTAAATTTGTACATGCAAGCCTCTAGGTTGTAAACAGAATAATATCCTACTATCATAAGTCATAAGACTGATTCAGATTCAATTCTGCAATTTGGAAAATAGCCTAATAAACTCAGATCAAAATAAGAACTTTCCGATTTAATTTATTACCAGATTCAAACAGGAAAATATAATCACATGAGAACCTTGAAGGGTGCCACAGAATTTTAATTTAACAGTGTATGTGGAAGGGGATGATATTAAATAAATGGGCACCTTTCTCTGATTTCACCTTCCATAGCTACTGGAATTTAATGAAAAACTTAAGTGTAGATTTTGGCAAACAAAAAATAGTCTACATCTGATATAAATGTTGGATTTTTGAAATCCATTCCTGTGATAGCTTGACAAACTCATGGATCTTCCTCCTTCTTTCTACAGAATGGGATAACATTGTTCTTTCTATAGAACAGAATAACAATAGATCTCAGTGACCAAATCTGCCCAGTAAATAAACTTTTGTGTCAAGCACAGGAAATTCAGCAATTCCAGGCCATTTAAAATGAATATAAAAGTTTATTGCAAATTCATGCTCTCTACAAGAATCTGAACTACTAACAGTCAAAGCAAATTGGCAGTAGATAAGAATCAATGGAATTCATGATGGACTGGACTTAGACCTCTTGTGGGTGTGAAGGGGCTCAAGACTGATGATGCCTTTGACCTTTCCCTCAGGCTCAGCCGGGTCATCACCTACATTTTGTTTTTAAATGAAAGGCCTCTGATTAGATTTTTTTCTGGGATAAAAATGATAGATAAATTGTCCTTTCTTTTGATAGTAAATAGCCCCACCTTTACGATAAATCAAATGGGGAAAGTGTATCTAAAATCTTTTACAAATTGGCGAGCTATGCGTATCCATATGCTTATGCATTATTTGTAATTAGACAGTGGATCTGTCATTCATTGCAGTCTAATTCTGTTGCTTTTATTTTCAGCCTAGTGTTTACAGAAAATGAAAGCTATAAGTAGCTGCATTTATTTATCTACAGGAACTGTGCTTGACTTTTTGCAGTGTTAGAAAGTGCCTGAGGCCACATGATAGTCCTATTTCAGTTTTGCTTGTTTCTGAAAGATCATGTTTCATGAAACCACGTTACTCAGAACTTGGCCAAATCTGATGCTCACTCCTACTCCTTATTCATGACTAACTTTACAATAAGACAGGAAAGTGGTAGGGTAGAAGGAAGAATTTGAGAGAAATTTAGTAAAGTTTCTGTCTGCATTTTTTAAAAAACGATTGAATAGTGCTAGTATAAATGTGATTCCCATCTTGTCAATCAGGTTTGGGGCTGGATTTGAACTGAAATATACTAATATGGATGAAAGTAGAATATTTAACAAGACTGACACATAACATTTTCATCTATCTTTGTGAAGATATGGATAACCAAATGGCTATTGTAAGGAACCTGTTCGAAATCTGAAACTTCAAAATGCTGATCGGCAGTTTAATCAATGGCCTTCAACATGGAGTAAAGCCTTCTCAGGAAGAGATTCCAGTAACTCAGTTCTCTTCTTAAAGAGCATTTATGGCCATTTATGGCCATGTTCTTTTCAAAAAGGCAGGGCTCATTTAACCCAGCTTTGAATTTCTCCATTTTTGTTCTGTCTCCATACTCACAAAAAAAAAAAACAAAAACAAAAACGTTCATATTTTACAAAGTAAATTGTAAAAAACTGGGTGGCAGATTTTTAGAAACTTGATTTCATCAAGTTTTCTTAAAGTGTTTTTCTGTACTCATTATTTCCTGAAGAAAAATAAAAGCTGCTATTTTGTTTTAAGTAGAAGAAATCTCTCCACAGTTTTGGCCTTTTGAGAAATGTTAAAGTTATATAGTGTACCCTTAGTGTTATCTAAATCAACAGATTCTCTGAGGGCTTTTTTAAAATAGCTTTAGCATCCAGTTCTGTTGAAATAATAGTTTTTATAGTTCTGCTTCCTTTCTTAATGACTTGCTGTGTATGTTACAGATACCACTGTACAAAGAGACATACATAAAGCAGAAAGCAAACACGTGGCTAAGACTTTAAACAGAGGTCACTATCCCATTGGTGATCTCTGGGAGATTCTCCCTACTTCCTTCATTACTCATATTAAACTTACATTTATCATTCTGTTATAGTATATACTTTCCATATAGACACTTGGTAATTAACAACACTGAAGGTTCTGTTCATTGTGGAATATTTCACATTTTTCAGAAACGTTGAAAGCAATGAGATGAATTTTGATTACCATATTACATTTCAAAGCATTCAGTGATGAAAATACAGACACACAAGCACTAAAACACAAATTGCCCGTGTGCCCATGTGCATATCTATCTATCTATCTATCTATCTATCTATCTATCTATCTATCTATCTATCTATCTATCTATCTATCTCATATATATGCACACAGGCACATGAACACACAGGCAATTTGTGTATATGTGGGTCTTTGGTTTGTGTATATCTGGGTCTTTGGTTATTCGGGTTTTTTCCCGCGTAAAATTGGAAGTACCTTGGCGACGTTTTGATGAAGTCTCATTCGTCATCTTCAGACTGTTGTCTTCGGCCTTGTGCTTCTAGGAACAATGTGTGATTGTTTCTTCTTTTTAACTGCCAGTGGGGGTATGAACTGATTGGGTGGGAGCATGGCTGTGTTTTGATTGGGTGGAGGTGTGCTCTGATTGGGTGAGGGGTTGGCTGTGCTCTGATTGGCTGGGGGTGTGTTCTGATAGGGTGGGGGCTTGGCTGTGCTCAGGTTGGTCTGAGTTGCAGGGGGATTTGAACTCATGACCTGCGTTGCTGTTGTTTGGCTCCGTGTTCCTCCACCCAATCAGAACACAGCCATGCTCCCCCCAATCAGTTCATACCCCCACTGGCAGTTACAAAAAAAGAAACAACCACAATCACACATTGCTCCTAGAAGCACAAGGCCGAAGACACCAGCCTGAAGATGACGAATGAGACTTCGTCGAAATGTCGCCAAGGTATTTCCAATTTTATGCGGGAGAAAACCTGAATAACCAAAGACCTACATACAAATACCCGTGAAAACCTCAGAATATATATATATATATATATATATATATATATATATATATATATATATATATATATATATATAATATTTTTCTGATAAAGAAATAAAGGGAGACTTGAAATACATCTATTTCAAGCTATTTAGCTCTCATCAGCTAGCCATACCATTATTTGGATTTGAACTTGGGCTGCCTGCATGTTAGGCAGTCGTATTAATCTCTGAGCCACAAGTTCTCCCTTCATCAACTTGAGGCAGGGGATAGATTAAGTGTTTTTCTATCGAGACACCTGGTCTACCCCAGCATGTGGGAGGGAGCATACTTTATCCCTTTAACTTTTCAGCTCCAATCCAGGAGCCCTCAAGCAGTCGCATTCACGACAAATCATTTTATACCAAATTTATATTTCACTGATAAAGAAATAAAGGAAGACTAGTACAGATCTATTTCAAGCTATTTAGCTCTAATCAGCTAGCCATACCCTTACTTGGATTTGAACGTGGACTGCCTGCATGTTAGGCAGGTGTGTGTGTGTGTGTGTGTGTGTGTGTGCAAGTCTTGGCGTATTCGAGTCTTTTCCTGTGTAAGATTGAGAGTGTCTTGGCGACATTTCGACGCGGTCCCACTCGTCATCTTCAGGCTGGTGTCTTTGGCTTCGTGCTTGTTGCTCGCACAAGCACAAAGCCGAAGACACCAGCCTGAAGATGACGAGTGGGACCTCGTCGAAACATCGCCAAGATACTCTCAATCTTACACGGGAAAAGATCCGAATATATATATCACACTATTCTAAAAATACGAGTTCCAGGTGTGTGTATGTGTGTGTGTGTGTGTGTGTGTGTGTGTGTGTTTTCGTAGATTTTCACGGATACAGGTATGCAAGTCTTGGTGTATTCGGGTCTTTTCCCATGTAAGATTGAGAGTATCTTGGTGATGTTTCGACGAGGTCCCACTTGTCATCTTCAGGCTGGTTTCTTCGGCTTCGTGCATGTGTGAGCAAAGCGTGATCGGAGATGCCGTCTCTCTATAAATACTGGTGGAGAGGTATGGAGTGCTGGCTTTGTTGTTGTAAGCAGGTTGGTTGGCTGTGTTGTTACATCTTGATTAATTGATGGAGTTGATGTTTGCAGATTAGTCGGCTGTTTCGTAATATCCTATGTGGGTGAGGTCCTAGCTGTGTGCCCATTAAGCTTTTGTGTTATAACAACCTGGGTAAAGGGCCGTGTGGCAGCATCCTGAACTCCAGTGTTGTGACATCCTGAGTCCTGAGCTGCAACATCCTGGGCAGCCGGCTGTGTTATAACATCCTGAGCCTCAATGTTGCAACATCCTGAGTTCTGTGATGCATCGTCTTGAGCAGATGGCTGTGATGCAACCTCCCAGACTTTGGTTTGCACGAAGCCGAAGACACCAGCCTGAAGATGATGAGTGGGACCTCGTTGAAACATCGCCAATCTTACACGGGAAAAGACCCAAATACACCAAGACTTGCATATATATATATATATATATATACAACACACACACACACACACACACACACACACACCCTGTGTTTCCTCAAAAATAAGACCCTGTCTTATATATTTTTGAACCCTGAAATAAGCGCTTGGCCTTATTACCATGTGCTCAAAAGCCCGATTAGGCTTATTATGAGGGAATATCTTATTTTGGGGGAAACAGGATATATATATATATATATATATATATATATATATATATATATATATATATATATATATATATGTGATATTTTTGTAATCAGGGTTTTTCCTATGTTAATAAAAGATGTTAAACGGCCATGGTGGGATGAAATCTCCAATCATCACTTTCAGGCCTGTCAGATATTTTGTGTTGTTTATTCTGAGCCTTATGGGAGACTGGGATAGCACTATTTCGGTTTTTTTGAACCTCTTCAGCCAGACACACCCATATTTTATGACTCCTCCCTGTAAAGGTCAAATATTTATACTTTTTAATTCATAGGTATAAATGTGTGATATTTTTGTAATCAGGGTTTTTCCTATGTTAATAAAAGATGTTAAACCGCCATGGTGGGATGAAATCTCCAATCATCACTTTCAGGCCTGTCAGATATTTTGTGTTGTTTATTCTGAGCCTTATGGGAGACTGGAATAGCACTATTTCGGTTTTTTTGAACCTCTTCAGCCAGACACACCCATATTTTATGACTCCTCCCTGTAAAGGTCAAATATTTATCCTATGTTAATAAAAGATGTTAAACGGCCATGGTGGGATGAAATCTCCAATCATCACTTTCAGGCCTGTCAGATATTTTGTGTTGTTTATTCTGAGCCTTATGGGAGACTGGGACCGTTTAACATCTTTTATTAACATAGGAAAAACCCTGATTACAAAAATATGACACATTTATACCTATGAATTAAAAAGTATAAATATTTGACCTTTACAGGGAGGAGTCATAAAATATGGGTGTGTCTGGCTGAAGAGGTTCAAAAAAACCGAAATAGTGCTATCCCAGTCTCCCATAAGGCTCAGAATAAACAACACAAAATATCTGACAGGCCTGAAAGTGATGATTGGAGATTTCATCCCACCATGGCCGTTTAACATCTTTTATTAACATAAGAAAAACCCTGATTACAAAAATATCACACATTTATACCTATGAATTAAAAAGTATAAATATATATATATATGTATGTATGTATGTATGTATGTATGTATGTCTATATTTATATATGTACAAATACATATATCTGTGTGTGCATATGCGGGGACACACACATACACGTATCTACACACACACACGTGTGTATGTGTGTGTGTGTATATATATATATATATATATATATATATATATATATATATATATATATATATATATATATATTTGTATATATATGTATATATATATATTCATTCATTCTTCCATTCTTTAGGAACTTAAATAGCTAAGTTTCAGATAACACTCTGGGAACTTTGTTTACTAAAAAAATGATTGTAGACTAGTGCTTTCCGCCTCCCCTTCTTCCACCCTCTTCTTTGCTAGAATACCCAGGTTTTATTTATGATTTTGGATTTTATTTCACAGCATTCCAGTTCAGTATAGCATGATGTATTTAATAACCATGTCTACTGTCTTAATTACCCTATAAAGCAGGGCTCCATTGCTATCTGACCCTCCACAGCATTCCAGAGAAGTTACAAGACCATGGTAATTACCAACTGTCTGTGAGAAAATTAAACAAAAAAAGGGCCTAACTTTTTAAACCACCATTTTAAGCAACCTATTACTTCTGAGGAATAAATCATTGATTAAATAGCCTCCTTACCAGGAAAATAGCTATTCCATACCAAAGAATTTCCCTTTGCATGATCATGGAGAGAATATTAAGTATTCTTTAGCTCAAAAGGTTAGGTTTTATGTCTGTTCAATGCTTTTTAATGACACATTTTTCTGCAATTTCACTGTAATCAAAGCCTTTCCCCCCCATGCAGCTAGTAGGCTACAGCTATTTGGCTAGTCTTAATTTTTTTCATGGGTATAGAATATAAAAATCTATTTAAACATGTGCAAGGAAAATGCATTTGTAGAAGTAGAAACCTTTCATTATTAATTAAATCTCTCATTTTGCTTGCTTTCCTTTGATTAGCGCACTCATTTTGTCTTTTCTCTCTCTATGTTTTGCAAGTGTTAATGGAACCTCAAAATACACATCGTGTTAAAATGTACATTGATTTGGAACATGTAAATCTGTCTGACCACTGTGCCAAGCACCCTCGGAGATCCTTTATAAGCCTAGATGACATATACTGTTCAATGGAATAAAATGACTTCCAAGTTAGTAGGAATCTACCACTTCAGGCTGCAAATTGAGGGTGGGGTGGAAAGGATCACCTTTAAATGTTTCCCTAAGGATCATATACCTACATTTTTTTAATCCCTTACAAGTGTTCAGAGTCAATTTGCTGTGATATAGTACTTGAGGTTTGTGGAGATATCTATTTTATTCTGTTGTGTTCATTGCTATGTGCAATCCCATTCGGAGTTTGTTTTCTCTTCAAAAGAAGTCAGAAAAGACTTTTTATCTGGAATATTTGTGATAACTGACAAAGAAAGAAGCTAAAGATAGAATCGTATATACTCTTGGAAAGCGTTCCTACTTCATTAGGGAATTATTCTAAGACAGGGGTGTCAAACTCACATTGTTACATTGTCATCATGTGATGTATTGTGACTTTCCCCCCTTAAAATGGGTGGGCATGGCCAGCATGGGATGCATCTGGCCCACGGGCTGTGAGTTTCACACCCCTATTCTAAGATATTTCCAGAATCAGTTCAAATCTCCATTGTTTTAGTCTGCTTTTCTTCCAGTTACAATTTCTCCTCATCCATATGTCTTATGACATAAACAGACCTATACCTGAATGATACCACCTCTGGAAAAAACATAGAATGCCAGGGAAGAAAGGCCAGGGAAGAATCACCCCCAGAATGATTTCTCCTTCCAGGACATTATATATCAATTACCTGCTAATTTATAGATAAATATAAAACTAAAGTAATATATTTAAATACACTTTATAATACCGTATTTCTATATGATACATTTCATTATATGAAAAAATAGGTGACCAGTTCTCTTTTGTGGCTGCTCAGTTGGCTATCAAAGTACAAACTACTGATGGGCAATTTCAAGGCTTGTTTCCTGAACTTTGGGGATTAAATTTGTTAGGTTTTCAAATTGAGCCATGGTAGCAAATGTAGAGATAGAAGTATCCGCAGTACAATAACAGACTTTTGTTTTGCAACCCAATCTTGTGGAGGCCCACATACTCTGGTGCCTCCTGGTGGGCAATGTAACTGAAAAACATCACATAGGACTGACCCTTAGCAACTACCCGGTCAAGTCCCTGCAGTTTCCTTTCAAGTTTTCAGAAGTAGTTTTGCCATTGTCACCTTTCTAGGGCTGAGAAATGGTGACAATGGCCCAAGCCCTCACACTCTATTCACTTCTAGGATGGTGCTTCAGTCACTACAGGAGATTGGCTCTCTACACAGGATATACTGCTTGAAAATAGACCCCACCTCTTTAAGAGAAGGGGGAAATCGTGCAAAACCCCACCTCTTTAAGAGAAGGGGGAAATCGTGCAAAACTTCATATATGTATCTGTATGACACCTGTGTATCTCTGATTGGAGAGGTTAAAGGAAGGTGGAGTATACATATCATTCTGAAAACGTCTAGATCTTCTTTTCTGCAACTACTAAGCATGAGAACCTGGATAACTCCTAAAACTAATGCACTGAGCATATAATCTACAGTGAAGGTTTCTAGAGTTTTCAGATACTAATAGAAGGTTTGAACCTCATAGAATATTGCACAGTTACCCATGTTTGATAATGCCCAGTAAGAATGAAACCGGTAACACAATGCTTCCTGGTGGTCAATGTAACTTAAAAATACCACACTCGGATAAAAAGGCAGACATTGGGAGGTGCTACTTCAGCAACAGTATCTGAATATATTCTTGTTCATTTAGAACTGTGATAATAAGGAGTCTCTAAATCAGGTTTTTGTTTATTTTAGTTTTCATACTGAAAATTGCTCTTTTAACAGAGAAAACTTTGTCCAAATAATAGACAAATAAACTGGATAAAGAAATGATTTCAGACTATGTAGTAAGGGTTAGGGTTACAAATTCAACTTCAGAGCCACAACAACTTCAGAGCTACATCTTATATGAAGCTACCTTGTTCTCCTGGGGTGGGTGGGTTGATCCTTAGTTTAGATTTCCAATTGAGAAAAGGTAAGAAAAACATTGCTGGACCAGACCAGCATATCAACATATGAAGCATGACAAAAATATTACTCTCTTCGAAGTATTCACATGTTACTAAAACATCCTTAAATACTTTGCACACTTTTCCATCTATGGTAGTGTATATAATCCAGTCTGTGGCATACTGATTTAGCCTAGGGTTAGCACATTCCTTGGAAAATAGGTTAGGTAAAGTATGACTAAGTCCCAAAGACCCCTATGATGGTTAACAAGAAAGATTACAGAGAACAGAAGAAATCCTTTGAAAAATATAGGTATAGCTCAAAGAGTACAATTGTGTACAAATAAAATACAAGACGATGATAAGGAACATGAGATACCGAGGAACAGTAACAGATTCCATAATAATTTGTATTGGAACCAGGTAAGAATGAAAGTATGCCTTGATCTCCTTGATTCATATATATTATCCCTCAGTGTGCATTTTGTTGTTGTTAGTTGTGAAGTTGTGTCCAACCCATCGTGACCCCATGGACAACGTTCCCCCAGGCTTTCCTGTCCTCTACCATCCTCTGGAGTCCATTTAAGCTCATACTGACTGCTTCAGTGACTCCATCCAGCTACCTCGTTCTCTGCCGTCCCTTTCTTCTTTTGCCCTCAGTCTTTCCCAGCATTAGGCTCTTCTCCAGTGTGCATTTTAATCAATGCCAATTTTGTGATTTAAATTTGAATTTCTCACAAACATGATTTGTTGTTTTGTTCTGGTATTGCAAACGAAAGATAGAACTCTTATGGATAACACAGAGAAACTTGAAAAAATCCAGACTGTAGTCTGTATTTGATGTGACTTGGTGTTCTGCTGTCAACAGAAGGAACTAGATGCTTTGAGGATCAACACACTAGGAAAAAGCCAAGCCACAGCTAAATTTAAAGAAGGAAAAAAAGAACTTGGAAAACAATTTCCAACCTCTATTCCACCCATAAATAGTTTAAAATAAGGCTTGAAACACTTTCTATGGCTAAAGACTCGAACCACAACCAATTAAATGTATAAACTGGTTTTCTCTATCCAAATGTTTTGGGAATACAACACCCAGCATTACAACTTGGAAATTGTAGTCAAACACATTTGGAGAACATAGAGGTGAGGAAAACAGCTAATAGTGCACTAGTAGTGTATAGTGTATAAGACATCTATATATACAGAGATGCTGAATTCTTTGAAAACTGTTACTCAAATGGGTTCAAGTCATTTGTTCTTTTAAGTTGTATGATTTATATGACATCCCAACTCACAAAATCTTATGGGTTTACTCCAAATCTAATATTACTGTTATGTTACATGTAGTTAATATTCTGTAGAGATTTTTAGTCATCCAGGTCATGGTTGTCCCAAAGGTGCTTTTTCAGGAGGCCACTGGACTTTCTTGATTTTTTCCTTTGAAGACATTTTGCTTCTCATCCAAGAAGCTTCTTCAGCTCTGACAGGACAGTGAGAAATGGAAGAATTTATATTCTTTGCAGACAACTGGTACTCTGCATCCTTTCAAGCACTTGGAGGTTTATCTGAGTCTTCATGGTCACCTGAGTAGTGCTCCTGGTTTCTGTAGTCTGCAATTTTTCCTCTGAAAATTCATTCCTACTCCCACACCATTCAAAGTGTGTTCATTCCAAATTGTATAGCTAAAAGTCAGTAGAGATTGTCAGTCATCTAGGTCATGGCTATTCCAAAGGTGCCTTTTTAGGAGGCAACTGGACTTTCTTGTTTTTTCTTTTGAAGATGTTTCACTTCTCATCAAGAAAAAAGCACCTTTGGGACATCTAGTTAATATGTCCATTGTACCATTTGCATCGAACAGCCCTGCTCCTTTGACTTGAAATATGGATTTGTTTTATTTCTTTGGGGTTTTGGTGTCTTCAAGTCAGTGTTGATTCCTGGTTACTGCCTGAACAAGTCTCTGAAGTCCTCTTGGCAAGTTTTCAGAAATAGTTTGCCATTTCCTCTTCTGTAGGGCAGAGAAAAAGTGACTTGACTCAAGGTCACCCAGCTCATTTCATGCCCAAATCAGGACTAGAATTCACAGTCTCCTGGTTTCTAGCCTGATGCCTTAACCACTCTGTTGAATTGGCTCTGTTTATTCCAGTGGTGAAATCCAATTTTTTTTAGTACCGGTTCTGTGGCGTAGCTTGGTGGACATGGCATGGCTTGGTGGGCATGGCAGGGGAAGAATACTGCAAAATCTTCATTCCCACCCCACTCCAGGGGAAAGATATTGCAAAATCTCCATTCCCATCCCACTCTGGGGCCAGCCAGAGGTGGTATTTGCCGGTTCTCCAAACTACTCAAAATTTCCACTACCAGTTCACCGAATTACTCAAAATTTCCACTACCAGTTGTCCAGAACCTGTCAGAACCTGCTGGATTTCACCCCTGGTTTATTCCTACTTAAGTTCATATTGTGTTCTTCTTTAAAGTCTAACTTTTGCTTCCATAGAGTGTCACAAGGAGAAGCATTGCCTGTACAATTCTGATCTTTGTAGGCCTCAACATATCCCAGCATCTGAATATGTCTTCAAGATCTTTATTGTGCTTTGCTGAATGCTAATCTACAGAGTATTTTTTACTGCTGGATCCTTTATTAATTTGTTTATTGGAAAGTGAAAAATTAGATAAATTAGATGAATTGATATTAATATATGAAATATGAATTTCTTCTCCATTATCCAGTAAGAAACATAAATACCAAGACAATATCATTAAACTTTAATGTCATTATAATATCAAAATTATTAAACTTTACGTACCACTAATATCCCACAAAACCAGAAAAAATAAACTACCAATAACAATAAGGAAATTACAATCCAGAAAAAAATCTCTTTGGTGAAAAAACAAAAGTAACTACGTAGCTAACTTCAAAAACCGCTACAAAAACTTATGCCAACAAATAAAGACTGAATGCACCAATTATCAAATCAAGCAAGAAGAAAACCTTTTCCGCACCAAATCCACCTGTGCCATCTATAATTTTGTAAACAAACTTAAAGGCTCGAGATCCATCCCACCCCTAAAAGGTCCAAACAACGAAGACTATATTGACAAAACCATTAAAGCCAATCTCTTTAACACGTTCTTCGGCTCAGTCTTTGTAAACAGCAACACATACCCAATATTTCCCAATCGTTCTACAGACAATTACAATGATTAAGGTGATCTTATACATATTGATTTTACAGAAGATAATCTACACAATCGACATAATCTAAAACCATCTCTATCTATTGGACCTGATGGACTATGTGCATACTTCTTACAAAAGCTTTCCACTGCAATTGCACAACCTCTAAGCATAATTTTTGAAAAACCTTTCAACACCAGTACCTTGCCCTACCAATGGTCACAAGCCAAGGTCATCCCTATCTTCAAAAAGGGAGACCCTAGCCTACTTGAAAATTACAGACCAATTTCTTTATATTGCATCACCTGCAAAGTCATGGAAACAATCTTAATCAATCTATTACCCTCCACCTAGAGACAAACAACCTACTTTCTAACAAACAATTTGATTTCAGAAAAAAATTATCCTGTAATCTACACTACTACATTGCAAAAACATATGGACTGCACATCTTGATCAGGGCAAAGCAATAGATGCAGTTTACATAGACTTCTGTAAAGCTTTTGATTCAGTGGTACATGACAAATTACTTCTAAAACTAAAATTCTATGGCATTTTTGGACTCCTACATAAATGGATAGCTGCCTTCCTGTCAAACAGACAACAAATGATCAAAATAGGAAGCGCTCTATCAAATCCTGTACATGTTAATAGCGGTGTTCCCCAATGCAGTGTTTTACATCCAACACTCTTCATACTTTACATAAATGACCTTTGCGATCATATTAAAAGCAACTGTGTTCTCTTCACTGATGATGTTAAACTATTCAACACCACCAACAATGCAACTACCCTCAAAAAGACCTTGACTATGTGTCAGATTGGTCTAACATGTGGCAACTTCAAATCTTAACCAACAAATGCTGTGTCTTGCACATTGGCAAAAAAAAAAAAAAGTCAAAACATAAAATACAAATTAGATGGACATGACCTTGTAGATGGCCCTCACTCTGTCAAGGACCTTGGAGTATTCATTTCTAAAGATCTAAGTGCTGTAACAACATTGCCAAAAAGGCATTAAGAGTTGTTAACCTAATCTTGCGTAGCTTCTTCTCTGGTAATATTGTACTAATAACTAGAGTATACAAAACATTTGCTAGATCAATTCTTGAATACAACTCATCTATCTGGAACCCACACTGCATATCGAACATAAATACAATCAAGAGAGTCCAGAGATATTTTATGAGAAGAGTTCTCCATTCTTCTACCTGCAATAAAATACCTTATGCCACCTCCAAATTTTGGGCTTAGACAACTTAGAACTATGCTGACTTCAGTTTGACCTAAGCATAGTACATAAAATTATCTGCCACAATGTCCTTCCTGTCAATGACTACTTCAGCTTCAACCACAATAATACATGAACTAATAATAGATACAAACTCAAGGTAAACCATTCCAAACTCGATTGCAGAAAATATGACTTCAGTAACAGAGTGGTCAACGCCTGGAATGCACTACCTGACTCTGTAGTTTCTTCGCCAATGTTCTGCCCCAGCTCCGGATTCCTGAGGATATTGACACACACTAACGGTCCTTATCAAATTTATTAAGTAGCAAGAATAAACCAAAATCCGGCAAAGGTTGGCAACCAGCCCAGAAAACAAAATACGATAAGACTTTTCAAAAAATGCTCTGATGATAATTACAAGTTGTTTCTAGCAAGAAACTTACTAACGGCATGTGACTTAAATAGGCTAAGGGAGTGGTCAATTATCCTCAAGCCTTACTCTCGAGGAGACCTCCTCCTCCTGAGTAGCCACTCCTGCCTTTTGGCAGCCCTGCGTGCTCAAGCATTGAGGACAGGCTCCTCCATTTCACTATCTCCACTTGAAGGAGCCTCTGGAGGTTCTGAAGGCCCTGGCTGAGTCTCTCCCTCTGGCACCACATCCTCTTCAGCCTCCTCGCTGTTCGACGCGAACGCTGGCTGCACCGGCTGCTGGCGCGACACCACATCAGCCTCCTCGTCGTCGGGATCAGCCACAATCCGCGCAGGCCACTGGTGGGCCACAACACCCAAAACCCCAAAACTTTAGCCTTAAACTGTCTTCTGTTGACCTCATCCCATTCCTAAGAGGTCTGTAAGGGGCGTGCATATGAGTACATCAGCGTGCCTACCATCCCTGTCCTAATATTCCTTTTTACTTACTCTTTTCATGTATTCATGATACATATATAATAAACTTATGATTATGATTATGACTTAAAAGAAACTGGAAATAAAGAGGTTATCAATAACCTGTTTAGTCAATAACAAGTCTTTTTTTCTGCTTGATTTATCTGGAAAGATTCCAATTCTACATTCTCAATAGATTAAGCTGAATTGTTTGTAATATCTGTATAGGCCTTATGAGAAAATTTGAATATTTTTAAAAATAGCATTCTTTCACATGGAAACATGTTACTCCCAATTTATTAAAATGGAGGAATATGTTTTATGCTGAAAAACCACCTGAGTTAAGCAAGAGAACAGATCTGTATCGATTCTAAGTTAGGTGCTACTCTTTAAAAACATATTTATATGTAAAGAAAGGGATGAGATGGTGAAGGGCGTAAAATGAATCAGTTTGCATCAGAAAGAGTTCCATTTCTGAATTTAAAAGGAAGAGCAGAGTGACTGTGATTATGGCAAAGGTGTCAGGCATGCAGTGAATTTTGAGGGGCCCATTTTGAAAATAAGGTTATAGGATCCCCTATATATTTAACTTGCCACTGACCTATTTTTTAAATGTCTGTGTCTTTGACAGAGTTGTACAAATAAATGTTTCTTAAGAAATGGAAGCTATTAAAACCGTCTCATTTGGAATCATTAAAACAACCAGGTTTCTTCAGGTCTGTGCCCAGCCATTTTCCATATATAGCACAGTCAGAGGTGGTATTCAGCCAGTTCTGACCGGTTCTGACCGGTTCTGGCGAACCAGTAGCAGAAATTTTGATTAGTTCAGAGAACCAGCAAATACCACCTCTGACTGGCCACATCCCTCATCTATTTGCTGCCTCCCGAGTTCCAGCTGATCGAATCCCAGCTGATCGGCTGGCTCTTCTTTTGTTTCCCTGCACAGGAGAACGGAGCTGGAAAGCAGGTTAGTGGGGTGGGAGGGGAATGGAGACTTTACAGTATCCTTCCCCTGGAGTGGGGTGGGAATGGAGATTTTGCAGTATCCTCCCCTGTCATGCCCACAAAGATGTGGCTGGCTGCCTTAATAATTTGAAAAGCGATGCTCCCACATATTCTGAAAGAAAACTTTAGAAAGATTTTACAGGCACAACATTTAGATCTACAATGCATGAGATAGGGAATCCTTATGCATTTATGAATTTATATGCAAATTTAACTTGCAAAGGTAGCATACAGCAAAATCCTAATCATAATACCAAAAACAAATAACATAAAAATAACATACTAAAAACTATACCCAAAACAAAAATAGTAACACCAAACAACAACAAATTACACAGACAGGACACACCAAACTCTGCTTCACTTTCAATGCTCAGTACTTGAGGGAATAGCCAGGTATTCAAAGTTTGGCCCCAGCCAGATATTGGGATGAAGTGGGGAGGAAAGTCATTTCAGACAGAAGGCTAATAAAGTAATTTTTGTATAGTCTGCGAAAAATTTCTATTTTAGAATGCCACCCCTTACCTAACATATTAAAACAAAAGAAAGTGAATGAAAAGATTCATTCATATGTGATATGTCATATGATATGATAGCATATGACAATCCAACCTAGAATTAAGGAGAAATTTCCTGACAGTGAGAACAATTAATCAATGGAACAATTTATCTCCAAAGGTTGTGGGTGCTCCAACACTGGAGGTTTGAAACAAGATCTTGGGCAGCTATTTGCCCAGAATGGTATAGAGCCATGATTTATTTATTTATTTATTTATTTATTTATTTATTTATTTATTTATTTATTTATTATATTTCTATACCGCCTTTCTCCCGTAGGACTCAAGGCGGTGTACAATCTAGAAAAATATAGACACACAAACATCATAAAATTGCTAATTAAAATTATTACTTAGTTTGGTCAATTAAATAAAACACAGAATTAGATAACATTTAAAAAAGCAATCACATGTTCATATGTTTAGCCCCGCCAGTTGGAACGTCAGGGTCTTGAGGGCACGGTGGAAAGCACGATGATCAGGGATATTCCGTATCTCCGGGGGCAATTCATTCCAAAGGGTTGGAGCCCTCACAGAGAAGGCCCTCCCCCTGGGAGTCGCCAGTCGACATAATTTGACTGACGGTACCCTGAGTAGTCCCTCCCTGTGAGAACGAACTGGTCGGTGGGAGGCTATTGGTGGCAAAAGACGGTCTCGTAGGTACCCAGGTCCTAAGCCATGGAGTGATAAAGGTGATAACTAACACCTTGAATCGCACCCGGAAGACCACTGGGAGCCAGTGCAGCTCGCGTAGGAGAGGTGTTACATGGGCGTAATGAGCTGCGCCCATAATCACCCGCACGGCTACGTTCTGGACCAGTTGGAGCCTCCGGGTGCTTTTCAAGGGGAGCCCCATGTAGAGAGCATTACAGTAGTCCATACGGGAGATAACTAGGGCATGAGTGACCATGCGCAAGGTGTCTCAATCCAGAAAGGGATGCAACTGGCGGATCAGGCGAACCTGATAAAAGGCACCCCTGGCCATGGCCATCAAATGATCTTCTAAAGATAGCCGTGAATCCAGGAGGACACCCAAGTTGCGGGCCCTCTCTGTGGGGAGCAAGATCTCATCCCCTATTGTCAGTGATGGTACCAGCTGACTATACCGGGACGCTGGAAGCCACAGCCACTCGGTCTTGGAGGGGTTGAGTCTGAGCTTGTTTCTCCCCATCCAGATCCGCATGGCCTCCAGGCAATGGGACATCACAGCAAGGGCATCATTGGGGTGGTCTGGGGTGGAGATGCATAGCTGTGTGTCATCAGCATACTGATGAACACTCACCCCGAAACCACGGATGATCTCGCCTAGCGGTTTTACATAAATGTTGAACAGAAGGGGTGAGAGGACTGACCCTTGCGGCACCCCACAAATAAGTTGCCTCGAGGTCGACCTCTGCCCCCCTGCCAACACAAACTGCGAACGGTCAGAGAGGAAGGAGGAGAACCACCGAAGCACAGTGCCCCCTATTCCTAACCCCTCCAGCTGGTGCAGTAAGATACCATGGTCGATAGTATCAAAAGCCGCTGAGAGATCTAATAGGACCAGGATAGAGGAGCAACCTCTGTCCCGAGCCCTCCAGAGATCATCCACCAACGCGACCAATGCTGTTTCCGTGCTGTATCGTGACCTGAAGCCCGACTGGAATGGATCCAGATAGACAACTTCATCCAGGTATCAGGGTAGTTGTCGCGCCACCACACTCTCAACAACCTTCGCAACAAAGCGAAGATTGGAGACTGGACAATAATTTGATAATATAGCTGGGTCCAGGGAAGGCTTCTTGAGGAGGGGATTCACAACCGCCTCTTTCAAGCGGCGGGAAACTCAGAGAAGCATTTATAATCCCCTGGAGCCAGCCTCGTGTAACCTCCTGGGAGGCCAGTACCAACCAGGAGGGACATGGGTCCAATAAACATGTAGCAGCATTAAGCTTGCCCAGAATCCTGTCCACGTCCTCAGGAGTCACAGAGTCAAACTCTTCCCAGATAACGCTCTCAAGACCTGCCCCTGTCTCCTCCCCTGGATCTACCCAATCGGAGTCCAGGCCTTCTCGAATCTGAGCGACTTTATCATGCAAGAATTGTACAAAATCCTCAGCTCGACCCTTTAAGGGATCTTCCCGTACCCCCACCTGAAGTAGGGAGCGGGTCACCCTAAACAGCGCGGCTGAGCGGTTCTCTGCAGATGCAATAAGAACGGAGAAGTAGCTAGACTTCGCCACTCTTATTGCCACTAGGTAGGCCTTAATATAAGATCTCACCTGTGTTCAGTCAGATTCAGATCGGCTTGTCCTCCAATCACTCTCCAGGCATCTTTTCTGATGCTTCATCTCTCTCAGCTCCTCAGAAAACCAAGGAGCATCTGGTCAGAGGCCGCAAAGGCACAACGCGGTCCAAGGCCCCAGTAGCCACCCTGTCCCAGGCGACCACCAGGTCCTCAGTTGAGTTGTGAGCCAGAGTCTCAGGAAATGGCCCAAGCTCCATCAGGAACCTTTCGGGGTCCATCAGGCACCTGGGACAGAACCATTTGGTTGGTTCCATCTCCCTGCGGTGGGTGGAGTGACTTGAAAGTCCATGTGAAGGAGAGAATGATCAGACCATGACAAGGGCTTGATGTCTATATCCCCTATTCTTAGATCATTCAGCCACTGATCAGAGACAAAAATCAAGTCCAGAGTGTGATTCCCCAAGTGGGTGAGGCCTTGAACTACCTGGGTCAGGTCCATGGCCGTCATGGAAGCCATGAACTCCCGAGCCGTCTCCAACATCTCACCAGTGGATGGCAGGTTAAAATCCCCCATAACAATAAGTCTGGGGGTTTCCACCGCCACCCCGGCTATAATGTTGAGCAGCTAAGGCAGGACCGCTGTTATGTGGCAGGGAGCCAGGTACACAATCAGTAGGCCCATCTGAATCCCCCGACCCCACTTCACAAGGAGGGACTCACATCCGGCTATCTGAGGAACAGTGGTCTCCCTCGGCCAAAGACTTTCTCTAATGATTGCTGCCACTCCCCCACCCCTTCCCTGAGTCCTTGGCTGATGGAATGCACGGAAACCTGGCGGGCACATTTCCACAAGGAGAACTCCTCCCTCCTGGCCTAACCAGGTCTCCGTAATCCCTGCCAGGTCAGCACCCCCCTCTGAAATAAGATCATGAATGAGGGGGGTTTTATTTACCACTGACCTGGCATTACATAACATCAGCCGTAGACCCAGGGTCTGAGACTCTGAACAACCCGGGAAACGAGCAGTGCTTTGGGGGTCGGAGTGGACAATCGTTCGTAAACAACGAGTGCGCACTCCCGAAACATAATATGGCCCCCTGGAGCCGTCATATCTGCCCCTCCCACTTACTATACTAATGCCCATTGCTTCATCCCCCTGCATCCTTGTCATATTTCTGTCCCCATCCTCCCCACTGTGATCATCAGACCCATTACCCCTTTCAGTGGATTTATGGATGCCCCCAGATCCATTCCCACAATCCCTCCCAGAACCCCTTAAAATAAAACTTAAAGATTTATCTAAAAACCCCCAAAGTTGTCGGTTTTTTGCAAACCACCTCTCGGGGTTCCAAAACCCGTCCTCAGGGCGGCCCTTGATAACTGAGAGGGCCAGACATGCGAGAGGGGGGAATATCGCAGTGCAAGGAGCTCCGCAGTTGAATACACCAAAGATAGGAGCGAGTTGAAGGAGATGAAGGATCATTTTCTTCTAAGAGTGTTAGAGATGGTTAAGACAGGTAATTTAAAATAAGGGAGGAAATAGATGTTAAAGGAAGACCAGTATGTTAGAAATGTCAATACATCGGAACATCATCGCCCTCTCACGACGATGGGAAGTCTTGTGGTTGTAGTAAGTCCATCCAAAGGAGGTGGGGGTAGAGGTCTCAAAGGGTCGTCCTCTCACAGCGACCAAACCATTCAAAACAAACAAAGAGAAGGTGGTCTATCTCCCTATAATCCAAGACTCTCGATGTCTGTATCTCCTCCAGTCCTGATACCAGCAATGGCCGAGGATTAGATCAAAAAAGTAAGGCAGAGCCACTGGACAAAGTATTTAGGGTTAAATAATCAGGGTAATCTTGGTAGGTGGTAAATAAAGCTGCAGATCGATCTAAGATTGCAAGTTAACGCTGAGTGGTCGTAATAGACCTAGATCTAATAAAGGAGAGAGGGACAGTTGCGGGGGAGAATAAGTTATCATCTCCAGTTTGTAATCCTCAGTCCCTATCCATCACCTTGTTCAGGCTACTTAGTTCAATTAGTTTAATAAGTCCTCAGAGTTTCAAGAAAGAGGAGTGCAACAGATCCCTAGAGGTTGAAGGGATCCTAACATTTATAGCCTTTGCAGCATTGCCCTCTCCTCTATTAACAACGAGGGCTTCCTTGCAGCCTCCTGGTGTTGCCGTCGCCGTCGCTGCCATTAGCGCCATTCCCCTCATCATTGTGGTAACCCCCCTTGCCATAGACATCATCACCACTGTGTTGCTACATGCAGTGCCTATTAGCCCAGGCAACATTATCAACACCCTATCCGGAGTCGCTGTTCCACCGTCTCGCCAACCATTTCATCAGCTGTATTAGACTCAGTGGTTGACCCGGTCGTGACAGCCAGGCTTTGATGTTGACATCCTCCACACTTCCCTCAGTCTTTTTACCGACAAACAGATGATCTTCGGGCTCGGCTCGGGTTTTATCCTTGGGCTCTATCAACAGCTCTATTGAGCCGAAAATACCTCAGCTTGCTGGAAGGGGGGTCTGTGGATGGTTAATTGACCCCCACACTCTTGAAAATGTCGAAACATCTCCCTCCTAGCCTTGGAGTTTCAGCTCTGAGCTGCCATTTTGTTTTGCAACTGTCAACGGAACTGCCATGATGGCGAACCTATGGCACACACGCAATCGTCCAAAGTCAGATCTCTGTGGAGTTTCTTTCGTGAGCTTCTGTTTCCCTGCAAACGACAAAACAGAAGCTCATGAAAAAAAAGATCTTACCTCTTGCCTTGCTGCCGGTGTTGGGATGTCCCGCCTCCTGCCGGCCAGCTGGACTTTGGCTCTCTGCTTCACATGCACGTATGTCTGCACATGCACGGGTCCATGTCTGCACATGAGCACGTTTGCACGTGTGCACTTTTCAGTTTGGGCATGCGTGCATGCACAGGTTGGGCACTCGGTGTCTAAAAGGTTCACCATCACTGGTATAGAGACCTCTGTTTGAGCAGGAGATTGGATTAGAAGACCTCCAAGGTCCCTTACAAATCCATTATTCTATGCTCTAAAATTTCACTGATATCAATGGATGAATGCAACTTTAATTGTGCAACAGAGCTTTCTAGTTGTGTTTGTGTATTAAAAAATACCTGCACCATCCAAAAGCTGTTCCTAAAAGTAAAGGTACATCTTGAAACAACTGCATTATATTGGGGGAATTGTAAGAAATTTATAGGACTGTCATATTTGAAAATAAATTTCCATTTCAATAAGACACCTTTGGATTCAAGCTATTAGTCGCAAAAAAGTGGACACATATTTGGACTTCTAATGTGACATACAGCAATGCTATTCCCAGTTGTTTTGAAATTTGTATAAAAAGGAATTCATTAACTGGAGTGATGAAACATAGAGGCTGTTTTATGAAATTCTCTGCTCTTTAGTCATGAGACTAAAATATAGCATTAAGTGTGAATCTTTTTTCAGAACAGTGAAATTTTCCAAGGCTTCTAAGGATTTAACTTCTTTTGTTTGAAAAAAAAATCCCCAAAATGATGGGGGGTGGGGCATTTTATAGTATTTGTTTTATTTGGACAGTGAATTTAAGTCCAAAAGAGGCCGATTGGCAGCAAATTATGTACAAATTCTCCCCAAAAAGATTTTCTAACAAACTTTTTACCTCACCATTTCTTTCTTTCTTTTAAATAAACTAAATGTCTTTCTGTTTTAATGGCTGTCAAAAGCCAGCCTTCTGTTTGAAAAGGTCTTTTTGAAGGACTGTCCTCTGGTTAAGAGACATAAGAAGTTCTAACTTTAGTCAGGGGTGGGCTTCAAAGCTTTTAGCAAGGGGTTCTCTCCTGGTTGCTGGTTGAGTGTGGCCATGGTGGAAGTGGCCTAGTCGGCTTCCTGCACCATGGCAGGGGGGACGTTTTTGCCCTCCCCGGGCTCCAGAGGTTTTCATTGAGCCTCTGGGAGGGCAAAAATGGGCCTTCCTGAACTTTCAGTAGGCCCGTTTTTCACCTTCCCAGAGCCTCCGCGCATGCTTTGCACTTACCTGCATCTAAAACAGGCTGCGTCAGCTGTTTGACATAATACATGGCTAAAGTAAATTCTGGTTCTTCTGAATAAATCATCGGACTATGTACTATTTTTATAGGGCTACCTGTAGTCTATTTCAAAAGCGGGATCAGAAAAGGAGGAATACTCCTTGAAGGAGCTTCCTCAGCTAAAATAGTCTTTTTCAACCTGGTTTTCCAAGTGTAATGAACTTCAGTAACCATCAGCTCAGCCAATATATGGTTTTCTGCCTGGGGATGATGTGAGTTGTAGATCAGCAATCATAACTGGCATCAGATTGAGAAATGCATTTGACATTATCTAATAAGCAATGGTAAACCTGAAAAACCCTTGCGAAGAACCAGGGGTGAAATTTAGCCAATTCTATCTGGCTTGGGCGAACCGGTAGCGGCGGCTGTGGGAGGCTCCGCCCACCTGTGCAGACATCATGATGTTGCTTTTTTGTGACATTTTAAGCTTCTGCGCATGCATAGTCGATGGCGCACACACATTTGCGAACCGGTAGGGAAGGTAAGTGAATTTCACCCCTGCCAAGAACACTGCTTGGCTGTATCTGGATAGTCTCTGAGAATCGGACACAATGAACAGAACGGGAAAGAAAAAGTAGAACACTTCTTAACCCTAGGGAGGGCATAAAATACATAATAATTTTCTTATGATGTCATATAATTTTAATTTGTACTTGAAGTGGGCAAATAATTAATTAAGGGACATATTTGACAGTCTAATCACAGCATATTCACTAGTTGGATATTGTGAGTGGCGTTGCTGCTTCTGCTTTCTCAGCAATCATAGAGGAATATCTCATTTTCTTTGTTCTGCGTGAAACACTCTCCCTTTCTCTGCCTCTCTCTGTCTCTCTCACATACACTCATGGTCACATGCAAATAGACGATTGGAAATGGTTACTGTAATAATATACAATAAAGTATAGAAACCTTAAAATTAACATAGAGCTTTCTAATTTTAGCATTGTTTATTTTAAATACTCCCTGCATAATGTTTGAAATTTATATGAAATCCTACACTCCTTTTGTTTATATTCTGATGCAATATCTTTTGTTCATGTCAGAGGGGCTTGCTATGAGAGATGATGTAGTCATGTTCTCTATCATTCTGCTCCTTTTCCAATAATATTCTTTAAAGAGAATATTTGTTGTGCAGCGCTCTTTGACATCTTGTAATTTTAACTCAAAAGACCTTTTCAACCAAGCTCCTAGCATAGCTTTGCTTATTGCATTCATTTTCAATCAGATTTTTTTTTCCAGGGGATTAACTAAATCTCTCTAAAGATACCTATCACTGTAGGTATATGCCTACATGGAGGATGGGGGAAGGGACAGGGAAAGTGAGTCCAGAAGAATGCTAGTAAGATTTATCTTTAAAGGAACACAGTAAACTTGAAAATCTCATTTCTCTTTAGAATGCATGCATCTGATATTACTAAAGGCTGGTTGACATTTTATGCATTTTATGCTTAGATTATAAGTATCCAGGCAATAGGAACTGTAGAGATTTGTACAAGGAATAACCACCCCACAGTGGTTAGATTTACTTGATACTGTCCCACAATGTAAGCCAAACAAGACCTAACATGCAACAGGAAATTATTGGAGAAAATTCTGACTGAATTAGCATGAAATCATTTGGTTTTATTGTTTTGTTAATGCTTTGTTGTTAATCTTTTGCCTGTTCACAAACATCCCTTTGAAATTTGTAGCTTTGGGTCAAATTGCATGTTATGTTAAGCATATGTTTTAAAAGCTTTCTTGCAACTGGTCATTCTTTTTTAGCCTTCCAGTCCTTCAAACCTGAACTAGAATTACAGTGATATGTACAGTGAGACATGCTTAGTCTGCTTTCACACTGAGCATTTCCTACAAGGGTTTGCCCTGGACACTACTATTTGCAGCCAAGAACTGGAGTCACATGTTTTTGAGTTAGGACAAGTTATTTTTTCGGTGGGAAATGGCCATGAAAGAAAGAAAGGGATAATTTTCAATTGCATGCAATTTTATTTTTTTAAAATAATTTTAGAAGGCATTCTGATTATGGCAACTTTCTTTACAGACCCCTCACATCCTGGACATAAATTGTTTCAACTTCTACCCTCAAAATGATGTTATAGGGCACTGCACATCAGAACAACTAGACGGAAGGACAGTTTTTCCCAAAATGCCATCACTCTGCTAAACAACTAATTCCCACAACATTGTCAAACTATTTACTAAGACTGTATTGCTATTATTGTTCTCATCCTTCCTATTACCTATCTCCTCCCACTTATGACTACAATCATGTTGCTTGTATCTTTATGATTTATATTGTTTTATTTGTTTCCTAGTAAGATTTGATTGCTTATTAGTAACCTATGACTATCACTGATACATTAAGTGTATCTTATGAATCTTGATGAATGTATTATTTTTTTATGTACACGGAGAGCATATACACCAAAGACAAATTCCTTGTGTGTCCAATCATACTTGGCCAATAAAGAATTCAATTCAATTCTATTCTATTCTATTCTATTCTATTCTATTCTATTCTATTCTATTCTATTCTATTCTATTCTATTCTATTCTAGATGACAATGTACATTATTTTAACTGTGTTGTAAATAAATCTGACTGCACTTGGATCACTATTTTTCTGCTGACTTGACTGAGCAAGTCAAGTGAACTTGTATAGGCTACTCAATGCATACATACTATAATTCAAGAAACCAAACAGGAAAGCTATCATAGTAGCCTTTGTATTTACAACAGAGCACATAGAAATCTCAACAGCATTAATTAAATGTGTATAACATACATGGGGTGCACAAAAACACATTTCCATTTAGTTGAGCACTCTCCTTGCAAAAAGAAAAGCAGAACACATAAACATGCTCACAATCAATCCTCTGAACCACGGGTGAAATTTAAAATTTTTTGCTACTGATTCTGTGGGCATGGCTTAATTAGTGGCTTGGTGGTAAGGTGACTGGGTGGGCGTGGCCAAGTCAATGTCACTTCTTTGCCCTTTTTTAACCTACAAAACACAACACAACACAACTGGCTCACCCACAATGTAAAAGCAGCTCTGCTAGACCCAAAATGGCCCCTGCAACAAGCAGGAACCTCACACAGCCCCCAAAAGCCCCAAAAATAACTTTCACACTTTACACAAACAAAATTCCACATACAGCTTTGTGAGATTTTGTGTGTTTGTGTAGTTACACTATAGAAACACACTAAATCTCAGAAAGCTGCACAAATATTATTTTATTTTATTTTATTTTTATATAAAAGCAGCTAAATTTAAAACTTCCTAAACTTTAAATGGCTAGGTCTAAAAAAAGAACAACTAAAAAAACCCCCCAATTAACTATTTTTTTTAAAGCTCCCAAAGGGGGAAAAAAACTTACCCAATAGAACAGGGGTCTCCAACCTTGGCAACTCTAAGACTTGTGGACTTCAACTCCCAGAATTCCTTAGCCAGCTTTGCTGGGAGTTGAAGTCCACAAGTCTTAAAGTTACCAAGGTTGGAGACCCCTGCAATAGAAGGTACAAGGCAGGCAGGAAGGCAGGCATGGAGATAGAGCTGCTCACCGATGAGCTTGATTGCAGGCAGGGAGATTCAATTGCTTGCTGATGCAATGGATTGCAGCAAGCGAAGCAAGGCAGGCATTGCGACCAGCAGCTAAGGTAAACAAGCTGGAGGCTGGTGGGGGGGGGGGAAGAGAAGGATTTTTGCTACCGGTTAGCAGGCAACTCAGCTGGGATCGTCAGAGCTTGGATCCTCAGAGCCATTTAAAAGAAAAAACTTTTTTTCTTTTAAATGGGTCTGACGATACAAGCTGAGTTGTCTGATTAGCAGGCAACTCATCTGGGATCGTCAGAGCTTGGCTCGTCAGAGCCATTTAAAAGAAAAAAAAGGCTCTGATGATCTCGTGGCTCAGCTGGGCTTGGGGGATGGGGGCAGAGATTTGCTACCGGTTCTTCGAACTGCCCGCCGCCATCGCTATCTACTTGCCCTAGCTGGTCTGAACCGGGAGCATTTCACCCCTGCCCTGAACTCTAATTTTCCCATTAAAAAAATTAAACATTCACACATACAATCACACACATAATGATACACTTATTTTCAGGAAATCATACTGAAAAATCAGTTCTTATGTTTAGGATCTGCCATCCAGAATCATTTGAAATGAAAGTGCATTAGATTATTGATCTCTAAGCATGTGCTTGAACAATTGCAGCTGCTTCCTCACCCATAACCTGCCATCCCCATTTTGATATGTACTCAATACCAGTAGGGATGAAACCATGCTGGAGAAAAACCATGCCAATCATAACTTGCAAACCAACAAGCCAATCTTAAGTGGCTTAAGTCCCTTGAAACTCCTAAAAGAGAGCCACTCAAACACCCTATGTTATGTTAAACTCCATTCAAATCTAGTATGTTTTGTTTAAAGGTCAGGACCGAACTGTCAGAATATGGTGTTCAGTTTTGAACTGTACAGGCCTTCTAAGCTCAAACATGTTGAACTTGGAACAGTTTGCACATCCCCTTCTTTAGACTCATTTATAAGCAATCAGTAAGACTTTTAGCTACGTGGTTTGCTTCTATGACTTGTTCACATTCCACAGAGGTGACATCCTGTGCTTGTAATGCGGGTGTGTTTACATAATACTGTCAGAAGGAGGTACAATTTCAGATATTTAAGTTTCCTTGATTTCTAACCTGTAAAAGTGTAAGTAAAACCCCTCTGGTCCTACATCAGGATCTACCAATTAATAAGGACTAACACAGTACTTATTTCAGGCAGGATTGCCTTGGACTTTGTAGTATGGATTCATTTTAACTTGCCTTCCGGAATACTCCTGTATTCATCAAGAGCTGTCTTGTACAAAATTAAAATTTTCTTCTAGTTTACCTTTCTAAATTGGGGAAAGAATTATCTTCAAGTCAATATAGATTAAGGTTGGCCTTAAGTCCACACAGAAAGAAAGCATAGAGAAAAATAAAGGCTATACCAAACTGGTGCTTTTTCTTGAAATTCCCCTATCAGATTCTGAGAATGATGGTATAAATTGGTACTTTTGCAGTGAAGAGCGCTTGCTTTGCTCTCCAATATGCTTACATGATCCACCATAGAAAATTCATAATATTCTGGTTACTTAACCATCAATAAGGTGCTGTGTTTAAATTGCTGGCCTAGGACTCAGTTCTGAAAATCCACTTTGGAACAATCCTACTCTCTAAATTCAACTAAGCTCCCAATACTGTTGCAAGGAAAAATTGAAGGAGTGTTACATGCACTAATATCCAGAGAGGTAGTTAGTATCTGCAATATTATCCATATATCCATATGCATTGTCTCATAGATTCTAACCTTCTTATGAGCCCTAGGTCCACGTGTGCCAGCTACAGCTCCTGGAGGAAAAGTAGGATTTCAATCAAATAAATAATTAAGTAGGACCAATAGGTTGTGTCTCTTTAACCACTGTATACTATACAAATTACAACCAGGGAATTCTTTGGAAATTCTTTTGTAGTTTTAAGGAAATAGAAGTTCTTGCTCATATCTTCCTACAGTTTTCCTCTTAGAATATCCTGAGATTGGCTTTACTCTTCCTAATTATTTCCAATTTGAGGATCAAACAAATAAATGTTTACATTCTTTTTAATTCTTCACTGGCATTAAGACTGCTAAACACTTCTACTATGTCATACACTGGGCAAAGCTTTTATTTAGGTATTGTTTTATGACTACTTTTTTTTGTAATGGATTTTCAATGCCAATTTATTTTCTTTCTCTTATAAAATGTAATTCTGGCCAAGGATCATAATAAAAAAATTTCTGTTTTTTAAAGTTGGTGGTTTTTTTCTATCTCTTTTCAGATCCACTTCAGAAATGTATGCTGCGCACGTAGTTGAAAGTATCTTTGTGCAGGTCTACCCAGTCAGAAGACTACAGTTTTTATCTGGACAAGTCAACAAGACTACTCTTTTGAAAGTCCTATGGCATTTTCCTGAAATAGTTGATTGTGTATATATTGGCCATGCGTAAATTGGGACTATTATATCTCTTCACTGTGGAGTGACAATGGAGGACAGAATCCTTTGGGATTTCATAGTTTCTTGATAGAAACATGAGAGGTCAATTGATTGAGGTCTTGATGCCGCTTGGTAGATAATCTTAGTCTCTAACAAGTCTAGAGTACTCCTTTTTTTACTTAATGTGGGTGGAGCTCAGATGATCTCAGCAGTGAGATCAGTGCTTCGGTCAGGAAATAATCCTTCCTAGGTTTCCTTCCAAAGCAAAATCCTTCTGTGCTGGGAAACAAACCATTACTTGTTTTACAGTCACACTCATGCCCTAGGCAACATCAGTAAACCTCTCCACAATTTAGCTTTAAATTTTTCCAGATTTTTCTGTATCCAGTAAATACATTTTTTCTGCATAGCTCAACTGCTGGATCTTCCTACTCACTGCTAACCACAAACCACTCATGAAACACATAAAATTATCTCTCTCTCTCACTGTGTTTCATTTTTTCTCCTCATTATAAATTTCTCGTGGGCATTTAAAGGTCCATGAAGTGTTGATGTAATGAATTGTGCTCTGTTTCAAAAGCAAGCCAAATACATGATTCTCCCTCTGTATTAAAAAAAAAACAACTCACAAATTTGTTCATTGTCAAATACTTTTCTCAGAAGATACGAATATGGCACTTGAGAGTGTGTTTTTGTGTATGCGAGCATGTGTGTGTTTGTTTACTTTGTTTGGAAATAGCAGTATAAGCATTCTGTTGTAAAATGTTTGTGTCAAGAGTTTAAATAAAAACAAAGTTACTCAAATCTCTAATTAAGAAAGAGAAGCATATATTATTTAGAAATCTGTATTCTGCACAACAACAAATGGAGTTATGTATCAGATGATTTCCAAAGACGCTCAAGGTTGCTATACAGAAGCAACCAGAAAAGTGCTAAGGACATCTTTACTGTCATTGAGTCTTCAGTCAAGGAGAAAGAGCATCTCTTCCCATTTGTACATGCATATGTACAAAGGTAAAAATGCAATTTACTTTGCGGTTCTACTACAATGCCAGGATAGGAAGGAGACACATAATTTAGATCAGGAAGGCTAAAACAGGATGGAACTGCATAAGGCAGGATGTGCCTAAGATACATCACAAAACTGTTTAGTGGACTGTTGAGAGCATGACTGTGTCTGGGAAAGTAACACATGGCAGTGATGATGGATATTGTCTTTACACATTTCCCCTCCCTTTAAATTGTAGCAGAAATATAGACAGCAGAAAACAGAGGCAGGAACAACTAATATAGGTTCTACACAAGCTTCTGTATGATTCTAGGTGCAAGTAACACCTGATATGCTTTAGTGGTGGCACGGACAAAAATCACCATCAGTCAATTGTAAAAGGCAGCTTTACTTGGAAGAGTTTATATCTTGTATTGACATCTTTAACACCATCAAACAACATCCTATCCAAGGTCCTTGGGAAGGACTGCATAGATGAATAAAAATGCAAATCTAATCTAAACTGAATAATAATAATAATAATAATAATAATAATAATAATGATGATGATGATGTAAAATTATCAGAAGTAGAGCAATAATAGCAAAAGCAATAGCACTTAGACTTATATACCACTTCATAGTGCTTTACAGATCTCTCTAAGTGGTTTACAGAGTCAACATATTGCCTTCAGCAAACTGGGTTCTTATTTTACTGACCTAGGAAGGATGGAAGGCTGAAACAACCTTGAGCCATTCAGGATCGAACTGGCTATGGGCAGAGTTAGCTTGTAGTACTGCACTCAAACCACTGTGTCACCATATTTGGAAATATGCAATGCTAAGAGAAACAATCAAGAGAGGATGGGATATTCTGGCATATTTTAATTAAAAGCTAGAGTTGAAAGTTTAGGAAGAACAGATTGCCAGTGATACTAGCTACAGCTAGATGATCGTGTAAAGCCAAAATACAAGGTTTCTTTGTGTCAACTTACCCATCACCTTCTACATTTTGGAGCCCTGTCAGATCACCTGTCCCTATTGTATGATGCAGAATACAAACACACCCAGAAATAGGCACATATGTGCACACATACACGCACAACGTGTGACACTGAAGGGAAAATAAAGTGCTAATGACACCATCTCTGCACACTTCCTAAGAAAGCAAGGTCAAGATGAGCTGCCGCTTCTGGAGCCACTTTAAGGGTCCGGAGCATTTTCACAGTCTTTGCACTCTCTGTGGGTGTGAGACACTCCAACTGAAGTGCAGCTCCACCAAGCACGTCCTGCTCTTTCTGCATTAAATGGCAGAATTGGTTTTCATAGCAGAGGAGAACACATCCTGCAACCTTTTAAAAGATTGGCACAGCAAGTACACTTCCCCCATGCGTTAGAGAGCTCCAGGAGGTATTGCATCTGCCCGAGGCACAATGCCTCTTAGAGCTCTCGACTGAACAGCAGAGCTCTTTGCATCCCGGCACAGCCCTCTGAGTCTATACCCTGCATTTTAGCTCTAAGGTGGAAGGGGGGGGGGTGTCAGCTGCTATATTATCATGCATATCTGCTGTTTTCTCCGGGGAAGGCTTTGTATTCAGAAGGATTATTATGGGGCAAAAACTGTAAATCTCAGTGGTGATTAAAATGCCGAAAGAAAGACGCTCTTCTATCAGTTTTTAAGGCCCTTTGCAAATGATCCATTTATAGTGTAACAAATGTACAGTTGTTACTAATTAGCCGTGGGGCTATCCTGATATTGTCTGTCAGTGAAAGGCGTCTGGGTGAAATCACCAACTGCAAACAGCAGTATCTCATGGCTGGGAAAAATACAGTTCTTCCCTCACCAGCAGGCCAACCTCATGAAGAAGGCTGTTTAGAATGGGGCGGATCACTGGAGGAATTCAATCCTTGGCAAGGCCTCTTTAGAGGATCCTCATCTGTACCTCTGCTAGATTTTGCCCTTCCTGATGTATTTCTTGGCTCAACAGCACTTTAAGATATTAGCACACAGAATTCATACTTGGAAAAAATAACTTTTAGACATAGTTAGCATGAAAGAAAATTAACGTAAAATATGTATTAAAATGCAACAGTTTGGGTCAAGATTGTTTTTCTCTTTCTCTCTTTCAATTGCAGATCAGTAAGGGAAGAGAGTGTAATTATGAGTAATACCCAACAAGATTGATACAGATTAGAAATAGGCTGGTTAATCTTATTTCTAGCCACTGTTACCACTAGAAAGTGTCCATGATATAATTTATGATAATCAACATGGCTTTCCTCTAGGCTCACATAATGATATGGCTTAAAGATAGTAAAGGGCCTCAGAGGCAGAAATTCTGTCCTATGTAGCCTTTTCTTCTTTTACTTCCATGTCCTAAAAGTCATATAATAAAGATGTGGATAACAACTACAGCTTTGTTCTACACCATGCAATTCTTACTGAGGGTTGGAAGAAAAAAGAGCACCAGAGACTAGGTAAGAATAAAAGGAGAGAAAGAATACCCCAAAATGCTTTTGGGGATTCTTAGAGGACACCGTGGCTCAGTGGAAAGGACGCTGAGATTGTAGATCGAAAAGTCGGCAGTTCAACAGTTCAAATCCCTAGTGCCACATAACAGGGTTAGCTCCCATTACTTGTCCCAGCTTCTGCCAACCTAGCAGTTCAAAAGCATGTAAAAAGTGCAAGTAGAAAAATTGGGACCGCCTTTGGTGGGAAGGTAACAGTGTTCCGCATGCCTTTGGCATTTAGTCATGCTGGCCACATGACCATGGAGACGTCTTCGGACAGCACTGGCTCTTTGACTTTGAAACGGAGATGAGCACTGCCCCCTAAAGTCAGAAACAACTAGCACATATGTGCGAGGGGAATGTTTACCTTTAGAGGATAAGACCACTTAAATGAGATAAATTTGTTTTCAAAGGAGCATATAGCTGAAATAAAGTATTGATGAATCTCTTTCTATTGCTTTTAATTCCGAGAAATATTACTGTAAACTGTATGCTGTTAATGGTTCTCGTACAAAGATGTTGCTAGAGACCTGGTAGAGTTCATAATTATAACCAATACTATATCTTTAAGTTCAGAAACATCCATTCATGGACCAAAAATAGTATTCTGAATCCATCCTTTATTGCTGATATCAACAGCTCGTCCAATGTTTTGAAATACAATCTTATCTAGCATCATGGATATCTTCCTGTATATATTGAAGCAATAGCACGAAAGACACTTGATCATCCAAACATCAGCAGTATCCACAGGCATATCCAAAGTAGGGCTTGATTGCAGTGTAGTTATGGCATTGTGAACAAAATGTTGTGCTTCATATGTATGTGATGCACAGATGTATGCATAAATGACATGAGATTTGATCATGGTCTGACTACAACACCATGGATGCTATTGAGTATTATTATAAATCAAGGGTGTCAAATTCACTTTGTCACGGCGGTGACACATGATATATCTGGACCCCCCCCTTCGCTAAACCGGGTGTGGACATGGCCAGAGTGTGACACATCCAGCCTGTGGGCCGCAAGTTTGACAGACCTGTTATAATTCACTAGCTACAAAACAGAAAACCCACTTATTTCACTTTTTTGTCCATTAAAGGACAATATGGTATAGTAGTTATGGTAATGGTATAGATATTCATTCAACCATAAGGGCCACTGTGTTACTATAGAGAATCAGAAACTCACAAAGATGACCTTGGAGAAAGTATGCATCAAGCAGAAAAACATAAATGATATTTCAGAAAGAAAAAAATCCCAGAAACTTAATTTGATTCCACCATAACTTTTTTTTGGTATAAAGGAAGGTAAAAGAAAACATTTTCAGTTTTAAAGCTTCTGTTGCTATAGTTTACATCAGTGAAGTAAAGTTCAACATTTCTTGTGTAGAGTCAGTGTCCTGGCCTGGCCTACCTTAAGGTATATGACTTTGGGCCAATCATTTGTTCAGATAAAATTAGCAAAGACCTCCAATTTTTACCACCTTGAGTTCTCTAAGAGGAGAAGGGATATGCCTGCAATAACTCAATGAATATACACCTAAGATTGTTTTGACCCTGAGGAAATCATGCAGAACCAATTAGTAATATAAGATTCAGCTGCAAACATTAACATTTGAAAACTCACTAGAGTTCAGGAAAAAAAATATTTAAGCTTAGGGTTTCTCTTATCCTCATCTCTTGAGGATATGATAAGTACCTTAATATCAACTAGTACTAGACTAATTGTAGAACTGCCCATAGCAATAGCACTTAGACTTATATGCTTCCCCATAGTGCTTTACAGCACTCTCTGGATGCTTTATTTAGTTCATGCTAAATAAAGGATTCCAGAGTTATTTCCAGATTTCAGAGTTAACATAGTTATATCATGTGTGAACTGCTAAATTTTGATAGGCAGATTCTATCCTGTTCTTGACCTGCTTTCAGCCTATTGGTTGTAAATAAAAAATGGACTCTTGTGGAAGAAGCATCATCAGTGCCTTCTATCATTAAAAAAGGTTAAAATTTACTAAATATCAGTAGTCTCTAGAGGATATAGTAAAAAACACACAAATATAGTCAAAAACAAAATGAATAAAACTATTACAGTAAAATCAAAGCTTCACATGTTTTATGAGCAGAGTTTTGAGCTGCCATCTTGAATTTTTTTTTCACATTTATATTCTGCTTTTCTCATCATGTTGAAAGGGATATAGATAGGTGTTCATATGCATGGAGAAAGAATTTCTATTGTTGAGAAGAACCATATTAGATAAATTAGGAACGTACTCTTAGGATCATGCAATACTATTTTCAAGAAAAAGGAAGAGAAATATATCATTTTATTGTTGGTGGGGCTTGTTGCCATGAGTGGGGCTTGCTGAAATGCCTGGGTATTTCTCTGTATGAATTATAAATATGGAGTCTGTATGAAAGCTAAACTTTCTACTTTGTGCATGTGGTTGCTTTAAAAATTGTTTCTACTATACAGTTCAATGAAAGGCTAGTATGCAAATCTCAACATCTCTATTCTCAGTCTGACATTTCAGATTGCTTAAGAAATTTGCTTCTTTTATATGACATTGAAAGAATGAATGAAAGCCCTACACAAGGCCTTTTAGTTTAGAGTTTAGAAGTTTACAATTTCTCAAGAAGCTTCTGCTTTTCCAAAATTCAATCAAATTCCAAATTTAAGGTACATGTGTCTATTTATAAATCATGTTTTCTTTTCAAAAATAATGCCATCTATTGTGATTGCATATGTGATTGTATCATGATCGCTGTTTTCTTTTTCTTTTCTTTTTTTTTAAAAAAGAAGCATGCAATCTACATGCGATCTATATTAGTGACTGGTAACCACACCAAAAGTGGGGGGGATTGTTTTAATTTACCTTACTCAATGAGTTTCCCCTGAAAGAGAAAGGTGGTATGTGTGTGTATGTGTGTGTGTGTTTAAAGATGGGTTTTGGGGCAGGATCTAGCTGGGAAACTTGTTTTTGGGATGGAGCCTTTGCTTAGCCAGTGTTCCTGTCATCGACCTGACCTTGCTGCTTTTCTACAGTGCCATTAGACCTTGGGTGCTGGCTTATTTTCCTACAGCAGCCCCCAACTCCTTGATCCCACTTCATCTACTTCACGGACACAGACATTTGTTGGGCTTATTAGCTCAGCAGGAGCCTTATCATATTTTGTATCGGAGGCTGCTGGAGATGTCAAGAGATGGAAATGTGTTGTAGCTTTTTATCCTCCCTTCTTGCACTCTCTCCTCCGGCCCCACAGCCCATTTGGATTCAATGCTCTCCCGCCACTAGCCACCGAGATCTCTTTAAATATGTCTAGCTTTGCCATCTGTACCAATAAAACTGCAAAGGCTTAGCCATGATTAGGCTGTCAAGATTTATTAAGTTAAAAAGTATTAAAGTTTCTTGCTGCAACCCCAGACCTTTTAAGAGTCCACCTCCTTTTGAATCTCTCTCACCCACCCACCCCCTTCTCTAACACTGGAATCAGTGTGCTTCGCCTGACCTTGACCAACATCTGCACCCAGGGAACACTAATGAATTTGGGCCAATTCATCTTGGAACTCCAAATTTAATCAAGCTGACAAGCCAGGGAAAGCAGGCTGTAATTAACTCCCAGCATTTTAGGCAATCTGTAAAATTCATAAACTTCACTTGATCTGTGTTGGCTTTATTGAACATTGTTTGTTTATTTGTTTATTTGTTTGGAGAGCAGCATACCATGTCAAAATTATAGAACACTTGCAATTAAAGCAGGCATATTCAATAAAAGGATTAACTGTATTTTAATAAAATAAAATCCAGCCATCGCCAGAATCTCTGATGCTACCAATAAAGTAAACATGGTGATCTGTTGCTGCTGCTGAACAGAAATCTTAAACCTAATCAATTAGGTCATTTCTGTTTAAAAAACTGGAGAGGGAGATCTGTTTAATCATTTTATCCTATTCTCAAGATAGACAAATGCTTGGAAAAGAAATGCACATTATTAAATTTTGTTTAAAAATAAGTCACATAGGACTCAAGAAAAAACAAAGCTTAAGGATATTTTTTAACAATATATATTGTTTTAATTTATTGACCATTATGAAATTAATCCCCAGGCTTTCAAATAAAGCTTGGTGTTCTTCTTTATTAAATGCTACACAAAGAAAATATGGTCCGGCTACCTGCCCTAAGGAACACAAAGAGAAACCTAGTAAATTTTTGATGGCGTGTAGAGGTATTACCCACACTCATTCACACATACATAATAAAAACAAAACCCTTTGTCTGATGCTGCTGCCACTGATGTTCTTGTGGTTTTTAGGATTCTCCTCATCTTTTTGCGGTCACCAAACCTACCCCCAGGGCAGTACCTCAAATCCTCCAGCTCTCGCTCTGTTTTTCTATCAAGAAACATCCTGATTCTCAATAGGTGGTGTTCCCCTGTGGCCACTTGAAAAGAGAAGAGGACATGATTTCGGCCAAAGGCATTAAAAAGTGACATTTTTGTTCCAGATTCATATGAAAGGAAAAAGAGGGATAGATTAGAAGTGCAGTAAAATGAAAACAATCCAGAGGTTCAGCAAGCTGCTTATTTCACAATGATGCTGGGGAATTTCTAGTCAGTGGGACTGCAGATTTTTCCTCTCCTCCCTTCACACTTTCCCTATTTCTCATCATGATTGTTCCCTGATCCCTCCTCTTTACTACTTGCTCAGATTAGATTAGGTTAGGTTAGATTATTAGATTAGATTTTTTTTAAAAAAAAGAATTAAACATGAATTGTTTAAACTTGTCTCTAAACTGGTTGGCTAGTCTTAGAATTGGAGCTAGGATGAGTATCTTGTAATAGCTGAGAAATGGGCACAAGCCTTTCCTTTCTTTTTGAAAAAGATAGGTTTGAGCAAAACAATTATGCAAAGTAGATGGAGTCACATCTTGCACAATACTTGAGATTTTTATTTCCTATGTTTTGTGGGCAGGGATGGAGGATTAGAGAACTTCTTTTTATTTTTCATTATGTTAGGTCTATTTTTGGGCCAAGCGTATTAACTTTGTGGGTTTCCTATCTCAAAAGACTACATTACTAATCCTAGAAAATTATGTCCCAAAATTTGGTAGCATGGAGAAAGGAATGTTAAAAGTGAAGGTCTTTTGAAGCTTAAAAAAAAGACTACACATGTTACTTAATGCTAGAAGTTGGTTCAAAATGCAGCGGCCTGCATGGTTTTGTGTAGACTTCGGTGTGCACATATGTCACTTCTACTATGGGAGCTGCCTTGGTTGCTGATTTGCTTCTAGGTGCAATTCAAGGTGCTGGTTGTCACTTTTAAAGCACCTCATGAATTGGGACCAGATTACCTGAGGGACCATCTCTTTTTGGTCACATCCACCTGACCTACTAAAGCAGGGAGGCAAAGAATGTTGCAGGTCCTGTCCCCTAAGGAGGTACATCTGGTGGGACCTAGAAGAAAGGCCTTCTCCATGGTGGTTCCCTCCCTTTGAAATATCATCCCTTCAGAAATTAAACTGGCCCCCACTTTGACACTCCTTCATAAGGCCCAGAAATCTTGGTTTTTTTTAGCGGTCCTCACTATTAAATGGTTTATTTGACACTGTGCCAAGATGAGTGGGTGGGAGTTATTGGTTTTTAAATTTTTTTTCTATACTGTGTTTTTATTATTTGTAAGCTGGCTAGTGTCCCTGAGAGTGAGTAGGTGGCTATATAAATTTTCTAAATAAATAAACAAATAAAATTGAAATTGCTCATATTTATTCTATATTTATGGTAAAAATGCAGGTTTTTAGTTTTCTAGGTTGATCCATCTAACCTAATGTAGTTATCTGCCTGAAATATTTATTCTGTCTGAAGTACCTGGATCCTGAAGAAGGAGCATTCACAGAGGAGCTAAAAAAAATGAAAATAGTTAGTAACTGTTTGAGGAACATGCCCTTTCTTTACATGAACATGGAGCATGTGTGGAACACCTTAAAAAGCGGCATGACTTTCATTGTGTGGCCACACCAACCATCTTAACTTTTTTGACCTTCTCTGTTGACCCCCCCACCCTGCAGCTGATATAATAGTACAATCTTGTAAAATATTGTATACAGACGAGAAAGGAAAGAAAATATGAGCTGAACTTCCTGTTTCTGTTATGAATATTATGATGGCCTTACCCTTTAATATTCTGGGTTATATGCCTGTAAAAGGAGACTATTGGAATGCAGGGCTGAATGCTAGTTTATTCAAGATTATATTGATGATAATGATGATACAATACAACAAACTCCCTTTTTACTATACAACACATAACTTATTTCTCCTATGTACCTCCAATTTCTCTCAAAGATATTAGTAACCAATAAACTGGTGTGACAATAAAATCCTATAGATATCAGGCAGGCCAGATCACTTTTATTCTTAAGAATAAAGAAGAAACAGACAATAGAAAGAGTAAATACAAACAATGAATTCTACGTAAGCACTGCTAATTATGTACCTTGCATTTTAATAGAATGCAAAAGGATGTTCACATATATTATTTATTAAACATATTTATGCCCTAATGACCAGTAAAAGCTAGCAAAGTGCAACTGGATGATTTGATGACTGGAAACCTGAATGTTTGCTCAGAGAAAGCAATCTCCTCACCACCATTATGTGTGCAATGTGTGCATGAGTTTTAAAAAAACAAAAATAAAAGAACTTCAAAGAGTACAAACATTACCGGTATATTAGGCCTTTCCTTTTTCTCCCTCTTGTCTTCCTTGTAGTGACCCCAAATCACTAGGACATGATAATCAGAATGAAAGATTTTGATGGTCAGAATGAAATATTCCTAGTTGGGTTCATAAGGAACTAAATATAAATGGCACAGACTTCTTATTTGGAGCTATAGGACTAATGTGTGTGTATGCAGCAGAGTTGGAAGTGAACTTGGAGGTCTTCTAGTGTAACTCTCTTGCTCAAGCATACCATTTCAGACAGCGGTGAAATCCGGCCGGATCTATTTGGCTCATGCGAACTGGTAGGGCCAGTGGCAGGAGGCTCCGCTCACCCGCTGGGATGTCATCATATCCCCAGTTTTTACCCTGTGCGCATGCACAGAAGGCTCTGTGTATGTACAGAAGAGGCACGCGCATTCACATCCTCAATTCGGTAGCGAAGGTAAGTGCATTTTACCCCTGATTTCAGACAAGTGGTTGATCAAATTTTGGCTTCAGCAGAAAAGCAGAAATGGAATAAAACTACACAAGTATACATGTACATAATCCTTTGTCATTCAAAGAGATAATTCTCAAGATATTTTACAAGTTTTACTAAACACAATCCTTTAATATTTCATAATAAAGCCACACCATAAAGAAAAACCATTCTTAAAAAGTAGCGTAAAATGTGAGATAGGTGGATTTCTAAATCATATAAGCAAATAAACTTTTTAAAAAAATGCTTCTCTTCTCCTAGCATTATTATCTATGGTGACCATCTCCATCTGCTTAATGAAGGGCTGTTTTTTTCTCTCTAACATGTATGAATAGGTTAAGAAAAAAAGAGGAAGCAAAAAAGGGAATTTATCACCCAGTTGTCCCTCACAATATTGTTACTTATATTCCTTTCCAAAGAATATCAAAAGGAAGTAAGTATAGATTTTTTTCTATAGTATTTTCTTCATATAGAAAAAGTTTCTGTGATGACCATATCCAACTGTTAAATATCCTTAGGAAAGAGAATCCAAGACACATTATACAAAGACCCAACTCCTTGATAAGTCCACAATGCTGAGAAAGCTGGAAGAAAAGAGAAGAAAAGGATAATGAGCAGCAAAGTGGATGGACTTGACTATAGTGATGATGGGTGTACCCAAAGAAGACTTGAATAACTATGTTAGGGACAGATCGTCCTGGAATGTCCATGTATGCAGTTGGTAAAAGACAGCACCAAATTAATGGAAGATAATCAATCATTGATTGATCGATCAGTCAGAGATTTATATTGCAGGTGAAGGAGAATTCTAGACAAAAAGAATGAAGGAACCACTGACTAGGAAGAGGTAGGTTAATGTGCTAATGGTGCCTTGGAGCTACCACCTTTCTTATGAATTGCTCTTTGGAGTTGAGTATTAGAGTATAGCAATTCCATGGGGCATAAAGATTTCTAAAAGCCACTGAGAAAAAATAGAAATTATGGTTGATAGAGAATGGCATCAATGACCTTTGCCTTGGTTGTCTAATTGATGGCACTTATTTCTGATGATGGTTTATTGTGTAGTTTATTTTTTGTTTTTGTTCAGTTTTATTGTGTAGTACAGGTTTTGAAGGCATAGCAGTGGGCACTTTTGGAATGTTGAGAACACATGAGGGTTGTGATCTGCTGATCACAAAATGGCTTCCATAGAGGAAATCATAAAGCAAGTATATACCAGGAGGCAAATTGTTTGTTTTGCATTCCCTTTAACCCACAGAAAACTCTAGAATTTCTGTTTATCTTAATATTTATTTAGAACTAACAGGCAACATTTTATAATAAACACTAGGCTACACCTGCTTGGTGAAGTGGTTAAAGTTCTGGCCTAGAAACAAGGATACTGTGAGTTCTAATCCTGATTTAGGCATGAAAGCCAGCTTGGTGACCTTGGGCCACTCACTCTCTCTTTCAGCTCAACCCACCTCACAGGGTTGTTGTTGAGAAGAAAATAGGAGAAAGAAGGATTATTATGGCCAAGTATGTTGGCCGCCTTGAGTTATTTATAAAAATAATAAAGGTAAGATAAAAAACTAAATAAATAAATAGCCCTATATATTTTAATAAATATGTATGATAGTAAAACCTGGTACTTTGCAGTATGCCTGCTTCTCATCTAAAGGTTTAAAATTAAAAATTAAATTTTAAACAATTTTACAAGAAAATAAGGAAAGTTGGACCAGGGTACCTAGAAACAACAATATTATTGTGCAATAGCTACCATGTTATTTTTTTCCTGATATATATTTCCTGATATATACTTTATCTCTCTCTCTCATTTAAACTGAACATTAGTTAATTATTTAGATCGACTATCATAGCAGATATGTTCCAAGCCTACAGAGAATGTTTTTATAGCATTTAATTTGTTATCTTTGAAATATATTCTTAATGTTTACATTATTGTCCATTCTCTTTCAACACAGTATGTGGTTTGCTAGTAGAATGAAATTCTCATACCTCATTGCATAAATTCATCAACCAGTATGCACCTCATTTCTTTCCCAGTTAAGCATAACTGTCACTTGAAGTATTAAGACAAGATGGTTTCATTTTGGCCAGTCCATTGTTTTTACCAAACAGAGTACCCTGCTAAGAGTTGTATTTTGGTATTTTGTTTGGGATGGCATGTCGATTCAAGGAAAAACAAGATACTGATATTTTAAAAAATGGTATTCTTCAGAGGATGAAACTGATCTTTTTATAAAGTTTGTTGTTGTTCTTGTTTGTCTTGTCTTTTGCTTATATTTTTATCCAACAGTTAGCCTTAATGGATACGAAAGCAGAATTAAGCAGGCCCTATGAAAGCAGAATTAAACAGGCTGTATGAGCTTACATTTTGGACAATGAGGTGTTGAAGGGCACAACTGTGGATGCTATGCACAGTTTTCCTCAAACAGAGAATGCAGTGGTGCTCTCTGCAGATCTGATAGAAAATAAACTTCCACGAACTGAAGTAAGAATACATGATTGCTTTGATTTTTGAATACGGAATATGGAGGATACCATCTTCATCTTTGCCTCTAGCTAATAGTGCTCTGGGTCAGACCTTGTAAAAAACCAACATCAACTGCTATTCATGCTTTCTGTAGCTACATCCAATGTTTAAGGGGCATATAGACTTCATTGTCCCAAAGGACTTCATTCATTTTATTATTTATTTATTTATTTATTTTATTAGATTTCTATACCGCCCTACTCCCGAAGGACTCAGGGCGGTGCACAGCCAAACAATAAAAACACATACAATACAAAATTTAAAAATAGAATAAAATCAAATTAAATAATTTTGGCCCCAACAAATTTAAAACCCCAAACTTTTAAAACCAATTTAAAATTGAATATATAAAACACTAAAAGATATTTAAAATTTTAAAAATCTTTTATAAAAGAGGGGGAAAATTAGGCCAGGCCGGCCTAGTGAAATAGTAAGGTCTTTAAGGCGCGGCGGAAGGTGCGCAGATCCAGGATCCTCCGTATCTCTGGGGGGAGCTCGTTCCAGATAGTAGATGCCCCACAGACTTCATTCATTTTTCCAGCACTCAGGTTAGATTAATAAAGCTGACCTGCTCAACAATATTTAGCCTAAACCGACATCCAATTTGTTACATATCTTGACTGGAACTTTTTTTTTTTTGTAATTCTCTACATTTTGCTGGATAACAAAACTAATTTCAATACCAATTAATACTTCAGTACTGTGGCAACTGTCCTGTATGGGTACATTGCAATTTGACTTCTTCCTATTCGACCTATTTCATATATAGGAATTATTATTATCAACTATTGCATTTAAAGTTCCAAACCAAAAATGAAAAGAAACAGTATTTCCGCTCCAGAGCTAGGAACCTATGCCCAGTTCCTATAAAAATGCATTTATGTTTATTGGAAGCCATATCATATGAATAAGCCAAAAACCCTAACAATAAGAAAAATAGAATTATACAAGTTAAAAATCCATTCCATCTTAAAAATTCCCATCTCTTTTGCTCAGTTTATGCATACACATACACACAAACACACCCACACACACCCACCACACACACCACGTATCCTGCATGCTGCAGAAACTGTATTTGGACAGGAGGTGGAAATAAACCCCGAAGCTGAAATTATATTGCCAAATGGCCTTTGTATGATTGTTCTTCTCATTATATATTTATTATTTCTTTATTATAAAAAATGTGGCTATTTTCACCTGTCTTTCAAAATCAGATACCTGTTATCTTTTCAATGCTTTCCCCAGATATATTGTCTAATGCACATAGTTAAATAGAATGTGATCAAATTTTGTATAGACAGCATATTTTTCAAGGAAGCCTGTCTTTCCTGTGTCTTTATGTAGGCAAGGCACGTGCAGTCTGAACCTTTCATTATCAGTTTTAGCAACAGGATGAACAAGTCATTCTTTCAACAATTCATGATAGTTGTATCAACGAACCAAGCTGGCATGTTCACTGCTTCCTTCCTTGGAGGCCTTCCTGGTTGAGAATTTCCACAGCTACCATTGCAAATGTACCGCAAATTTCCAAGGCACTGAGCTGAACTCTATAAATTGGCTCAGATGTACATGAATAGCTGCTCATCCAGGTTGTTGGATTTGGATGAGCTGTGAAAAACTGGAGAAGCTCATTCATGGGAGCATCCAGTAACAGCTTCTATTGATGGGGTGACCTGAGAATAAAGAAACTTCCAGTTTACAAGTATTATTTTTTATGGGAATAAACTGTGACATTACCCAATTCAATCATGCAATTACTTGTATATGCAGGCACTTGTGCTCATCAACGCCAATGGATAAAATACGAATTGGTTCCTCCTATGTCATTGCCCCTTTTTTTGTGAGTTTTTTTCAGGTGCTCTAGTGATTTGGGACTTGAGCTTTTCTGCACTCTTGCTTCTTTCAATAGGACATTCAACTACCTCTGCTGGTAACCATTATTCTATAAGGTACTCTCTTTGGATAAGAGCCTTTTGGAATATTTCTCACCTACCAGCTTTGTATCATCTTCCTTGTAGCACAATGAAAAGAAAGGAGGGGGATTAGACGAATGGAGAGAGAGGGGGGAGGAAAAAGGGAAGAAGGAGGATTTCAGTTTGTCTGATTTTTGAGATTTATAAATATTACCTTTTCGTCATTTTATAAGAAACCTGCACAGATACTTCTTGTAACAGCATACCGGATCTGACGTATCCTCCTTGATGTGCAGGGTTAAATTTAAATCTACACTGCCTGGTTACCAATCTCTGCAGTTGTACCCAGGCAGGGCTAGGAAAGATTGATGATTGTGATTGTGAGATTAATCCTGCAATGTTTACAAGACTCCTGAGCTGAAACCTGGTTGGTCATATCATGCTATCCAGAGAAGGCCGCTTGGCTTGCCAGGGTAATTTCTTCTGATGCAGTAAATAACTAGGCATAATGAAAATACTCTGATGTATTCTACTGGTTGATTGATGCTCTGCATGCGATCTGGCACAAGTAGTACACTTCCTATCACAAATTTACATATACAAACCAGTGGAAGGAGCAGGGTAATGTCAGCATCCTTCAGAAACCCTGGGATGCTACACAATTTTATAGCAGTTATGAATTACTGTTGACCTTTCTGGCCTCTTCCACCAGTGTGTTAGGCGAAAGCGTATTGAAAGTCATTAGTCTGAAGCAGTCATTCTTTACATAATTATGGCTATTTGCGTGGGAGCAGATAGTGTTTCTTTTCATTGTTAAAAAAAAATTAGCATTAGAGAAATCACCGCTGTGAGTCTATGGTAAATCTAAACTCTAAACGCACATTTTAATAAAATGAAGGCAAGGTAATTCTTTTGACTTCCCTGAAGTATAAAAATGGATGTTTCTGGAATTAGATGAAATCAAATCAAGAGCTGCCTGGTTTGTTTGGCATCTCATGGTTTTAAGAAAGCAACTAACAATGAATCAATAAAGGTTTAATGTGGCTATTTAAGCAGAACATCCTGACTGGCTTTTGGAGGTTCAAAATAAACAAGAAATATTCTACCTGAGGATAAAAATGTCTTCCTAAGTCCCAGGATAAGTAATTCGTTTTGAAATCCTAGGGAAGCCTTTGTCGAACAAATAGGAGCAGCTACAAAAATCTCCACCTTTCATTACTAATGTGAAATAATCAGGCTTTCAGCAGATCCCAAGAACACAGCTCCTTATTATCATTTACATTTTAATGTCCTTAAAATTATTACACGAAGGGAAATGTTTTTGATACATTACAGCATTTCTTATAAATGTGTGATTATGTTAATGGATTTTCAATCAGTATCCTAGCCTGACACCCTAAGAAAATTTATGCAAAGTTCATACCCTGTCAGGGCCTTTAATCAGGACCATTTATTAGACCCCCACCTTCTTTGATGGTTGCTTCTCTCTTTATTAAATATACTGACTTGGCCATCTGAAGAAAAGGACAATAAAAGGTTACTGGGGATGAAAGCATGGATGCTATTTGCTCATGTTTCCTTTACAGACACTTCTTCAATAATTAAGGAAGGGCTTTCTTTGGCCTTTTAGGCGTTTGAAGTGCATATCAAACATAACACTTAGTTCTTTTTTCATGGAATGTTTAATGCACAGAATTAGTCTTCTTAAGCTCAAAGCTTCCGTTAACATGAAAATGCTAGCAGACTGTTGTCAAGAAAGAGCTTTCCCAGCAAAAATTGCCATGCAGCTTTGCTGTATGCGCTGCATGATATTGGAGGGGGTAGGAGCTGGATTTGAAGCATTTCAGTAGAATGCCTCTCATTGGCTTCTGGTTTTGAAATTTTATAATTTAGTTTGCCCTTTCAAGGACCTTCATACAGTCCTATTGTTTTATTTATTTATTTGCTACTGCCTGTTAAAGACTGCATTACAAGACATTTGCAATATCAGAAATGGATCTTTTTTTCCCTACCTTTCTTCCTTTACAGTAAATTCAGTTATTGTTTTTTTTTAACACTTCATTAAATGTGCCCTAAACAGAAGAACCATACAGCACCTTTTCCCTATGTGGATTACATGCAGGGAAAAACACACAACAAACCAAAGATCTAGCTAAGTGGTATTGACAACCTGGGGTTTGGATACAAATTCAATATGAGAAAACAAACTCACTTCAATGAAATACAAATAAACAACAAATTCTGTTTTAACATGTCTAAATAGGTTGCGGGTGAGTGACAGGCGTGGGTCTCATAGGAAAGCCATTAGTGGAGCATTTGATAGGAAAACATTTGATTTGAATGTGTGTTGCTCTTCCCCTCAGGGGGTGATCTGAGTGGTATACTGGGGATTTGCAGACGCCCTTTTCACTCTAAAATGCCTGCTGGGCTATATCATAGCAAATGAAATTTGTAGGTTCTCCTAATGCTAACAAGTATCTAACTCTATCATTTATTTAGGAGGCTTGCTAATTATCTTGGGCCACTGATGTTCATTTTCTAATTCTGCCAAAATTATTTTTAAAAAGTTTTAATAATGACCATCTGGGTCAATTTTCTGCCAATCCTTCACAAACATTATTTCATTAGAATGATGATGATGATGATGATGATGATGATGATGATGATGATGACGATGATTGGGGAAGACAATTCTTTGTATATTCCCTCAAACAATGGGCAAATGTTTGACAGAACAACAATAGACAAGTAAAAATTAATACAAGAAATTAGTCTTGGCAAGAGTGACCTTAACCAAAAAGAATCAAAATGATTTGAAATTTTGATTGATATGATACTAGCAGTAAATTTTTCATTTTAAAACATTTTTACATACATATGTATAAAGTAGTTCATAATAAACTGTATATTAACATTTTATTCATTTAATTAAGCTTTCAATAGTACAGGCTTAACCATGTCTAATCAGAAATAAATCCCACTGAATTCAGTGGACTTACAAGTAGGGGTGCATAAAGTTGCACTTTTAAGAATAGTAAATAGTTGTTAGTAAATGCACCGATACAGAAAGGCAATATTTTATTCTCTATTTATTCAGAGCATTTGCCTACCATTGCTCAAATAGAAGGTAATGATATGCGAACAAGTATATTAAAGTAGCACAAATAAAACCAAGTCTGAAAGAGCAAAGGAACACATGCTTAGTTTTGTTCTATTTTTTATTTTACAATGATGAGGTAGATTAGACTACCAGGATCAAGACCATCTCAAAAATCCATGGGTTGATAGGGATTAGAATCTGGACCTCTCTACTCTTAATTTTGAATAATTTGTTCTTTCCTAATTGGAGGGTCTAATCAAAGTTTGGGGGGGGGCAAAAAAGTGACTCAATGGGGATCCCAATAAGGGGTGCGCCATGGCATACTTTTTAAGTCACTTTAAGCTCCTGGATGAGATCATTTGTCAGCTTAGCCTAGTGTCATCAATATACCGATGATATCCAGTTATATAATCCTACTATGGAGGGTATGGGAGATGTGGTAGAAGTTTTGACCTAGTGTCTGAAGACGGTCAGCATCTGGGTTGGAGAAGCAAACTCAGACTCAACACAGCAAGATGAAATTCAAGTTATCTGGTAATACTAACTTTAACTCTTGATGAAGTTGGGTTCCTAAAGGAGCAGACTCACAATTTAGGAATCCTAATGAATTTATACCTCCAGCATGGGAAGTAGATGAAGGCTTTGGCTTGGCCAAATTTCAGCTGAATATCAGCCTTGTCTAAATAGGAATACATTGAAGTTGAGCACTCACATTCATGTCAGCTCACATTTGGATTACTTCAATTTGCTTTGCATGGATCTGCTCTTGAAGACAATCTGAAAACTTCAATTGATGCAACCAATGCTCCCTGAGTGCTTTCTGGTACTATCATAAAACAACATTGCTACAATATCTTCATTAGTTGGTCATTTTATCTGAGTGCAGTTCAAGGAGTTGGTCATAACCTGTATCTTAAAGACAGTTTGTCCCATGTAAATTTTGCCACCTTCACTGGGTGAATAGAAAATACCTACTGAAGAGTTGAAGAGACATAGAGGTGGGTATTGTTGATGGCTTCTCCCTACTTTTGGAACAGTTTATTTCCAAAGAATGATCACTGCTCTTCTGGCCTTTTGGAGAATGTTAATGAACTGACACTTCCAGAAGGCCTTTGAGACGAATAGATGGAATAAGATTTGCACCAAAAAAAGATAATGTTATTTTTTGTTTGAGAATTTTTATTCCTTATATCATTATTTCTATGTTGAGTTGTGATTTTATTGTCTACACTGTCTAGAATCTTTGGAATAAGGTATTTTATAAAGAAACAAACAAAACTCTTAAATATTGACTTTTTTTTGGTCTCAAAGTGGTGCTAAAAACCCTTCCTTCCTTCCTTCCTTCCTTCCTTCCTTCCTTCCTTCCTTCCTCCCTCCCTCCCTCCCTCCCTCCCTCCCTCCCTCCTGAAAATCAAACAACCAAACCAAAGAGCAGATAAAACTAGGAAGATATGGGAATCATTTCTATTAGACTTTTTATATCACCAGCAGTGATTTATGCTGATCAGCCTGCCTATAAGGAGTCTAAACAGGCAGATGGTGATCTCAAATGCTATATAAATATGTATGCTATATGTATATAAGGTGTAAATGTAAATATATGTGTGTAATTTTATATATTGCTCATGTGCATGCACGTGCCACCTGCATATATTAAGTATTGCTGGCTGCAAAAAGGCAAACAATATAGATGAAAATCAGCCTCTGTAAAAGGCTGCAATCCCATGATTCTATCTGAGCCAATCACTTAACATATCATTCATGTTAGCTTGCTCCCATCATCCTCGCCCTGTCAGGAGCATCTTTCTTAATTTTCTGCTGCTTCTCAGTTCCAAGAAAGTAGAACCACTGTATCATTTCCTATCCACAACTGAAGCTGCTGATTTAAAGGCTTATTTTTTGGGTTAACCCCTCCTCCTGCTTCTTTTCTTTCTCCAATGATTCTACACTGTTCTCTGTCATTTGGAAAAGAGGGGAGGAGGAAAGAATGGAGGAATGAAAGAAGGAAAACACTGAGAATGGTAATTTTGAGCACATAAACTATTCCTTAGCTGCCTTGCCCAAATGATTCAATCTTTTAATAAAAGAAAATATAGAAAATAGACATTCTTATTGAAAATCTTCCTAGGAAATCTGACGTATTTTTATTGGAGCTATTAAAGAGTTTGATTATTTTGCTTAATGAGTCCTAGTTACAAAATCTGCCTTATTTCTCAGATTTCTCTTATGCCTCTGCCTCTATTATTATTTACAGTGCAAGAGGATGGCCTTCTGTCTTAAAACCTAATCACTGCTGCCTATTAAATTTGGGTTTCATATGTTGCTGGAGGTAGAACTGATTATCATAGTGAATGAAATACTTGTTTGGCCTATTCCCAGGGGGCAAAAAGCCATTCTTCAAGGTGATGCATCTCATTTGAGGAATACATTAACAACTGAAGGCAGTTAAAAGTAGATGTGAACTCCCAGGGAGCCAAACCTGAGGCTGACCATATATATATATATATATATATACACACACACTGACCACTCTTGTTTTGTTCAGAGAAGAAACCTGTGACATGGAAGGCTGCATTCTGTACCATATGAGACCTTAATTTACAACTCTAACGTGGCAAAAAGATCAGGCCTGCTTAGAAAATATTTAGGATTTAATGCTCTATATGGGTTTCAGATGACTTTTGTGTCTTAGAAGGTTAAAGGTAAAAAGTCCGTGCAAAGATATGGCTCATTAAAGGTCAAGTTTGTGATTGAAATTAAGGTCTGATTTCAAGGTTGCAGGAGATATATATCTATATCTCCACAGATATATAGAAATACTCATACACAAACACACATATACTTATGTGTATATGCAAGCACAGAATCAACAACAAACATATACATGCACACATTATAATACATATCTTAGTACTGTATATATCAGAAAACAATGAAGCTCTCAAGCTCTATGGGAAAGAAGATTTTATTCTTGCATTCCCTCTCTTCTTGCCCACCTAATAAAAAATTACAACAAGGGCTGACTTGAAATCAATTGTTATTCATTGGAAAGGCCAAAGTCACAGCATGATTATATAATTTGGATTAACAGTGTCCTCAATGTAGATATACCAAAACCAAGAGAATGTCCTATTTGAATTTTTTCCCTTCCATTCAGTTGTGTAGATTTGATTGTGTATACTTGATCTTGTAGTGCAAAGAAGAGCAAAAAGATGATTAGGGGGCTGGAGACTAAAACATATGAAGAACTGTTGTAGGAACTGGCTATGTCTCATCTAATGAAGAGAAGGATTAGGGGTGCCATAATAATAGCTTTTCAATATTTCATGTCATAAAGCAGAGGGTGACAAACTATTCTCCAAAGAAACTGAGGGCAAGAAAGACAAGAAAAATCTCCAGATGGTAACAGATAGAAACTTATCAAAGAGAGATCCAACCAAGGGTGAAATCCAGCAGGTTATGAAAGGTTCTGGAAAACCGGTAGCAGAAATTTTGAGTAGTTTGGAGAACTGGCAAATACCACCTCTGGCTGGCCCCAGAATGGGATGGGAATGGAGATTTTGCAATATCCTTTCCCTGGAATGGAATAGGAATGGAGATTTTGCAGTATTCTTCCCCTGCCACACCCACCAAGCCATGCCCACCAAGCCACGCCCACAGAACTGGTAGAAAAAAAATTGAATTCCACCACTGGATCCAACCTACAACTAAGAATAAATTTCTTGACAGTGAGAACAGTTAACCAATGGAACAGGTTGCCTTCAAAATTGTGGCTACTCTTATCACTAAAGAAGAGATTGGTTAACCCTTTGTCCAGAATAGTATAGTGTCTATTGCTTGGGCAGGGGCTTGGACTAGAAAGAACTCCAAGGTACCTTTAAACTCTTTTATACTGGTATTCTGTGTCTGATTCTCAGAGACTTTCTGGACAAGTCCCTGCTGTTTTTTTGGCAATTGCCTCCTTCCTAGGGCTGAGACAGAATGACGTGGCCAAGGTCATCCAGCTGACTTTGTGCCTAAAGTGGACTACCACTCCTAAACTTCTAGTTTCAAGTTTGATGCCCTAACCACTACACCAAACTGGGTCTTATATGAGAATAGATGGAACCAATATTATTGCCTTCTTTGTTGATTTAATCTGACCCTCTGGTTATTTTTTTTTTTAATTTGCCACAATTTGTTTCTTGTATGGCTTGGATATTATCACCAAAAAAGATTTTTCAGCACTAAGTGCTGGATATTGAAATTAAATCAGGGAGGTAAAAGGAAATGCTGCTTTACAGAATGGATACATTATGCCATTTGCTGCATCAAATGTGGTATTAGGACAAGACAAATTCAAGAAGAGCTATAAGTGGCTAACGATGGCTGTATAAAATTCATTCTGAAGTGCAGAAAGCATATCTTTAAAGCAAACTCTTGGAGACAATAGTGGAAGAAGATGAATGATTGGCCATTAAAGAGCATAGAACAGTGTAGTTCATAGCATGTCTGATCCTACAGAAATCTTATAATATTGTCCTTATATTCATTCTATCTTGACATTAATGTTCAAGAAATAAAACATTGGGAAAATATATTGCTATATGATGATCTGATGTAGCATAGTGTAGGAATAGTAAATTAAACTCAGTCAAATTTAGTTTTTGTCTCAGTCCAACCTACTTCTTTGACATGATGCACCTTTGACATGAACCAGAATTCAGGATTTGACATATTTCCAAAAGGGTGGTGTTCCTCTAAGCCTAAAAACAGTTTTTACCCCTGGGGAACAGATGAATCTGTAGAAGATCAGGAACTGCAGAGTATAATTTTCAGGCATTGGTGAGCCTCGGTTAAACATTTTCTTCCTACCAATTGCAAAGACAAAATATGCCCCACTTGGGAAAGATGTCTTGTTTTCTAAAGTACAGAATTATGGGGTTTACATGTTCAGAAAATATGTTGTCTCTCCACAGTGACAGAAGTTCAGCACTGAAAGAAAAGATTCTTAGTATTAATGAGGACTAACTAATACTGTTGGGCATTAACCAATTATGCACACATATCTTTGATGAATGGAGGAGGATGCTGGTTCTGAATGAGCTTCTGTTCTTAGCCCTCTTCAACATCCTCTGTGAGCACAATAAAGATTGAAATGTGTAGAAGACAGGGCAATCAGCATAGGGCTATTTCCTATGAATCCTTATGCCTAATCACCACTCGTTCTCTTGGGAGATTTTTAAGGAATTGGTGCATTTGTTTCAAAGTGCATTTGCTTGAAAGTAGACATACTGGTAGCTTTGGGCATAAGCCAGATTCTTGTTTCCTACAGGTTGCAGACTATGTACCAATCTTATGCATGCTCAAGTAAATTCAATTACCAGTCCTATACAGATATCCCAACGGAATGCATAGAAGTTGGGATGATGTGACATAAAATAGCAATAGCAATAGCACTTAGACTTATATACTGCTTTACAGTGCTTTACAGCCCTCTCTAAGCCGTTTTACAGAGCCAGCATATTGCCCCAAACAATTTGGGTCCTCATTTCGCCCACCCCAGAAGGATGGAAGGCTGAGTCAACCTTAAGCCTGGTGAGATTTCAACTGCAAATTGTAGGCAGCCGGCAGTCAGCAGAAGTAGCCTGCAGTACTGCACTCTTACCATTGTGCCACCGCGGCTCAGATCCTAGTCAGTGAATAGAATATTTTACAATGCAAGGAAGAATCAGAAAAAAAATGATGTAGGCATATCTTGTTTTTCATTATACAGTTACATCTCAAGTGGTCTACAGTCTACTCTGCTTAAGTACCATTCCAAAGACAAAAATCACAGAGGAATGTTTCCAATGGGCTTTTCTAAAATAAGAAACATGACAACCAAGAAAGCTTTCAAAATTATAGGAAGAATCTCATCAGGAGAATAACTGATGTTAAGGTCAGTCCTTGGTTTATATAGGTTCAAATATGTAGGTTTCTGTTGCATTCTTTGTTGCCTGACACTGAGGAGATCACTAAGATCTCATTTCTTTTAAAGATCAGATCCTGTACCTTTATTAGCAGCCTGCAAAGCTTAATAGGAAGGTCAGGGTCTCTGGAGGATCTCCATCAAGGTATCTCAAGTGTATTCAGAACCTGGAGCTGGACTTTTTTAATGGTATCCAACCAATTTTTTTTAGTAGTGGAATAAATACAATATTGGTTTATACTGTATGTACTGATTTTTTATTATTATTAATTATTATTATTATCATTATGTCTTTTATTCATTAAACATGAAACTCAATCAATTGAACATTCAAAAAGGCATCACAAATATCATTGATTGGTTCTACTAGATGATACGGGTTGCTGTCAGCATCCTAGGTATCAACCAAGCACTTTCTTAAGATGTACAATGTTCCGAGTAGCTCAGTCTTTTGCAGTTCCGCTGCTGTTATTGCAAGAAGCTGCAATTTCTTGATGTACTTTGTAAAATTCTTGGACATGGTGCCAAGTACCCCAATGACAATGGGTATCACTGTCACATGTTTCATCCATAATTGCGTAGTTTCGATGGCCAGGTCGTGATATTTCATGATATTTTCCAGTTCTTTTTCTTCCACACTTCGACTCCTGGTACAGTGATATTAATAAATTGTACACTTCGGTTTTCGACAACTGTGATATCTGGCGTGTTTTGTTCCAAATGTTGATCTGTCTGTATTCGAAAGTCCCACAAGATCTTCACCTTCTTATTTTCAATAACTTTTTCCACTTTATGTTCCCATGACTTTTTGGATCCAGGTAAGTCGTATTTTTTACATAAAGACCAGTGGATTAATTTAGCAACTCGGTCATGTCTAGCTTTGAAATCAGTTTCTTGTTGTTGTTGTTGTTGTTATTATTATTATTTACTTTATTCATTAAACATGAAACTCTGTCAACTGAACATTCAAAAATGCATCACAAATACCATTGACTGGTGCTAATGGTTGATACAGGTTGCTGCCAGCATCCTAGGCATCAACCAAGTACCTTCTTAAGATGTATGATGTTCCAAGTAGTGTAGTTTTTTGCAGTTCCATTGGTGTTATTGCAAGAAGCTGCAATTTACTGATGACAATTCTTGGACATGATACCAAGTGCCCTGATGAAAATGGGTATCACTGGGTTTTTTTTTTTTTGCTTTAATTTATATGCCGCCCTTCTCCGGAGACTCAGGGTGGCTTACAATGCGTTAAGCAATAGCCTTCATACTATTATATATTTATACAAAGTCAGCTTATTGCCCCCACAATCTGGGTCCTCATTTCACCTACCTTTGAAAGGATGAAAGGCTGAGTCAACCTTGAGCCTGGTGAGATTTGAACTTGCAGTAATTGCAAGTAGCAGATGTTAATAATAGTGCTTAGTCCACTGTACTACAGGCTCTTGTTGTTATTGTTGTTGTTATTATTATTATTATTATTATTCAACTTTGAAGCACACTGGGACTGGGAAGGAGGATTATAGACAAATGCAATCCTTTGCCAGGCTAAACAATAATAAGAGGGATGTTTAAAAATTGCAATCTAAAACAGTGCAATACAAATGTTTAGTTGTGACAACATCAGCAGTCTATCTGATTTAAAAAAAAACATTTCAACAAAATGTTATGTAGCGTAACACATCTTGTTGGTTGGTATTTGATTTAAAAAAAAAACGATCCTTGCCAATATCTTCAAAGCTGCCATGTACTCAAACAGCTTAATTTTCAGTTGATTTCTCTAGTGTGTGTTGTAACATTCTGCAATGTTTGGTCTGGGAGCAGAACACCCATTCCAAGTATTAGGTGTATAAGTCTACTTTTTACAATATCTGTCAATACTTAGCAGTATTCTTCACTGGGACAATGACAACATCAACAACAACAGCCTATCTTTTCTAATAGAAATCCAGTTAAATGAAACCTTAGGAATGTAAGACTACAATTATAACATCAAGCTGAGAAAAGAGAGGGATAATATGGGCTTTCAGGTTTTGGTATACTACAGTTCCCAGAATCCCAAATTAGTAATGTTTTGAGTTATATTTGGAAACCTCTATCCTGACTTTGAAATATTTAATCTAAGGGGTAAAATTATACACTTCAATGGAGTAACATTTATTTGTGCCTTTGTCCAATTCAATGAATTTATTTAAAGTGAGTTTCAGAAACTCTGAACAGACAAATATATCTGTTATCTCTTAACCCCTTCATGCATAGTACCCAAAACAGAGGGAAAAAAAGGATATCATTTTATGTCCTGTCACAATGCTAAGAGAGCTTTTGGGCCTATGGAACAAAGGTTGCCAGTCATTGTGATAATTAGAAGACAGTAACTTTTTTTTTCTAGATTTTCTGGCCCAAAATCACCAAGCCAGCTTTTGTGCCTGATGCGGAACTAGGACTCATAGTCTGCTAGTTAGCCCAAATATTCTACTCTTTTAGCGATGACTGTCTTGCCAAGTATTTGTTGAAATCCTTTTGTTTTTTGGGTGGTGGTGGGGGACTAAAATATTATAGGAAGGAATAGTAATCACAACCAAATTTTATTTATTTCTTCTCCTTCAGGTTAGAATTGAGTCGACATCTCTTCTGCCAGTGAATGCTCTGCTTTTTTCTGTGATGTGATGTTTACCATTCAAAGTTGGATAACAATTTTTCGAAGTGGAACAGATAGTACTCATCACTTCATGATGTGACAATGAAGAAGAGCTTCCCTAACCCTTCAGTGGAGATGGAGCTGCTCACCAAAGCTCATCCCTCAATAAAGATTCTTACTTTTGAAGATGCTACCAGACTCCATGTCCTGTTTTATTTCTTATCCCTTCATATTAGGAGAACTGCACTAAACTTCCTTACCAGTATCTCTTTGTACGAGCACTTCAGATACTCCCTCAGCATCTAAGTGGTGGTACTCCTGTCTTCCAAGAGATAATAAATGGTTTACTCCTGAGTCTTTTTCTGTTCCTAGGCAAAGTTATTTTTTGAAGAACAGTTTATGAGGAACATAAGAATGAAGTAATGTTATCAAACTTCAGAATTTAGTAATCATGTTCTGATCACATAAAAATATGAAACTGTCTGAATATGAAACTCACATGGCTGGGAGTGTTCAAAATAATAAATTGTAGTGTTTTATTTTCTGTACTGTTTTCAGAGTGGGGACATTTATCATGATGCTCATGATAAATTGCAAATCTTGGCGACATGTAGACAGACAACATGAAAACCCATTGAAACATTTGATTCATTAATATAAATTAATATTCCATTTATGACCAAGCATTTAAAAACATTCACAATTCTTTTAATCCATCAATCTTAATTGATTAATCAGATAATTAAAACATATGAAAAACAATTAAATTGTTTGCATTTTGGTATTTTCAGAACTACATTAGAGAGGCAACTGCAGAAAGAGTAATTGTGACTCCACACTTTTTCTGGCCCTGAAAGTGTTACTAATTAAATTCTTAAAATTATTTCCAGCAGGCTGTGTTTAGGTGATCTAGAATTGTCTTGAAAGTTTTCCATTTTTTAAATAGGATGTCCAGAAGTATCTGAAGATGACCTGGACCGGAGGTGGGTTTCAGCAGGTTCTGACCAGTTCTAAAGAACCGGTAGTTAAAAGTTTTGAGTAGTTTGGACAACCGGTAGTAAAAAATCTGACTGGCCCCGCCTCCATCTATTCTCTGCCTCCCAGCTGATCGGGAAGAAATGGAGATTTTACAGTATCCTTCCCATGCCACCCCCACCAAGTCACCCACACCAAGCCATGCCATGCCCACCAAGCCATACCATAGAACCGGTAGTAAAACATTTGAAACCCACCACTGACCTGGACTGGTGTAACTGTTTGGGAATGTCAGGGAGTTTTATCCAGCCTTGGGCATCAGTTGAATCTTTTTTGGCTGGAATTTTCAGAATTGAGCCATCATCACAGAAAAGCCACTTTTTCTTTTCTCCTTTCATGGCATTTTTTTATCATCCCAAGAAGATCTTCACTGGATAAACTGCGGTTTTTTTCATCAGACCATTCATAGACAAATTGAAACATGAGGGGTTATTGCTTATGTCTGTGCATGTGTTTAATTAAATCCTGGCATATCAGCTGCATCCTGGAGAGGACAAGCAACATCACTACAATTAGTATGATATGTTTCCACAAATCCAAATCAATCAGAATTTAAGCAGCTAGTTAAAATTTCAGAACTGTCCACACCAGTGGTGAAATTCAAATTTTTTTACTATTGGTTCTGTGGGCGTGGCTTGGTGGGCATGGTATGGCTTGGTGGGCGTAGTTTGGTGGGCATGGCAGGGGAAAGATACTGCAAAATCTCCATTCCCACCACACTCCAGGGGAAAGATACTGCAAAATCTCCATTCCCACCACACTCCAGGGGAAAGATACTGCAAAATCCCCATTCCCTCTCTACTCCTGGGGAAAGGATATTGCAAAATCTCCATTCCCACCTCACTCTTGGCCCAGCCAGTGGTGGTATTTGCCAGTTCTCTGAACTACTCAAAATTTCCGCTACCGGTTCTCCAGAACCTGTCAGAACCTGCTGGATTTCACCACTAGTGCACACTAAGAGATTTATGTATAACACATTGCAGTAATAAAACCTAATTTTTAAAATTCAACTAAGTAACATAGCCAAGTTATTACTGAGCAAGAAAGACCACTTTCCTGAAAATGAGTTCCATTAGAAATTTAGGAAAAGCATGGTGTACATGAAAAAAGGAGATACCCTTCCTATAGTTTTACCATGATTTGGAGACTCGTTTCCAAAGAAGATACAGCTGGTGTTACCCATTCATTCTTTCCAGAGACTTTCATTTTAAAGTAATTTTTCAACAGGCATTTGAAATGAAAACATCCCTTCATATACTCTGTCTTTTATTAATTCTAATGCATTATTCTAATTGTTTTCATACTGACATGATTCATTATATTTATCCTTGGTAAAACATCTAAGAATCAATGTGGATAAAAGGGCAGTTTCAAAATATTTTTAATAATGAATATCTATAGAACGAAACAAATCAGCCCAGTTGTCATTAATAGGACGCTGTATGGTTCTCAGGAGGAGTACAAGAACATGGCAATTGTGGAATGAGTCATTCATCAGCATTTATTTCTTGCTTTTTGTAATGTGACATTTAAGAATGACCCAAACATGAAGGTTCATCTCCTACACTCATGCTAATGGAGACAATCTCAATAAATCTGTATTCCTGTGCAGTAAGGTTATTCTTGTCTGAAATTCTTGCAACACATACCTGCATGATATCATACAGTTTTGTGATCTGAAGGTTCATTGACGCTTGTGGAAGACATTTTTATTTCTGCCTTTTAAAGTTTCATGTATCTCTACTTTCTCATTCACTTTCATTTTAATGCTGCCTGTTACACTCTCATATTTTATTGCCAGTTCAAGGAAATAGATGTTACAGTGCATTCTTTGTTTGATATAGATGGGCTTGCTCAAGGCGTGCCCCTCCTGTGCCAGATGGACCAGAAGGTAAATTTTGCCCTTTGCCACATGTTCTTTATACTTCCAATAACTAAAAATAGTTTTATATATTATTTCAGCTATTTATGCTTGCCTCTCCAGTTTCTCATGCCCCTCATTATGAAGAATCTTTTGAATTTGCTTCCAGCCTTTCTAATATAATTTAATTCATGTTGATATTCTCTGTAGGTAATTCTTCCAGGTTTTCTAGGGGACAAAAAGATTAAAAAAAGAAAAGAAAGAAAACAAAACAATTCTAAAGGTAAAGGTTCCCTTGCACATATGTGCTAGTCATTCCTGACTCTAGGGGGCGGTGCTCATCTCCGTTTCAAAGCTGAAGAGCCAGCGCTGTCCAAAGCTGTCTCTGTGGTCATGTGGGCAGCATGACTAAATGTCAAAGGCGCACGGAACGCTGTTACCTTCCCACCAAAGGTGGTCCCTATTTTTCTACTTGCATTTTTAACGTGCTTTTGAATTGCTAGGTTGGCAGAAGCTGGGACAAGTAATGGGAGCTCACCCTGTTAGAACTGTAACTGTAAGAAACAGTTGTACTACTAATCTAATTTTCAGAATATTTGGTACCTACCAAACATAATTGAGAAAATCTAAAAGAAAAGCTACACAGCTATAATTTCTAATGCTATTACTGTGTTTCCCCGAGAATCAGACCTATCCCAAAAATAAGCCCTAGCTTGATTTTTATGTGTGTGCCTAATATAAGCCCTACTCCAAAAATAAGCCCTACTTAAGACTCTGCCCACTCCATCTCACCTTCTGGTTGTATGAGGTGGGGAAAGGCGCATGTGTAAAAATCAAGCTAGGGCAGAGGTGGAGGAATGGAGCTGCCTCAGGCAACCCATACCTGCTTCTCTTAGGACCACCACAACCAGGCCTCCCACGCCCCAACACCTGTCACACTGCTGCCTGATTTCTTCGGTGGCTGCTTGCAACCACTTGCAGCCAGACATGTGTTGTGCATTGTACCAGTGCTGCTGCTTGTGGCAGGAGGCCAGGTGACTCATCGCACCTATGTTTCCGCTCACAGCAAGAGACCCCATGGTGCGTTGCACCGGTGCCACCACTTGCGGCAGGACACCACATGCTGCACCATTCAGGTGCCATTGCTCATGTGTGCAATGGGATGGTGTGGCTTGTGGTGTCCTGCAGTGAGCAGTGGCATCAGTGCGACATGCCATGCGGCCTCCTGCTACGAGTGGCAGTACCAGCACAATGAGCCATGTGGCGCACTGCTACAAGCGACCGCACTGGTGCGATATATCACATGGCATCTGGCCTAGTGGTCGTATTCAGCCAGTTCTATCTGGTTTGGGTGAAATAGTAATGGCGGCTGTGGGAGGCTCCGCCCATCCACCTGGGCATCATCACATCCTGTTTTTGATGCTCTGTGCATGTGTGCACTCACATTTGTGAATCGGTAGCAAAGGTAAGTGAATACTACCCCTGATCTGGTTGCAGAAGAAGTTGGAGCAGCACAGTAAGCACTGGAGTCTCCTACAGCAAATGAAGACTGTCTTTCTTTGATCATGGACATGTGGAGATGGGTATTTTCTTGCAGAAGAGGCAGAACTGGGTCAGGCTTGGGCCTTACAGCTGCAATTTCTATCCCCTCATACAGTTGGTTGGTATCATGTCTTCTTCTTAGTTGGGAACTGGAAGAGTCCTTGTAACAGCCATTTTAGTGTGGATTAATCTCAAGTGGAAATTATTTAAGAATTTTTGACTGAAGATTTTGATTAGAAATTGGATTCCTAATCAAAGAAAGATTATGAATCGTGTGCTGTGATTCTGCTTACCTTTTCATGAGTGAGAGCTGGGGAGGGGCGTTCATCACTGGGTTTATGAGTATCTGGGTGCCTAGCCTGTCCAGTGAAAGAGGACTGGTTGAAGGCATTGTGTGATGCTATATGGAAGGGAAGGGCAGGAGGGCTGGTAAGTGGAGGCACTGAGTGCTTTGCAGAAGTGTCTTTAATCTTAGAAGCTCTTGGTTATTTAATTGTTTGTTATGTAAGATGGTTGAATGGGCCTGGACATGGACCAATGTGGGTAGTAAAAGGGACACGCCTCTGAAGGGATCAGGGAAGGTTATAATACAATATTTTGGTAATATACTAGAAACAGATACATTGTTTCTATGCCACATTCCAGTCTCCAATCTCACTTCTGGGCCTCAACTGGTAGACCTCCAAGGCCCTGTAAGGTAACTCAGATCCTCTTTGGAGGAAGTATTTCTGAGATTAACCTCTGAGAAGAATATATTAGGCATCTGACAGACGCAGCATCTTGGATTTGCTTTGCATTAAACACCAGCATCAAAGCAGGGTCAGTGAAGGTTATGAGTGCTAAACCTTGCAAAGTTATTTGGGAAAAGTTTGATCCTGTTGAGCCTAAGGAAGTGGTCAGGGTTCTTGTTGCTGTTTGATCTTGTTAAGCCTGAGGGACAGGGTTTTTGTTGCTGTTAGATCCATTCCAGGGGTGGGCTGCAAAAATTTTAGCAAGGTGTTCTCTGCCCGGTTGCTAGGTAGGCATGGCCATGGTGGGTGTGGCCTAGTCAGCCTCCTGCACCACAGCAGGGAAGGAATTTTTGCCCTTCCCGGGCTCTGGAGGCTTTCCTTGAGCCTCTGATTTTTCACCCTGCCCGAGCCTCCGCACGCACCCTGAACTTACCTGCATCCAAAATGGGCCATGTGAGGACTCCTGGGGGGGGGGTAGGGCAGGGTGGGTGGGGCCAGCCAGGAGTGGGATTTGGGAGTTCTCCAAATTGCACAGAATCTTAGCTAGAGGTTCTCCCGAACTCCTGCGAACTACCAGCACCCCACCCCTGATCCATTCTAACAGTAACTTTAAATCTAATATAGATCTACATTAGATCCATGCCCCTCCTGATTGATCAAGGCTGCCTGAGAAGGGAAGTGTGATTTTATCCAGGTGGTGTTTAATTGTTCCTTGAAGGAACGGGTGGTTCTACTAAGAAACTGGTGCCCTCTTCTCAATAGGCTGTCACTTAACCCACCCAGTCTGGACAGTTTCTATCCAATAACCTTTCTAGGGCAGGCTGTGAGAAGATGATCACACTGCATTTCGAAGAACTCTAGATGAAAGGGATTATTTGGCCTCCTTTCATTCAGGATTAAGTCGTGTATGGGACAGAGATGGCAATGATTTCACTCTTGATTGACCTTTGGCAAAAGTGGCATTAGGGGTAGTGTATTTATCCTAGGTCTTCTTGACCCTCTTGATCTTCTTGGCTTTTGATACTATTGATCATGGTATCCTTCTGGGGTGAGCAGCACAGTGCTGTTTTGGTTCTCCTCTTTCCTCTTGGTCAGTTCCAATTGGTGTTAATAGGAGGGGAGAGGTCTAATTCACAGCCATTATTTTGTATAATGCCTCAGGTCCTGGTTCTTCCTTCCTTCCTTTTAACATGTACATAAGTCCCCTTGCTGAGGTCATCCAACAGTTTTGGGTCAGGTATCACTGGTATGCTGATGATACCCAGTTTTATATATCCATCCCAGGCTGCCTGAGTGATGTAAAAGACATCTAGTCCCAGTGTCTGCAGGCTGCAAGGACTTTGGGTGTTTTTGACTTTTGGTTGGTGGGGTCTTTCCACCATTGGCTTTGAACTTTCAAATGTTCTCAGTGCAATTGGGGAGAGGGTCCTCAAGGAGGAGATTTAAGAAGTGGAAGATCAGCAAGGGAGAGAATTAAAATGTTCATTTGAATGTCTGAATAGGTTAATATGATATATTATTTTGAAACGGATACATGTGAATTTGTATTTTTCCCAGGCTACTTCAGTTCCCAGTTGCTTTAGAATTGAGGAACAGAGATAAATGGTTGGAACACCATAATGGACATTTGAAAGAATATCTACTTAATAGGAAGGGACTGATAGGTTTAAAACTAAACATATTTTCTGGAAGATAATCAATATTTTTGACCAACTTTGAATAGTTGCTTGTGTGTGTGTGTGTGGTGTGTGTAGGATATAGGATATGTATATGTATATGTATATGTATATGTATATGTATATGTATATGTATATGTATATCTATCTATATCTATATATCTATATGACAGGGGTGAAATTCAGCGGGTTCTGACAGGTTCTGGAGAACTGGTAGCAGAAATTTTGAGTAGTTCAGTGAATTGGCAAATACCATCTCTGGCTGGCCCCAGAGTGGGGTGGGAATGGAGGTTTTTCAGTATCCTTCCCCTGCCACGCCCACCAAGCCACGCCCACCAAGCCAGATCATGCCCACCAAGCCACGCCCACAGAACCGGTAGTAAAAAAAGTTGAATTCCAAATTATATTTTATAATTACAATTACAATTAAACTTGCCTATTCCAAGGCTTGTAAATAGCCACTTATTTTGAATAGCTATGCCCTCTAGGCCTTTTTCAAGTTAGTATATTTTACAAAATATTTTTCAACAAGAATATTCCCTTGGCTTTATTAACTTTTGAAACTTGCTGCCTTTTGAGGTTATGGAAAACTGGAAAGAAATAACTATTTATTCCTACTATAAGACAGGTGAAGTACCATTTGCCTCCTGGCTCTTCCCCTCTCATCCCCCTCCCCCCATCTTCATGCCTGAAGTTTAGCAGTTTTCCTTCTTGCTGCTTTACAGGTGAGCTCAAATAAAATATCCGTATTGCATATACAATAGATTTTGAACCTTGTTATAAAGACATGTAAAAGTGACCCTGCTAGCAAGTCTGCTGCTCATGCTGAGGTTTAAACAATGGATTTGGTTTCCCAGTGGATTTTCACTTTCACAAGTACTTAATGCAGCTTTAGGTGTCCCCAGGGCAGTCTGAACTGGCCACCAAATGTCTTTTTTAAGGGAGTGAACAATGGCTTAGTTCCACCTCTGCTGAAAGTCAAGATTCATGTTTTCCCTCTCAACATTTAGTGTTCCTGGAGGCACTTGGTGCTGTCGCATTAGCGAATGAGACTGTTTTTATCCATCCCAAGGCTAGGTACTGTGTAGGTGAGGCCAAACCAGGTTTCCCTGTGGTGCTTTGTCAAAGCTTGTTAACCCTAAAGTGAGCGGATTATCACTCTAGAGTATGATTACAATTGCACCTTGAAGCCATTAAAAAAAAAAAAAAACACAGCAGAACCTTTTAATTCTGGAGGGGCTTTCATTATGTTTTGCTTGTCTTTTGTAAGGGTTGCCAGCTTTCTTTGCATGGAGTACAGTCATTCCCTTGTGTTATTTTATGACACTCATCTTTTTAAACAGGGAATCTGGGCTTCATCTGAAAGTAGGTATTGAGACTGGAATATGGACAACTAAGAACTCAACCAGATCTACCTTTTCCATTTTTCGTATTTAAAATTGAAAACACTAAATGCTTGTCTTTACTTTTCACTCGGTTACAGAATGCTGGTAGCTTTTTTTAAAAAAAACAACATCAATGCTACTTCTCTTTTATCACATCCCAATGAAAATCTCTTCAATTCCCTGCTTCCCCTCCGACAACTGCTATGGCCCCTATGATCCTAAGCAAATGTTAGTTTTGACAGAAATATTAGAGCCACTGGAAGTTTTTGTGATAGGTGAATAGCAGTTGTGGAGATGGAAGTTTTCTTAAGATTATGAAGGAAAAACGGATAAAGTCTCTCTCTACCTTGTCCCTCAGCACTGGCATCCACAGGGGTTGTCAAATGGATCAGCTTGCTGAAAAGCAATGTCACAATGTCAAAATGCAAGTCCCATTCTTTTTGTACATCCGTTGTCACATAGCACACCTTGCCAAAAAGAGTGGAATGTGCAGTAGGATGACAGGTGATGTGTCTTTCATGGTTTCGACAAAGTATGTGGACACCCAATAGAACCAATTCTGGCCAACAGTAAGAATTTGCATTAGTAATAACTGAAAGCAGAAAGATTCAACTTCTTAAGGTATGTTTGATGTCATACAGGTGTCTTCAGTTTATGAGCATTCCTTTAGTGATTATTTGAAGCTAGGACAATGCTGAAAAAAGTGAGTTATAACTGCTTTTTTCACTTTCAACCAGTGTTAAGGATATTGTTGTTGTGTTACCAACTAGCAGAGTGTAGAGCACAGAGAAACGTTGCTGAGAGCAATTAATAAGAGATGTACAAACTGGTTTATCAAAAGTTTACTTTATAGTGAAAAAACAATCTCATAGTCTTTAAATCAATCCAAGTCTTTGCCAGTTAAATCAGTCCAGTGATACAAAATCTTCTTACCACACAAACAGTAGTTGGTTAGAATAACAAACTCACTCTGGTTCACAAACCACGATGGTAGCAGATCCATCCAATGATGATAGCACAATGAATAGCAACTCCACACCCTATGGTAGTTTATCATCAACTGAATACTTACAGTACCTTTCTTAAATACGTTCACAACTAATTACAGCATGACTCAGCATTACAATGAATCAGCAGTAGAACTTTAAAGTCATACAATACATATTCATATTAAAGTCACAGAACACATATATTGCCTGGACAACTTGTTAGGCTCAAACCATATCCTAACAGTGGATTCCTCCCGGTTCCGCCCGGTTCCGCCGAGCTGGTAACAGTGACAATATGACGTCACTAAACCGGTTCTGCCACCCCCTGCCTCCCACCCCCCGCGTTATTCTTACCTTTTATTTGGCCCCACCCCCAATCTATTGCTGCCTTCTGAGTCCCAGCTGATCGGCTAGAAGGAAAAAAACTGTTTAAACTCTTGCCACGGGGCTTCAAAGGGCCGCCCTACAGCTGATCAGTGTTAAAAGGCAGTGTGGTGGTAGATCGGTGCTTCCAAAAACAAATGAGTAGACCTGTGCCTGAAAAAATAAATGGATAGACCAGTGCCTCCAAAAACAAATGAGTAGACCGGTGCCTCCAAAAACAAATGGGTAGACCAGTACAGCTCTGCAAGCAGTTAAAAGCCTGGTAGACCAGTACCTATGCTAAATCCTAAAGAATTGTCACATGACCATCAAGCCATGCCCACAAAATAAGCCACACTCACAGAACTGGTAGTAAATAATTTTAGAACCCACCCCTGCTTACAACCATCACAGCATCCCTACTGTGATGTGATTGGGATCCAGGCAGTGGCAACCAGCTCACTTTTATGATAGTTGCAGCATCCCAGGGTTATTTGCAACCTTTCCAGGGTGCTTCTGGGAAGCAAAATCAATGGGGAAGCCAGCAGGGAACATTGCAAATTGCGATTTTATGGTGTCTTGCTTAATGACCACTGAAAGAAAGCTTGTAAAATCAGTGCAGCTGCATGTCTTGCTTAATACTCACATTGCTTAATGACGAATTTTCCATTCCCAATTATGTTAATAAGTCAAGGACTACCTATATTGCTTTGGACATCAGAAAACCTTTGGGTTTTGTTAAGTGGCCTCAGTTGTCAGTAGTAGACCTAAAACAGTGAAAAGAAGCATTACATGAGCATAGGAGAACTAGAAAGAGCCATGGTGGCAGAGTGATTAGAATGCAGTACTTCAGGCTGACTCTGCCAACAGCCAACAGTTTGATCCTGATCGGCTCAAAGTTGACTCAGCCTTCCATCCCTCCTAGGTTACTAAAATAAGTACCCAGGTTGTTGGGAGCAATATGCTGACTCTGTAAACCACTTGGGGATGGCTGTAAAGCTCTATGAAGCGGTAGATAAGTCTACGTGCTATTACTAGAACAGTAAGTGGAACATTGGAAGTTGACCTTATGTTTTTGTGATGCCATTGTTCTTAAACTGAAATAAAGTATGTACATTATGGGAAAGTGTTTATAACATATTTTTAAAAGAGAAAATTACATTCCAAATTTGTAAATTAAAGAAGACAGCTTACAAAAATGTCCCTATTAAGCAAAATTCTTACAAACATTGGTATGGAATTTTGTCCATATGAAATAAATTGCAAACATATGCAGAAAGTATACTTTGCAAATTTGAAAACTTTTAAAAAGGCTTTACTATTCCCCATGGTTTTTTTTAAAAAAATAGGTTAGTTTCTTGTCTCCTTTGAGTGGCCCTAGGATTAATTACATCATCTTGGAATTGGCATATCTAGTTCTCTTGCATTCTCTTGGTTTCTATCTAGATCTGTGGTTCGCAATGTGGGCCCACGCCCCACAGGGGGGGCAATTTGATTTCTAATGGGGGCAATTTGAACCTTGTTTAAACCAAATTAATGGCCTTTTAGGCTTTCTCCACATGAATAGACTTCACTTTTTGAATAAAGTAAGAATTATATGTCACGGGCGGGGGCATCAGGGTTTTAGAGATGCTTAGGTGGGGCATGGCCAAAAAAAGGTTGGAACCACTGATCTAGACTATAGACTTATGAAAGGTGGCCACCCCTCCCATATTGGTTGGGATGAACCAACAGGATCTCTGTAGTTTCATTGTTTATTTTTCCCTCCCATCTTACTTGGGATTCTTTGTTTAGACATAAATTATAACAGACCTATTGAAATCAATGTAATTTCAGTTAATCATAAGTGATTTGAGTCTCATTGATTTCAGCAGATATATATGAGATAAGATTTATTCCAGTGACAGAACAATATTATAGCTATTTCCAAAAAGGTTTTGCTTTCTGAAGTTTCTTTACATACCGTGGCTGTTCTTTAATTCAGGTGTAGTTGAACTAGATGACAAGCTTGTTATGGTGACATTATTGCATATCAATAAATTATTTATTGGTGAATAGATATATTCACCAATAGATTATATAGATACAAAATAGCTAGGCTTGGAATTTTAAAACAGTGCTAATAAAAGGCAGATTGTAAATATTAAACATGTAGGGCTACATCCAAAGTTTAGAGTAGACATTTCAACTCATTCAGTGAAATTTGTCATTATCTTCTCTCTTGTACTTTTCCATGTGCCCCAGATTTTATTGCAAATGACTTCTTTCTTCAGGACAAAATGGGAATGAATGTATTAAGAATCCATTCGTCTGTCAAAAAGACATATGCCAGCAAATTACAACATTCAATCTAAAGAGCCAGAATAAATTTATATTCAATAAACTAATACATGTTTCAGATTAACCAACATCTATTTAAACTAGTAGAATTTGGGAAGGCACAGTTTATAAATGTTATGGTGCAACTGTTCCAATGGTTTGAACTACAGCCATATGGAGAAGGAGCTTTTGATATGGGAATGAATTCTGGGAATTCTCCAGCTATCTATGAATAGAGAAAATTACAAGGATACAGGAAAGGGTACAGTGGATAGGAGTGTGGGATTGTAAGTCACATATATTACTACTGAGAAGACCAACAGTAGCATAATGTCTCCTCTACTCAGTGGCAGAAGCAGCAAATTTGTTGGCAGCTGGACTGAAAAATTTTCACTCCCCTGAAACATTTTGGACCGTTATTATTTTTAAGGCAGACCTAAGAATATTTTTACTTCTCCCAATGCTGTTGAATTATAATTCCCAGCAGATTTCTCATAGGGGATTTTGGAAGTTATAGTTCAGCAAACTCAGAAGAACCATAAATTGTCCTTCCAATCTTTCATGGGATGGAGTGAGTTGCCATTATAGTTGGTAAAATCATAGACATGAAAGGGGCTTAAAGATGACCTGCTAGTTTTTTTTTTAAAACCATGATAAGCCAGTCCTACAAGGTTCCATACATAACACAGAAACTATAGAGATAAGGCATAGGAGACATTGATATAAAGTATTACTCAGCTATATATCAACTCTTCTCCTCTCAAACACAATTTAAACCAAGGCAACAAAACATAATTTTCTTAAAATTTAGATTTAAATTCATGTATAGGAAGGGAGTACCGAGCACTCAGGACTTTCTCACAGTGTATATTATGTTTTATATAGATAGTTACCATTGTGGGAGAAAGCATTTTCTTGCTGTTATCCACTGAAGAATATGGATCATCATTTCCGCACATTTTATTTTTATTTATTTATTTATTTTAAATTTATATACCGCCCTTCTCCCTGAGGACTCAGGGCGGTGTACAGCCAGAATTAAAAAACATGAAATACAAATATTAAAAACAATTAATATATATATAAATTTGGCCCAAAATTAAAAATACAAACCAATTAAAACATTTAAAATTTCTTCTTAAGCCAGCCCGGCTTGCTGGAAAAAGTGGGTTTTAAGGGCACGGTGGAAGGCACTAAGGTCCTGGATTCTCCTTATCTCTGGGGGCAACTGATTCCAGAGTGTAGGTGCCCCCACAGAGAAGGCCCTCCCCCTGGGGGTCACCAGCCTACATTGATTGGCTGATGGCACCCTGAGGAGGCCCTCTCTGTGGGAGCGCACGGGACGATGGGAGGTCGTCGGTAGCAGCAGGCGGTCTTGAAGATAGCTAGGCCCAATGCCATGGAGCGCTTTAAAGGTGATAACCAGCACCTTGAAGCGCACCCAGAAGACCACTGGGAGCCAGTGCAGCTTGCGCAGGAGCGGTGTTACATGGGAGCGCCATGCTGCTCCCATCACTACCCGCGCTCCTGCATTCTGGACCAGTTGGAGCCTCCGGGTGCTCTTCAAGGGGAGCCCCATGTAGAGAGCGTTGCAGTAGTCAAGGCAAGAGATGACGAGGGCATGAGTGACTGTGCACAGGGAATCCCAATCAAGAAAGGGCCGCAACTGGCGAATCAGGCAAACAAACCTGACAAAAGGTCCTCCTGGTTACAGCTGTCAGATGTTCCTTCAAGGACAGCTGCATATCCAGGAGGACTCCCAGATTGTGAGCCCTTTCTGTGGGGGCCAAAGACTCACCCCAATAGTCAGTGATGGAGTCAACTGACTATATCGGGATGCCGGGAGCCACAGCCACTCAGTCTTGGAAGGGTTGAGCTCGAGCCTGTTCCTCCCCATCCAGATCCGCACAGCTTCCAGACACTGGGACATCACTTCAAAGGCATCATTGGGGTGGCCTGGGGTGGAGATGTACAGCTGGGTGTCATCAGGGTACTGGTGATATCTCACCCCGAAGCCACGGATGATCTCGCCCAGCGGCTTTACATAAATGTTGAACAGAAGGGGCGAGAGGACCGATCCCTGCGGCACTCCACAGATGAGAGGCCTCGAGGTCGACCTCTGCCCCCCTGCCAAAACAAACTGTGACCGGTCGGAGAGAAAGGAGGAGAACCACCGCAACACGGTGCCTCCCACCCCCAACTCTTCCAGCCGGTGCAGCATGATACCATGGTCGATGGTATCAAAAGCCGCTGAGAGATCTAACAGGACCAGAACAGAGGAACAACCCCTGTCCCGAGCCCTCCAGAGATCATCAACCAACACGACCAATGCCGTTTCCGTGCTGTGCCCAGACCTGAAACCCGACTGGAATGGATCTAGATAAGATGTTTCTACCAGGAATTGTGGGAACTGTCACGCGACCACACTCTCAACAACCTTCTCCCTGAAGCGAAGGTTGGAGACAGGACGGTAGTTGGCCAATATTGCCGGATCCAGGGACAGCTTCTTGAGGAGAGGCCTCACCACCGCCTCTTTCAAGGCAGCTGCATGAACCTACATAAACTGGCAGATCAAAATATTTATTTTACTGGTATACATTATGAACAGTTTTCCTGCCAATGTTTTATAATTGTTTGTGATCTACATTTTAAAATCAATATTATATTTTTATAGGGACCACAAAAATCTGCATATCTATAGAGCCATATATTTCATTAAATATTCAAATGGCTCTGCAATATTTAAACAAAATCCATAGGCTAATTTCATTATTGCCATGAGCAGAATATTATATTACCTGAAAAGTGCTCAATAAGATTGATTTGTGTTTTGCCTTCTGTAACACTGTTTCTACTGACCACTTGCGAGAAAACCACAAGGAAAGGTTCTATCTTTACAATGCACTGCCCAGAATTATCAGGCTGTGCCTTTGAAGCACTACAGCGTATCAACAACCCAACAACTACCCGCCAAAAAGCCTTTACTGAAAATCTTTCATACTAGCTATTAGTGCAAATCAAAGGTTGAGTGTATTCTAATCTATTTTTTCTCTGTCACTCATCGTGAATATTCATAAATGATCTGTGCCCATTTGCTTTCAACCCTCTGATAAACTCTGAACTGCTATAATTTAATCCCTTCTACAATTCCTTATGAAGCCCATCAATGCCATTCATAATTAATGCCCTGCAGAATGGTTTCTGGATGAACTCAAGTTTTTAGCCCTCATGGCGGATCGATACTTCTGACCAAGTCTGTTTCATTATTGACAGCATCTGCCCACATTTACTCTTATAATTAAGTTATAGTTCAACTCTTAACTTTTCACAAGGGTTGGGAAATGGCTGTATGGTGTTCTTAATTTCAGTTGCTGTTTCATCTCGCTCAGTGGGTGCCTATTTTATTGTTAAAGGTCATACTCATTTGTCTGCTCCAACAAAAGCAGTCCTTAAAGTTGGCTGCGGTTTTGACAGACAGTGGGTCCTATAAGTGATGGCCTTAAGGACAGACCTGGCACTGCGAGACAGTCACCACAGCAAGGGAAATAACAGATAACAAATCATGCCACTATTTTTCCTCCTGGCGTGATTGACGACATCACAGCGGGTATAACTTTTCAGTGTCTTCAGATTAAAACCCCCTCAAACAAATGAGTTCTTCAAATACTGTCCAGGGGCGTCAAAGTCAGTGGCTGGACCCAGAAGCATTTTAAAAACGAAGAAGCAGAAGGGTTTTATAAGGAAGAAAAAAGCCAAAGCCAAAGTGCATAATTCAAGACTAGGGAGTGCAATTATTTAATTGTCATGGCTCTTTCATTTTGCGCTTGGATGGATGAAGAAGCTCTTGAATGATAAATAATGGTATAATAATGGGAACCACATGAAGAAAACATGTTTAGAGACATTTGCCAACAAATAGCATGCAAGCTCAGGCATAAAAGGGAAAATAGTACATCTAGATTTTTCTCAAGGAAATAATAAATGTAGCCACTTTAGACTATTTTAGCAGAATGAGGGCATCATTTTAATTGACACAATCTGCCACCGACAGCATATGTGGATAAAGAGAAAAAAAAAAGTGAAACTTCCAGATATTCAGTTTAGAAATATGCACTGGAATTTAAGGCACAGAATAAATCCCAGCTGTTGACAGTAGCAAGATATTCTCTTGCCAGCTTAGAAAGGCAGAGTATTATTATAAGCACATCCAAAAACTACAGTATGAAGGGGAACCTTCAATTTCCTGCCCGTTATTATTAGCAAATGCTTGTCCTGTAAGCACATAGAAGCTGTATTTTTAAATAAAAGAGTTGCACACCACTTTTCTTTATATTTGAGAATTCTTTTTTTTTAAAGAAAGACACAGGGGAAAGTATATGTTATAATAGTTTGACAAATAAATATTTTGAATTTAATGCAAGATGGTATGGGAAGAGTTAATGCAATGAAAGACCCATTCTTTTATGTATAATGTATGATACATGTTAAAAAAGAGTAGGTGTTTATTCATATGGTTATAACTATTATCTTGACTTTTTTTGGTAACTGCCACCTCTTTCAGATGTCCACATTGAAAGAATATTCAGTTGATAAAAGTTATCCTAGATTGTTGTAAGTTACATATCTGTAAAGCTAGAACACGTTCATAAATTAATAAAAAAATAATAAATTAAACTATTCACTAAGGCTGCATTACTAGTAGTATTAGTCTTCTCATCATTCCTATCACCCATCTCCTCCCACTTATGACTGCATGACTGGAATTTACATTGAGAACATATGCACCTAAGGCAAATTCCTTGTGTGTCCAATCACATTTGGACAATAAAGAATTCTATTCTATTCTATTCTATTCTATTCTATTCTATTCTATTCTATTCTATTCTATTCTATTCTATTCTATTCTATTTATTCCATTCCATTCCATTCCATTCCATTCCATTCCATTCTAAATCTGCATTTCAATGTATGTGAAATAATAATTAATTATTGTTGATTATTAAATTGTGGATGGGGTTAAACTACTGAAGTTGTTTAGTATTCTGTACGATGCTATAATTTAATGAGTCAATTGTCCTTTACTTTTTTTTTTACAAAGAAACAATATAGTTCCTCAGATATATACATACATATACAAATACATATACATATACATATACATATACATATACATATACATATACATATACATATACATATACATATATACATATATCTATATCTATATCTATATCTATATCTATATCTATATCTATATCTATATCTATATCTATATCTATTTATGTACACCTTCATCCTTTTTCATATGTATTTATATTTATATGCATATAAGCCAATCATAAAGTCAAAAAGTTTCTGTAGTGGATTAAAACATAGAAATGATCCTCGGCCTAGTCAGAAAGCAGAGCTAAGAATCAGTGAATGAATAATCCTTCAATGGTATATGACAGGCAGCAGATTTTCTGAACCAATGTGCAAAGTAGAAAAGAGACCACAGGGTTGGAAATAGAGGGAGTATAGGCTGAGATCTAAGCAGCTGCCATTAATGGCAAAATGAACTCCTGAGGCAGTGAATAGGTCTTAAGATAAGGCTGATATTTTACAGTATTCAGTTGCTGCCTTGCACATAAGAATGCAGCCAGCTCAGAATATGCACATGTGACATGTTAATGAGGAGTGGACTTGATATTAAAATGGAGTTTGAAGAATAAACCTATATTCCTTTTGCTTTTTATTGTAATATTGGAAGGAACTTGGTCAGAAAATGTGTGGAGTGTAATCTTTGACCTGTACAATTTCAACTTTGGACCTTTCAATTAAATCCGAAGCACAAAGTGCTCTTGCTGGCACTTTGTATCATGATAGATAAGAAGAAAAGATTTCTGCAATACATAGTAAATGTCAGAGAAGCATATTCTGGAGATGGACTGGAGCTCATGGAGAGGTAAAATCAGGTTCTGGTAGATGAGAACAAATGCTGTCACAAAGATGCTAGAGAACCTTGTCTTTCAGAATGGAATATATTGGGTGATTTTCTGAGGACCCCATTATCCTATAACCTCATTCTAAAAGTGGATAAAGTTGGGAAAAAAGCGAGCAGGATCAGGATTAAACATTTGCTCAAGAGGATTACAAATATACATATGCAGCAAAACATTCACAGATACATTATACATGCACATTATTACTGGCAAAAGTTTCTCATAGTCTCTCCTTCCAGGTAGACCAGTGTTTCTCAACTTGGAAGCTTGAAGATGGATGGATTTCAACTCCCAGAATCTCCTAGCCAGCAGCGCTGGCTGGGGATTCTGGGAGTTGAAGTCCACCCATCTTCAAGCTACCAAAGTTGAGAAACAATGAGGTAGACCCATCTTTAGTTTCATTTTACCTGCTCCAAATCAAACTTTGTGCTGCCTTTATCAGAAGACAAAAATTCAATCCTCAACATCAAACGACATTTCTAAACCCACCTGAGATACAATCACTGGCAGTGAATAATAAGCAAAAATGATTCTGAATGAATGAATGGACTGAGTCTAGCTAATTAAAAACTTGGCAAATCTTAGTTAATGCGTGTAGCTAATTAGTTACTGAGAAGCCACACTGATCTCTGAAATAACTCAAAAAACCATGTGCTGATAACATTACACTGATTACAAGCTTGTTTTCAAAATAAATATAAAGTTCTGGTTGTTGAGATGAAAGCTCTTATATGGCTTAGATTTTGGATATTTCGAAGGTTTTTTTAAAAAAATAATGTGGAATGTACAGGACACCCCCTCAATTGGTGAACTGAACCCCAATTGCCGGGGGGGAGGAGGTTTAAAGTGCTGTAGTACTGACTCAGAGCTAGGCCTTTTCTGTGACCACATGATCCTCTACTTAACATAGCAGATTAATCTCTTTATAAGCTTTTTAAAATACCTTAAAACCATTCACTTTTAAAGCAGGTTTAAATTGCTTGTGCTTTTAATTTTTGATTTTTAATATCTCTGGTGTAATGCCAGCTTTCTGTTTTTATTGTAAATCTCTGGAAGACAGTTTACAATACTGGAAGAGTAACAATTGAAATAAATATGATTTAGAATTCACTGTTTTGTTTTGTTTTTAAAAAAATCCATTCCCAAATTCTAAAACAAGGAAGCTTGTCTTTTTTAAAATTTTAGCATGTAATAAAGTATAAATGAATTTAATTTTACATCTTACATTTCAATGAAAGTTACTGTGGTTTGAAGAAACATTCAAGTATAAATTATGTTTTCTGAACAAGAATGTTGTTTTATGGAAACATTTAAAGCATTTATTAACTATTTAATTCAAAATTTAATATAGACAGCTCTTTATAATGTATTTTATTTTATTTATCTTTCAAAAACCTTGTTTGGATACTACTATTCCATGCAGATACTTTGATGCAACTAATATTATTTAACAGAGAAAATATACAGAATCTAGTTAGAGCATTGTAGAATTGGAATGCTCTTATGCAAGGAAGTTGAGATCCCTAATTTATTTTTAATTAATTTGCCCATTATTTCTCAGACTTAGTTTGAATTCAAAACTTTCCAACTACTTAGTTTCCAGTTCCCTTATGTTCATTATTGTCCTTTTTTCACCTTTTCTATACGTTTTAAAGTATAATGCTCAGAACTGAAAGTACTCAGGGAAGTGTATGAGTAGTGCAGGATATAATAGAAGTATTATTTTCAATGATTTTTATTATTGTTTTTTTGATACTGTATTTGGCTTTTTGAGCAGCAATATGACACAGCTAAATCATATGCATTTTGGGATCAACTACAGTTCCAAAATCATTTTACAAATATTATCATCAGCAGGTTTCTCCTATCCTATAGCTTTGCATTAAACTTATTTTAATTCAGTGAAAAACCTTGCATTTGTCTTTATTAGTCCTCTATTACTCTAAACAACTAATACTATAGATTTGTTTAATACTATTATACAAAATAACTATTTTTAATGTTATTTATATTTTCTAGAAAGTGAATTATCTCCTCCAGTTTTTTCTTACCTGGAAATCTATCCAACTTCAAGTCATGAATGAAAATGTTAAGTATTTTTATCCAGGAATGAACTTGGAAACATTTGATAGTATGTTACACAAATTGGTGATTGGTGAAGTCTTGATGATCATTTGATTTTTCAAGCCACTTGCGCATCTACATAATAAATAAAGCCATCTATCCTATGGTTGGTTAGTTTGCTAATAAGAATGTTGTAGATACTTTGACACTTAGCTTTCTGAAGCTAAAATAGGCATACAGCATTCTCACAATCTACTAAGGAAGCTATGTATTTGAGAAGTTAAATCAGATAATTCTGACAAGATTTGTTTTTGTGAAAATGCATTGTTCTATAAGGCTAATAAATTCTGTATGAACTGTCTCAGAATCTTTCTGAAAATGTATATGTAGTTTTGTGAATATTTCCCCCCCTTCTTTTTGAATTCGATAAATATATTTGCCTCCTCCAGTCATTTGGCACTTCATCTTTTCTCCAGGTTTTCTCAACAATAATATAAAGGCCAAACTATGAGTAACTTGTGTCAGTACCCTAAAATTCATCAGGCAAGGATAATTGAACTCAATCAATGTCAGTGGATATTTCCTGACTACGTTTCTATCAAATTTGAGCTGGAATCACGTTCTTCTATCAGTTGCTCAAAATTACTTGGGAGAACATATACTATATTCTCTTTTCAGAAAAAAACAGATTTGTCATTGTGACTGGTTATGAAAGGTACCTGGGGGTTGCAAAACTTTTAAAAAATGACAAAAGCAGTATCTTGCTATTGTAACACAAGTTCTACCACTTTTGTACAAGTGTATACTTCACAATACACATACCAATGAGAAAGAAGTGCAACACATTTGTCATTTCCTTCTCTTGCTTTTCACTTGGACTCCTCTCTCCTCTTTTGTTGTCACTGGTACAGGTCATCCTTAACTTGCAACCACAATTGAACCCAAAATTTTGGTTGCTAAGTGAAACATTTAAGTGAGTTTGGCTCCATTTTTATGACCTTTCTTGCCACAGTTGTCAAGTGAAGCACTGCAGTTGTTAAATTAGTAACACAGTTGTTAAGTGAATCTAGTTTCCCCATTGACTTTGCTTGTCAGAAGATCGCAAAAGTGAATCACATGATCCCAGGACACTGAAATCTTCATAAATATGAACCAGGTGCCAAGTATCTGAATTTTGATCATGGGAATGCTGCACAGTCATAAGAGGTATGAAAAACAGCCATAACTCCCTTTTTCCAGCAGTGTTGTAACTTTGAATGGTCACTAAAAGAAATGTTGTAAGGTGAGGACTACCTGTATTGTTTCATTATTTTTCTCTTTAATTTTAACAAATATGAAAAAGTTCTTTTTAGTTTGTTTGCTTTTTCCTTAGTATCCTTCATCAACCTTCATTCATTCTGATTTTTAGTTTTCTTAACACTCTAATTATAAATCTCAATTGCTTGAATGTAGTCTATTTCTGATTTTCAGACTTGCACTAACCTTTTTAGATACAGTAGTGATATTAGTTTCATCATAGGATTTTTTTAAAACACAATTTTAATCTTAAATTTTTTAGAACTCCTAATTGCTTTGGACTTCTTTCAGTGAACCTCTCGCTCAGCCATATCTTTTCTAGCTTTCTACAAAATCTGCTTTTTAAAAAACAAAGCCCATGGTACATATTTGATTGCAATCATCTTTCTTTTTCTTTAATTCCAAGAATTAAGAATTCCAGGATTACATAAGCACTTTCCCCCACAATTATGATCAGTTCTACCCTGTCTAATAAGCTTTCCTTTTCAGATACAATCAAATCAAGAATAGTTGCTCTGTTCTTGCCTTCCTCTGAAGGAGAAAACTGATAGCAAAATTTTCTTGGAAGGACCCTGCTTGACAGATGTTGCCTTTCTACAAGGGGAATACTATTTCAAGCCTCTCTGAAGCATTTACAGTTTGTTTTTGAACCAGTTTCCCCATATCTTTACATAAAATATCTGAGGAATTCTGGGAAAATGGAAAGAGCTTAAATAGAACTAGTAAACCGCCCTTCTCTTGAAAATCAAGCTTATTCAGGAAATATGAAAAGTATACTCTATGATTGTGATTAGGTCCTTGGTTTAAATTGTGTAAATAAACCATGCCATATTATGGTATTATTCAGTTGGATAATTCTTATGAAAGCGAACAAGATTCAAAATACAGAGAAAGTCCCATGCAGTGCTTATATATACATTGATTTTTCTCATGCCAAACAAAAAAGATAAACATATGGTTTATGTGCTTTCAGAAGGCTACAATATATGCTATATGCATCTATTATATCAACTACCTAGAATTGGTTTGTAGTTTCCCATCTATGATTTATTATTTTCATATTTGTTATTTATTATCTTTTAGGACCCCAACAAGTAAGTAAAAATGGAGAGGAAACCCATGGAGATGTTGAAGGGGAAGGCTTCCTTTTTTCTTCTCTTCACTGAGGAACACGGTGATAAAACTGCTTTCATCAACTGCAGAGGATGTGCTATATTTGTTTTCTTCCCTAAAGATGATAATAGCTACCCATGTTGTAACTGCAGGATGACTGACCTCCTGGAAGAAAGGAGGTCAGGGCTAAAGATGAAACAGTCTGCCCTCCAGCATATCAAGAAAGATGAAGAATTCTTGGATTAGCCACATATGGTGCTTGGAGAAAGGCAACAGTACTGAGAAATCGAAGCAGGCTGGGACCAGGCCTGTGAAAAAGAGTTCCTTTTGGAACATTAGAATAAATTCCAGAACATCATTATATTATAAAATATATTGAGTTTAGAAATGTTTCACAAGATGGGAAGGCACCCATATGAACATATAAATAAAGCAAGCAGTAAGTCAAGTTATATGACCCACGATTTCTAATGTTTTCTACATAGCAGAAATGCCTGTAGTACAAGGAATAGTATAGAAAAGCAAATATGATTTAGTATATTGAAATGTGGTAGGGTAAAATTCATGGATGGGTTGCAAGGAATAAAAGGGCACAATGTAGTCAAAAGAAATAAATCTGCAAACAAAAGGAGCAAAGTGACATTATATGTGAAGTGAATCCAGGAATTTGGGTGTTAGGGTATATTCAGAGCATTTTGTAAAAATACAAGAAGAGTAAACCTTAATTATATTGTATGAGTACATTATAAACTGGTCCTCCAATAGTAGATTATACAACTTTCAGGAGATGAAATATTATAATAGTGTGGGAGTTTAACTTCCCAGACTTCAGTTGAAAAACCAACTTGTCCAAGGTTGCAAAAATGTTGCTAATTCCTCTGCTTTCTTAGGAGTTCTTTCATTTTTCCACAAGGTTGAATAAGAAACAAGAAAGTTAGCTGCCCTAACAAAGTTGGTTGAAGAGGTAAAAGTCATGGGAACCTGGGAAGGAATGAGCATGTCATTTTAGGATTCAAGAAACTGTTGAAAGAGGAATTAAATCTTACTTTTATATTCATACTTGATGTTAGGACACCAATTTCACTAAGTTTACAAAAGAATAAGATTGGATCCCACAATCTTCTTGGGCAGAAGAAGTTCAGTACAATTGGAAAATTCTAAAAAATAAAATAAACTAGAAGTACAGTTGTATGTCATCTAAGAAGAAAAGAAAAAAAGAAAAAAGGCAGGGAGGGAGGGAGAGAGGAATGATTGGCAGTGTTGCATATATTTAGCTTGTGAAATAGAACACTGTAAGGAGACATAATAGTCTTCAAATATATGAAGGTGTGCTACAAAAGACAAGATGGACTTCAGTGTGATTCCAAAGACAAAACAAAATTGGTTTGAAATTAGAATAAATCATATTTCAGTTAAACATCAGGATTAATTTTCTAATAATAAGAGCTATTCAGTTATAGAACAGATTGCCTTGAGAGGTGTGGATTACCATTCACTGAAAATGGCTATTTCCATTGGATGTTGTAGTGTTATATTCTTAATGTTTATTTCAAAAAATATTCAAAATTGGGTTGCTAACGTGCTTGTATCTTATGATGGCAGAGTCATTTAATACAACCATGCATTTTGTCATTTGTTTAGTTTCCTATATAGATAAATTATCCTAGTTTCAGTCCTAAGGATAAATGGGAATTCAAAAAAAAAAAAAAAAAGAAGAAGAAGAAGAAGAGGAGAAATGAAGCAACAATCTTGGCTAATGAGATCTTCCTCACCATGGTAGATGACTGATGAAATAGGATTGGGCTTTCAGATTGACTATAGGTCTTATTTGTAATATCTTTCTCTTTTTTCCTCATTTTTAAAAGATTCTTTAAAAAGGAAGATTCCCCAAATCAAGACACAGCTACACGACTATTGAGCAATGTCCATCCATCAAGTAATGACATGCAAGTATAAAACAGAGAATACAAAGCATTTGTATCATGATGGATCATCTCAAATATAATACTTTTAACAACAGAGGCACATTGCACTTTCATCTGAAAGTCTTGGTAATAATTCATCAGCTTGGGAGAATTTGAGCAGCATACAGTCAAGTGAGAATGAGCTAGAATATGGAATTCATGCCAATTTAATCCAATTGCAAACTATATACATTTAAATTCAGGAATAAATTGAAATAAATTGAAATATAGTTATAAGCGCTTAGTTTACAGATGAAGGTTTTTCCAAATAACATGGATTTCTTCCCTTCTCTCTTAAAATCTTAGGCAATTACTTTGATTTTAATAAATGAATATGCTTACCATAAGTACCCCAAATTCTTTTTATTCTTTTAGCAGGATGGCAAAATATGTTCTTATAAATTTGCAATTTATATAATTTATGGTAATTTCCCATAAATTACATGGATGTATTGGAAGCTAGTTAATAATTAAAAGTCTTTTACTTTTTTCAACTCCCAAATAAGTGTTCAAGTAAATCTGACATGATGTCTAAACAATACAGGCATCACAAAAATAAATCATTTATGAAAAATATTTATTTAAAGAGCTGTAATTTACCCTGCATTTACCATATGCCATTCATCCAAGTATCAATATAAAATATTCATTAAAGAAACTCATTAAAACAAACTTCCATACAATGGGGTGACAAGCCAACAAAAAGCATCCATCATAGCAAGGCTTCAAGTTTTTATTAGAGCACCTAAGATGCTCTAATATTTCAAAGGGGGGGAAAAATCAAAAACATAACACAAATACAGTCATTGCAATTCCTGGATGACCAAGAGGGCACAATGGAAAAATATAATAAAGGTATAATAAAGGGAGGGGGGTGAGATTTCTTCATTTGTTTTCATTAAGTTGAAAGAATCCATGACAGTAAAACCAAATCTATTTTATTAATGATGAATAAACCTGATGTAATAATTAATGGGAAATCTATAGCTAATCTTAGAGGAAGAAGAATAACCAGGCATGTAATGATGTTTAGGTCTGCCATAGCAGAACTTTCTGCAGCTGCCTGTAGCTGCAAGTAATAAAAGCAAAGCAATCAGCTGTGAACATCAGCAGCTCCAGACTGAAGGGATGATACTAAACACTCAAACTTAGCCCCATTTTTTTTTTTCTAAGGGGACCAGGGTAAGATCCTCCACAGCTTTAGCTCAAACTGACAGTGGAATTTAGGATGAGCATCTGGAACTTTTTGACAAGTTTTAATATTCTCACTTGAAAGTTCCTATGCTCTGTGAAATTTCTTTGACATAAACATATACTCAGAGTCACAATCTGAATCCACCAACTCTAGCGTGAATATCATGGGAGCCACATCAAAACTCTGCAAAGCCTCCATATATAGCTGTATTCATTAGGAAGTTCTGTTAAATATCCACTTCCACATAGACTGATATTCTATTAGACGGTTGATCTGTGATTAAATGTTCTAATGAAATTAACAAGCTTTGCTGTATGGAACATCTGGAGCTATGTTTAATTTTATGTCAAACATATACAGGAAACACCTGTCTAGGTGAAGTAATTTTTTAAAAATGACATTAATCCATCTGTTGTGGAAATGTATGTCACCGTTGTCACATTAAAAAAGCAGTATCAACAAACATTGAAAGCCTAAATTGCCTTGGAATGTACACTTTCTAAAATTAACAAAAAATTCATTTATCCAAATGTTAGCATGTCAGTCTCCTTTCATACTGAATCAAGATTCCTTTCTTCATTTTGGACTGAGAATGTCTTTCAAACATGGTAGGATAAAATTTCCAGATGTGAAATGAGTCTACATATTTATAAGATTAAAGCTATGGTGATTTCTTACCTGTACCAAAATAATAATCTTAATGATTCATTAAGTAAATTAAGAATGGTGCATATGAAAACCAGAAACCAAAGTAAGGAAGCAAGGTAACAATAGTGTGAATGAAATACTTTATTTCAATACATTGCAAATATTTTCAGCATTTCACCCAAACAATATGATTGTGTTAAATATCACACACAACCACATAAAGAATGCAGAAGATTTCCATTTAACTTTCTAACAGTCTGCCTGTTTATAGCTACCTTATATATATTTAAAATGCTTTAAGGATATTTATGAAAGAATCAAATCCATTTATTGCAGTATATTTTATCTTGCACAGACAGAATACCAATGATGGGATATTCTACTTTTATAGGAAGTAGTTTAGTTCTTCAAAACATTTCTCATTGGCAAATAAATAATAGAATAGTATGACATAAGGTGTTATGGATAGGGTACCCCATGGATTATGTATGTGTGCGTGTGCGCACTCTATATCTTTTGTCCATGGAGGCTGGAACCAGGGGTATATGGGGGGTGGGGAGTTTAAATCTACAAGATGGCAAACAAGTTTAGGTAATTGTAGTCCTGGTCCTTGTGTGTGCACAATGTTGTATATACAATGAAGGCAAGCTTCACCTTAGCTGAGGTTTTTTGATAATGTACAGAAAGTGTTAATTCCATTTTCTGGAAACTGCCAGATTTGATCCAAAATAGCAGTTAGAAGCATCTTTGGGAATTCTTCCTGGGGAAATTTGGCAGAAATTTCCAAGAAAACAAAACCTTCAAGAATACCATCAGGAACCGTCATATTTCTAACTTGGCACTAGGATACCCTAAATAAGTAAAATTTCAAGTTGCACTGATTTTGTTTCTTATCCAGTGAAATTTCAATCACTGCAATAACAATGTTATCAATATAAATACAAAATAAATACAAATAAAATACAAATTTTATTTGTACAAATAAAATAATTTTGCAGCAGTTGCATTTCTCAAGAGGCTTCTCTGCTCATTATTATGCAGACAAATCATGCAAGAATGAAGGAGGCAAGTCCTACTAACACTGTAGTTTACCTCCACAGATTCCTTGTTTGCTTATGGATCTGAAGGCTGCTCAGTTTTGCAAGGGACAAGGAGAGAGTCAATCTGTGAACATCAAAGCAGTCAGGACTACAATAAATGCTGGACTTCCACAAGAGAGCAAAATAGTTTATGGCCTCAGCACAAAATAACCTTGCTAAAGCACAGGAAAAACAGAAGGATGGTGTGATTGACAAGCTATGGCTTATACATATGAGGTGGGGCAAAGGGTCATGATCCCAATCCCACTTTGGCAGGAAGACTGTAAACAGACTAAGAGGGACCATTTGACAGCATTAGATAGGTCAACAACACCATCTTCCTCTCAAAGCTTCCAGGCAGAAAGTGGAGACACCAGCTCTACAATTCAAACATAAGCAAGTTGTACAAGGAAGTGGCAGGAAAGCTCTTCAGAATCTGCAGGAGTCAGAGCATTCACTGGCTTTGCCCAGAGAAGGCAAACATAATAATTGGCAAAAAAAGGAAGGCTTTTCTCTCTGCAGGGTTACCTTTACACAGAATGGGTTGTCAGATGACAGAGGTACACAGTTCAGCCACTGATGTGTTTGCAGGCAGGGCAGGACTCTGCTTAACAAGAGTCTCAAGTGAAATTTCACAAGACTGAGAAAATGGGGATATAGCTTTCCATTATAATATAATTATCTCAGCCTTCTTGCATAAAACACTGTCCCTCAAATATAGTCCCCTATGTTTGGGGAAATACCAAGGTAGAAATAATATAAAAATTCCCCTCATAAGTAGTGACAGTACTCTAACAAATCATCCAAACTGGGCTGAAGTTTTAGTCATGGCTGAATTGATATAGCCTTTTCTGATAATTTTAATTTGCTATTTAAAAAAGAAAAAAGAAAAAGAAAACATTTTGAGGAAAGCTTTTAAAAAACCAACATTTCTGTCACATGTTACGTTTTCAACCTTAGGAAAAAAAGTTGTGGGAGCCAGGTTCTAGGGAAATTTTCAATATGTAAGTCAATTCACATTGACTCTATGTTTTAAGAAACATTCAGGCTTTGGATCAAGGTAGTAAGCAGAGGCAACCAGAGACTGCATTAACCTAGTCATGTTTGAAGAATACCCACTTTGGCTGAACAGTCCCAATACAGCATAACTGTCACCTGGTGGACCGCTTTTGCTATGAATGGATGCTTTGGACCAGATGTTCCCCTGCAGAAAAGTAGTAATTTTGATAACACATCTTCTTCTCCTATATATCTGCATTCTTCTAGAGAGCCCCAAATCCTTCTAGAGCAGGTTTTAATTGATGAATACCCCCTTCCTTCATTCCTTTCCTGAATCAGGAGTCTTTTTAAACATAGTCCTTTCATTTATGAATGGACATATTTAGGTCCAATTGAATCACTTGGCACCCCCGATAGTTCATATAATTATCCTAATCTCACTCGCCCACTTCCTAGTTCCACTTCCTTCTTTGTCTATGGTTCCATGAATATTAGTGGGTGGGTCCTTAAGCTCCAATTGTTGTTCAAAACTGTTGTTTTTGGAACTAATAGGCATTGCTCGACAAACTTAAAGTTTATATGAATCTTATAATTTCCTTGAACTTTTCTTGCTTTCTACCTTGAAACTGTTCATTTGTGTGGATATAGGTGTGAGAAACTGGCTATAGATCTTTGTATATTATGCTTATTCATGTAGCAAAATGATGTCCAAGGACTTGGACTTGAAAATAATATGGAGTATACCATTTCAGGGTATAGAGTGGACTATCCACTTTGAATGCACACTGCATTTTAAAAACAGTATTTAGTTTTTAAGTTTTTATTTAGATAAAAAGTATCCCTCCAGGGAGAAACATGTTAACTAATCTCTTGCATGTTAATTGGAATTTTCTTTTGAATCTGCCCCCTAAAGTGTTACCGTCTATTTTACCACCTTATCCTGCAATATGCATAGACAGGGCACTTTTAATTATGCATTTTAATTCTGCTGCTCTGTATTTAAAGGGAAGTCTAAGGTACAGTATTAGGATGGCTGTTTTCCATAACAAATTGTGATTAAAAAAAAAATCCTTAACAAAACACTCCAGTTTGTAGAATTACAAATAATCTCCTTAATTAATGTCATAACTATTATTTGTAGCTTACTTCCAAATCTACTTGTATGTCAGGTTAAGCTAAACATGGATGATTTCCCTTTTATAGGGAAAAACCCTCATCCTCATTTAAGCAGGACTAAATCTCCAGTTTTTGTCTTAAAATGGCTGTAGTAGCAGAAGAGGGCTATGGACTTTACCCTCTACGTTCCCCGAAGGGCTCTTGGAAGGTTATAAGATCTGTCATTCTCTTCCTAAGCATTTTTGTTGACAGAGTCCTTATCTGCTTAGACAATATCTTGATTTCAGCCAATTTGGAAGGGCTCCTAAGGCTGAATCCTTTAGCCAGAGTGCAGCTAAATACTGTAATCCTTTCCCCCAGTTTAGATTTTCTTGGATTTTCAACTATTAATGCTGCCGCTTTAACAGAACTTGCCCCCCAAAAGAACCCACAAGACAGGTTTTTCAAGATAACAACTCTACTGCTTATTTCTCTCTATGTAGGGCATGCAACCCTTCCTTGGTTGTTGGACTTTTTGAGAGACTATCATCCAATATTTTAGCAGCATAGTATTGAACACTGATTGTTTTCAAACCTGTGTAGATAGCAATGCTAAACTTTGCTTTTATATCAGCTTTGCGATGATTTTATTATAATGCTACGACTATGTAAAAACAAATAGTGGCAAGTGTTTAGACCTTAAATCAATAAGCTGCAGAATGAATTATTCTAAAGAGAGAGATTGATAGCTTAGTAAAAGTTTGAACATGGATTTTCACTGGTGTTATTAAGGGTGACTGAGGGCTAACTATATCCTGTCTTTAATCAGGAACTTGCCTGCAGAGTCTGTGTTTTGATGAGTCCTGCATAACATAACTCCGATAACACTATCCATGGGGTGACTTTGAAGATGATTTGGAAACTGGCCTAAAACACAACAGCTAGAACTTTAATTTGCAGGGCACAGAAGAAATAGGCAAGACTATGTTATCAATCAATCACTCAGTCAATTAGTCAATCAATCAATATTAAATAACTTCTCCTAAAAATGCAGTTATTTTACTCCTGGCTGCATTAGCATTGGTTGACTATATTATTTTCTTAGCTCTTATGCATTTTAGTCTTTTCAATTAATGGTTGTAATATATTTTTTATTGAATATTATTCAACACCTGAATTCACTTGTTGAGATCAGGGGCTATATAAATTGATTAGAAAAATAAAATAAATAAACATAGCTGTGAAACAATACATTAGAAAAAGAGTAAATATACTGAGGTTAAAGGTAAAGGTTCCCCTCGCACATACGTGCTAGTTCTTCCCGACTCTAGGGGCGGTGCTCATCTCCATTCAAAGCCAAAGAGCCAGCGCTGTCTGAAGACATTTCCGTGGTCATGTGGCTGGTATGACTAAACGGCAAAGGCACACAGAACACTGTTACCTTCCCATCAAAGGTGGTTCCTATTTTTCTACTTCCATTTTTTATGTGCTTTTGAACTGCTAGGTTGGCAGAAGCTGGGACAAGTAATGGGAGGTTGCCCCATTACATGGCACTAGGGATTCAAACCACTGAACTGCCGAACTTTCGATCGACAAGCTCAGCGTCTTAGCCACTGAGCTACCAAGTACTAAATCTCAAAAGTGCAGAAGTGCTATTTCATACATTATCTGGTAATTCAAACTGAATCTGCATGAGAGATGGTCATAAGATTGCAGACATGAATCCCACAATGTTTGTTATTTATTTATTTATTTATTTATTTGTTTGTTTGTTTGTTTGTTTGTTTGTTTGTTGAATTTGTATACTGCCCTTCTCCCAAAAGGGACTCAGAGCGGTGGACAGCCAAAATTAAAATACATACAATACAAAAGTTAAGATAGCTAAAATAAATTAAATCAATCGGCCTCCCAATTTAAAACCCCAAGTCTATAAAATTTAAAAATTCCCATTAAAAAACCATTTAGGCTAGGCAGGCTTGCTGGAATAAATAAGTCTTCAGGGCCTTACGGAAGGTACGGAGGTCTAGGATCAGTCGTATTCCAGGAGGTAGCTCATTCCACAGGTGGGTGCCCCACAGAGAAGGCTCTCCCCTGGGGGCCACCAGCCAACATTGCTTGACTGACGGCACCCTGAGGAGGCCCTCTCTGTGAGAGCATATTGGCCGGTGGGAGGTTATCGGTAGCAGCAGGCGGTCTTGTAGGTACCCTGGCCCTAAGCCATGGAGCGCTTTAAAGGTAAGAACCAACAACTTAAAGCGCACCCGGAAGACCACCGGGAGCCAGTGCAGCTCGCACAGGACAGGTGTTACATGGAAGCGCCATGCCGCTCCCATAATCACCCACGTGGCTGCATTCTGGACCAGTTGGAGCCTCCGGGTGCTCCTCAAGGGGAGCCCCATGTTCACAACATTGGGACAGTATAAGCAATTTTTCAGGAATGGGTTTTCCAGAACTAGTGGTTAGGAATCTGTCCTGAATTGTTGGAGACCTAGGATGAACTACTTTTTCAAAGCTGGTAAATGTACCTGGTGTTTGAATGGAATGACAGGAAGCATATTCTGAAACAGGAATGTTTGCAAGGGATTGAAAATATCCAATAACCACAATCATGGTGATTGAAGCCCTGACCATTTTTATGTATGTCTCAAAAGTACTGGGAGGGGCAAGAACAAAAGCTAAATTTGGCTTCATTTTATTTTTAATTAATTTTTATTGTATGCGGACATCCTTTGTCCCATGAAGCGAGGTAATACCATAGCAATTCCACAGACCTTTTGAGACTGAAACATTGCGTCTGGTATAAATCGCAATGCAAAACACTGAGTAGTAAAGGGGTATCCTGAAAATTGGTCTCTTGCATGACCAGGAGCTCAATCTCCAAGTAAAATGACATTGTTGGATATAAACTACTGTTTTAGGCAGCAGTTTGGTTGAGAGGGAGAAACAAATCACATTGATTATTTATTTATGTAGTATGGTTTCACTCAATAACAATTCATTCAATTTTATTATTGCAAAGGGAAAAAGTACAAACAGCTAATCATGCAGTGGCAGGCCCCAAGAACGATAGTGTCTCAAGGATTTTTTTTTCTTATGCCACCCCCTAGACAATTCCAGCATATCTGATCAGTTAAGAAAGAGCTGCCTGAATAATCCCTGGCTTCAAGTGGCTCTCAGAAGAGGAGAAAGATTTAGAGATCAAATCCAATTTTCATATAAATAGCACCATTTTTTTATGGTTTCTATGCTGCCTAAAGTCTGAATTCAGAAAAGACAGGGAGCTTTACATAATGACTACCTCTTGTAGCTACCCTCTGCCAAATTGTCCATTTTATAATTCATGTATTTTTTATATTAAAACTAGAATAAACTACTGTTATTGGAATTCTTTGTTTAAAAAAAATTCAGAGAGGGAGAGAGAGAGAGAGAGGAGTATAATGTTTTTCTAATGTTATAAAGGACACTCCAGTGTTTAAGACAGACAAAAATCCCTCGAGTAATCAGGTCAAATGCAAATTCAAAGTAATATTATAAAATGCACTTTCTCTTTTCTTTTGTTACAATAAGTAGAGCCAGTGCCTGGAGTTTAAATTGTCCTAGACTTAAATATAAAATAAAACTTAAGGAAAGCAATAAGGCTAGAAACATCAAGAATATTCAGCAGATAAAAGATGTCAGGTTGTACTGTTTTATAATATTGTACAGTCCTCAAATAGTGACCTCACAATGTTGGTGTCACAGAATCATTCTTGGAGGAATGAATGACAAAAGCCATGATGAGTGTCATGATTACACCTTTGAAGCTTCAATATGGTATGCTTTCACTGATCAGTTATGTGGTTGTGGCACCATTGTGACTTTTTTGACCTTTCCTTGTCACTGAGTCCCTGGTTCAGCCCATGTTAAAGGATAATCTGCCATGCACAAGAAAGCAGTTGCAAGTATATATTTTGGCTTATGAATTTAATAAGATAATTACTATATAATTACTATTACTATAGCTGATAAAAACAGCTAACAGTCAGACAGATGTTTAGCCTGGATTTGGCATTTTTATCCACCTATTGAGTCATTCCCAAGGACCTGGGATAAGCAGATGTTGTTTAGTGGTGTTAAAAGGTATGGTTGCAGGATGTAAGCTGTTCCTAGTAAGGATGCCTTTTGCAATTGACTGATGGTGGTTTTGTCAATGCCAAAGATGTTCAAGTGGGGCTCCAGGTATTTTGGGATTGCACCCAAGGTGCCTATCACTATTGTCACAATCTTTCCTTTCTTTTGCCACTGTGATTCTGCTTCTATTTATAAGTCTTTGTATTTTTTGAAATTCTCCGGTTCTTTCTTTCTATTCTGTGTTTCCAGTTACTGCCACAGCCACAATCCAGACTGGCAGCATCTTCCTAGCTTCTCTACTCCTTGGGATATCTTCTAAGTGAACTTTCAATATATCAATATCCTGCTTTCTCTTTGTAGGATATTTACATTTAAAGTTATGTGAATTTTCTTTAAAATCAAACTGTCCTTTCCTTCAGTTCACAAGGATGGATATTCTAGGTCTGGCAGCCAATTAGTGTCAAAGATAAAATCTCTATGAATCCCAGTACAATTGTAGACATACATCCTTTCTCTTTAGCTAATAAACAAAATATTTAAAAATTAATAATATATAGGCAATAATATCTATTCTACAAAACACCTGACAATCTTCAATAAAACCTACTTTCTTGACAGCCAGTACAAGAATCATGTACTTGTAACTTTCTTCTGTCAGGAGACATTCATAGCTGCTGAATACAAGACAGCAATAAAAACATAGAAGAGAGTAAATATAACTGTAGAATTAAAACAGAATTTTACAAAGAATATTCAAAGGCTAGGAAAACAAATAAAGAGACATCTGAAGACCAATACAATTTTTTGATCTGTTTAATATATTCATTGGTAGAGCACCACCATATATTTCTTGTCCAGTATTTTTCATACATTTGCTTATGTTTTATTCCCATATAATAAATAAATAATAAATAAATATCCATATAATAAAGAAAAAACAAAGAAAAAATTGTAACTGTATTTGCAAGCTCCTTATATGGAGAGTTTGTGCCTACATCTTCTTATAACTTGAATAATACTTTTATGTAAATTGCTTTTGAATCTTCTTTAAATGCAAATCACCTTGCTTTTATTCTTTGATATGTAAATTTCCCTCATGCAGCCTTTTAACCTTATGTAAGCTCCTTCTTTTTAAAACGTATCTGTAGCTCTCTGTATACAACTTCTACAGTTTTTTTTTTTTTACTAGATGCATTATTTGTGTATTTTTGCTTTCTGGCAATAAATAGTTATAATAAATACGCATCAAATCACTTGATGCTAGAACTCATGCTTAGATTCACCCCTGGTGGAGTTTTTTTGACATCTATGATGACAGAATTTCTCAAGACTGAGATATCAGTGATTCAATGGGCAACAGCCACCCAGTTTCACAGCCAGGAAGAACAGGGAAAAAAAATCATTCAACAGTGAGATGTAGAAGAAAGAAGCACTAAAATTAAACTACCACAGGTATAAAAGGGGGAAAAAATCATCTTCATGTTAAAAGTGATGTTTTTCTGGAAGGCCACAAAGATTCTAATCCAGCCATATCATGTTGGGTAGCCTAGACCCTTAAGCCAAGTATGAACCTAGAACCTGATTAAGTTGTGTGGTGTTATGTATCAGTGAAATTCTGCAGAGATCTTGCTAGTGAGCCTGACATTCATGTCTCTGTACATAAGGATTTCTCTACCCTCTCCCCAGAAAGTATTTATCTCAGTTTGAAAGGCTGATAAATTGCAGGTTCTGAGAGTGACATTAAGACCTCCGCAAGGAAGTTTTTCAGATCTTCAACTAATATAATATGATATAATATGCTATAACATGCTATATAATGTTATAATATAATATGTTATATGCTATATTAATATATAATATATATTATATAATATGCATATAATAATATAATATGCTATAATATAATATGCTATAATGCTATAATATGCTATAATATAATATGCTATAAGATAACATGCTATAACATAACATAACATAACATAACATAACATAACATAACATAACATAACATAACATAACATAACATATATTACAGTATAATATATACATGCTCAAATAGATAACAGTCAGAGATAAACCATACAAAAGGTAAGTTGCCTTTTTTAGGAAGATCCTATCTTCCATTGCAAACAAACAAACAAACAAAAATCTCTGTCATCTATATTTTTTCCTGTAACCTAGTTTCCCTTTAAAAATCTTTCTCACAACCGAACAATCCTTAATATGTATGATCCCAAATGTTTTAGATCAATAATCATATTTCTCATTCATCCTTTTGCATGAGGGATAACAGAAAGAAGTGTACTCTTTATCACCATTCGGTTGATCTCCATGAACTGCAGAGCACTATAAGGTCTAGGGGTCTGTTCTGGTCATGTCAGCTCCTCTTATGATTTAGAAGCCTGAAAAAACAGGATTCAAAAATGTGAAGGCAACATAGATTAGAGCTAAACTGGTGTTATAGAAATGGCTAGTTATATATTAATGAGTAAAAGCAAAAAGTTGAGGTTGGAGTGTGTTTATCCTGTACTGTGCTAGCAAGAGTTGGAAGTCAATGCTCCCTTTTCTTTTACTTTCCCCTTGTATTTCACACCCCCTTTTCCCCATTCCCTTTCCCTCTCTTAATTTACTATTTTCTTTGATTTTCTTTGTATTTTATATAATAAAATAAAAATGGTTAAAAAAAGTTTAGAGCTAAACTAAATGTATTTTAGCTACATGCTATTGCTTTTTAACTCATGGATGTATACAATAAAGAAATTTATACATTCCAGACTACTAATAAAAAAATCACTGCCAGATATAGGTGATATTTGGAGAAGATGAAAATAACAAAGGATTTCCACCCAGTAATTATCTGCACCAGTATAAGTGGGTATCAACAGAGTTGTAATGCACTGATAATGTATATCATGCTAATGAATACTTGTGCAGAAGTTACCAATTGAAAATTTTGTGACAAGCCACTTTTGTGCAGGAAAAAAAATTAGAGGACCCTAAAAACAGCTTTATTATAAATAAAAATTAATACACTTAATCCAAGCATCAACATTTCAGTTTAGGCATAAAGTACTCTTAAACTGTGTGATATTATTCATTACATGTATGTAAAGCCAACATAACAGGCTTATTCGGGGAAAACGCCAAGTGATACATTAGGTACACAGTCCTTACGTATGCGCTGTTCAGAAATGATGATGAAGCAACTATTAGAACTTTATGGCTCCAATCTTCCTTAATCTTCAATAGCTTCATGAAAAGCTGTACTTTTGCTACAAATGAAGATATTGTAAGGGCAGAATTCCTTCTTAGTGAACACTTAAAAAATACTCCAGAATGTTTTAAAAGTGATACTGAGTACATGGGGAAGTATATTGAAACCATATTCCCACCTAGTGCGTTTGAGAAGATTGATCAAAGAAACAACTGAGAGAAGGCTTTCATATACAATTTTAAAAAATGCATAGGTTCTCAATTTTCACATTATGATCACTACCAAAATTGTGCCTTGTTAGAAACACTTTAAAAGCACAAACTGGCATTTTAAAGATGTTGGCTTTATTAAGATATGTTATGATTATACAGTCAAAATCCTTAGCTGTTACTCATGCTTATTTATATTCCCAACAGATCTGAGGGGTTCTAGGTTATGTAAGGCCGATACAGGGCATACAACATTAGATCTGGTCTGGGTGTATATGACTTCAGTTTCCCCAGTGGGTTGTGAACCCCGATGAAGCCAATGTATTACATAAGTGGTGGTATAGAAATGTGGTAAATACAATAAATAAAGCTACACGCTTTCCTCCCTTCAATTGTTTTAACTGCAAAATAGCATATATCAATTGTGCAGTGGGGCTAAAATGTGACAGAGTTTATACTGTAATCAGATGGCAAGATAAATGAGCACTGGAAAAGTAAGTGGACCTATTGTTAAGCTTGCTGGTTCTTTCCCAAGATATATAATCTCTTCAGCCTCCATGTCACAGAAATATCTGGTTTGAATATCATGTCTGTAAAGCTAAAAATGAATCCCCAGCTTCTAACTGAATGCCTGAGAATATTTTAAGAGATAGAAATAATAATCATAACAAATGGCTTTAAAATAGGCTGGTTTCCAACAATTACACCTTCAGCATATCTAGTTGAATGTTACAATTCCCCTCCCGCACACTGAAAGCTAAAATAGCTCGCCCGCTGCTTCTTGTGCAGGGGTAAAATGGCCACCTCTATTCTCAGTGCATTATTCTTCCAGTGAGCTGCTCAGTTTTAAGCTAAAATGAGGAAAAGACAATGCTACTTTCAGATCCAAGCTCTTGATAAAGAGAATGACACTGTGGGAGAAAGAGTAAAATGTCTGGAAAATTAAGACTTATGGCGATGTAATGACCCAAGAAGGAAGCGCTTTCACTACAGAGAATTCCCCACAGTAATCTTAGAAATCTCATTATGGAGTGATCCTCTGTTACTTCAAGAACAGTCTCAGATACAATTCCATGTAATAACAAAAGGTGCTGTGTGTCGATTAAATCCTAACTCTTCAGCATCTCTAATTCCAAATACACAAAATGAGAAGTGTAGCATGTCACTTAACTATCCCCAGAGTTGCATTTGATCATAAACCTTATTCTTGATATGCATCTGTATCAAAAATAGCACACAGACGTTTATTGAATTGTTTTGTTCTTGTTTTAAAATTTCCAGATATATTGAAAATTTTTAGGGGGAAATGCAAATAACACCTGGAGGTTTATCTGTGTCATCAGGGTCACCTGAGTGGTGCAAATTGGTGTGGATCCTTCTTGGAACTGTTGAAAGGATTGTGCTGTAGATTGGAGATAGATGATGTTGTATTCCTCCCCCTCTGTTGAGAGAGGGCTGTTCAATTTTGACATAGATGGCCTCTTTAAGTAGGTAATCTATAATGAGTGTGTACAAAAAGCCATTATTCCTTTTAGGAAAATTAAGTATTTTAGAGAATTTTAGGAGAAAAGAAGTTTATAGTAATGGATGATAACCTACACTATGGGATTAATGATAATCCATCTTTGCCAATCCTTTCCTCATCACCTGTTTCTCAGTGCTATGTAGACATAAGGCTAAAATCAGCCCTGAGATTAGACCCTGGTTAGTGGTTAATATATTAATCTATATACAGGTAGTCCTTGATTAGACCCTTGATCAGCGTTCCAGAAAAACCCCAACTCCAAGTAAAGACACGGAAGCAAGCATTTTTCCAAAGTTCTCTTTATAGAATAGGCAAACTGGCACATCTGGGAAAAGCCAATTCTAAAAAGCCCAGGTTTTCCTTCAGTAAGTCAAAGCTCCCAAAACCATCTCCTTTCTCCCCTGTTGATCACATGCTCCAATCAACATCCGTTTCATCTCGACCCAGTCCCCTGACCACTCCTTCTCCAGATGCTGGATCGCCCTGACCTTGACCAATAGGAAGAATGCTATTATGTCTACTAACAACTCCCCTTCTTAATCCCCGCTCCTACTTTTCCACACATGAGAAGGTGGCAGCATTGAAGCTTCCGGCCTAATATGGCTTCCAAAGCTGACACTTGAGATTAGACCCTGGTTAGTAGTTAATATAGTAATCTACAGTATATACAGGTAGTCCTCGATTTACCAAAATCCATTTAGTGACTGTTCAAAGTTACAATGGCACTTGTTACAATGGCATCATATTTATGATGGCACTGAAAAAAATGACAATTTTTCACACTTATGACCATTGCAGCATCTCCATGGTCACACAATCAAAATTCAGATGCTTGACAACTGACTTATATTTATGATGGTTGCACTGTCTTAGGGTCATGTGATCATCTTTTGTGACCTTCTGACAAGCAAAGTCAATGGAGAAGCCAGATTCATTTAACAACCGTGTTACTAACTTAACCACTGCAATGATTCACTTAACAACTATGGCAAGAAAGGTCGTAAAGTGGGGCAAAATTAACTTAACTACTGTCACTTAAATGTCAAAACAGACATTTTGGGCTCAATTGTGGTTGTAAGTCGAGGACTCCCTGTACAGAGTCAAAATAAGGAAATTAAAAGCAGTTTATGAATGGCATACAGATCTCTAAGACAAAGGACGTATCAAAAAGGAGAGAAGCAGTTTTAAGGGCCTACAGGTAATGCAAAGTTTCTTAGTGGAGCCAGTCTGAGGTAACTTTCTAAAGGAGTATTTCAGAGTAGGATGTAAAACTTTCTGGCTGAAGATCACGCTGAGTGTTTGAGTAATAGGAGAATGAATCTGCTTAATGTTATAATTGAGGTAGCCAGGGATTTTTCTTCTTCCTAAAACTTAAACCGCAAAGCCTTGCTGTCTGCAGAATATAACATAGTGTTCTGTCTCTGAAGTCTCTTGAATATTGGCCATTTTCTTATTCTCATGTATTTCCTTTTGCTATGCCAGGTACCCATAGGAATAACAGTGCAGCACACAGGATTGCTCTGAAGAGCAAGTAGAATTGAAAGAGAAGGAGGGCAGGGTTGTAACAAAGGTTTGCAATGACCAGAAAAACATTATTCAAGTGCTCATACAGAAAGATTTCTCATTGATTTCAAGAGATTTGTAGCATCCAGAATATTTTTTTTCCTTCCCCTGCTGTATAATTCTGAACAAAGACAGGCCTCTTTAATTAAAACTCTGTCCTGTATTACAGGTAGTCCTTGATTTACAACCATTCATTTAGCAACATTAAAAATAGTGACTTACAACCGTTCCTCATGCATTTCTATCATCATAGTATCCTCATAGTCACGCAATCAAATTTTGGGTGCTTGGCAACCTTCATGTATTTACAGTTGCAGTGTTCTGGGATCACATGATCACATGATTTGAAGCCCTCACAGTTGGTTTATGACAAGCACAGTCAAGGGGAAGCTAGATTTGCTTAACAAACATGTGATTCACTTAACAACTGCAATGATTTGCTAACAAACTATGACAAAACAGGCTGTAAATTGGGCATGACTCACTTAAAAACCGCCTTGCTCAGGGGTAGATTCTAAATTTTTTTACTACCAGTTCTGTGGGCTTGGCTTATTTTGTGGGTGTGGCTTGATGGTCATGTGACAATTATTTAGGATTTAGCAGAGGTACTGATCTACCAGGCTTTTAACTGCTTGCAGAGCTGTACCGATCTACTCATGTATTTTTGCAGACACTGATCTACCCATTTATTTTTGCAGGCACTGGTCTACCCATTTATTTTTGCAGGCACTAGTCTACCCATTTATTTTTGTAGGCACTGATCTACTCATGTATTTTTGCAGGCACCGGTCTACTCACTTGTTTTCTTTTAACACTGATCAGCTGTAGGGCGGCCCTTTGAAGCCCCGCGGCAAGAGTTTAAATAGTTTTTTTTCCCTCTAGCCAACAGCTGGAACTCAGGAGGCAGCAATAGATTGGGAGTGGGGCCAAATAAAAGGTAAGAATAACGCAGGGGGTGGGTGCGGGGGAAGGGAGGTGGGGGTCCCCAGAACTGGTTCGGTGACATCATATCGTCCCCGCTACCAGCTCGGCGGAACCGGGCGGAACCCACCACTTGCACCACTTGCTTAATAATGGAAATTGTGTCCCCAGTTGTGGTTGTAGGTCAAGGACTACCTGTAATAACATAAACTGGTACTTTTGCATACAGATCAAAATTAATATAAGGTGGATTAGTTTGCCCAGAACCATACAGTTTATACCTATGATTGGTAAACAAAGAGGTCATGGAATGCTAAAGGCAGTTTCCTCATCTCCAGGTGGATGGATTGGGTTGAGAGAAGACAGAAAAAAACAATCATGGTTGGGTGGAATTGATGAAATCCTCACAAAGACAGTGGTAAGAAATGTAAAGAGAAAAAAGGTAACGATGAAATGAGGCAGGGATGTGGTGGAAGCAAAAATGGTGTGCAAAGATGTAAAGATATATAGAGGTCTGGTTTTATCTACCATTTATCTCAAAATAAATTGTTGGATTGCCTCCTGATCCATCCATTCCATTCTGTTTTCCCTTATACAGTTCTGCTATTCTTTCTTTTTCTTTCAGCCAGTCTATTCCATTCTCCCTCTAACTACACAGTCTCTCAATTTTTGTGCCAATGATTATGGTTGAACTTTGGTGACCATGATGAAGATTTTGCCTATTTGTCAGATTCTCCCAAAAATCTTAAACAGCTTAACACTCAAACAAGCAAAATTCCCACCACAACTCCAGAAAGCCTTAGGGATTACATCTTTTAAAGCAGCTTCTTGATTTAAGGCTGCTGTGTGTTTGGACTTATTCGAACAGACATGGAAAAGTGTAAATTAGTATGCCTCGAAAGTTCCACACCAAATTCCTCATTATATTAAATATGATCGTGTAGCCTGGCAACTCTTGAACACAAGAAACTCGGCTGAAATCGAGGGAGGAGTTTTGTAAGCAGTGGCTTCTATAATATTCCTTCGTTTTGCCAGCAACATTGCCGAAAAGGATGAAAAGAGCATTGTGATGTCACTCTGCAAGCTCTGCCTCTTTTCAGTATACGCATATGACATCACAGAGCAAGGGAAAAAGGATAGGGCTTTTGTCCTGACACTGCAACATTGCAGTGTCACTGCAATGTTGCACTGCACTGCAACATTGTCTTCATAAGTCTGAATCACTATGTCCTTTGTGTAGGTGCTGCTGTTTGGAAGGGCTGCTTGGAGTCATGAAAAGAACTTATGAGCCCATTTCTTCCTTTGGATCTTATTGCCATAGTATAGCTTTGGACTGGATTCATTCTAACACATAGGCTATTAGGTTTATTTAATGAGAAAAACAAGTTTGACAATTTTTGGCTTATGGAGTGAGAATAACCTTGGGAGACAGGAAAAGAGATATTGCCTAGGGAATGGTCAAAAAGAGGCAATGTAGCCTGCAGACGCATAATGGGCACAGAAAGAAAGAAAGAAACTCAGAAAGGACCCTCCCTAACTTATCAGATAGTAAAGGAGATGATGAGATATTTGTACTGGGACACTTGCAAGATTCTGATAATGTAGCTAAAGCAGAATGAGCTCATTTGATAGAGTTTTCTGTCTGGACTACCTGGGAAGGCTGACAATTCATGAATCTTTGCCAAAGCTCTCATTGTTATATTTAACAGTGCTAACCTTTGAAATTGGCCCATCCTATTTCATAAAAAGGTGAGCAGCTCTGTAATAGGGGAATATTTCCTCTGAAATCTTCCCATAGAACTGCTGTTGCCCAAGTGAGACTCCAGTATCCAATGATCACTGAGTGTCATTAAGATGGTCACTCTCTGTCATCTCGATTTACCTCACAGGATTGTTGTTGTGAGAGAATAACAAGTTTAGTACTGCACATAGTTAAAATGCATACTACTACTACTATACATACTATACAATTTAAATCTATTAAATCCTGTATTTTTTTAAAAAAATTGATTTATATGCCGCACTTCTCCGGAGACTCAGGGCAGCTTACAATGCGTTAAGCAATAGCCTTCATACTTTTGTATATTTATATAAAGTCAGCTTATTGCCCCCACAAACTGGGTCCTTATTTCACCTACCTTAGAAAGGATGGAAGGCTGAGTCAACCTTGAGCCTGGGGAGATTCGAACTTGCAGTAATTGCAGGCAGCTGAATGTTAATAACAGGCTATTAGTCTGCTGCGCCACCAGGCTCTTTTTATAATATTTATATCTATAGGTATTGATTACCTATATCCGTAATGGCGAACCTATGGCACATGTGCCACAGATGGCACTTGGAGCCATATCGGTGGGCACGCGAACTCAGCTCTGGCACACATGCGTGCATCGGCCAGCTGATTTTTGGGCCTTCTGAGCCCACTGGAAGTTGGCAAACAGGCCATTTCCGGCCTCCGTAGAGCCTCCAGGGAGGTGGAGAAGGTCATTTTCACCCTCCCCAGGCTCCTAGAAAGGCTCTGGAGCCCGGGGAGGGTGAAAAATGGGCCTACTGGCCCCGCCATGCCATCACATGCCAAAAGTGAGGGAAGCGTGGTAGTGGTGTCACGCATACATGTGCGGGGGCGGGGCGCATAGAATTATGGGTGTGGGCGCACACACACATGCAAACCCCCTGCGCTCCCCTCGCTTTTGGCATGTGATGGCAAAAAGGTTAGCCATCACTGACCTATATGATGACTTCTGGATGGGTAATGCTGTGTAAAGCTGTCATTTCTCTTAACTTCTCAGATTGCTTAATTTTGCTAATTCACAGTAAAATCTTCCCCTTCAGACAGTGATAAAAAGTCAAGTGTCACACTGAGTAATAATAAATAATCTTTTGAGGATACAGTACACAACTTTGGTTTGTACTATTACTCAATCATTTATGTGAAGTTTATGGTAATAGCAGTTCTACATGCATTGCATAACAAATCATTTGTACTTATATAAAATTTATTCTTACTACTTAAATTAACATTTGTTGGAATAGTTTTCAAAAAGTTACTGCAAATAGGTGCTACCCACCTATTTACACACATACAAACACACACATGCAGACACACACACACACACACACACACTTTGTCTAATTTTATTATTTCTTTTCCCCAAATGATGCATTTAGAAATCATGAAAAAACAATACTGTTATTTTTAAAGGATTTTTGCTGACCAGTCTAGAAATCTGTGATGTTAATTTTGCAGAAAAGCAAAACTGCATGTGTCTGATTGTTTCTCTTGAGTATAGATGTCCCTATCTTTAAGTTAATAATTTCACAATCAGTGATATGGAAATTTTCACATGAAAATAAAAATAGTCTCAGCCATATGTTATTCATCATTCGCTTCCAGAAAAAGAGCCCATTTATATATACAAATCCATCCTGAAACAAATTTGATTTCTGGGCTACTCTGTAGCATATTTTGATCTTTACTGAGTAATGAAGTCTTCATTTTTGTGTCTAAAAAAATTTCATGTATAATACAAACAACATTATCTCTAAAACTGCGATACATCATCATACATGCAAAACTAAAGCCTTGTGGGTATGACAGGCTGGCAAGTTAGATGAACCACTTCAATTTTCCATCAATCAAATTATAGTTTATTGTTCAGCTGAACTACCTCAGGCAACACAAATCTAAAAACTGTCATTTTGGAAACATTACATTTTTTTCCTGTCACATTATAACCCAAGCCATGGTCATAAAAAAGAATGTCATATTACTGGCTGTAATATTCCTTAATTTAGCAAGAGCTAATTCATCTCTAGCCTGTAAAGAAGGCCTCAAATTTGGAACTTAGTAATAGTGAAGAGACACTGATCTTGCCCAGCCCATTTAGGGCTAAGTAAATTATGGTGAGTTTTACTTGAATTATCAGATAATTCCACATTAGCACTTACCTTAGGGAAGAAAAGCTTTATGTTTTAAGATGATCAGATTTATATATTTTCCCTGCACCAGGATTGTAATCTACCTAATTAACATTTAAAATAGATGGTCCACTGAATCCTATGGTATGCATTTATGGTATGCATTTACACTCACATGGGCATCTTAATGAAATGGTAAGAATTGTATTTCAGCAGGGGGAAAAATGGTTTCTAGAAAGCTCAAAAAGTTAGAAACTAATTTCAGACACATTATAAAACTGTTTGAATTCTGTCACCCATGAGGGTATCAATGTCCTTTATGACATTTATCTTATGGAATTTCTTTCAAGTTGAAAAAACAAAACAAAAATAAAACAACTGCATTTTTTACTTACTCTCACAGTGTCGGTTTTGTTGATCACCTTAAGAAAGTGTCTTCTTGATAGCATTTGGAGCAGCGCTCATAATTTTCACTACATCTCTTTCAACTACTCACCTTAGTTTATATGGAAAAGAAATTGGTTTTGCTTTTTTACCCCTAAGAATATTTCAGTGGAATTCTGGTGAGTGGACCATCAGATATTTGCACTGCACCGTAGATGAGAGAGAAATGTGGAACTGTTGCAGTTGTTATGGGTCTCACTAAATAATCATATCACTGCCATTCAGTTCAGGGGTTACTACTGGTTCACAACAGGGCTGCACGGGTGCTTCTGCAATGACATTGGGGTCGGTGGGCAGAACCGCACCCCAGTTTTACTATCAGTTCTATAGAACCGGTCTGAACTGGGGGCAACCCACTACTGATTCAGTTAAATCCCAAAGAGAAATATCTGCTTCCCCAATGATAGAAACATGGACATAGTAGTACAATTCATTCATTCATTCATTCGTTTGTTCATTTGTTTGTTTGTTTGTTTGTTCATTCATTCTCCCTTTTCAGCATTCAGTTTTCTTGTCCAGCCTTAAATAGCTAGATCCTTACAGGACAGGGTATTAGTTAGTGAATCTAGGTAGAAGTACTGTTTCCTTGACTCAGACCAAAATGTGTGTGCTTAAGAGTCAAGTATATTGCAAACAATAATCTTATTCCTGAAGAGATAAGATTATAATTCAGTTATACAATTGTGCAATACAATTAAATTAAACAGTGATAATTAAACAGCACTACTTGTATTAATTCAGTAAAACCTTACAAATCACCTACAGACTTTTAAATTTAAATAATGTTTATGGCAATGCAAAAAGTACACAAGATAACTTTTATAACATAACCTTGTTTATTTATTTATTTATTGGTTTGATTTATATGCCACCCTTTTCCGGAGACTCAGGGTGGCTTACAATGCATTAAGCAATAGCCTTCATACTTTTGTATATACCTGCTTAGTAGGGCTTTCGCCACCCCCGCAAGTGGTGTTCTTTTTTATACAAAATCAGCGTATTGCCCCCACAAACCAGGTCCTTATTTTACCTACTTCGAAAGGATGGAAGGCTGAGTCAACCTTGAGCCTGGTGAGATTTGAACTTGCAGTAATTGCAGACAGCTGGTGTTACTTAACAGTGCTTTAGTCTGCTGTGCCACCAAGGCTCTTATGCTGTTTGTTTCTTTCTGTGATTAATTAATCTGCATAAAATAGTTTTGGCATTGTATAGTTTTTCTCTAAAAACATTTGAAAACTCAGCAGCTTTCACTATTATTCTAAAAAAAATTGATTAACAGATAGTTTTCATTATCACCAGTGACCAAGATGTTAAAAAGAAAGAAAGAAATCTAATTCTAAAATTTCAAATCCGAATAGAAAACTTGGCTCTTCTTCTATATAAGTCGTAAATGAAAATTGTTGTGATTATTTTTAAGTTTGTAAAGATATCAAATCAAACTATAATAGTAAAGCTTATTTTTTTTAAAAAATGAAGTATTTTTCTCAAACTCCACCCTCCCGCTATTAATGCTTTCTGTTTTTGATATTTGTTTTCCTTTCTTGAAAGGATTCATTTCTCTTTGAGCTTCAAGTGGTCCCATACGCTGATCTAAGTGCACACATGAACAGTTAGATCAAAAACAGCCTTGAGCACAGTTCATATCAGTCACTCAGTCATTCATTGAGAGATGGAGGTAACAGAGGAAGAGAGCGTGCCATGTGACCAATATCAAGGGAAAAAAATACAACTGCCTGCAATTTCTTATTGTAATTTAGTGTACAATTGCTTCTTTTCAGATGGTTTGTGACTTGACATACCAACTTAGTTGAGTAGCTGTGGTAATTCCCAGCCCATCCCTTAGGATAAAGCAAAGCAGAAAGAATTTCATCATAAAGATATTTTAAGCATATGTTCACAAATATAAATATATAAAATCAATTGTCTCTTTTTCCCAAGTCATTCAGGACCTAGGAAGATGTATTATAGGCTCATTATTCTTTAAATAGAAAGGCTTCACAAAGTTGATATGGTACTGCTACCCCCATGAGCCACGTGCTGTGCAGCAGACAGAATGCTCTGGCTGTTGTTCAGGTCTACATTTTGTATCATCCCATTCTCTAGTTCTTTATCACAGCAAGTTTTTAGATGCTGTGGTTTTGATTCCCAGGTATCATGGGAACTTCTCTTGCAAGGCCATGGATATTTTAAAAACAATTAAAGAAGAAAAATATTGATCTCAAGAATGATTCCACATTTAATTAGGTCACTATATATGAAAGGAATAGCATTCTAATATTGTACACGAGTCAGGACACCAAAGAAAAATAGCATGCTTTCCATTAGAGCTTAATGGAAAACCAGCTTAGTAAGATCCATTGACCAAAGAGAGAGAATTTGTGAATTCTGTAGGAATTAGCCTGTAGGAAAGAATAATAGCCACCTGCTTTTGCTATGTGAAAAATAAAAAATCTGCTGTGTCAATTGTAGCAAGTAAGGTAACCACAGAAAAATATCAACACGGCCTTTTCTGAATAAATGCCTTTTGTAAGTCTACTTTGTTTTTCATTCATCAAACACATTTTCCTCTTTTAACTTTCTTCCCTGCTTTCCATTATTAATTGCAATGGCCTACTAATATGGAACACCTATCCTGGCATACTGGAAAAACAGTTTCTTATTTACAAGAATGCTTTAGAGGAGTACCTCATATTATTATCCATTTATTTAAAGGACAAAAGGATATGAGGGCAAATTATGTTGGAATATATAAAGGAGACAGATGATTGGTTAATATTTAGTTCTCAACCAGATTTTAGCAATGGTATAGGACTCCAGAATTGTGTAGATTGAAATTTAAATATTGTAATGGAAAGCAGAACATATGTCAAACACATCTGTTATATTTGGCAAAAATGACTAGACAAAAATATAAATATTCAGTTTAAAAATGGGCATTTATTCATTACAGATAATGGTGTTTAAAGACCAACAAGATGAAAAACAGAAACAATTCCAGCATCAGCATTTAGTATCTTAAAACCAGCAGAACCCCCCCCACCCCCCACCACCAATTGATATGGAAAATTGCTACTGTTCACATAACATACATAGAGACCATAGGAAGAAGACTGAACAATTGTAGACACACACCTGGGCCTATAAATGATGAGGAGAATAAAAAGTAACTGCATTTGCTGGTCATCTTTCTCATTGTTTATGTGTATATGTACATGCCTTTGAGATAATATTGATTCTTGGTGATTTCCTGTACCAGTCCTTGCAAAGTATTTATTTATTCAAATTTCTATGGTTGACCACCTCAGCCACGTTTCTGAGCAACATACAATAAATCTAGAAAACAATACATAAAACAATTATTCTTAAAAAAATAAAAACATAATGATAAGAGATAATTACAGATGTTAAAAACAATGAAGCCATCTCAGTTCTCAGCAGTCCCCTGAGGTTCCTAGGCCTGATAACATAACCCAGGTTTTGAGGGACTTTGGAAAATCAACAGGGATGCAGCTAGCCTCACTTTGGGATGAAGGATGTTCCATAAATGATATACCCACAGTAGACAAGGTCCACCTTTTGGAACCTTCCAAATGTACCTCCCTGATCGACATAGCATGCCTTTTCTGCTGAATCTGATGGGATGGCCAGATATAATTGGGAAGAGACGAGAAAGCAAATTTACTTTTCTCAATTGAATGAGAATTGATAAGAAAACAGAAGATACATTTCCTGCATGGTGTTAATGGACGCCTCTTACAATCCCATATGTAATTATCCCATATGTAATTATTCATGAGAGGTCTCTGGCTAACACAGTTCTAAGTGTGCTGGATAACCCTTACAGTCTTAGATACTGAGGACATTTAGCCTTTCCTGGTAGATCTGAATCTAAAGTGCAATATTAAATGTTGTTCTATTTTTAGGGAAATCTTTGCATCTCATGTTTTGAAAACTATTTCATAGGCTGCCATTCCATTAAGAGTCTATCTCTCCCTCCCCCTTTAATTTTCTTTAATTTAAAGAAAAATGAGGGCTAATTAATGAGAGTTTGGTGTCAGCCTCAGGATAGAAACTTGGAGATGTAGTCCCACCTCAGGCACAAAAAAACAGCTGGGTGACCTTGGGCCAGTCAATCTCCTCAGCCCTAGGAAGAAGACAATGACAACCCAATTTCCAGGTCCAATTCAAGGTGCTGGTTTTGACCATTAAAGTCCTCCATGGCATGGGGCCTGATATTTGAGGGAGAGTCTCTTAATGAACTCCATATACTTTTTTTTTTTAATCAGCTTTTTCTTTTATTTTATTCAGGTATTGACTGTACATTGCCTCATCTTTCAATTAACAAACTGGTTTACTATTGTTTGTTTTCTATAATCAGCCTTCACCTTTGTTGTTTCCAAGTGCTTTCCTTGATTGCTCTTGGCAAGGATTCAAGGTTTATTGTTATTATGGTTCATTGCATTAAAATTTGTTGCAGTCAGTCAGATGTTTAGACTGGATTTGGCATTTTTATCCTCCTATTAAGTCCTTCCCAAGGAACTCGGATAGGCAAATGTGGATGTTTGATAGTGTTACAGGTAATATTGCAAGATGTAAACTGTTCCGAGTAAAATTGCCATTTGCATTATTATGGTTGTTATTGTTATTTTTATCATGGAGCTAACTATCTCCATCCTATCTAAATATTACCTTTTAAGAATAGCAAGACAATGCCTCTTTTTTCCCTTACTTATATGTTTTAAAGAGATATAAGAGAAACACTTGTTTTGTGCATGTGGTAATATCTGGAAATAAGAAGAATGGTTATTCTTTCAAGCTACTCTAGTTTTGTTTGCCTGTAGGGACTGCCACAAGGAAAATGTATAAAAAATGAAAATCAGGATGGTTTGGATTCCAAAGTATATGGCATTCCTGAGATGATTGAAATTGTGTATTTCAAGCATTCTGTATTGTTTTATTTATGTTTTATCATTTGGAAACTTGGATGAAATAATATTAATGATGGAAGATATTCTGTATTGAATTGATTATCTCTGTTTACTGCATTTTAGATCCTACAAATTTGATATTTACAGCAAATACATGTAAATGTTTTATCTGATTCTGAAAATTTCCAGTGGGTATTTGTATTGTTTATTAAATTTCATCATTTAACAGTTTCTGATTTTGTATCGTTAAGTTTTGTACCACTGGTTTTATCTTTCCCATTCCTATAATATTTAAAATAAAGACTACGTCCTTTGTAACCATAAGAGAGCAAGTTTCTTTCCCTGAGGTCAAGATAGCATTACAGTCGCAAAAGGGAGATTAGTAACAGAAGACTCTATCACTTCCCACTATCTATGAACATCAGGGCTTTGAAATCTGACAAGGCCAGACAGAACATTGCAGGTCCAGGCAAGTATTGAGGTCTAAAGGATCATTGGTGATCTCTGCCATTACTTCACTCCCACACACTACTAAACAGACCAGCCTGAAGTAGAAGAGAAATATCAGAGAATCAAAGAGGGAGATAGACAGAAAGTCAGGTAGACAGAGGGAAAAAGAAATAATACAGAGACATAAATGTCTTTATGATTTTACTGTTGCCTAAGTGGGAAACAACTGGTAGGAACTTAGAAATGTGAAATAATTACATGATCATAGAAGACCAGAAGGGCTTGAAATTTCCTACCAATTGTATAGGCACATTATGGTGCATATGTATATGCACTACTTTCATATACATTATCTTCTTATTATTTCCAAAATAGTAGTAAATAAGAAATGAAATGCTAACAATACCTCTTATCATTTTGAAATTGTTACAGATTGTTTGCCTGGAGTGAATTCCAAGGTTCTGAAATAATATACGATTCTAGACATCTTGCTTCCAATTCCCAGTGACCCCACAAGGGAACGAATTATTGGCAAGAGTCTAGTTGAATTCAGTATCAATGAACCAGATTGAATCAGAAAGATCTGCAGTGGCAATTCCCAGACCAAGTTTACTGCAGTTGTGAACACATAGTTTAGAATGACTAGAACTTCATAAATGTTCCAGTTGAGAATGGAATAAAAAAAGATAGCATAATCTTATAAGCATAAATGTTTATTTGTTTTAGTAAGTGGAGTTGGGCAATGGCAAGACAGTCTGTTGACAGTCTTGCAACAACTCTGTATTGTATATTGCCAGTTAGCATGTGATGCTGTTGAATCTGAGTTATGGAAATCTATGGCAGAAATCACAAGTTTGAGTGGTAAAATGTATGCTTTGGTGTTATGATGCAAACTTCACCCATACATATTTGTATTTGGGTAGTGGGGGTGGGTATTCTTTAAAAAAAATGGATTTTACTATTCAGTAATTTTTTTTAACTTTTGTAAGACACCTTGAGTCACCTATTTGTGAGTTGGGCAATTATATAAATTTATTACATAAGCATGCAAACAAATAAGTAAATGTGATGCTAAGACACAAGTATGAAAGTCAAAACTTCCAACATGCTATTACAAAACTAGTTTCATAATTTTGGTAAGTAGGTAGGAAAAGACATACGTATCTCACCTGGTCAACAAATTCAGAAAATGCCCACTTAAATATAAAACAGTTTAAACAGTCAGTTCTTTTCCTTTCCTTTTCTGAGCTGAAATCCTGTTGGCATGGATCCTTGGCCTGTTGAATAATCTATATTTTTATATATAATATGTATATCACAGTGCCTAATACATCACTCAAACTTCTTTATTCTTTCCGTAATTTAAATAAATAAATAGGAAAGTCTATTTATCATTTGAAACTGCTAATTAGAAATCACCAGAAAATTTATTAAATTTATTATCAAACTCCCTTTGACTCTTTCCAAAGTGGTCTACTTGATTTGTCCAAATTAGTTAAAATATTGGATTCAAAGATGAGATTCATTGGAAGGAATATGATTTACTATTCTTTAAATCAAAATTCTTTGAACTTTGTATAGCTACAGTAACACAGACACATTTTCATGGGTTCATTTTATCATAAATTTAGGTCTTTAACCTAACTGCACAGGAATATGGCAGTATGCTGTGCTAACCTTTGTATTTAATTACTTAGTCGTGCTTAAACATCTACAAGATAAAAAGAATGTCTGAAGGAGAAATATAGCTGTGTTCTTACTACTTTGTATGAGGAGCTCCAAAGAATTCCTTGAACTTTCCTTCCTACATATGTAAAAATGTGGGGCTAATTAAGAAGAACACATCAAAGGGACTTAGACTAGTGAACACACCTGTGTTCATTCACATGACTCTATTCATATACTTGATAAACATAATTGGAGTGTCCTAAGAATCACATACATGGGCTGCTGTGCAATCATGGGAAAATACATATTTGGTTTAAAATTGATTTAAGGAATTGCAGACAGAGGCAACATTTATGTCTTGCACACACTGAACAACTTTTTTTTTGTCTTTGAATATGGAATATCATGCATTCCCTCTGTCTATATAGTATACAATTTATTTCAAATATATTAACTAGTTCTTCACATGATTAGAATCTGCAAAAATGCAGTCATACCAATCTGATTAGTTAGAGTACATAAAATATGTAGTTCAGTTATGGTAATGCAAGTCTGAAATCCATCAGGAAATCATGTGGTTACACTCAGGCTGACACCAAAGGCAAGATGGGCAGGTCCTAGAAAGCATGGCCATATAAAGACACATGTCAAGAAATAAAGAAGGATATAAAAAGATATCAAAGGGATGTCTAATGTTCAAAAGAACTGTCCCACTTCAAAACACTGTGACATAGTGCTCAGACTAGACAGATAGGAGAATGAAGAAAAGTGTATCAAAGAGCAGTATTCTGTCACCATGGCCCTTTGCATAGCCACATGGGCTCCAAACATTTCCACTTTGTTTGGAAGGCTCTATCAAGCTGGGACAAAGTGCACTTTGAATGCTTCTGCTACATTTCTCTACTGAAACAGACCTGAAAGATCTCTATTTCTATATAGTAGTAGAGTCAATAATGTTCAGGAGACCATGACATTTATCAATCTTCATTTACTTTTGTTTGCTTGTTTATTTGTTTATTTATTTATTGCCTGACTTTATTATTTTTACAAATAACTCAAGGTGGCAAACATATCCAACTTACCCTTTTCCTCCTATTATTCCCACAACAACAACCCTGTAAATTGAGTTGGGCTAAGATAATGATTGGCCCAAGGTCCCCAGCTGACTTTGATGGCTAAGGTAGGACTAGAATTCATGCTTTCCTTCTTTCTAGCCTTATGCCTTAACTGCTAGACCAAAGCAGCATTGTTACATTTAATGACTAGGTAGGAAGAGCACTGAAATTTGAATGTCATTTACAATAATAATACAACACTTGATATAAAGTCTAGATCCATTTTCTTTGTTAAGTATCAAAATACAATAATTTTTTTTGGTGTATCTTGAAATGGTTATCCAATGACTATTCCACTCCATTATTTATATATTAATTTTGATTGTTCTGTGACTAGATTTCAAGACTATTTAATAAGAGAATAAACAATAAGAATGACACAATAATTAAAAGACATCCTAGGCAATATACTATTACCAGCACTACGCATTTGTTTTTACAATTTTTTCATATATAGTGGATTTTGCCGATAGTACAGTTTTGGAAAAGCTCTCCATTTTATCTTTTGCTTTTTTTAAAAAAGTATTTCATATAAAAATTCATAGCCTCATATTTCCTCTCTGTCTGAGGTAAGGTTGCATAGACATCTAGAGATTGTGATGGAAATCTGAGCTATAAAATCTTTGGAACTGATTCTTATTCATGGTATATTTCCAGGAACAATTCAAGCTTAATTTATTTAAAATGACATTTGAAGTTTTCTAAGTTGATAGTTTGGGTCAATTTGTTGTGATTTTACTGCTATAAGCTCAGATATATGATTGCATTTCTGTTTCAGATCATGTCTGAAATATTTCTGTTGTTTGGTAATTTCTTGAAGGACTTTGGCATAAGATTCCAGCATATAGATAGATGGATGAATTAATAAATGGAGACTAGTTATACTGTGGATTCCTTGATTTCCTAATTCATCTAACAAAGCCATGAAGAACAGGATTTCATCATTTGAAAATGTTGTTGTACGAGGCATGTGGGAAATGTTCAAAACTTATTACATGCAGAGAAATAGTGTTCTTCATTGATATTTTTGGATTCTCTCTTCAGAGAATTTTCTGATATTAGAAGAAGACACTTGTATTGTCTTCTAGCTAATTGTCAAAATAATATAGAGCAGTGCTTCTTAAGGTGCAGTCCTAGGAACCCTGGAGGTCCCCTGAGACCTTCTCAGAAATCAAAATTATTTGCCAGCCTATGTTGAAAAATAATACAATATTAAAATCCCATTAAATTGTGTGAAGTGGTACCTGCAGTGAACGTGTCAATTTTTATTTTAATATGGTAAATATCAACAAATATAACTCATATAAATAAACACATATAAATATAACCAAAGCTGTTTTTTGAAATCATCCATGATTTTTAAAAGTGAGAAAGGTTCTGAGAGAAAAAAAAAACATTTAAGAAATGCTGGTATAGAGAAACAGGATAACTATGCACTTAGTTTTTATGTTCAAGTCACAGGAAGATTTTTGAAACTATTGAAGAAAACAAAAACCAAAGCAACAAGCTAAATGAATTACTTGCTCTGTCTGAATGATTTGTTTTGGTAACACTAAACTATTGTCCCATATGTTGGTACTGTCAAAATATTTTGTTACAATGAACACCTGTGAACATTTAGAACTTTTTAACCCAACTTTATGAAGACTGATGGTAAGTATTAAGCATGAATGTAAATTTTAATTGTTAAATTAAACTGTTAAATAAGAAAATGTGGGATAGAGGATTAAGCACAAAAGATTCGTAACCGATCAATACACTTTCTGTAATTGTAATGGATGACAATTGTTTTATGTTTTAAGTTTTGTTTAAAAATAATAAAAAAAATTTTTTTAAAAAAGAAACATTTTACTATATGTGGTGGTGATGCAAAGAGACTCAAAAGTCTCTCTAACACCAAAGAAATACACCAAAATAGACATAAAATTCTCAAAATAAAATTAGAATTAAACCACTTATTTTTATTAGATACAATCTTAGAGAATATAAATGAAAAACATCACAATTTATTAATATACATGCTGACAGCAGCAAGAATCATTTTTGAAAAAATACCCTGTTTTCCCAAAAATAAGACATCCCCTAATAATAAGCTCAATAAGGCTTTTGAGCACAATATTTAAATGCAGAACTGAAAATCAGGTCTTGCTCCATGCACTCCAAATCTTGCTCCATGCACCCCAAAATAATAAGACCTCCCCAAAAATAAGGCCAAGCACTTATTTCGGTTCAAAAAAATATAAGACAGGGTCTTATTTTCGGGGAAACATGGTATTTGAATATTTTGGGGAAAAAACCTTGCTGAAATGTAAGGTTGGGAAGCTAAAACTAGAGAATATGTGGCAATGGAAATGTATCACAAGAGAAGTACAGGTGAAATTCGAAAAATTAGAATATCGTGCAAAAGTTCATTTATTTCAGTAATGCAACTTAAAAGGTGAAACTAATATATAAGATAGACTCATTATATGCAAAGCGAGATAGTTCAAGCCTTGATTTGTCATAATTTTGATGATTATGGCTTACAGCTCATGAAAACCCCAAATTCACAATCTCAGAAAATTAGAATATTACATGAAATCAATAAAACAAGGATTGTACATAGAACAATATCGGACCTCTGAAAAGTATAAGCATGTATATGTACTCAGTACTTGGTTTGGGCCTTTTGCATCAATTACTGCCTCAATGCAGCGTGGCATGGATGCTATCAGCCTGAGGCACTGCTGAGGTGTTATGGGAGACCAGGATGCTTCAACAGCGGCCTTCAGCTCTTCTGCATTGTTCGGTCTCATGTCTGTCATCTTTCTCTTGGCAATGCCCCATAGATTTTCTATGGGGTTCAGGTCAGGCGAGTTTGCTGGCCAATCAAGCACAGTAATCCTGTGGTTATTGAATCAGTGCTTTTGGTACTTTTGGCAGTGTGGGCAGGTGCCAAGTCCTGCTGGAAAATAAAGTCAGCATCCCCATAAAGCTCGTCTGTGGAAGGAAGCATGAAGTGCTCCAAAATCTCCTGGTAGATGGCTGCATTGACCCTGGATTTAATGAAGCACAGTGGACCAACAGCAGCAGATGACATGGCTCCCCAAATCAACACAGACTGTGAAACTTCACACTGGACTTCTTGCAGTGTGTGCCTCTCCATTCTTCCTCCAGACTCTGGTTTCCAAATGAGATACAAAGTTGTTCTCATCAGAAAAGAGGACTTTGGATCACTGAGCAACAGACCAGTTCTTTTTTTCTTTAGCCCAGGTAAGATGCTTCTGACATTGTTTGTTGTTCAGGAGCGGCTTGACAAGAGGAATACGACATTTGAAGCCCATGTCCAGGATCTGTCTCTCTGTGGTGGCTCTTGATGCACTGTCCACTCCTTGTGAAAGTCCCCAACACTTTTGAATGGCTTTTCCTGACAATCCTCTCCAGGCTGTGGTCATCCCTGCTGCTTGTGCACCTTTTTCTTCCACACTTTTCCCTTCCACATAAATTTCTATTAATGCACTTCGATACAGCACTTTGGGAACATCCAACTTCTTTTGCAATTACCTTTTGAGGCTTTCCCTCCTTATCAATGGTGGTTTTCTGCACAACTATCAGGTCAGCAGTCTTTCCCATGATTGTGATTCCTACTGAACCAGACCGAGAGACCATTTAAAGGCTCAGGAACCCTTTGCAGGTGTTACAGCTTAATTAGCTGCTCAGAGTGGGACACTTTGAGCCTAGAATATTGAACTATTTTACAATATTCTAATTTTCTGAGATTGTGAATTTTGGGTTTTCATGAGCTGTAAGCCATAATCATCAAAAGTATGACAAATCAAGGCTTGAACTATCTCGCTTTGCATGTAATGAGTCTATCTTATATATTAGCTTCACCTTTTAAGTTGCATTACTGAAATAAATGAACTTTTGCATGATATTCTAATTTTTCGAGTTTCACCTGTATAATTAAATTCAAGTAAAAATGGTTTCCCTACATACAACACAGAGCAAGTCTATCTAAGACACTCTTAGCTATTTTTTTTTTTTTGAAGAGAAAAAGAAATTGTTTAAAATAATTAATTAAAATGAGCAATAATCTCAGGTAGCCAAAGCATAGTATAAAAACCACAGCAATTAGTGCTTGGGAGGAAAAAGAAGACATTGAGGAGAAAGGGACTGGGACAACTAGAATACTTTTACCTATAACTTTTATTTGTTTTTCCATTTCTTTTTTTCCTTTTTACAAATACCATATTTATACCTCCATAAAGCTATTTATTTTACGCAATTCCATGCATTCCTCTTTTCTTTGTTTTTGCTTTTTGCGTTACCCTTTACCTAATTAATAAAAAATAAAAAATAGAGTTTGATCATGAAAATAACTTTCCTTTTCCTTTTCAAATGATAAAGATATCATGACAATTTTTTATGTTGCCGTTAAGCTATTTAATATCTCTTTTACTATTCTCACTAATATCATTTGTATGCAATTTATTAGAGGAAAAATGTCCTGAACGGATTCATTATACATAAAGGAAGATTCTAAATAATGTGTATTTTAATTAATCTAGTTTGGAAAAAGTTATTTATATTTCAATTAAAAAATGAAGAAAGGCTTATTTCACAATCACTGTCTTATATGAACAAAATTGGTTTAATTGTTTAGCTTTCCTATGTTACTGTAGCACATACATGTTAATATATAGTAATGGGATTATGATCTGTTAAAGATCACATGACCTAAACCAGCTATATAGGGAAGAAACTATTAATTTAAAGTTTTGCATGGAAATCTACTTTTTTAAAATTTTATCTCCAGTAAAATTTTTGCTTTGGAATAAACAAGCAACATTTAAGCCACCAAGTTTCGTATTAATCCTATGAACTGAATCTATAAACCAAATGTCATGTCATTAGGCTTTGGGGGGGGGAATTCAGTACAATAATATGACTGCCTATTAAGCTCTTCTATGACCAAGAATACAAAAAAAAAAAGACGATGACAATGAAGAAGGGGTGGGTTGGTGGGTAGGGTGTTTTCAACAAGTGAGAAAATTGGTTTTTGACCTCTCTTGACTTCTATAAGCTTTCATGGATCCCACCTGTGGTTTCTTTTCTAAAAGAAGGAGTAGTAAAAAAGAGAATATTTTCTCCTCCTTTGTTTGTACTAGATCCTCCCTCTTCCCCTGTTATATATATGATGATGTTCAACCCAGTTCTATCCACTCCTTTCCTGGGGATGGCAAGGAGGGGAGACACAACAACTCATTTGACCTTCTTAACATTTCAGATCAAGGTATCTTTTTATGTTGATATGTTTAAAGCACCTTATGATGTAAGACACAGTATGACAACAGTTTGTTTCTCTAAATGCTTGTGCTGTCTATGACCTGTGCACTAAAATAATGACATTCTAATTTAAACTTTCTGAGGAGCCCATGCATTATTTTTACTTTCCAAGAAATGGGAATCTTATTACTGAAAAATAACTCATTACAGTTATTCCAAAATTACTTATTTGGAAGTCCCACATTTTTGGGGAGTAACTTCAGAAATCCTATTTTAACAATCCTACTGACATAATCCTTTCAGTTTATTGTGCTGAAAATCAAGAATTAAGTGTTTGAGACCCAAGCGGCTTTATTTTGTTTGTTTTTATTGAAGATGCCCGTATCATCTTGAATATTCATTAATATTATGTACCATTAACAATAATTTATCTGTAATTGTAAGATCAGGCAAGGAGAAGTGGGTATAATTTTAACTCTTAATAAATGATTCTATCAGTTGAATTCCAATACACAATAAAATAGAAAGGATTTCCCTTGAAACAGTGTAAGGTGGCTTTTATGATAAGTGACATGCCAAAATAGAATGTTGTCAAAAATACAATTGTGTCTGATTCTTGGAGACTGCCTGGTAAAGTCCTTGCAGATTTCTTTGCAAGGTTTTTCAGAAGTGATTTGCCATTGCTTCCTTCCTAAGGATGACAGAAAGTGACTGGCTGAAGGTAACACACTTGGCTTTATGTTTAAGGTGGGGCTAGAATTTATGGTCTCTCAGTTTATAGTCTGATCCTTTAACCACTACACCCAACTGGTTCTCTCTCAAACATGTAATAACAGTGGCCTAGTTTCCACATAAAACTAGAACAGGTTGCTTTGGCCATTAAGTTGACCTGCAGTAGGAGAATTGTCATATCACAATAGGACTGAATTAAACAAAGTGTACCATCCCTCAAAATTATCTTTCAAAAAGTTCAGTGAATTAATTTGGATAATTCTTCAAACAATGGCTTGGAACATTTTGAAAAATATATAATATTGAACCAAATAAGTATTTTGTTTCACATGTTCCATTATCTCAATTGGAGTCAATTGGATTGAGATAGGCGGCAGGTAGAAATTGAATAAATAAATATAAATCTTCATTGCTTCTATCCTCTTCTCTTTCTTCTGCTTTTCCATTTGTACAAACCATGAGCTATAACACCTAAAGTAACAAATAGTGGCATCCAATATGGTTGATAGACCCATTTCTAACTGTCTATCGTTTGAAATGAGACTGAGAAGCAAGAATTTAATTAATTTACATGCATGCAAACCCTTCTCTATCGGTTCTCAGAGAATTTGTAACACAAATTCTCTGTGTTACACAATATAGAGAAAGAGAATGACTACTAGTGGGCCAAATAAATTTAAGGTAGGCAATAACAGTAATGAAAAGTATAGCTAATTAAATCTGGTTTGTGCCAACATCATCTTTTCAAAAAGTTCTCTCCTTCCAAATCATCCTTACTTATACCATGTTGATATACCAATTCATACATATCTTGTATATTGTAAACCTTTCATTCTTTCTTTTTGAAGATCTCATGAACTCGATCCAATCATGATTTTCTCCTTTTATCTTTTTTTAGCCCATTCATTCTTCCCTCATATATTTTCTTTATAGTTTCCATTCTTATGACCAAGCCACCTTAAAGTACTTATTTTACATAGCCACACTCCTTTGTTTGATGCCTTATTCATTTATCACTCAATCATCCTTGACCTTATCTCTTTTTGTTTTATCATATTTTCTTAAATAACTTATATTCACTGTATTCAATTTATTTTATTTTTCTGCTGACATACCTAACCTTCACTTCCATATAATAATACAGATAACAGCATACTGTGATATACCTGTTTTTTCATTCTTTCAACAAAGAAGTTATAAAATTAATCTCTGTACACTAGCAATTATGTTTTGATGAGCATTTTCATGTCTAGTTTTCTCCATCCCTTGCCCCATCTTTAGTACACATCTGACCAAGCTGCACAAATTCATCCAATTGTCTGACTTTTCATCATTTATGTATGACTTGCAATTGTTCATTTTGCCTGTCAAACACAATTCTTTCAGTCTGTGATACAATTTTCAGATCCATATTCTTCACTGAATATACAGTGTAACGTTTATTGAAAACAATTAGACCAAGAAAATTGCACCATCTGCATATAAAGTACACATGTATCCATAACAATATCATTTAATCTTTACATATATACATACATACATACATACATACATACATACATACATACATACATTACAGACAGTACTGTAAAATAATCTATTTATAAATGCAAGTAAGAACAAAGAAGGTATTACACAATCCTTTCTTACTTTCTACCTTTGAACCATTCACTAAGCATTCAATTTATTCTTATGAATGCTTTACTACACCTTATAGAATATATATTTATTACTTCAACGCTTTTCATTTTCTGAAGGTCACTCACATCCTGACTATGCCATCAGGGCCAGTGAATCTAGGAGAATGGTAAAATAATGAATTGGCTCCACTATTGCTAACATCTCATTGCCAAATATTTCTTCTCTTTTAGTTTTTGTCATAGTTTTTTAAAGTTTCTAACAATGGTAATGCCAATAACTGTTTAGCATGTATTAACTTTTTTAAGACTTCTTGTATGCTGCCTACAGTCTTTCTCTCTCTCTCTTTCTATCCCTGTGTGTGTCTCTGAGTACACAATTATAGAAATTTGATTTATAAATAAAAAAGTAAATAAATTGCTCATATCACATTCAGCAACAAACTTCTATTTCATGCAAAACATTACATAATTCAGGTGCATTCACTTTATCATATGCTTTTTCTAATCAAATTAACTTGCAGTAGATATTTTTCAGTGATTGACTGAAGAATAAAATTGTGTTCTGTATAATTCTTGTCTTACTTTCCAAGTTTTCACATTCACCTTTTACATTCTAGAATGAAAATTCTACCAAATGCTTTCCTAAGCACATTTGACAAACTAACCTCTCTAGTTTTTACATTCAACTTTTCCTTTAATATAACAAAAAAGGCTCTTTCCATTTGTTTTATTTATAAGGCAAATATGTGTATAAAGAGAGAGAGAGAGAGAGAAAGAGAGAGAGAGAGGGAGAGAGAGAGAGAGAGAGAGAGAGAGAGAGAGAGAGAGAGAGAGAGAGAGAGAGAGAGAGAGAGAGAAGCTCTTTAGTAATTCTGTTCTAGTGGTTTGATGTTGAATGCTTTACATTGGAAAAATCAGTTGGAGACTTAATAGAAAATTAGATAGCTAACTACCAGCTAATTCACAAAAACATTGATTAATTAATGTTATCAATTAGCATGTAAACATTTAAAATGTTATATTGAACATATAATGTTTATGAATATGTAAACTACTCTGGACTTTTATTATGGGGAGTGAGTAATACATATATACATAAACATTCCAGAACTGTCTGTGCATGGAAGATCAAACAAACATCTTTGGGGTTTCATCTATGAAATATCATTCAAAACAGAGGTTTCTGATAGACCTTGGAACTAAAACTGTTATGTTATTTAGAGCTATTTTCATATTCTTACATATACCTGATTTCTTATATAACTGAAACCATATGTATCATGGATGCTTCCTTATCATTATTTGCCACACATAGCATTACTTAAGGGTGACTTTGAATGTATACTGAACGAAGTTCTGGAATTATCACATGCAGACCTATTGTGCAATTATTTCTTCAGCTGTCCAAATACCAAATTTTCTAATGTGCATTGACATTTGCAGCACAAATGTCCTACATTTTGAGGACTCAAAATGGAAGAACAAATGTATTTTTAGTGTTCTGGTATGTAGAATTCAGTTTGCCTTTTTATCTTCTCCTGTCCTAAAATGGATCAAGAGAAAATATCAATACTGAAAGATGATAGAATGAAATTGAAAGCAAGACTGACCCTAAGTTAATAAACATTTTAAGATTTTTGAATGCATTTATGATTGGATTGAATTGAATGAAATGGGAATCACCTTTGGATTCATCATAAACTACGAATTCATGACAAATATGTATCTGTATCTGATTTCATGATACCTATTCTTACAGAATCCTGGGCTTTTATTATTTTGATAGCACAACTGTTCAAGATTATCATACACTCTAACAAAGTTTATAATAAATACATAGACTTTGTTTGTTAAATAATCTGTATTTCAATTTTAAATCATAATACTAAAATTAACACTGATATCCAACATTTCATGAGGAGACCTGAGTGCAAATGTTTCCAAGAATCTGTTCTCTGTCTTCTTGCTCCTACAAACTCCAAATGTCCTTTGCAATTTGCTTTTGATTTTCCAGATTGCTAGAGCAAAATCAGACTATGTAGAGGATTTTGGGAGTGAAAGAGCAACTATTTTGATGATGAACTCTGTAATTACTATTTGTAGCATACCGTCTTTCAAAACTGCTACTAATGTATTTTATTGGACGCAAAAAAAAAAAAAAATCACTTTCCAAAATGTACAAATTCAAATGTTGTAATTCAGAATGAAAGAAAATAGAACCAGGCTAAATTTAATTAATTTATGAACCATTGAAATCAACATATAAATTTACCCATGGCTAAGTTAAGTCCGGAAAATTTCAGTGGAAATTAAATGCAGCTAACTTTGTGTTCAGTAACTAGTTGGAACTAAATAGCAATTACTCATGTTGATTTGCACAATCTCTCTTTGAATGTTAGTTGACCAAACCTTCACAACTGTGTGGTTATTATCATTCAAAATTATGACAATAGAAAAAGATGAACAAACGGATACTTTTACAGTATCTGACATATAAAGAACTGAAAATTACTTAGCAAACATGAATAAGTCTATCAAGAACTTAAAATTAGTGGGTTAATTTTAATTTTTTTAGATTTTAGTCTTTATTTTTATTGTGGCTTGTGTTTTATTGTTGTGAGCCGCCCTGAGTCCATTGTGAGATAGGGCGGTATATAAGCCAAATAAAATAAATAAATAAAAATAAATAAGAACTAAGCTGCAGTAAATTCTCTTAGGAAACCCAAATAAGTGGGTATCCTAAAGCATTATGAATTCAGTAGGAATGCATTATTAGGAAATATGCATAAAATTGCTCTTCAATATCCTAAAGGATAGTGTCTAATCTACAAATAAAAGAGAATGATATCTCTCTGTATATATAAAATACTATAAACAACTGCTATGATACATTTTCTATATATTATCAGCTCCATGTAGTAAAAATCCCCGGGGCATGGTGGTACATTTCATACTGTGGGCTCCATGTTATATTGTGGGCTCCATACACCTAGAGTACTGCATCCAGTTTTGGTCACCACACTATAAAAAAGATGTTGAGACTCTAGAAAGGAGAGCAACCAGGATGATTAGGGGACTGGAGACTAAAACATATGAAGAATGGTTACATGAACTGGGCATGGCTAGTCTAGTGAAGAGAAGGACCAGGGGAGACATGATAGCAGTGTTTTAATATCTCAGGGACTGCCACAGAGAGGGTCAAGCTGTTTTCCTGTAGTACAGTGGACTAAAGCACTGTTATTAACATCTGCTGCTTGCAATTACTGCAAGTTCAAATCTCACCAGGCTCAAGGTTGACTCAGCCTTCCATCCTTTCAAAGGTAGGTGAAATGAGGACCCCGATTGTGGGAACAATAAGCTGACTTTGTATAAATATACAAAAGTATGAAGGCTATTGCTTAACACATTGTAAGCTGCCCTGAGTCTCCGGAAAAGGGTGGCATATCAATTAAAGCAAAAAACAAACAAACAAAAAAAAAACACTCAAAGGCCAGACAAGGGATAATAGATGGAAACTGACCAAGGAGAGATTCAACCTACAAATGGGGAGGAACTTTCTGACAGTGAGAACAATCAACCAATGGAACAGCTTGCCTTCAGAATTGTGGGAGCTTCATCACTTGAGACTTTCAAGAAAAGATTGGACTGTGATTTGTCAGAAATGGTGTAGGGTCTTCTGCTTGAGCGGGGAGTTGGCCTAGATGACCTATTAGGTCTCTTCCAACTCTCTTAATCTGTTATCTGATGTTACATTTAGAATTTCTTCTAATAAATATCTAGGCTATGAATATACAGTAAATTCATGGCTGGTTTGCATAGATAAAGGACAAGGACTTTATTTCTCTGGGCCAAATAATGAATTTCATGTTTTTATAGCTACATTAAAGGCATTCTTTTTTAAAAATAAAATAATAAAATAAAATAAATAAAATAAAATCTAAAACCATAAGGCAGGGTTTTGTAAACTATGAGGTGCAGACACAAAGGGGAGGCATAAAGAACCTGTAAATTGTATATTGGTACAATAAATCCATACTTCCCAAAGTTTCATTGCATTGTTTTTATTGTTCATTTGTATTCATTTTGATGACTGGATTTTTAAAGGTAAGCACATTAAGGTTGCACTAAAAGGAGGTGTGATGACCAAAAGTTTAGGAACATCTGTTTTAGTAAAATTTTAGTTGGTAACAGAAACCACTAATGACTAATATCAGTAATTTGGTTTAAGAAGCAGTTTTCATGGAAAAATACATGGAAAGCTGGAAACTAGAAGGTTAGTAATGTTTCTGCCCATTCAGTGGTATAACAGTAATGCCTGCTTATGTATTAAATAGTGGGCAGCCTAACATTAGGACTTTCTGTAGAACAGTGACCTTCAAAACTGTCATTATCCATACTCTACAGCAATGTATAGTACACCCATTATATAGAAAAAATATTCACTTTAAATAATATGGCAAAAACCAGAAAACCATAAAAGACTGGACAAAATGTGACATGTTCCTAGGATATGTTACATTCATATTAGTTCATTTTCTCAGAAGTTTTATTTTTTTTTGCAAATATGATTAATATTGCTTCTGCTCTTAATTAGTTAATTTGTTTAAGAGACGAAGGAGAAGGAAAGTCCTCTGAGAATCCATGTTTGTATAGTAAATGTGAAAGCTATCATTAGGAATATATAACTGAATAGCAGAGTTTTGCAATCTGTTCTAGGTTATTTTCGCTTTGAATTTAAAACATATTTTGTTAAAGTCAAAGTTTCCCCCAGATGTTAGCAAGTTATATAATTGGTGATAACTAGATTTCTTTATTAACTAATCTGATTATATCTGGGGAAATCATGCAGGATTTTTAGATAAATAAGCAATACTTTTACCACATATGAACAGAGAAGAGATAATATTTTTCATATTAAAAGTTCAGAATCAATAGCCCTGGCTGTCCTCCTTTCTTCTCATTGGTAAATGGGTCCAAAACTATTCATTTTATGAACTGGCCTCAAAATGAGATTATTCAATTTATATTTTGATTCCATCAGGGTGTTATCAGTCGCCTGGTTATGACTTCAGTTTCTTACACTGTAAATCCTTGAAAATCAGAAATTATAATATAAAATTTATTAAAATTGAGGTATGATTCTGCCCCAGTCAAAGAAATTTTGTAGTTATGTTTTCAAATATGGAACCTGCTAAGATAATTATTTTACAAAGTTCAAATGAAATACTATTTTTAAAAGTGTGGTATTTTTCAAAATGGCAATTTATCTGAAAAACCCCTGAGCAGATGGAAACAGTTCTAAACAATAATCATAATTTGCAATGATTTTTTGCATATCAAATTTCACCTCCAGGGGAATTTTCACTGTCTAGTTCCTAAAAATAAGGGCCACACTACACTCTTAGACACTGAATATAAATATGGCATGTGTCTAAATCAATAATGCTCTAAAAACAAAATTAGGCCTAAGGCCTTTAATCGAGACTGAAGCTCATAGTCACCATGGCTTGCAAGAAAGAGTGTCAGATTATCTTAATAAAATAATATATCACATTACAGAGCATTTAAGGGTGATTATAGATTTAAGGGTGATTATATATGTTTTGCCTTGGCCTTTCTCCGAGCCAAGCTTTGAAATGAAATCTCCAGTTGATACAAGGACTAAATTTGTTTTTACTAGCATGTTTATCTGTTTGCTTAAAGAATTCTTTCACATGGTCCCTAGACGATAGAGTTAATGCTCCAGTCACATGCTTGAACTAAAATGCTGACATCACATTGGAAACAGTAAGAGGTCCAATACATTCCAGTTATTGAGGATTCTACCTGCCATCACAGACACACATAGACACTGACATCACACAAAAATGGAGAGAGCGACTCAGCAATTGCAAGGCACGCCATTTACAAGAGGAACTTCTACTTAATATTCCGCTTGATCTGCCAAGTTTATAGCCTGGCAAATCTGAATACAAATGTGGATGCAAATGAGGATTCATTATTCTTACATCGTCTTTGTGTTGAAGCTTAATGTAACTTGGTTCCTGTGGTTGCTCAGGGAATATAGCTTGTAAGACAACAAATATGAAAAAGAAAAAGATGGCAAGGATGGGGAACGTAAATTGGATGCAAAAGGAATAAGAGAACCAGTATAAATGGTAAGAAATTAGGCTAAGACTTTCAAGATGATTATGCATAAATGACAATGTTTCTAGCAGTGCATTATATAAAGTACATTGTTTTCTGCTCTCAAAAGAGAAGGAGTTAATCGATCAGCAACATTCTTCATAGGCAAAATGCAACAAACCTCCTTTACTGAATTCCTAGTATTGTGCCCATTGTAAATATCAGTGCCACAATATCAGAACAATTTTGGTTTCTTTACTAAATGTAGAATTATATCATTATATTAGCTTATCAGAAGATTGCACATTATTATTGCTATTAACTTCAACATCAGCAACCAAACTGATTCCCTTCCCTTCCCCATACAATATTATTGAATAACTAAGAAACAAATTCAAAAACTTAGGGACAATTAAAACAACACACTGAACATCCTAGTAATTTAAATCACACATTTATTGATTACTAGATCTTCTCGCATGCAAAAAGTCAAGCAATGTTAAACGAAGAAAAGAAAGGCATTGCAGAAATCATCATTAACCTGTAAATGCTAAAAATTGTTTGGATGAACACGTTACCTTTTGTTCTACACATAAATACCTTCTCCGTATACACAAAGTACTCTAGCTTTTAATTTTAAAAGATGCTGTCATGCTTAGCATATGCAATGATCCTAAAGTCCATGCTGTAGGGCTTGCTTCTTCATCCATAAATAAAACACATTTGCATCCATTCAGTCAAATTAGCTCCATATAAGGGGGGGTGGGAGAAGATGGATATAATTAGTTCCTTTCTCAGGTTTCACGGTTTAAAACTCAAGCATGCCTGCTGTCTTGATTAAATCCACCATCGTCTTCCAATAGCTAGTGCTAATTCTTCCAAGGAAATATTCAGTTGAGGTGTTATTTTATTCTGCACTGCTGTTAGTTGTCTAATTTACGCCAAGTCCCTGCAGTGCTTTCCTTAAGCCATCCTCTTTGTCTTGCCTTTGAAATTTACAAATCTTACAAGAAATCAATACTTAATTGATTATTCACTTTTCTGCAGCTTCAAACAGCAAGCACGCATAAGATCCAGGCGTAGTCATCCCATTTTCGATGCAGGAGGTTGTTTGGTGGCAGGGATCTGCAGGGATCCAACAAAGCTCTGCAGTGGCATGGGGTGCCAGCAACCGATGAAGAAAATGAAGATCACACTAACGAAGCTGGAAAAAGTTCCTTTGTGAGACGGATCCATCTCTCTCAGTGCTTTAAATAATATCAATAATAATAATGATAATAAATCCTACGAGGCAATAGCAACTGGATGTATGGGAGCACCATTTCCACCCCTGCAGTTATTCCTTTGTTTCTGGCTTACTCTTTTCTTCTCTTGGCACTGAACTGGAGCATCCAAACTGGCACCGAACTCCGAGAACTCCACGCCGGAATTCTTGTGGAGGGGGGGGTTAAGAGCCATGCGTTATCTCTGGCACAGAATAAGGATGGCAAGCACGTAATGTTACAAAATGTAGGACAAATTCAAGGGAGAGACAGAGAGAGAGAGAGAGAGCAAGAGAGAGAGAGCAAGAGACAGATGGCGGATCTGGCAAGATGCCAAAGCCAGTGAAATGAATTACATTGCTGAATAACTGTACACCATTGATTCTGCCACTTGTTGCTGCTTGGCAAAGAAAAAGGAGAAAAGAAAAGAAAAAAAGGGGAAGAGGGAGAGAGAAGGAGGAAGGGAGGGAGGGAGGGGGAGAGAGAGAGAGGGAGGGAGGGAGGGAGGGGGAGAGAGAGAGAGAGAGAGAGAGAGAGAGAGAGAGAGAGAGAGAGAGAGAGAGAGAGAGAGAGAAAGGCCCTGACGTTGGCAGGACTCTGCTTGTACATTGTGCAATCTGCACGGAACTTGGGACGCCCCACTCAGGAGAACAATGTGATGCTTTGTTTAAGGCAAGCGTAAATGTTTATATGCATGGGAAAGAAGGAAGGAAGGAAGGAAGGAAGGAAGGAAAGAAAGAAAATGAAAGTGAGCAAGAAAGTGTGTCTGTATATGAAGGGGAAAACAATCACTGCAATCAGACATTTTGTTTAATGAAGAATGGAAGGCTGGCATTCAGAGATATGGATATGTGCTGCATATTAATATGTGCTCAGAGATATCCTTCCACTCCCCACCCACCCCCTTTTTTTAAAAAAAAAGATGTGTCACAAGAACAAATCCTTCTATGGATCAGCCTCAGTGGCAGCAGGCAACTTACAAGGTAACCTATAATTGTTCAATCTCAACAGTGTGGCATGCAAGCAAGATTTTGCAGAAGGCAAGTAGGGAAGAGAAGCTAGTCCCAGGTTACAAGGTTTAGGGGTGTGTGTTTTCGCCCCCACCCCTGAAAAGATAGCTAGAATCAGAGCAGATTGTTCAATAACTGCTTCATACCAGGGATGAAGAGAAACATTATGGGATGCCCAGGGGGCTTTAGAAATCAAATACAGTGTGAGTTGCACAATTTGAAGTACATTATATATATATATAAAAGCTATTTGAATTGCCAATGAGGTGATGTATCTGCATGCTAATTAGACCTGTGTCAAGCTTAGACTGCAGTTTTTCCTCTATTCTGTTGATACTAAGGAATGTGCCTGTAACTCTGCAGAAAGCGTATTTCTGCATAAATTATAAGCTTTGTTCTCCTGATCATTTTCTGAAAACAAACATAAAATGTAAGATCAAAAGGTATTTCTGAAACTGAAATTATTGATTGATAAAAGCCTAGATTTCAGAATCTAATTAAGAGGAAGCACAAACAAAAACCAATGTTATTACCGAATGTTCCTGAGCTAGCGGCTAGATTGTGCCCACATTTGTAATTTATCCTTGTTTAGGCACCCAGGATATTAAAAATGTAATTAAAATGGTAAAATGATCAGATCACAAATAGCCACCTAGTGGCAAGTATCTTAGTTTAAATGGATTATAAAGCAGTTATCTTGTAAATAAATGGGGGGAAGGGCTGTTGGAATTTCCTGACAAATACAATATCTTGCTGCAAACTTGGAGAGCAATTTGTCTTTTTGCTAATAAGTTGTGTTTGGCTACTTAGGTAGGCAACATAATTTAGAAGCCTCATCTAAAGGCTATTACATATTCTGTTATAGAAAGGAAGGAAGGAAGGAAGGGAGGGAGGGAGGGAGGGAGGGAGGGATAGATAAATAGAAGGAAGAAAGAAAGGAAAGAAGGAAGAGATAGATAGATAGTAAGAAAGAAAGAAAAAAGAAAGAAAGAAAGAAAGAAAGAAAGAAAGAAAGAAAGAGGAAACCATTCAAAATTACATCTAATATAAAATTGACCATGTAGTGGTCAATAGAAAGAAATTGAATGAATTGTTTATATGTTACTTAACAAAACAAGAAAGGCATCTAAATGTGGTTTTATATGGGGCTATGATATGTATACTGTGGCTGTATACTTATATACTTTATATAATTAAATATAAAATTAGTAATTGTTTCTTTTTAATCATGGTATGGTATATATTGTATATGTAGCGTATGTCTCAGAGCTTGAAACAATTTCTTCTTAACTTTGAAATTTAGCAGTAGCAGACACTTTCTTCTTGTCTAGCAAAAGCATGTCTGGAACTACCAAATGAAGCATTCAGGAAAGGTTGGTAAAGCTCTACAGTGTAGAAATGTGTTAGTTTGTGCATCTGTCACATAGCTGAGAGCTGCCAAAGCACAAGATGATATGAGACAGCAAGACAGACATTAATTTTTACCATTCATCATGAAGAAAACGGTTCCCCTTACTTTCTTATTCCCTTTTTTTTCCACAGGAAATCATAGTGGAAACACTCAAATCCTTCAGAAATGTGCAAATTAGAGCTGTGTCTGCAGTATTATGATCTATTATTAGGTGCACTTAAAATGCCAAATTAAATATTAATATGCAGTTAGAGTTGTGCTATTATTTTAAATCCCTGAAATCCTATGAGCACTTTGGGTTCTGGGGACTTATACAGGATATTTCAAGGCACTAATTGCAACACCTAGAAAGTTCTTCAAATTTGTCAGGTTACTACTGTTGAGAAAATCACTTCCAGATTGATATTGTTGGATATGGATATGCATATTTTCAAAACCTAAGGGAGAAGTCATATGACCCGTTCAAAAGTTTGGAGCATGGAATGACAAATCAAACAACATGCCTTACTAATCTATCATTTATCTTAAAAGATTGTTCATGAAATAGCTGTTCTTGGGGACAGAATTCCTTCAATCTGCCTAAGTCATGCTGAAGAGGTTTCTCTAAAGTAGAATCCATGTATGAAGCAAAATAAGACAAACAAATATTTTCTTTTGGTTATTCCATTTTGATTCCCATCTGATCAATTAACAATCAATTAACAATGTGGACTAGTACTAAAAGAGGTAAGTGATGGGTTCCTTCTCAATAGATGAATGTAAACTTGAGTTCAATTATAACAAGCCAGCTCTTTCACAAATGAACTTAAGGTCAAGCAAGCAGGCGAGTTTCAATAAAGATCTTGCCAGAACCATTATCTTAACCCTATTCGATCTATTCAGCAGAATACATAGGCCTTCTTTCACCCTTTTTGAACCATGCCTGAATAGAAGATTCCTCTGGATCATGAATGATGCCTTTTCATTCTTCATATTTTCTAGTTTTGCATTTATGGATCCATTCTACAATCTTTGGTCCATTGGGACTCATCCTACAGACCTAGAAGAAACAAGTATGACAGCTTTTCATCATGACCTTGTGTAACATGCTGCATTTTGTTCGGTATACTATTGTCATGCAGAATCTTCTTTCACTAAACTTATTGATTTGATTTGATTCTCTCAAGACTGCTGCCATTGCTGCATCTGATGCTCCCAGATCCATATTTCCTTATAATATTTTTCTTAGTAGCAACTTGAACTGTAGCATCAGTGACTGCTATAAACCAGAAGTAATTGGGAATGGAAATGCTCCTAGGAAGATGTGATTTTTTTTCTGATGATTCCCAAAGTAAATATCTTCCAAACCAATTGTTTATATTTCCAGGAATTTTGGATTAGTTTATGATTGTCCAGTGCAGTGTAATAGCTTTTAGCCATGATACATGTTTGCATAACATTGCTGTTCATTATGTGTCAGGCATAAAAGGAATAGAAGTATACTTAAAGGAAGGTAGCAAGATGCCACAATTCTAGAGTAAATACATGGACTGTAAATGTTTGATAATTATATGAAGAATGCCCTTAAATCACAAGTTTCTGTTATAGAGATGAAACTCCCCTGACATATGGCACTCTTTGATACTAACGTGGCTGACTTCCAACCCACTCTTTGATGCATTACTAACTGTTCCTTTTCTCTTCTCTCTCTAAAACCTTGTTGGCAATGCTTATCACACACATGTGGGACCTGATTATTTAATTCCTCTAATACAGTTTATAGGCCTAATTTAGATGCTTACTAATTGAAAAGCATTTTCATGTCCACAGATAATAACATATGCCAGGCTGGGCTTTCAGGTCTATCCTCTTTACTTTCAGAGTCTCACTTCTCCATTCTTGCTAGCATTCTGCTTGCGCTCACATGCAATTCATCTCAACCAGATCTCCCCATTGAACTGTTTGCACCTCTGACTCTGTTTAAAGATTCTGTTTAAGAGAAAACAAGAGTATAGGAAAGTAACATGTATCAATTTATATAGTATGTATGAAATTATATTTGTGCACTCTTTATAAAACTAATTTTATTTCTACCACAACTACAGATTTTTGAAAGACGCAATTGTTATAAAAGAATGTACATCCTTTTATATTATGAATGAATGAATGAAGCAGTCACATAGAGAAATCAGTTATATGATTACATTATGCTAGTGACTGTGGCCATTATATGAGTTTTGCGTCTGGCACTAAAAATATTAAAAACTGTCAGGTAGATTCATAGACAATAATAATGAAGGAGAACTCAAGAATGCAATATATTAAGAAATTGCTATTTTTAATATTTTAAAATGATGAATTAAAAAAGAAAGAAACAATATGAACTAAATCAATAGTCTTTCTGGTATTGACACTATGAAGTAATATACCATTTAAAAGAACACACTAAACAATCTGAAACATTCCTGTGGGCTTTTAACATGAGTTAGAGCCTGCTGGAATCACAATCTCATTGGTTGCATTTCATACAGAGTGTTCTAATTTTCACTAAGTCCTGATCAATTTGAATTTATAGCCACTTAAACAAATAGAAAGCCAGATTGTTTGCACGCAACCAAATTGGTCTGAATATATGACCAATTTTGGATGAAAACACAAATATACTTTCAAAGATATGAAGCTCTGGAACACTCCTTACAGGTGATACTTTTAGATTTTCACCAATCTATTAGTATATTACTATAAATGTTTAAAAAAATGAGTTAGGATTATCTATATCTATATCTACTGTACATCTATACCTATATAACTGAAGATAGAGATCTGAGACATCATCTACACTACATGAAATCCAGGTAGTTGTTTTCTGCTCCTAATACATTATGTTTGCTGACCACTAATGTATGCTACGTATAGTCAAGGCTATGGTTTTCCCAGTTGCAATGTATGGCTGTGAAAGTTGGACCATAAGAAAGGCTGAGTGCCAAAGCATTGAGGCCTTTGAACTATGGTGCTGGAGAAGACTCCTGCAAGTCCCTTGGACTTCAAGGCGATCAAACCAGTCAGTCCTAGAGGAGATCAACCCTGACTGCTCTTTAGAAGGCTAGATCCTGAAGATGAAACTCAAATATTTTGGCCACCTAATAAGAAGGAAGGATTCACGGGAAAAGAGCCTAATGCTGGGAAAGATTGAGGGCAAAAGAAGAACGGGATGACAGAGAACGAGGTGGCTGGATGGAGTCACTGAAGCAGTAGACCTGAGCTTAAATGGAGTCCAGAGGATGGTAGAGGACAGGAAGGCCTGGAGGAACGTTGTCCATGGGGTCGCGATGGGTCAGACACGACTTCGCAACTAACAACAACAACAACAATGTATGCTATTTTAAATGTTTACATTAATATTAACATTTAAATACTTTTGTTAGATATAAGTTTCAAAATGTATTTTATCTCCAGATTTAGTATTTTGTATTTGTTCTGAGAACTCTATCTGGACTTTGAAAAGTGAGAAAGCCACTAGATAACTAAAGGACAATCTGCAGACTAATCTGGGAATTATATATTAGAGAAAATTCATATTACAATTTTTAGCTATGCATTTTGGGATGAACACCCTTCAAATAGTGTATAAGTATGAATGGATTTTCCAGAAAAATTGCAGATTACAGAAAACATTTGTACTTCAGTTTGAGATGTAGACAACAAAACAGCCTGTGCCTGTCTTCAACAGAGAAGGGACACAGGGCAGAAAACATCCTACAGCCAAGAAGTTTCCACATCCATTTACATTACTCAAGTGACCCTGAGGACACAGATAAACCTCCAGGTAGAGTCAACAACTCTCTAAAAGGATGCAAATGATCAGCTGTTTGCAAGGAATATAAATCCTTCCATTCCCCACCATCCAGTCAGAGCTGAAGAAACTTCTTGGATGAGAAGCAAAATGTCTTCAAAGAAAAAACAAGTAGTCCAGTTGCCTCCTGAAAAAAGTACCTTTGGGACATATTACAATTTGGTAATTCCTCAACAATCTCTAGATAGATGCAGCCATGATGGTGACCCAGAAAAACCCAATAATATTCCAAGTAATGGAATATCATTTAGCTGGGAATTAAATTTGATAATCATTAAATAACAGCATTCAATGCAGTTCATCAGAATTGGGGTTCATTATATGCTCATGTGGTTGTTTTTAAGAAAACATGTATGAGTACATCTGCCTCGAATCTTATTGGTCCATCAGAAACTCCTATAATTTTGTGTGTAGCTTATAGCTTTACACTAAAATCGTAAAATAAGACTCTGATTACATTGGTAAAAGATCGTGTCTGGAGGATTATTTTGGTTAAGACAAAAGTATTTAACATTTGCTTCCTAAGAAATTTTTCAGCGAAAAAAACCCCCAAAGGTACAGGAGGCTTATTTAAAACTTCATAGTTAAACTTCAGTTTTTCCGAAAACCCATTCCAAGTTATACATTTTATAGTCAGAGCAGAAATACTGTTAAGAGATGTTTATCCTACAATAAATAAATAAATAATACATCAGTGATGGAGGAAATGATTACAAGTTTTATTCAGCTTCTTATTTTCCAAATCAAATCCAAAAATTCACCTTATACCTATGTAAAGTGGATTATTTATGTAATTATCTGTCCAGATGTCCTCATCAGCTCCTATTTGCAATTATTTGATGACAGTCAGATTCCATGCAAACATATTAAGGCCAAGTAAAAATATTATTACTGTAATGGCTTTTTATTTCTAGAACCATTAGAGGAAGGGATACAATTTTCTTCTGTTTATGTACCATTGCACAGAACACATATCATAGTGATTAAAAGCACAGAAGTCATAAGAACAATGCAATGATGTTTCATAAAATTTACATTTAAAAAAATACATTGTAAATGGCTTCTAGAAATTTGTTTCATCTACGCAGTGAAGGAAGTAGATGGAAGTAGATTTGTCCTCTTTCCTAGAAGAAAGAGAAAAAGCCTCGGCCTGAAACAATTTCATTATATTTCTGTTGGTCCCTTTTTATTTCGAACCTGGCTGTTTATATATTAGAAGACATAGTATTCTATGTCTTCTAAGACATAGGGGTAACAGTAGTTGTTCTTAATTACTATCAACCTTTTTTCACTTTTTGTTTTTGAAGTTTTAAAAAAATCTTCTACTTATCTACTTTGAATGTGTTTTTAATCAGTATAGTTTATAGTATTCCTCAATGTTTGAAAAATGTATCTTTATGTAGTGTTTGAAAATTTTATCAATACACTGAATATTGCTTCAATAGTTGGTAAACAATGAATAACTTACATGTTTTTGTTTCTCTGAAAACTTAAAAATAGAGAGTAACCCTACTGTCATCTTGAATTGAAACTGGTGAGTTTGCTTAAGTGAGGAATGCAAGAACGATCTGTTTGCTTGGAGTTAATTGAAAAATGGAGAGCTAGCAGTTTTTCTTGTTTTTCAGAAGACTTTCTAAAGCCATCACTATAAATTATCAGAATACTTCTAGGCAATGGCCAGTGAATTAGAACTAAGCTGTAACATTGCATCATCTATATAGTTGTAAAATAGATTTAACAGAAGCCAGAAATAAATCATTGACAAATAAATCCAATAAACATGGTCTGAATATTGAACCTTGGCGGACACTGCTGTCCATTTCAGCCAAGTACATTTCTTGCCCAGTACATATTTTTGAGTTCTTTTTAAACAGTTATGTTTCTAAGATAAGTAACATATCCTCAAGAGTATCATTTTTAATTGTTTAAATTCAGCAACCTACAGACAATTAAATCAAATGCTTTGTTAATATATATTAAACAGTCAGAAGTCTAAAATATCCAGTAGAAAGTATTCACATAACATTCATTGATAAACCATAAAGTGTGCTTGAATTGATGCGATATGTTAGATTTGAGTTTTTTAGTATGGTAAATATACAGTAGAAATACATTCTATTTGGAAGCAATTAGTCTTCTTAAATGGCTAGCAGAAATATCTTCCATTCTCTTTGCGGAGTGTTGGAAGAGCTGAGGAGCAGGCCATCAATTTGGCAACAGGGAGGCAACAAATTTAGATTATGTCAAAATGATGCAGATGCACATAAGAAGGGTCACATGGTTTGTTTTTGCGACATTCCCTGTGGAACTCCTGGAAACAATGTGCTTGTGAGGAAGATACCTTATAATGCTCTTTTCCCCTTGGGAAGAAAGGCTTCACAGAACTATTATCAGATTTTGCCCTTTTTTATTTTACCCTTGAGTCCAATGCACTGATGAAAAACAGGAGTGCATACAAGCCCTTGCCTCTGCCTGCACTCATCTTGCCCTCTGTCTATTTAGCTTCAGGGGTCCTTAGCCATCACGGAGAAAGCACAAATCAAAACACTACATATTTTGCTCAGACTTATGATTTTTTTAAAAAAGTTTAAACAAGATCATAATTCAAATCAACTCATCATGAATTGAATGTATTAATGCATGAAGCATTAACATAGATGTACAGATTTTCCATAGGATATAGGTAACTATAGGCAACCAAATAGCTGTCTATGTCAACCAGATATAAAAAACATGCACGGTACTTGATTCATTTAAGTCCAATCAATATGAAATCACTTAGTTGTTTATTATTGTCTTAGCAGGCTCTATACTGAGGCTCTTTTTAAAGGCTGAATTTCCCTTTTTCTACATAGGAGTTAAATTCCATACATGGCCTCCAATTGATTTTGCTAGAGGGCCAAATGAAAATGAATCTTCATGTTCTGTTTTTTTTTTTTAAGTTTCACATGGCACTACAGACAATGTAGTTAACTTTTATGCAATGACTAGTCAGTGGTACCTTCAAGTCAGTATTGACCACTGGTGCAGTGGTGGGTTTCAAATTTTTTTTTACTACTGGTTCTCTGGGTGTAGCTTGGTGGCCGTGGCATGGCTTAGTGGATGTAGCTTGGTGGGCGTGACAGGGGAAGGGTACTGTAAAATCTCCATTCCCTCCCCACTCCAGGAGAAGGTTACTGCAAAATCCCCATTTCCTCCCAATCAGCTGGGACTTGGGAGGCAGAGAATAGATGGGGATGGGGCCAGTCAGAATTTTTACTACTGGTTCCCTGAACTACTCAAAATTTCTGCTACCGGTTCTCCAGAACTCCAGAATCTGCTGAAACCCACCTCTGCCCTGGTGACTGCCTAGATCAGTCCTGGTAATTTTCTTGGCAAGATTTGAGAAATGGTTTGCCATTGCCTGCTTCCTAGAATTGAGAGAGAGAATGACTGGCTCAAGGCTGTTCAGTTGACTTCTGGGTAAGACAGGACTGGAATTCACAGTCTCCAGGTTTCTATCTTGGTGTCTTAAACCCCTAATCAAACTGGCTTTCTTTTTACACTTGCATTTCAACAGTATATGAACACAAACACAAAAATTGTGCTTTCCAAAGTGATTCTATATCCAAGAAAGATAAGTGCATCTTATGATTATTAGATGTAGATGTTGTAGATAACAATCAAATGATATTTGACTTAATGTTTTTTGGATAACATCTTCCCAAAGGCATACTTTTCTATAATTTATTATAATTAAATATAAACCTCTACTGCATACAAGGAATCTGAGCAGTTAGAAAAACAAATATTTCATTACTCTTTCCTAGTCATTTTAAAGCTGTAATGTACTTTGTAATCTGTGCTTGGTTACATATTTCATTTTGGTATCTTAATCAAAAATTAAGAGGTTGAATTAAAATTTGTGTCAGATTTATTTTATCCACTAGATCTAGCAGATTGGGCAGGCTACAGATCTCATCAGCCAAAGAGTGTCAGCTGGTGGGATTAGAAAATGGGCCTTTTCTGCAGTAGCTCCTGCTCTCTGAAATATCCTACTTTTGAGATTAGAAAGACTCCAATGCTGCTAGCCTTTTGTAAAGTTCTAAAAAAACTGGCTGAATTCCTGGAGTGCTGTGTGTGCCATTACCCTGGAACTATTGTTAGCTGGCCATATATATTTATTTTGGGTGTTTTTAAATTGTTTTTATTGTTTTAAAAGTAGTATTTTTCTCCATTGTAAGCTTCCTGGAGTCATTGATTGAAATAGGCAGCAATAGAAATGAATGAATTATTTATTTATTTAGCGTATGGCTGCTCACACACAATATAATGAAGGAATGAATGAATAGGAATGAATGAATGAATGCTTTATGGGACTATAAAGTTATGTAATATTCAGTAATGTGTAGCAGGTTGAAAGCAACATTTTGAAATGTAAAATTTGTTCCATTTATTTCATTAAAAATATTTTTTCCGAAATTGTTGGAATTTACAATATTTTATTTGTTCATTTATTTATTTAATTCTGTACCTTAATTCATATGTCCACCTATTTCAGGTTTATGACTCTAGGAAGCTAACAGTACTTAAAACAACATAAAAACATAACAAGAAGGCACCCATAGCAGTGGTTAAAAACAAAGCTACCAGTAACAAATCAATGCAACCATTGCTTATACTTAGTCACACCTTCAGATTCCTGGGTCCGGGGCAAACCGGTAGCCACCCACCACTAGTACTTGGTATGAATTTTGTTTTTCTTCAATTGAATTTTTCCAGTTTTCCATCTTTTGGGGTGTCTAATGAAATACTGGATTCCTAAGCTTCTTTATTAACTCTCTTTCTTTTTCTAATAGAAGAATTGGCATTTGAATTATGGGCAGGAAGTATAATCTTGTAACTAGCATTTAAATATGTATATGAATAAGCAATACATTCTATAAATAGCAATAAAGTGTGCTATACACAAAATCGTGCCTCTTCCATTCAATCACATCCAATTAAGATAACATTTACCATTTATCTAAAAATGGGTCATCCAAAATTGTCATAGGATTTTATTTAGTTAATAAAGGGTTAGTTTCAGATTCAGTCACATTTGGAAATGAACTACTCAAATCAATGAAATCTCCATTAGTCATGAGCAATTTAAGTCCCATCGATTTCAATGGGCCTATTCTATGTACAACTAAATCTTGAACCAAGCCAGTGTCATTTATTTTATAGCTGTCAATGCTGTCAACTTCCCACTGGAACTAACATCAAAATTTTGACTGCTATTTAAAAGACATGGATTGCAGCTTTATTTTCAGCTTTTTAAACATCCACTTTAAAAGTTTTCAAAGTGAAGGCAAAGCCAGTTGTTTAGAAATCTAATTTCAGCTGTAAGTCTGAATGATTTGCCAATCTGAGACTTATATTTTGTAAAAGAAAACAATTTATTCTTTGATAACCATAAAGAATGCTAAAATGGATTAAAGTGTTCCTTCCAATTAAAGGGAGCTTTACCATGGACCATTCTTTTGGTCGTCCTTTAAAATGATCTGCAGTCTAAGCACTATGGATTAAAATACAATGCATTTTCAAATGCTATTCAGTATAAGGTATATTTATTACAGAGGTTTAACACTGTAAATGCAGTTTGGGCTGATGTGAGAGAACACTGTAAGAGCCAAGTGGCTTCTAATGGATTTCAGGCAGACAAGAGGTCAAAATCTTCCCATGAGCTACTGGAGATCTGAAAACCCTTTCATATAACAATCTAGTTTAGCTCTTTCAAATGTTTTAATATCATTTGTTATTTTTGTATTCATTGATTTCTGAATATATTCACCAGCTGCAGAGCATTATTTATACTGAAATAATAAGACAGGCTTAATTGTTCAATTTATCTCTATGAAAAATGTATATAAAATGTAAAAGATATTATTCTTAAAAACTACTCTTGCTACATTATACAAATATTGTTTCCTCAAAAAATTAATAGAGAAACGGAGAATTTTGCAGGTCTTCCTGCAACATTAAATTAAGAAAGAGAAATTATTTTTGGGAACAAATTGGTATTGATATTTGTTGATTCATATTTTATTTTGTTTAAATGTTCTTTCATTTCTGTTGGCTTACATGAATATAGGAAGCTGTTTTGGGCTGAGATCATTATGACTAGTGTATGTCTTTCATTCCAATCTAATTATTAAATCTAGATTTAATAAGATTTAATAACTAAATAGATTTAATAACTATTAAATCTATTTCCCATTTCCCTCCAGTTCAATGCCAAAACTAATTGAGAATTGTGGCAATTGTAGCTGTGGTGGTGCCATGGTTAGAATTTAATTCTGTCGAATGCCAGCAGTTCAGTCTTGACCGGCTCAGGGTTGAGTCAGTTTTCCATTCTTCTGAGGTTGGTAAAATGATGATCCAGATTGTTAGGTCAATAAACTGCTTAAACAGGGCTGTAAAGTACTATGAAGCACTTTATGTCTAAGTGCCATTGCGACCACTATATTCATCTGGGACTATTTCAGAAAGCACTGGTCTGCACTTTTATGAGGGGCATCTAAGGGTTTCTTGTTGGGCTAGAATCAGTTGCCTTACCATTACCTTACAGTAATGGTACAATACTACCATTACAATATTAGACAACACAGTAACAACAGTAGAGACCTTCAAATTTCTAGGTTCTACCATATCGCAAGATCTAAAATGGACAGCTAACATCAAAAATGTCATCAAAAAAGCACAACAAAGAATGTTCTTTCTGCGCCAACTCAGAAAGCTCAAACTGCCCAAGGAGCTGCTGATATAGTTCTACAGAGGAATTATTGAGTCTGTCATCTGCATCTCTATGTTTGGTTTGGTTCTGCAACTCAACAAGACAGACTCAGACTTCAGAGGATAATTAGAACTGCAGAAAAAACAATTACTACCAACCTGCCTTCCATTGAGGACCTGTATACAGCACGAGTCAAAAAGAGGGCTGTGAAAATATTTACAGACCCCTCACATCCTGGACATAAACTGTTTCAACTCCTAGCCTCAAAACGATGCTATAGAGCACTGCACACCAGAACAACTAGACACAAGAACAGTTTTTTCCCAAATGCCATCACTCAGCTAAACAAATAATTCCATCAACACTGTCAAACTATTTACTAAGTCTGCAGTACTATTAATCTTCTCATCGTTCCCACCACCCGTCTCCTTCCACTTATGACTGTAACTTTGTTGCTTGTATCCTTAGGATTTATATTGCTATTGTTTCCTGATTGATTATTTATACCCTATGACTATCATTAAGTGTTGTACCTTATGATTCTTGACGAATGTATCTTTTCTTTTATGTACACTGAGAGCGTATGCACCAAGACAAATATCTTGTGTGTCCAATCACACTTGGCCAACAAAATTCTATTCTATTCTATTCTATTCTATTCTATTCTATTCTATTCTATTCTATTCTATTCTATTCTATTCTAAATTCATGAATTTACTTCACAAATTCATGAATTGTCTTGCTATGTTACTTTCCTTCACAGAATTTCTATGCTGAACTAGGTATTCAAAAGAAAAAGAAAAAGAAAAAAAGAAAAAAGAAACCCAGCACAGATCTGCTCTCAGCCAAATTGCCTTGTCAAACAGCCATTCAGTCTTGTTCTGTTCTAACTTGATGCCAGGTCAGTCTATAGTAAAACATTTTGTCATCTAGGATTTATTCCTGGACAAGAATGTCAATTGGCTAGAATCCCTGAAACTTCCATGGACCCAAGCAGCATTTAGCATGCCTTTTTCTGAGTTTGTGATGATGGTTGAGGAGGGAGACATGGTGATTATGAATAGTTCCTCTTTTAAGCCAAATTCACTGCCAAGAAGGAGCTAAGTCTCAATGCTTGTGTGTAGATTGGATATGTATATTCCAGAGTTAGGTGATAGGCAGAAGCCAGAGCAGAACCATAAACCTAAACCATAAATCAAGATAAAGACAGTTTTCAATGAAAATACAGGATAAAGGAACAAGAACCAAAGACAATTCAAAGTGAAGGAAAAGCTAGAAATGCAACAAAAAGCTGTTTTTATTTATATTTCCTGTTTCTTAACTACCAATCTCAGGGTACCCATCTCAGGGTAGGGGCTCTAGGTGGTGCACAATATAATCACTAAAATTAACATTAAAATCAGAATTATTTTAAGATTTAAAAGTTTGAGAATTATAAAAATAACAATATAATCCAAAGGTTACATCAATTAATTAGATAAGTAAATTAAAGGGACTCTGAATCACCACACAAATATATGCAAATAAACCTAGTTTCTTTAGAGGAGAGAAAAGATAAGCATTCAAATTCTGCACTTGTAGCTCTATGTTACAGTGTGAGACAGATCATTTTTGGACTATAGGTGTATTATGAAGCAAAGTTGGCTACCAGCAACATTCTAACTCTACTTCTACAGTTTCTTACCCCAAAGCAGGGCTTCTGTTCTGATCCCCTGTCTCTCCAGGATTCAGGGCGGTGAACAGCCAAGAATAAAAAACATTCAATACAAAATTTAAAATTATTAAAAGAATTAAACAAATTTTGGCCCAGATTTAAAACATCCCAACTAAAATCCATTACAATTAAAATGTCTAAGGGGAGGGTGGGTTACGTTAGCCCAGCTTGGTGAAATAGAAAAGTTTTGAGGGCACGGCGAAAAGCATGGAGATCTGGTATCCTACGTATCTCCGGGGGCAGGTCATTCCAGAGGGCAGGTGCTGCCACAGAGAAGGCCCTCCCCCTGGGGGTCATCAGCCGACATTGCCTGGCTGACGGCACCCTAAGGAGTTCCTCTCTGTGGGAGCGTACTGGCCAGTGGGAGGCTATCGGTGGCAGAAGGCCACCGGTGAAAAGCCCCCCTGGCCACGGCCATCATATGCTCTTCTAAAGACAGCCATGCATCCAGGAGGAAGCCCAAGTTGTGAGCCCTCTCTGAAGGGGCCAGTAACTTGCCCCCAATAGCCAGCGATGGCACCATCTGGCTATATTGGGATGCCGGAAGCCACAGCCACTCAGTCTTGGAAGGGTTGAGTCGAAGCCTGTTTCTCCCCATCCAGACCCGCACGGCCTCCAGGCACTGGGACATCACTTCAAGGGCATTGTTGGGATGGCTTGGGGTGGAGATGTACAGCTGAGTATCATCAGCGTACTGATGGAACTCCACCCAGAGGATTATCCCTCCAGAGTCTGAGATCTTGTATACTGTTTTTATTCTGGATCTTCTTCCCATACTGAGGTGGTCAATGTCTTCCAGAGCTCTAGTCCCCAACCCCTATATACCGGGGACGGGTTCCAAATCCCATCGCTACTGTTTGCTCATGCACGTGCGTGTGCACATGGCACTTCTGTGAGTGTGCAGAAGCTTCTGGGTGAGTGGGCGGAGCCTCCCACCACCACCTCTACTGATTCGCCTGATCCGGTGCGAACTGGTAGCAACCCACCACTGGTATATATCGTCTTTACCAATGGGACAGCTCACCCAAAATCTCCACCCCAGCACTGGCTAACAGTCACATGAACTCATCAGGCCCTGTGTGACAGTCCAACTGCCATTCAAGGTCATATCTGACTGAGATGCTTTTTTACATAATCTACTTCATCCAGGGTCCTTGAAGCTGCCATTTTCTCTTCAACCTAAAAAGGAAATGTCAGAAACTGAACAAAAACTGTCCAGCCTATTTTGGGTCAAGCAATGGCCTCTTGAGGACAGGGTGCACCACCACCACCTCCTTAAGAACTGGCAGGACCACCCCTCCATCAATGAAGTAACCACCATCCAGACCTAATCGTGGATCCCTCCCACATTAGCCTTAACAAGCCAGGAGGGGCACAGATCTAACATAGAAGTGACTAAACTAGCAGCTGCAAGGCCTGTCTACTTCTTCAACTTCAATGAGATTGAATTCCACCCAAATAACCTGCAAGAATTAACCCTATAACCTCCACTGGTTCTGTCAGAAGGCCAGAGTCCAACAAAGAATGAATATGAGTGGCTTTATTTATAGATATATAGCATATTCCTCACAGCGACCTTGTAGGTGAAGCTCAGTATTAGTGATAGCATACAAGTAATGTTGAGTGAGGATAAGAGGGAGAAGGTCTTCTGAAGATTCCAGCCATCAAGATGTACAACAGAAGGGGTTATGGAAGCAGGTATGTCCCCTTCCTACCACCCAACAAATCATCTTGTGCAATCAGAACTAAAGCATGCATTCCTATGTATATGGACAAACCAACTATGATCACTAAAAATCTATTACATTTAATACGATTAAGGAGGTCCTCACCAAGAAGGAAAGCTGTAGGTGTTGTATGTTGCCCGAGCCTCTGTTGTCCTATGATGGAAAGTTCAATTGTCATTACTAAATTATTTATATTATTCTGTAAGCATACAGACCAAAACATGGGAGATGTCAGGGGAGGCCTTTAACTGATGATTCAAAGACCACTTGTCCAGTTTACACAGTCCCAAAAACCAAAAAAAAAAAAAAAAACCTCCAAAACCTCTCATTGCAGCAAATTTAAAAAAGCAAAGGACAAAGCAAAAAGAAAAATAAATACTTCAAACAATACAAGGACATTCACAAACACACACATACATTGCCGCTCTGGTGATCTCAATCTATAACAGCTAGAAAATGGTACATTTTCCATCATGAAAAATGAACTCCACTCAATTTAAACCCATCTAGCTATGTGAAGTTTTTTTTGCCTATATGTCCATATATTTTTTTCTCACAGAACTGAAACAACTGAAGGAATTAACCACCAGTTCTTCAAACATTTTTATACTTATCATAACCAATATTACTGGTTAGATGGAGTCACCCCGTTCACCTACTTATTTTCATCTAAATACTGAATAGATATAATATACATATTACTGTGCCATTTTAAAAGGTAGCAGAAAGCAATTTTATTTCTATGAAAAAAATGTACATCTCTTGACATTTAGCTTAAGACACAGGCAATAAGTTCACATTCATGTGACATCACAATTCACAGTGAGACAGACAATTCATTCTTTGTGTCAGTGCAAATTTAATAAAACTTTTGAGTGTAATAAACAAAAATAAAAAGATCAGTGGAAGTTCTGAAAGCAGATCTAAGTAAATATTGCTTTATGGAGTTTATGAAGAAGTCAGGATTGAGGAATAAAAATCTATATTTTTCAATACTAAGTGACATGGGATTTTATTTATATCATTGTTAATAGTTGCCGTTAATATTTCATTTCCAAACTGTTCATGAAGCAAGTCCAGAAAGAATAAAGTGAAAAGATGCTAGGTTGACAGCTACATAGAAATAAAGCATGGTACTAAGGAGAGACATGGACTTGCTGAGATATAAACCTGCCTAAAGGAGGAGAGACTGACACATATAATGCTATTACCTGCAGATCATTACAATGCATTTTCCAGACTGGTTCACGATCATTTTTATTTTATATATTTATTTGGGTTTTATCTGTGTTAGTTACTTTATAGGTAACTCAAGGAAGTGAATATATATAATACTCCTTTCTTCTCCTATTTTTCTCATAACAACTATTCTATGAGGTGGGTTTGGCTGAGAGAGAGCGACTCACCCAAAGATAGCCAGCTGGCTTACTTTTACTGGGATGTTCCATGCAGATAGTTTAGGAGTTACAGCTGGACCATAATTTGGAACTAAGGATGGTGAGCTAAGTGATTGCCAATAAATTTTTGAGTCCAATGTTAGATGCTCACTTGTGACCATTTACTCAATAGAATATAAGTTACAAGTTAACTTAAGTTACGCTGCAAAGCCACCCTTCTCTTGTTTTTCTACTCCATGGTCTTAAGTCTTTCTCATGCATCTTTAATAAGTTTAATCTTTTATGTCTCATTTTGACTGTCTATTTGGCTTTTACCCTGGCGAGATCTTCAAACTACTTCTTCATGCGGGAACCAAGTGCTGTTTATTTATTTATTTATTAAATTTATAGATGATAATAAGAAGTGTACTTGAATGGAAAACACTTTAAATAAAACAACCAATAAAATAATTTAAAATGTGACAACAAACCCACCTCCAAACAACAGCAATTTAAAGAAGAGAATATATCTACAGTAACTTTGTTTCTATTTTGAAATTGCTTCTGGATTTTCTGCTTGCAATGAAAAAAAAATGAAACTTTGATGTTTCTCTTCTTCACTTCTGTGTTGCTTTAGAGTAGAGGTGCATAACTTCCACTGGCTCAAGGTCTACAGAAAGCTTGCCTGGCTTATTGAGGAAGACTGAGACCCATTTACAAGCTTCTAACACTTCATGTTGCTGAAATTACCTGCTCAAAGAAGAAGAGTACTACTAAGACTATGGTCAGATAAGTGGGCTTGAGCCCAAGCCAAAAAAGTATTTTGAGAAATGTCTCAATCAACCTGTTCTCCAGTTCACAGAAATGCAAAGGGAGTAAGTAGGAGAGCACATTCAGACTTGGAAGATTCTGTTACTCTAGCTATTACAATAAGGTGGTCCTGACCTATATGGCATTGGTTTATGTCAGGGGTCGGCAACCTTAAACACTCAAAGAGCCACAAAGGTCCTAACTGAAAGCCCCCATTCAATTCTGGAGCTGACTGAAAGTCCGGTTCCCCCACCATAGTCTGCTCCTAGCATGGCGTCCTTTTTCCTCTGCCGATTGGAAGTTGGTTCCCCCACCATAGTCTCCTCCTAGCACAGTATCCTTTTTCCTCTACTTGTCCTAATCAAAAGCCCTATCTATTATGGAGCCGACCAGCAACAGCGAGCCGCAGCAGAGGGATGAAAGAGCCACATGCAGCTCTAGAGCCGCAGGTTGCTGATCCCCTGGTTTATGTCATGGATTTGTCTCCAGCCTCCTCTTTGGATGTGAGTTCAGAGGAGGATGAGGATGAGCTGAGTTCTGGCACTCTGAGGAAGAGAATATGGGGGCATAAGACTTGGACCAGGGAGCGGAAGGCTCCTGCTCCAGCAGTCACAGCTGGAACAACTGAATGGACAGCAGGCTGACCCTGTCTTCTCTGCACCCTGCACATCCTTGACTCCTTGAGGTGTAGTCATATTCGCTGACTATCATCAGCTGCTCTCTTTTCTTACCCGAAGCCTCCAGGCTAATCTGCTGCATCTGCAGCTCTCTTGGCTCAGGTTAAGTCTGCCTTCCACTCCCTAGTCCAAGTCTTTCCATGCCCCCATATTCTCTTCCTTGGAGGTGCCAGAACCCAACTCCTCCTCTTCCTCCTCCGAACTCATATCCAAAGAAGAGGCTGGAGATGAGTCCCTGACATAAATCAATGCCATATAGGTCAGGACCACCTTATTGTAATAGTTAGAGTAACAGAATCTTCCAAGTCTGAATGTGCTCTCCCATTTACTCCATTTGCATTTCTGTGAACTGGACAACTGGATAACAGCTTGTTTGGACTGACTTTGGACTGCATCTTGTGTCTCTGTTGGTGTTGTGACTCTGACCCCTGAGCCTGTCTTATCAGAGGGAGAAGACTCTGAAAGTGAAGGAAAGGAGTTGGCAAGGCCTCCTTCTCCAGGACCCTCTTCTCTGGCAATGCCTCAGGTGTCCTCCAAAGGCCAAATGATAGGCCAGCCAGGCACTTTGGAGCAGCCGCAGTTGGACAGCGATGGAAATGAGTCTTGGCTGGACCCCCGACAGCGTCGCAGAGATAAGCGTGCGCAGCAGAGGAAGAGGTGTGCCAGAGATTAAGCTCAGTCACTGGAACACACCCCACAGCGGATAAAAGGGGGTGTGGTGGCCAGTCAAGCCTTGTGATGAACAAAACTGAAAGCTAGCAAGTCATTCTGCATTTCTGGAACTTTGTCATATGCTCTGCTTGGATTGATTTTTGGACTGGACTTGACTATTCTTTGGCTTTTGTGGACTTACTTTGATGTTTCGGACGGAGGAGAAAAACCTCCCTTTGTAAGTAAAAACTTTTGGCAGCAGCCACTGGGTTGGCAGCCAATTCTGTTATCAAAGGAAATTCTTGTCTGCTGTTTATTTTAACTCTTGGTCGACTGCTGGTGTGCGTGTGTGAGACGGGGACAGTTGGACTGAGCCTTGTCAAGCACTCCAGTATCACTCCAGTCTTGCTGAGCATGGCAACTGGATCTGCTCGTTGTGTGGAATATCTTGGAACTGCTGGGGGTTTGAATAAAAGCCTTTATAAACTCACTAGGAAACTTCTTAAAATATTTATTTGTCTCCTCAGATGATATTCCTGTCTAGGTCAGTTGGAGGGGCCTCATCCACAGTACAGTACTTGATTTTCCTACCTAAAATATTAACCAGACATGTATGAACCTACTGGAGCAGGCCTGGCTACCAAATAGCATCCCTAACCTATCAAGTTTCCTGGTCAAATATTACTAGATATGGAAATGGGGTTCATTAGGGAATCAAGATTATCAGGTTGCTGTTGGAACAATATGATGTATCCTAAACTGTTCCTGCTATTTTAAAGCCTGCTCAAAGTTCTATGTTATTAAAACATATTGCTGAGCACATTGTAAGCCGCCCTGAGTCTCCGGAGGACGGCATATAAATCAAATTAAAAAAAAAAGTAAACACTAAATAAGTCAGTATTTTGAAGATGTTAAACTGGATATTTCTAAAACTATATAGATTTTGCCTGGATATTTCTAAATTAAATAGAAAGTCTTTTCTGTTTGGCGTAATTATAAAAAAACAGAAGCTGTGAACTGGTTTGTTCTTGAGAAGTTGATATAAACAACCCTGTTTCATTTTACTTTTGGTTCAAAGTCTCCATGATTTCACTTCATAATGGATTAACTGAAGCCTGAGTGCTGACTTACCCATTACACAAAGTCAGGAACTTACTTCATGCAACATTTTGAATATTACAAAATACATCAAATCGTTATTCAATTTGCAATTGTTATTTCTATTGCAGGAGCAGGAAAAGCTGCCAGTAGGATTTTATGCCTACATGAAAAAGTATGTTTTTTGGCTTTCAATGCTAGGCACTTTGGCTTAGATAAGTAAGAAGAACCATAAGTTATTCTGAAAACAAAATATCAGCCCTGGCTTTGTGACAAAATGCTGGCTATAGGCAAAATACTAGCTTTTGGAAGCTTGAAATCCTAAAAGTGATAAAATGAAACAGTGATTATCAGGAGTTAATTCAGAATTGCTAGCTACTAATACATAGTCATTATTTTTCACCCAAATAGTTAAATTTCAGATTTGAATGGGAGGTTTGATTGCTCTGAAATTTAGGATTTATGGAGCGCCTGCATGAAACTAAGTAATATAATAAACCACGATAGATTAAGGAGAATAATTCAGTATGATGCTCCAAAAAAAGCTGTCCAGACAACTATAGCTTAAGAACACCAATCCCTTTTCTATGATAATCATTAATAATACAATTCTACCTAAAGGCCAAATCAGTATCATTATGAAGCTTAAAGATCTGAGAAATCAGAACTTCATTTAAGGTGTTATAATGCTCACATTGTTTTAATCAACACATTTATTCTTTTTAATAAGTGCCACATAGGCTACAGAAACAATTGAATATTATGAATATAAACATCAAGCCTTTTCAAATTTATTAAAGACAAAAATAGACAGAAAAAAAAGAGAGAATACTATCACCATGGAGGAAAACAGGCAGAATATGGTAGGATATGAGAAGGCATAATTGCATGCTTTGATATTTATGATGAAAGACCTGAGCTGAAAGAAAAATGGCAAAAATGCTATCTTAGCCCTTTATGAAACAAAGAAAACCTGAAGGTCGTGCAATAGTAATTTTCATCATTCCTTCCAAAGCCTTGACAAGCTTTGAAAATTTATATGTAATAGCAGCTAGCTTTTCTAAGTGAAAGTACTTTGAAATCATCTTGGGATAGATGCGTATAAAGGAAAATTTCATTTCTTCAAATGCAACAAAAGCAAAATTATATTCCAGAACACTAAATAGACTGCTTTTTAAATTTTATATTTTCTTAGAAAGGCAAAGCTATATTTTGTTACACTGTTAAGCTAATTTGTTTGTATATGAAAGATGTTTCTGTGTCTGTGTCTTGTCTATCTACATTCAATTTTTATTAGAAATGAATATTTACTTAAAATGTAGTCTTATAATATTATGAATAAAAGTCATATACAGTAGTTTGATGTGGAATGCCTAAAATATTTCTAGAATAAAAGTATCTGGACAGATTTCTTGTTTGCTGTTTTGATGGTTTGCTAACCATCAAAAACATGCCTAATTATGAATAGGTTCTGTTTTTAATGCCAATTTTCCTACATACAGTTTACTTTTGCCATAGGAAGAAATCTGAAATATATGTTTCATGTTCTGTTTGGCCCATTTCCAGTATACTATTTCCTAGGTGCAGGAATGGAAGGATTATTCTTTTCCCACTCTCAGCCTGTTGCAAATGCACCTTGCATCCATGTTCCACAGCTTCAATTCAAAGCTTGTTTCTTACTGAAGCTATTTTAAATGCTTCAGATCGGATAGTCTCCAATGTTTTTATTCCACTGTAGTAGCAGTCTTTGTTCTGATACGCTACAGTGTTTGGCATGACACCTCCCCTGCAGTGCTGGACACTGGGATTGTGGGCTAAACTTACTCTCACCTGTCATGATCTGCCCCTTACAAGACCACACAAAGCCCCTATAAGCAGAAGTACACCGACATTAACCCTCAATTCCACTGAAGATGTTATCTAGCATGGTAACAAAATGCTTGGAAACCAATCCACAAGATAGGAGAATGAACTTCCACCTTCATCCTACACCCAAACTACAGATATTCACCACTATCACTTACCCTCTGCTGCTCAGTACTCTCTCTCTCTGCCTCTCCCTACTCCCTTCCTCCCTGTCCCTCTCTTTCCCTCCCTCCCTCCCTCCCTTTCTCATGTTGATCCAGTGATGATCCATTAAAATCCTTAATTTTGGAAACTCATGATCCAATCAACCTGTATTTCTTTATCTCTCTCTCTTTCTTTTTTGCAGGACTACACAGAAAGTGAGGTAAGAAGATTTATTATTACGATCTGCAGAGTATGAAAAGAGTTATGTACCGGGTGTGTTCTTCTAAATACTATTCTCCCTACAAGTAACTGATAGTGGGGCTATCAGATTTTATTTTTATTTTATTTTTTTAAATTTGATTTATATGCCGCCCTTCTCCGGAGACTCAGGGCGGCTTACAGTGCGTTAAGCAATAGCCTTCATCCTTTTGTATATTTATACAAATTCAGCTTATTGCCCCCACAACTGGGTCCTCAATTTACCTACCTTAGAAAGGATGGAAGGCTGAGTCAACCTTGAGCCTCGGAGAGATTCGAACCTGCAGTAATTGCAGGCAGCTGGTCTTAATAACAGGGTGCTTTAGACCACTGTACTACCAAGGTTCTTGGTTGGGGTACAAAAATCCAGAAGGCCACTAGATACTAGCGAAGAATTAAAGAACCCACCAAATCCTTTGTGCCAAATATTAGCTCTCCAGAATTTTGCAGTTTGGATGACTAGCTCTATAATTCACATTCAACAATTAGAATTATTTTAAAACAGTATTGGCAAGAGGAGCTGGCTTATGTTAGTTTGTCTCAAGATTTGCCAAAGAAGAAAACAGCTGTGTAGCCAGATGTGAAAAAAGCAGAACCCATAGAATTGTGACCTTTCTGATGATCACCCAAGTCTGAAAAGTTAATAGTAAAAGCAAAACATAATATCTTTTTTGAATACAAAATATTGCAGAAGAATAAAGCATGAAATAAATCAGATTTAGACAAAAACATGAGCTGTTCTCTGTTTCTAAGTTTCTCTTTCGTCAACACAGTGCTTAACATACTAAACTATAATCTGTGATGAATTCTGGAAGAATGCAAGTCTGGGATTAATTGTCCACTGCATTATAAAAAAAACCTAACAGAATCTGAATAGAAGAGGATAGGACATGGGAGGGGAAGGTGCCTAGGGGTGGGCCACAGGAAAAGGTGATCAACTGTATGTATGACACAAAGAACAGACCTTGTGATAATCCAAACAATCATTTGGTAGTTTTATTTATAGACTTTTTAAAAGATAATGTATATCCTATAATATATGCCTGACTAGTGCAGCATAGAGTGGAAGTGCTGACGCAGTCCAATATTGCACTGGCTTTTTGACAGCTATAGCATGTTGCTGTCTCACACTTAATCTAGATACCCAGACCCTTCTCATAAGTATTTCTTCTGAGCCAGGCCCTATTTTTCTACTATGGTAGCAGAGGTGGGTTTCAGCAGGTTCTGTCTAGTTCTGGAGAACCGGTAGCAGAAATTTTGAGTAGTTCGGACAACCGGTAGTAAAAATTCTGACTGGCCCCACCCCCATCTATTCTCTGCCTCCCAAGTCCCAGCTGATCAGGAAGAAATGGGGATTTTGCAGTAACCTTCCCCCTGAGTGGGGTGGGAATGGACATTTTACAGTATCCTTCCCCTGCCATGCCCACCAAGCCACGCCCACAGAACCAGTAGTAAAAATTTTTGAAACTCACCACTATATGGTAGGTGTAGAATCTTATGTTTTTCACTGTTGGAATGTGTATCTATTTATGTATCCCAAAGATAAACTTATTTTCCAATGAATCCAGTTTTGTCACACAGTGTCTAACATGATGAAATCAAGGACTTTATTTCATAGCAACCTAGGCAAACAATTGCAGCAATTCAGAATCGAGTCCTTCTGAACTAAGTGAGTATAATACAGTCAGATCAGCACACTCCTACCTTCAGATGCATAAGATTGCAACTCCTATGCATTCCAAGCAACTATTTAAAAATTGATTATAATGTGTTGACCGAGGATAATGGTAGTAGACAAAGAATGAACTCCCCTTATCTTATCTTGGATCCTATAGTGATAAATATGGTAAGAGAGTCTGATAGATATCTGTGAAGTTCTACACAGCTGAGTAATATCAGGAAAGCAAGAACTACGTAAATTTCAGTAAAATATTTTGCTGAAACTTGAATAGTATAAAATAAATTTTCCACTCTTATTTATAGTGAAATAAAACAATGTATGTTTGAATGACTGAAATGCTTCTTTCCACCTGGTCTAACTTGCATTTATGAGATACTGTAAGCTGTCAACCATCTTACCAACATCCCTTGATTGTTTTATCTCTGCTCTCACTTCTGCTCCTTTCCTTCTTTTTTCAAATAGGAGACAAAAATTCTTTTACACAGCATAAAATGAAGAAGTTAGCTACCACAGGATGTAATGGTTGCTGCAAGCTTGGATAATTTAAAGTAGACAGATTAGTTTTTGCAATATGTGACTGTTAAGCAGTATTAGAAACTAGTCCAAGAAAAGTCTTTGAATAACAGATAACAGAGAAAAACTATGAGAGGAGGAATCTTCTTGGGACTTCTTAGGGGATATGATTGACTACTATTAGGAACAGGATGTTGAAAAAGCAGTGCCTTTGTTCTGATCCAGAAAGGGCAAACCAAAGCTATTAATACATAGCAGCTTTTGCAATTGACAATAAGTAGCAAGATGTTTTTTTAATTATTATGAAAATTAATGACAAATGATGGAATATAATTTTGGTGGAAGTATAAATATGATATTTGTAGGTGATACAAAATTTGGAAATGCAATTACAATTCATCAGCCTGATCTTGTACATGTTTAGCTGTAAATATCTCCAGATAATGCAATTTAAGCTTAGTTATTTTATGAAATGGATTGGTATTGTTGATTTAAAAAAACTAGATATGAAAAATTTCATGGTTTTGAACACCAGTACCCATTTGTTCTAATTTGAATAATAATATTTTCCATCCAATCAGGATAAAGATACCAGTCACTGGAAACTCAAACATGAATCTATAGTAGAAATGTGAAAATTTCTGAATTGTATGGAGGAAGTGGAGTTTTTGACTTTACAGCACATTACCACTGATTTGCAACCAGATATGTGCAGCTGACTGAGGTATGAAACTGTCAAGAATGGTTGGATCCCATGGATTGCTGACTGATGAGAAGGATGAGAAGATCATGTTGAGGAAGAAAGGAAAAAATAAACTGAGGGGGGAAAGGATGGACCATTAAAAATCAGTATAAATATTAATGCAGGTGTGCATATATGCATATGTTTCAGATAAAGCATTTTACAGTGACTGGAAAAGTTCTCTTGAATATTTGCAAGAATACATGGTGATGGCAGAATATCCAACAATATATGTATTAAAATGTTCTTGTGATGAATAAAGAAAGCTTCCAGAATGTGAAGATGGTATGCTATTGATGTTCCAGTTCAGTTTAGAAATTATTTTAATACTATACACAAAATATTAATATTACACATATGTATATAACACATATATGCACATTGCACACATTTACATAAGAAGCTACTAATTTTAACAAAAATAGAGGAAAATTATTTGAAATCAGAAAATGTTTTCTCTCTCTTTGTCTCTCTTTCTCTCTCTCACACATACACATATAGACAAACACACACACAAACACACATAAAGACATACACATTGTGGGACACTCCTGAGAATTCTTGGTTGTTTACAAACTCAGCATTCAAATGTTTTTTATTAGAAAATTGTCCCAAGCACTAAATAAAATAACTTGTGGAAAGTAATAGGCTTCGATTCTCAAGAGGTTCCACCCTGCAGAGAGATGACCCTTTCTTAAAGCAGTCAGTCACTCTGATGATAATGTGAAGCCCCAACTGCTTGAAACAAATAAATAATAAACGAAGATGGTATTTGAGTCTAGGAAAATTCATCTAAGAGGTCAACACCAGCCTCATTTTTGTGAACTTAGTAAGATATGTAGTATGTTTGGAAAGAACAGCTAGAGGTTAGAATCTCGACCAAATTCTACTCTTCATCTTGCAAGCTCAAAAGTGGCTACTAAGCATGAACCAAACAAAGCACTGATGGATGTTTGTGTGTATGTGTGTGTGTAGTCTAAGCTCTGTTTTCACTCCAGGGGAGTAGAGTCTCGGAAAACATAAGAAAGAAAAGTTAGCATTCTTTCTGAGCACCAACCTGCTGCTAAGCTGGTATTTTGTATTGATTTTTCTTGAAGCCTGTAATCTTGAAAGCTTGTAACAGAGGATGAGGTAAATATCATTTTATTTGCTCAAATAGGTTTAGATTAGATTGAGATGAAAAAGCTGGGGACAGGCCAAATTAGGAATGAAAGCAGCAATTACAGATTATTGTTTCCAACAGTAAGTAGAATAGGTTATTTCACTGATGAAAAGAATGGCTGAAGCAATCAGTAGTTGCCTTGGCTTTTAAAATAATATTCAGAAATAAAAGAATCAATAAACTCCAGAAAATATATAGAACATTATATATTTGTTAATTTGTATATAACGTTTGTTCTTCTCTGAGAAATCCTTCTCTGATAAATCCTTCGCTGAGATTTCTCAAGAAGCATGAGTTTAAATTGCAGGTAGTCCTTGATTTATGACCACAATTCAGCCCAAAATTTCTGTTGCTAAGTAAGACATTTGTTAAGTGAGTTTTGTTTCATTTTATGACCATTCGTGCCACAGTTGTTAGATTAATCACTGCTGTTGTTATGTTAGTACCACAGTTGTTAACTGAATCTGATTTTCCCATTGAGTTTGCTTGTCAGAATTTCCCAAAAGTTGATCATTCTGCAACCATCATAAATACGAGTCAGTTGCCAAGCATCTGAATTTTGATCACCTAACCATGGGGGATTCTGCATTTATGGTGTACTTACGGTTGTAAGTGTGAAAATTGGTCATAAATTACTTTTTTTTGGTACTGTTGTAATTTCGAATGGTCACTAAATGAATTGTTATAAGCGAAGGGCTACCTGTATAACCATTAAGTTTAATTTTACTTTATTGTCATTGCACCTCATACAACGAAATTAAATGCCATGTTCAGTGTATATCATACATAAGAAAACTATAAAAAATATAAAACAAAAACACACATCCTTCACATTCTACACAATTGAATTGAAAACTGTATTAAGGATGATATCAGCTGATAGTGCTGCACTAGTGCCAATACTTCTTTTCTATGCATTTTATTAGGCAAAGATTGCATAAAATTCAACCCCAAACAGAAGAATATTGCCAGTTATTTAAAGATATTCCTTCTACAAAATAGATTTAGGGAAGGGAAAGAAAGAGTTGGAAAGGAGGGATATGTGTGGAAAAGCTTTGCAATGATGCTGACAAAAAGGCAGAGAATTTAAAAGGCTTAACCATGTCTTATCTCAAAGTCTGTTTTATTTCTTCATCTTTTGAGCACTTCAAACATATGAGCTGTTATTCCATCTTTAGATCAGTAACTTTGAATTGTTCTACCTGTCATTCCACAGTGACTAGCACAGCAAGATGTCATATAGTGATTGTTTGCACTTTCATTCTTTCACATTAAATGGCAATCATCTGGCCTTTTTGATTTGTTTCTTTTATTTAGCCCTGAAGTTTTTACACTAGAATCTCATTAAATTGAACTAGTGTACTCCTGTCAAAAAACTAATGGAAAAAAAAAGTTTAAAAGAGAAATGTTTCACCTGTATTGTCACTTACTGAAAGAATTGCATTTATCAAGATTTGGACTGTTTACCATTTTTTTTTCTTTTGCATCCATTTGGCATGCCTACCTTTTTCCATGATTTAATGCCTAGCGTACTCCCCAAATTTAGAATGATTTGACAAATGAGAAACCAGATTAAAAAAAGGAAGAAGCAAAACTTGTGTACAGTGATAAAGACAGATATTGTGGCTTATTCAAATGTGTCAAGTATTTGACGCATGTTAAAATCATCTGCGTAACATTCTTTTTCTTCTTCCCTGAAAAAAACCCCTATCATAATACAGAAAACTTGCTAACCGTATGCCAATCAGAATCAGCCCTTCCATTATGGCAGGGTTTCCCAAACTGTGAGGTGTACCTCCCTTGTGGAAGTGAAGATACAGTCCAAGAAAGATCTGAAGAACCTTTTAGTTTTATATCGTTACAATAAGTCCACCATTTCCCATGTTTCCTTGTGTTGTTTTCCTTGTTCACTTGTATTCATTTACATATTTGGATTATTAGGTGTGTGCATTAGGATTACACTAAGGGAAGTGTGATGGCCAAAAGTTTAGGAACCCCAGCACAATGGAAAGTGACCCAGATTCCAGAATTCATTGATGCTAGAGATAAGTTGGAAACATGGCAAAGAAATTGCAAAACACTCCCTTGACAATAAGCTAATGTTCTAGTGGTTTGAGGAAGATTCATCTTAATTTCTAGCGACCTACTTAGTCCACTCCAGAACAAAGAAAGGTAAAAGATGTCATGGAACAAATGTTGTTCACTGTTGTGTAATTTTAAAATTAATGTTGGAATTGTTAGAAAAGTTAAAAAAGCGGGAACTTATATGTACAATGGTATTTCACAGAATCATAAAAGATATATACACATGCATACACAAATAGTCACCCCGCAGCGAGATGGGCAAATTCAATACATAAATAAATAATGAAAATATTGATTAGATTTATGTGCTGCCCATCTCACCTAGACGCAATTAGACTAGATTATCTTCTAAAACACAAATATACAGATACAGACTGTACAGGACATAAATGAATAGTGATTTTCTTTTTATCAGTATAGAATTTCTTGAGCATTTAAAAAAACACTTTATAATTGTTTATAAGTCTATCTGGAAATCTATTGGCTTTTATTGATATTTCTCTCAATTACAACATATAGAGTAATTCCTGCATAATTCACACTTAAGACCAAACCAGATTTGGTGTAATTACAATCAATTTAGATGTAATGACATCTGGAAATTTGTCTCTTAGGTTTAGTAATTAGCATCTTAATTAAATAAATTATTCATGCTTAATTAAAGAAACTGGTAGTATCCTGGCTTGTTGCAGGACAGCCTGGGGCTGTTGATTTCCTTCTAAATTCCTTTTGCAGCACAACAGAAAAATCACTGGTTATTCTGTCTATTGGGAATAAAAACGCTCATGATATATGCAAGATCTAAAAATTCCTCTTTTCCTCCCCAAATTACAAGCAGAACTTCTACATGTAGAAATTTGATATACTGTATGAGGGGCAGAAAAAGTCACACAGGACAGGTTTGTTTAATCTGTGGCACCAAGGAGAATGAGAAATATAGCCATTCAATAAAAATCTTCTTTTATCTTACGCTGCTGCACTGACAGATAAGAGAAATATATCATGTGGATTCTTCTACGGGTTGCAGAAAATAAGATAAGACCCTGCAAAATACTGGCAAATTAATCCCACAGAAATTACTAACCATTTTGTCTAAAAATCCAAAAGCCAGTAGGGATAATGTAAAGGTCACCTTTACTATGGATGCTTAGGATTTCTTTGCTAGTTCAGTAGCATACACTATATACTGAAAGTTGATTTAAAAATAATTTCCCCAGTAATCCTGAGTATGCTTTATAGACATGGCCAAGCCATACCCAGTTTCCTAAAAGAATCTGTCCTCACTCATGCCATAAAAAATTAGATCACCTTTAGCCTTCACTTCCACCTCTGTTATAAATTACTGTTGGGATCACAGCGATGGCCAAACTGGCAAGCTGAAATAAAACTGTTCTTGGATATGAGGCAGAATATCAGTTTGCTGTGCTCTGGCTTCATGTCCTTTAAAAAAAATGTAATCATGAATATTTTTCTGATCTTGACAGATATACGTATTATTTTTGCATCTCCAAGGAACATTGGAGAGTAATAATAGTGGCATTTTTATTTATTATGAGAGTATAAGGAAGTGCAGTACCACATAGAATAAAACAAAATTTTGGATTTAATAATACATTGCAATAAATTATTGCATAATAATATAATATAAGGAGACTCTAAATAAATACAAACATGTCCCAATTATGAGGTGTGTTTTATACCAAAGCATATGTTTTGTCTATTAGTGGCTTTCCAGGAACTCAAAAAGCAGAACTTTTCCATAAAACCTTCCTGCCTTAGCCTTTTATTTCAGGGATCTACTCGGGCCTCAAGGCCACATGCATCACGAAGTGTTAGGTGTGGTTTCCTGAAATTTTTAAAAATTGCCATCAAATTGTGATTTTTTTAAAAAAGAGAAAGAGCTGAAATAGTGATAAATCTAAGTGCTAGCAATATTCAAACACATTGTCAACTTGGTACAAGATCATGCTATGAGAAAGCTATTCATATGTCAGGAATTAATATAAAGAGAAATTAGAAGACAGCTGAGTAAGTAATACTCCTTTTGTGTGATTTTGTCATTTTCCCTCATGGATAAATTGAACTATCCTGGATATCCAATTGGCATTGATCTTATTCAGAATTCATTAGCCTGTTAATGAAGGAATAGCAACAGCAATAGCATTTAGACTTATACACCGCTTCACAGTGCTTTATAGCCATCTTGAAGTGGTTTACAGGGTCAGCACATTGCCCGCAACAATCTGGGTCCTCATTTTACTGACCTCAGAAAGATGGTAGGCTGAGTCAACCTTGAGCCAGTGAGGATTGAACTGCTGGCAGTTGGCAGAGTTAGCCTGCAATACTGCATTCTAATCACTGGACCACCATGGCTGATGAAGGAATTCCTTGCTTGCACCAAGAATATTCTTGGGGAAAAGGTTAAAAAAGTCAAGATGTGACTGCAAACATATGATTGATGCCCCCAAACCTTTTAAAAATGTATTGCAAATGTGACAGGTGTAAAAAAAAGGGGTGGGTCTTTGATTGCATGGTCTGACTCTTGGATGCCTTTTTGACTTTGACCAATGCTTCTGTCTGACATCATAGTAACTTTAGTAGCCTCAAAAATAATAACAGGATTATTTTATATAGAATCCAAAGTGCCAATGTAAAAAAGAAGTTAAGCATGTGACTTCCATCTAATTCTCTGTATTTGCAATGTGCTTGTAACTTAAAAAAATCCATTTTGGGATCTGTATCTTTTATAATGAATATACCAATCCATCAAAACTCAACAACAATTAGGTTGAAATAAAAAAGCTGCTTTTTTTTTTTAAAAAAAACAGTCTCTAACACCCAAGTAGACACAGCCTTTTCAGTCATCCATCTTAATGTTTCTATTTCACAGAGAACAGTTTCTTAAATTAAAGACCCTGGGAGTTTAGTAAATCTGAGTCCTCTCAGAGAAGGAAGAGAGGCATTTCCAAGAGAATGCCATGTCAGCAGCCTTCACTTCTAAAACAATGAAATAAAAGCTAAATGATTCCTGTTATTGAGTTTGCCATGGTACCACCTGAATTTATCTTAGGGAACCTATTACACTGATGCTATGGATCTGCATATTTACTGCATTGCAAATGTAACAACATCCTTTACATGACAAGCCAGACAGAACTGGCTTTGATTTTTCCTATCCTAGAGCAAACTTCCCTATAGTACATAAGCTTTGAAAAGAAGGATTCTTCAGTTCATCTATACCGAAGGCAAGAGAATACTGCATACATTTCATTTTTAATTTAGAAGCCTACTCTTCTGCCAAAATGATCATCCACAAAACTATTTTAGATATGATGGAACCAATGCTACTGTTTTGGCTTCCAGTGCCAATGGTAACAACTTAGCTAAAACTGTAGAAGAAATGAGCAGCCTTTTGGGACCAATGAAATGATTGGAATTTTGAAAGTGTATTGAGGACTTTTTTACAAAATGGATGCCATATGAAGGAATTAACATTCCTTACATGGCTGTCATATCCATGACACATCTACTAAGTCACAAAATACTCAGTTTTGCCTTACTTGGAAGTTTACCCTACCTCTTTCTCCAGCACAAATGTTTTCTACCATTCCAACTTATTTTTGGTTTAGCTGGTGGACATAATTCAATTTTACTTTCTTAAGAGTGACTACAAAGCCATTGTGAAGTCCAGAGACATTCTTGTTAATAAAAATAATCCTAGGTGACAGTTCCAAGCTATATTAGGGAACTGACATTGAAAAATATTCTATCTGTCCTATAATATGATAGACTAGATAGAGAAGCCTGTTTGCAGTCATACCAGCTCAAGAGGCATGAGGGATCTACAAGACAGACCTCCTTGGTGGTCTGACAGTGTGAAATAAGCTGCTCTTATAGATGCACTGGAGCCTTTGCTACTACCCTCCAAAGAGCCCCAAAGATGCTTTTCTTAAGTGGCCATTTGACTGTTAAACCAGTGGTGACTGAACAATTGTTTGTGTTATTCAAACCATATTTTAATTGGAGAATGGGAATTCTGGTTTGGGGAAATATTTGATTTTATGGTAATGTTTTTACTTTGAAAATTGCTCAGAGTAGGTGGTATAAAGATGATACCAAACTAACATAATTTGAAACACTTTAAAGTCATTTCAAGAGAGATATTCTTGAGGATCATATTGCTTACTTACAGAACAAACAGTTTATTGAATTCTTAGTTAATCCAAATATTCCTTATCAGTTGTGTAGTACACACAGTGAATGACCAAGGAAGAATGCAACTTCTGTATTTCAACTGAGTGGCAAACATGAGTGGCTGTTGGGCCTTAAATATAGTAGGCAGTTAAGTTAATTTAATATCCTGTGGATTTTAGAAGAAAACCTCCTATACTATCACCTCTTACAATACCAGACAACACAGTATCAACAGTAGAGTTCTTCAAGTTTCTAGGTTCTATCATATATCAAGACTTAAAATTGACATCTAAAATTAAAAACATCATCAAAAAAGCTTAACAAAGAATGTTCTTTCTGCCCAAACTCAGAAAACTCAAACTGTCCAAAGAGCTGCTGATTCAGTTCTACAGAGGAATTATTGAGTCTGTCATCTGCACTTCCATAACTGTAGGGTTTGGCTCTGCAACCAAACAAGACAAACGCAGACTTCAACGGATAATTAGAACTGCAGAAAAAAAACAATTGCTACCAACCTGCCTTCCACTGAGGATCTGTATATTGCATGAGTCAAAAAGAGGGCTGTGAAAATATCTACAGACCAGGGGTGGGTTTCAAAACCCTTCGCTACCAGTTCGCTTGTAGGCGTGCCCATGCACAGAAGCGTCAGGGTGGGTAGACAGAGCCTCCCGCTGCCGCCGCTACCAGTTCACCTGATCTGGGCGAACCAGTAGGAACCTACCACAGCTACAGACCCTTTACATCCTGGACATAAATTGTTTCAACTCCTATTCTCAAAAAGACGCTATAGGGCACTGCACACCAAAACAACTAGACACAAGGACAGTTTTTTCCCAAATGTCATCACTCTGCTTAACAACTAATTCCCATACTGTCAAATAATTTACTAAGATTGTATTACTATTATTCTTTTCTTCCTTCCTAATATCTATCTCTTCCCACTTATTACTATAGCCATGTAGCCATATTGTTTTTATTTGTTTCCTATTACAATTTGATAGCTTATTAGTAACCTTGACTATAACTAAATGTTGCATCTTTTTGTTCTTGATGAATGTATTTTATTGTCCTTATGTACGCATATACACCGAAGACAAATTCCTTGTGTGTCCAATCACACTTGGCCAATAAAGAATTCTATTCGATTAGTTGGTAGGATGCAGGGAACATTATGTGGGCTTCCACAATAGTCTCTAAACTAGAGGTCCTAGTTTGTTTGAGCATGCCTGAAAAAAAACAACAACAAAGGTTTGGTTGCACTTTTGACACATTGACCAAAAATATGCCAAAACTGACTGCCATTGTCTTTGCATCTAATTAATTAATTTCTATGTCACCAATCTCACTGATACAGCAACTAGGGTGGCTTCCAACATACAAAATTAAAAAGTGCTTAAAACAATTACAATTAGAAAAATTGGACAAGTTAAAAGTTAAAAACCAAGAGGTTGGGCAGCCTGAGATTGAGAATCGTCTCTACCCTATCAACCATCTCCAATTTAACAGGTCCCTGCCAGAGTCCCAGGCTAAGGCAGACCCAAGTTTTTAGGGTCTTCTGGAAAGCCAAGATAGTGGGGGCAGCATTCACCTCCAGTGAGTGGAAGGCCACAGCAGAAAAAAATTCTTCTCCTGGACTCCACCTGTCAAAATTCTTTGGCTGATGGGATCCGAAGTAAGCCCTTTCTATTACAGTAAATAGGGCAGGCTAGTCCCATCAGGGCAATATGGTTCCTCATATACCCATGACAAAAAGGGCTTTAAAGGTAATGACCAATATTTTGAATTGTGCCCAGAAGCAAACTTGCATTCTATGCAGCTCATGAAAGAACTAATGCCATATGTGCCACCTGAGGGGTCTCCAGAATCCATTACCATGAATATTCCAAGTGGCTGAGTATGACTAAGACTAATAACTTATTTACTTGTTCTCTGTCTTATTAAAGTATGTGAAAGCCTCGAGTGCCATAATGGAGAATCTAAGTCATTATCTATTAACTTTTTTTATAGTGTCAATAGCATAAGGAAAATTGTGATATAGAATGTAAAGGATTAAATGGTAAACAACAATATTCTTTAATTGTTCACTGATACAAGTCTGTATGTCAGATAATTTATTCTACTTTTATAGATTTATAAAAAGCATGTTACAAAATAAGTAGACTTGAATTGTGCAATGTTTTGAGCATATGTGGCATTGAAAATTATTGTGAAATGGTATAAGAACCTATATGATGGAAGTAAAAAGATTTTGAGCATGAAACTCTTAGCAAATGGTTTGACACTGACCAAAGAGTTAGATAAGGATAATGAGTCTAGTTTCATTTTAAAAACAATACCCCTACTGTGGAAATATATTATTGAACCATTACAAGCTAAAGTCCTTAAAGTTCTTATGAGACTAGTTGTTAATAAAATTCTGAGACTCTAGGAAAACATGGATAAAATTTTAATTGTAATTTAAGTGTGATTTAAGCTTAATTTTAGAGAAAAGCAACAAAGAACATAATTAACAGAAGAAATTGAAATCGAAAGAAGAAATTATACTTTCATAAGTTAATGTAGGTTCAACTATGAGAGTTGTTTGTAACATTTTACAACAGAATAACAGAGTTGGAAGGAACCTTGGAGGTCTTCTAAGCCAACCACCTGCTCAGGCAGAAAATCCTATACCATTTCAGACAAATGATTGTCCAATCTCTTTTTAAAAATGTCCAGTGTTGGAACACCCATAACTTCTGGAAGCAAGTTGTTCCGCTTATTAATTGTTCTGTCAGGAAATTGCTCTTTAGTTCTAGGTTGCTTCTCTCCTTGATAAGTTTCCATCCATTGCTTCTTGTCCTACCCTCGGGTGCTTTGGAGAATAGGTTGACACCCCTCTTCTTTGTGGCAGCCCCTTAGGTATTGGAACACTGCTATCATCTCATACCTAGTCCTTCTTTTCATTAAACTCGACATACCCAATTCCTGCAACCGTTCTTTTTTGTTTTAGCCTCTAGTCATTAATCATCTTTGTTGTTTTTCTCAGTACTCTTTCTAAAGTTTCAACATCTTGGCAACATGGCAACCAAAATGGGATGCAGTATTCCAAGTCTGATCTTACCAAGGCATTATAAAATGGTACTAATAGTTCACGTTGATTAATACAACCTAGAATTGTGTTGGCTTTTTTGACAGTTGCATCAGACTGCTGACTTATATTTAAGGGATTGTGGACTAGGACTTCAAAATCATTCTCTCAATTAGTACTATTGAGCCAGGTACCACCTGTACTATATCTGTGCATTTGATTTTTCTTACCTAAATATAGAACCTTACTTTTTTCACCATTGAAACTTTTGATTAGCATATTATTAAGGCAAGATGCATTTTAAGCCATGTACTTACTTTACTAAATCAATATACTGTAGTCATTTTACTTTAAAAAGGTAAAGAAAAAAACCCCACTTGTTATGTTTATATTAAATTCTACCAAAAAGAGAAGCAAGATTAAATCTGTACTGCAGATCTAAAGATGAAAGAACAAATAACTGGCACAAAGCCCTGAAGACCAATTAAGAAGGTACTTGAATAGCACAGGATTCCATTGGCTTCCTATAGATAAACATATCTTTGGATTTATTATAATTACTTTTAAAGCCAGAGAGGATCCAGAAATGATTTATGAAAACAGTAATAGCTAGGAATGAAATATCATGATGGGCAGTAAAAAGAAAATATCTTCTACAGGAGTAATTTATACTCTTGATTATGAGTGTGAACAATGATACAACAGTTTGGAGATTCCTTGAAACTTAATCAAGTATTTTGCAAGCTAATTGTAAAGTCAAGAGTAGAAATAAGAGAACTCTGTACTAAGTGCTCTATTAAGTTGAAAAGGGATGTTGATTACACCATACCTTTTTTAAATAAAGAAATATTATTTTCAAGGATGCATAAATAGTTCGCAATCATTCCCCCATTCCTATTGTAGTTTACACTACTAAATTCAAAACAGATGTTTATTATCAAATACTATCTTCATATTAATAGAGGCACAAGGGTATAACTCTTAATCTTGTCTGGCCAGTATCTTCAGTTGATTTTAAAAAATCTTCATGGAACAGCTTTCTTAAAAACTGTCTTTGTAGGTTTTTTTCTATCTAAGGCAAGCATTTTTAAGCAAATCTATTTTCAATGCATTTCTAATTGCTTTGTTTTGCTTCACATCAGGTAAAACTGTGATTGAAAGTTCTTTTTGTCACACTGAAAAAGTTAAACAGAATTTTTCTATAAAAATAAATTATTAGAGATGTTCCTAAATAATTAGTTTCACAAATCTTGAGTAATCATGTATATTTTAAACATTAAATCCTCATTAATGTTAGATTTATCACATTTGCCTTCCGGTTTTCCACAGAATTATCATTTTTCAAGCTCAAAAGTGTAGTATCTCTGCTTATAAGAATATATATAAAGAACATCCGGGTTCTCATTTTTCTCAAATATACATCTTTTTAGATATATTTTTGATCTATCTGCTGTCTTATGAAGGTTAGAGTTTAATGCATTTTCTTTCCCCTCCAAGTTTAAAAGATTTAAATATAGTTTTTTAAAAAACCTAAATAGCCAAAATAGATCCATTTTACCACCTAGTTTTAAGTTGGGCATAAGTTGTCTCCTTGTTTATAGAAATGTCTTGCAACTGAATTTTAGCTTTTCCCCAAAGCTAAAATATGGCTGCAGATCATTTTTCATCTTGAAAATAGTGGCAGTGATCACTATCTACTATCATATTTCTTCAGTGATCTGCACCAGAGTGCTATTGCTAGGATATTGCTAACTTCTGCAAGGGAGAAAATTTGAAAAGTATATCAAAACATCATTTAAAAAATCCAGTAAAAATCAATATTATTAAAAATAATAAAAGAATCCCATTTTATAAGTTACTGGAAAGGCAGATTAATTGAATGGGGAAAATATCAAGAATATAAGACTTAGGTAATGACCAAATTAAAGCCCTATCTACTCTAGTAATTTATTTTAACAGTGGTCAACAAGATATCAGCAAGAATTTCACAAGCATTTGTTATTAAGAGTAAGGATAGGCTAATACGTCAGTCTTGGTTTCCATCAGCTTCCTGTTTTTCCAATCTTAACTATACTCTACAAAGTTTTTCAATATATTAAAAGTATATAAAATTAAAAAGATAGAAAGTAAGAAAGAGATAAGGAATGAAAAGAAAAAACCCATAGAGCCTTTCACCTTTATTTCTGTCAAAAAATTATTATTCTCCATCTTCTTTGACTCCTTTAAATCCTCACAATCTTAATGATTCCATTTTTACATGTGTTTCTATAATATTTATATTTTAATATAACAATTGCTAATAACCAAATTTTTCAAGAAATTTTCCTGATATAGTATTTTTATATATGTTCTTACTGTATACACATTGTGAACTACCAGCTACCAGTAGAATGGCATGTTTCTATTTATCTCTTCCTGAAAACATTGATAACTAGAAGTAGTAAAGTTCATAAAACTAAAGAAATGTAGATCATACATACAAAAATACAAGCAGAAATCTGAGCTATTATTTCAAAATGTTGAAATTCATAGTACATTTTGGTTTACATACAGATTTTAATATTATACCATTTTTTTACTTCTGTTATTGTACTTGGCTCTTTTTTTGTGCCTTTGAGTCAGTGTTGGGTCCTGGTGAGAGCCTGCAGTCCCTGCAGTTTTCTGGGCAAGATTTTAGAAGTGATTTGACATTGCCTGCGTCCTAGGGGCTGAGAGGGTGTGAGCAGCCCAAGTTCATCTAACCTAAGTCAGAACTAGAACTCACAGTCTCCTGGTTTCTAGCCCAATGATAAAGAGGGCTGTGAAAATATTTACAGACCCCTCACATCCTGGACATAAACTGTTTCAACTCCTACCCTCAAAACAACACTATAGAGCACTGCACACCAAAACTAGACACAAGAACAGTTTTTTCCAAATGCCATCACTCTGCTAAACAAATAATTCCCTCAACACTGTCAAACTATTCACCAAGTCTGCACTACTATTAATCTTCTCATCGTTCCTATGACCCATCTCCTTCCACTTATGACTGTATGACCATAACCTTGTTGCTTGTATCCTTACGATTTATATTAACTGTTTTGTAATATGATCTGATTGCTTCTTTGTACCCTTTGACTATCATTAAGTGTTGTACCTTAAGATTCTTGACGAATGTATCTTTTCTTTTACATACACTGAGAGCATATGTACCAAGACAAATTCCTTGTGTGTCCAATCACACTTGACCAATAAAGAATTTTATTCTATTCTATTCTATAACCACTTATCCACTGGTTACTGTTTTTGAATAATTATACACGATTCTTCATACCTTTATTTTATTTTTCAAACTTAAATCCCTGAAATGTTCAGAATTGCTCTGTTATCATATTAATGATGATTTTCCTCCATAACCATGATTGGTGGTCTTTCTGCATTTCTGCACTGCAAATATGCCCTGACCAATTTTTTTTGCCATGTCGTCAAGATATTGCCTCATCCCAACATCAGATTGTCTTAGGTTGTCCTCAGCTATAAAACAGATGAAGTATGTTTTTCTCTCTTAAATCAATAAAATCCTGTGGTAATTGCAAAATGAGGTATTTCACCACTTACTATGTGGTGATAAAGTCAAGTGACCTGTTGATAGTTCTCTTCCAGCACAGTGTCTCCAAAGAAACAGTAATTTTTCCCTCTTGACTCAGTTGGTTCTTCCCTGGAGAAAAAGTGATTCAAATGATATAAAGTTAATTGCAGGATAGGCACATTGCTTTTATTCAATGGCAGTCAATAAAGTCTGTGTGGCCAGGAATCAAGAAGAGAGAAAGAAAGAGCAGGCGTGAGAAACAAAAACTGAGGTAGATGGGCCATAAATGAATGAGAAACAATGCAAGGCAGGCAGGCAGACAGGCAGGGAGGCAGGCAGGGAGGGAGGAAGGAGAGATATATCCTAGTCCTTGGCTACAGCGAAGAGTGAATTCTTACTCATGCTACCACTTTGAGTTGAAAGAATGAACCAAAACAATATCTTTCCCAGAGTGGACAACAGAGCTTTTGCACGAAGCTGAAACTGTGTGACAGAGAAATAGTGTTCAAACAAACTGCTTGCCATGCCAGAAACAGAATTGATAGTTGTGTGCATAGAATGTTTGTGTGAGTGTGTATTGCAGGTTCCTTCATGATCGCTATCATTTCCTTCTGCTTAGCCTTTATTTATTTGGAGAAAGGGCACAGAAGTTCAGGGATGTCAGACTCTGTTCCTTTCCCACATCATTATAGAGATATTTTCTCTTCAGCTTGTGCTCTTCAGGTTTTGAAAAGCAACAAACCAAATGTTTTCTTTGAAAGCCAGTCTGGTTGAGGGAGTTAAAATATTGGAGAAAGAACAAGGACACTTGGTTTAAAAACCATCCTCAGCTATGGAAATTCACTGGGTGACTTTTGGCCAAACACTTTCTTTCAGCCCAACGTACCTCATAGAATTGCTGATGTGGGTCGTTGCATTCTTAGAGGAAAGGCACAATATAAATCAAATAAATACCATGACCTGCAGGACAGTACCATTCACAATAAGTCACAATAGAAGTAGTGTTTTGCTGGTTTCAGGTGTGGCTCACTATAAATGCAGACAGTCCAGGTATTTGCCTCAATGAGCTTTACATGTTTATTCAGCTGAATAAAGACAGCCCCCTCAGAGAAAGAGAGAACCCTGAACACACTTTGACACTCATATTTATATGTTTGCTACATTGTCCACTTCTCCACCCAAAAGGACTAGCACACTCCACTTAGACAAGCTGGCAAACTCCAGATAAGATAAAGAAATACAGAAATAGTCATCCACCTCCCTTGGAGGTCTTCCAAGGATATTGGGTGTCATCTCAGAGACATTGGGTGTTTCCTGAGGAAATTTCCATTACCTTGAAGGCCTGCAGAGGCAATGGTGACATTGGCACATAAGCTCCCTCAAGACTGTCAGTTGAAACATTAGATTCCTGGTAAACAGTAGGATAGGGATAAACAATAGTGACAGCTAGTTTTATGCTAGTATAGTTTTGTTTGGCCTCAAGGGTGGGTAGATAGCATTTTAAGTCAGCTAAAGGGAAAAGACCTGAGTGCAAGATAAAGTACACTAGTAACCAGCTTATTGGCTGGATTTCAACCATGAATGACAAATTGTACCATTATTACATTATGACCCTATCATCTACATTAATTGTTGGGTGAGATGCAAACCTTTTAAATTATTGTTGTCATGCCTAGGGTATGAGGGCTCTTTCTCTTTACTAGGTTGTTAGGAAAAGCAGAAACAATCTTTTATTTAATATACAGCTTGGAAAGTAAAACTTTTAGAAAACTTTATTCTATCTTCTACGCAGCTTGTGGCTTTCTATCTGTCTTGGAATCAAGCGTAGTTTGTCCATGGCTGAATGATGGACACCAAGGATTAGAGGAATCTCTTCCATGAAAAAAGCAATAGAGATATATTTTAAAGGACTTTGATTTCACAAGACACAATGAAAAATTAAACAGAGCTGTTCTGACTGTTGCAATAAGGTTGTACTCAGGAAGAAAAGAGGAGACAAGAGACAAATAAGGGTTTTCCCAACTTAAAGGCCTAATAAACCCAGCATGATGAGCAGCTTAGAATGAAGGTTGTCAACAATACAAGGGCATACTTTGACTTTGGAAAACCTACTTTTTGTTCTGAGCTGAATCTGAAAGTCGGCAAAATTCATTATTTTCTCATTTTGTATACAAATCCAAATAGGTATCTTTCCAATTGAACAAAAATAGCTAAGGGTCTGAAATATTGACAGCAATCTAGGGACATAAGATGTATTTGTATAGTATATGAATGGTGAAGCAGTGTAGTCTGGCCAATGCAATCTAGCCCATCTGTTTTCTGCAGCTACAGTTCCAGTTATAGCTGCTCACAGGAAGTGATCTGCCAGACAAAAACAAGGCAAGACAAAGGGGAGAGAGAAGGATGTGGAAAGAAAATGGCATTTCCCTTTCCATTAGTTTACCTATGGGGCTTAGTGGCAAGGAGTAGGGAAAGAGAGACAAAAGACATTCATTTGACAGAGCCATCTAACTACAAGAATCATTGCATTATTTTATGTTCAACCACAGGAATGTATTTATCCAGATACACAATGAAGATGGAAATTAAACAGAAATTCTTTCTAATCTCGAGCCATTTATAAGTTAATGAGGATGACTTTGTTTACACAGATCATTTTATGTATAAATTTGTTTAAAAAATTAGTTCAACCATTTTTTGCTCTATGATTTTTTAAAAGAATATGCTATTGCTGCTTTAATCATCATTGCTAAGGATTAGAGGGATTCTGGAAGGGTTGAAGAATTTCCCAATGCTTTGGTAGGCAGGTCTATGGATTGCTTAATTAGTCATTAACAATAGAAGGAAACCAAAGCTGTCAACGTGATTGATATCAATCTTGTTTGCCTACCCCAGTTAGCTCTTTACCGAAATGGAGCAATATAGGTACTCCATGATTAACTACCACAATTGTGACCAGCAATTCTGTTGCTAAGCAATATGGTCATTAAACAACACATTTCATGACCATGCTGGACTTACAAACTCACTTCCATTGTGGTCATTAATCAATTAGTCCATCAACAACAAAGAATGGTCATCCAATATCCAAATAATTTTTTTTTTTACAGAGTGTGATTAAATAACCAATAAATAAATAGGTGAAAATACCTCTGTTAAAAATTTTAAAAATCTATATCCCTCTTAAAAGTAATGGTCAGCATATATGTTCCTGAAATATTTCTCAATGAGCATTAAGCAGATATTAATTCCCTGCAGCTTTCATATAAAAGTTTATTTCTGGGATGAATCAGGATGACGTAACAAGGGCAAACCTGAAATTTCTCCTTACTTAATTGCTTTATTAGTTTTATCAATCCATGAAAACATTCTTCAGTAATACATAGAAGAAAAATGCACTACATTTCTTGGACTGTAGTACAGGTTGTAAGCAGCTTCTGCTAATGTTGTAACATCTGTAGGCTACCAAATCTTCCCTTTCCTGGAAGTAAATTTATATTTAAAAACCCATCTCCCTGGCCAATGTTTTCCTAGCCTTCCTCCTAGTTTTCCTCGGATCTGTCCTTCCAGCCTCTCTTAAGAAATCTCAGTTTTCCATTCCCTTCAGAATATAGGAAGGAGGTGCCTTGCAAACTATGCTGTGATTTGAAAGTCTTAATAGCTGCCATCACATCCAGCTATGATATCCTGAGGTGAAGGACAAGATGGCGCCTCCCTTAATGTAATGGGGAAAAGATAATTGGCTCCTCAATATTTCCCACACTTCCAATATTTGAGTGAGATGCTAACTTTGGCATAATTAGGGGGTGCAAGAGATTTAGGGTGTGAGGCAAAGAGCTTTTTCTTTTAAGTTATACTGCTGGTCTTTATCTTCCAGCATCTGTCATAAGAAGTAGCTTCTCTGTCTAATGGCACTTTTAGACAATTATTTTATCTAGGTTTTCATCATAGTAATGTTCTGTCAGATATCCTGCTTTTCTTTAATGTGACTGAAAGACTTCAATTAAAATATTGTGAATTCTAACTCTATAGAAGTTGGTGGGAGCTGGCTATATTACAAGGGGATTGTAGTGCATAAAATACATTGCTTCCATATTCTGCCCACTGTGCTTTTGGGAAGCCTGTAATGTGAAGGTGAAAGCATTCAGTTGCAATTTGTCCCAACAGATGAAAATCAGAATATACTGCCTCTGCAGATGGAGGCCTCATCTAACAATTTAGGTATAAGAAATCAAGTGGAGACAAATAACTGGTTCACATGTGGAATTCTGTTATATACAGCTTCATAGCCCTCTGCTGCCTATAGTTTAGTCTTCAGTGTATAGTATCGTTCCCAAGCAATATATTTAAGCAATATTATTGGAAAGGATCAGACAAGACAACAAAGTTTGTTTGTTTTTTTAAAAGAGAAGGCAATAAACCCAACTAAAGCCTATTTAAACCAGTCCCTTAAGTTGCTGTTTTTGTTATTGCCATCCTGAAATTTACTTTATGTTGCTTCTATCCAGGAAAGCTTTTCACCAGAAAAACAAGCTGTATTGAATTATCTGTTAAAAAATCTCTGCAAGATTACACAGATGTGTAAAGATTTTCTCAAAGACAAAAAAAAAAACAAAAAACCCCTAAGTGCCCCACTATCAGAAGCTCCCTAAATTGTATCAAAACTCAGTTTATATTCCCACAGATGTCTAACAAGCTGCGTATATGGTCTTGGATTATAGACTGGGAAAAATCAATAACTCGCTGTCTCAAAGGCACCAATATAGATTATGAATCACAGCCAGGAAGTTGTCAGTGATCTCAGCTGCCAACAGTGCTTCGGTAAAGATATTTGCTATTTCATATTCTTTTAATATGGAGCTTTTTTATATAAAACAGAACATTTTGATCCTTCCCTCAACTCCTCCAAAAAGGTATCAGGACATTTTAAGGGGGTAGATAACAAAAGAGTGAGCACAATTTTTTAAAATAGAGAAGTCTTTTTTATCAACAAAATTCCAAACAGCTTTTCTCTGCTTATTTAGTACACACTGGTTATACTTAGTGAGACTGATCAATATGTAATTGAGTTATATCACTCCTATGTCAGTAGCAAGGAATCAGAAGGTTACGCAATGCCAGAAAAAGAAAGCAACAAGAAGACTTTTTTTTGTTTCTAGTTGGATTTTTTCCCCCCCTGGAAACAACTGTATTTTGGCAATGTGCCACAAGCATGGCATGCTTAACACAGTATCAAAGGACTTGTTTTTGTTTTAACTTGTTTGCTGGCTCTAGTAACTATCATAAACTGGACACATTATCTCCTCTTTCAACCTCATTCAAATAGACACAGTACAAGAAATCCAATGTGTACATGATACATTTTGCGCAGGACTGATACCCAATGCATTTTTCTTATTTTCTCTATTTATTTATGCTCCATCTCTTATCCAGGAGATTAATTAAATAAAGCATATCCAATGTGCTTTTTCCTCCTTCACGCTACTTTTATAAATAAAGTTGTCTTATGCTGATCAGAGGTGGTTTAGCTTGTCAGCTGGATGCATATGACAGGGTGAGCACCTGTCTTCACCTAGCTCCTGTCCACCTAGCAGTTCATGAAAATGTGAGTAGATAAATAAGTACTACTCACTACTCAAAAGAGCTGAGGTGGCGCAGTGGTTAGAGTGCAGTAATTCAAGCTACTTCAGCTGACTGCTAGCTGCAGTTCGACAGTTCAAATCTCACCAGCTCAAGGTTGACTCAGCCTTTCATCCTTCCGAGGTGGGTAAAATGAGGACCCAGATTGTTGGGGGCAATATGCTGACTTTGTAAACTGCTTAGGTAGGATGTAAAAGCACTATGAAGTGGTATATAAGTATTATTGCTACTACTCTGGTGAGAAGGAAACTGCACTCCACAATGTCATGCTGATCACATGACTGCAGAAATGTCTTCAGAAAGTACTGGCTCATGGCCTTGAAATGGAGATGAGCACTATCCCCTATAATCTGCAACAATTAGCAGAGTAAAATCCACAGGGACTCCTTTCTTTCCTTTCCATGCTGATCAGAACATAAATCTATGTCAATTAGAGTTTCCAAGTGTCAGGCACAAAAAATCAGGACTGTATGTTAAGTTGCAGTAGAGAAGATTTATTGCTCAAGCCTATACACAAGAATCTAGTCATCTAAAGTTCAATACCAAATTGGTGCAAGATAAGGATCGACAGAATTCAAGGGGGGTTGGACTTAGATCGTTTGTGGCAATGTAAGGACTCTAGGCTGATGACTAGAGCTCCACTTCCCAGTTCTGCCTGCTCTTTTCCTACATCAGCTATGATTTCTTCAGGACATCTTGTTTAAATAGAGTTGGATCTGAGATAGTGGTCAATGGGAAAGCCATGGAACGCTCATACATGTAGTCTGATATTAAATCATTGTGATTTATTCTTGAATACTCAGCCCAGCACTAATAAATTGCCATTATAGTAGTCATTGTTAGTCAATTTTTAATCCATTTCAAACATCATTCAGCTTTGTGATTGTCACAATATTGCATATTATAACAAAAATCATTGATTAAATAGGCAGCTTTGATCTGTCCTGTATCGTTATAAAATGTTCTTAGTACTCACACAAAAAAATTGTCCCCTTGTTGACAACCCCATACACATTACATTGTCTAAATCTGTGCAAAATGAAGAGCAGTGGAGAAATGACATTTTCAAAGCATAAACATTTCTTATATCCCCTACAACAAACTACTGCACTGAATGCAATATTAAAGTTGCAGCTTTGCTTACCCAAAATATTAATGAACAACTGAAGACTAATGCATAGAGGATGCCATAAAAGACAACATGCTTTTTAAGAAGAGCAAATATTATAATCTAGAAGTAATGTTCTAAAATAACTGCAACCATAGAGATATCCTGCAAAAAACACGAGAGAATTGATTAAGAAATGCCTTTTTTTGGTGTATTGTTATGGTTGATTTTACAATCAGCCAGATGTTAGACTGGGTCTGTCATTTTTATCCACTATCAAGTCTTCAAGGCCTGGGATAGGCAGATGTTGTTGTATGATAGTGTTAAAGATATCACTGCAGGATGTAAGTCATTCTAAGTTGTTCTATTTATTATAGATGGTCACCGTCAGCCAGATATTGCTACTTCTTATTATTATTGATGACAATGAAGCAGAGTGCCTAATGATGATGGTATCCTTGCTCTGTCAAACCATGGATTTGATAAGGCATCCAAATCAAGAATGCCAGTGGCCCATCACCCTCAACTATCCTCAGTTGCACAGGAGGGCACTAATGGTGATGCAGTTCAGCTGAATTGCTTTCCCAATGAGCTGACAGACTAGGTGTCTGGAAGTTCTTTGCTTTGACTGTCAGTTCACTGAAGAATTACTCTCTAGAGTAGGCAGTGCAGCACACATATCTGCCATGTTCATAATAGAGAGGAAATTCTGCTGCCTAGAGAAATTGCAGTCAGTTCATTCCAGGCTGATCGTAGTTGCTGTTGCTGTTGCTGCTCTTGTTATGACTTTAAAAGAAAGGGAGTGGCACCAGGAGGTCTTCACATGATTTAATACTTTCTTCCTCCTAAACAAAAATCTCTGGCTTATCTAGCTAATGATTTCTCTATTTTCATGACATTCAAAAAATATTCCCTTAAACTCTGAGGCACGGCCATAGTTAAAATAATTGTGAAAAAAACTAAGAGTATTCTGCATTACAGCCTTAGAGTTATTTGCATCTCCGTTTCTTTGAAGTGGAGTTATATCATGCTTGATAAAGTGTATAGCTATAACTATAGGGTGAGCTGATGCAAATTAAGAAAAATCTTCAACAGCTGTGTGAAATAGGGACTTAAAGTGTGTATGGTATTTGGTACATCTTCATGACAGCTGTAGCTGTCAACATTTTCTCTTCTGCACAATTATTAAAAAAAAATAGCAGCGTCATCATAATTTCTGAGTGTCAACCATCTTCTCCTACATAATATAGTCAATGCTAGTTCTTAAAAATCAGACTATAGTTCTTCCTCATTCTTTTTGGATTTAGTTCTTTGTCTTCACTGTAACTTCAGTTCCATAACTTTCTTCCCAAATGCTTCTACAATTAAAAAATTCCTCAGATATTTGCCGATATGTTTTATATGGCATCTTCACAAATTAATGAATAACATTTCATTATTATAACAATATTAATTGTTATCATTTGCAGGAATTCTTATAGCAGCGTTTTTATTGAGAATGGAACCCAAAGTCCCATTAAACAGCTTTAAACCTTAAGAAGATGAAAACATTCAAATATACTGCTCAAAAAAATAAAGGGAACACAAGCAGAAGACATCCGAGATCTGAATGAATGAAATAGCCTTATTAAATACTTTGTTCGTTACATACAGTAGTTTATACATTGCTCAGACAACTCAAGGGAACCCAAAACTACTGTATGTAACGAACAAAGTATTTAATAAGGATATTTCATTCATTCAGATCTCGGATGTCTTCTGCTTGTGTTCCCTTTATTTTTTTGAGCAGCGTATATTAAGAATCATCTTTATGGCTATATTTCCAGCTCATTTACAATTCTGATGTCTGTTTAGAAATTAATCTGAAATTTGTCTTACCCTGATTCAAACCATTAGTCCATTTAGCTTGATATTATTAACACTGACTGGTTCTTCATTTTCCAGAGTTTCAGGAAGAATTCTTTTCCAGATACATTTGAAAAAAAAAAAACATTTCCAAAGATTTTAAGTAATTTTAAAGATTTTAAATAATTATAAAATATCATGATTATTATTGATAACCCAGTATTAAAAGTCATGTATTGAGAATAAAGGATTTTTTAAAAATCAGCATTGGATTATTATCTATATTATACATCCAACAACATGAAATTTAATGTGGAGAAAAGCAAGGTTTTACACCTAAGGCAGTAAAAACAAAAGATACAGATTAGGTGGAACCTGGCTCAAAAACAGTAACTGTGAGAGGGACCTTGGACTCCTAGTGGACAATCACTTAAAACTGAGCTAGCAGTATGCGGCAGCAGCCAAAAAAGTTAATACAATCCATGGTTGTATAACTAGAGCCATAGAATCAGAACCATATGAAGTATCAGTACCGCTTTATAAAGCCTTAGTAAGACCATACCTGGAATACTGCATCCATTTTTGGTCACCACATTACAAAAAAGATATTGAGACTTTGGAAAAAGTGCAAAGAAGAGCAAGCAAAAAGCAAGCAAAAAGATGATTAAGGATTGGGAGAGAAAAACATATGAAGAACGGTTGCAGGAATTGTCTAGAGAAAAGAAGGATTAGGAGTGACATGATAGCAGTATTCCAGTATTTGAGAAGCTGCCACAAAGAAGAGGGAGTCAACTTATTTTCCAAAGCACCAGAAGGCAAGACAAGAAACAATGGATGGAAGCTGATCAAGGAGAGAAGCAACTGGAATTAAGGAGAAACTTTCTGACCGTGAGAACAATCAACCTATGGAACAGCTTGCCCTCGGAAGTTGTGGGAGCTTCATCACTTGAGACGTTCAAGAAAAGATCGGACTACCATTTGTCAGAAATGGTGAAGGGTCTCCTGCTTAAGTGGGGGGTTGGACTAGATGACCTATAAGGTCCTTCCAACTCTGTTAATCTATTAATTCTAACAGTGAGGACAATTAACTAATGGAATAGCTTGCCTTCAGAAGTTGTAGTTGGAGGCTCTAAAGAAAAGAGTGAACAGCCACCTATCTGAAAGGGTATAGTCTCCTGCTTGAGCAGGCGGTTAGATTAGTAGACCTCCAAAATCCAGCTCTATTCTGATTGATTGATTGATTCAAATTTTGTGAAAATTTTGATTAAAATTTTTGGGTTTTTTTAATCCCACCTTTATTATTTTTATAAATAGCTTAAGGCAGCAGCTTCTTATTTTCTTAGAAACCATTGGAATGTTAAGAATTAAAGTGAGCAAACTAAATATTTGTATACACACTCACACACATGCATAAATATATAGATTACATATATAAATATATATATCTTAAAAAAAACATCTGCAGAAATTCAGCATACTGGACCTAGATTGCATTTACTGTCTGAGAGTTACAAGGATGAGGCAGTTTTATGTTCTAAAAATGGCAAAAAAGAGTCCAGCATGATCCTGATCTCAATATTTGTTATGCTTGAAAAAAAAGTGGAAAATGCATCCATTAATTAATTTATTTATTCATAACATTTATTTAGCTGCTCATCTTCTACCATGTTAAATCAAACTTTGAGTAGTTTCTAATCAACAAATATGGCTATATTAATATCCTGAACAGTCTTGCTTTGTGACTTACCCATGACACAGTGGGAGCCCCTGCCCTTTGGAATGAACTGCTCCCAGATATATGCAAGATCTCTGACCTCTGAGTTTTCCGCTGTGCTCTTAAGACCCTGCTCTTCCGACAGGCAGGGCTAACTTCATAATTGAGTTTTAAATTCAGAGTTCTTAAATTTTTTGGGGTTTTTTAGCTAATTTTGGCCTTAAATGTAATACTTTTAAGAATTTTTTAAATTTAAATTGTGATATTTGTATTGTGTTTTACCTGGCTGTACACCGCCCCGGGAGAGGGGCGGTATAGAAATAAAATTATCCTTATCCTTATGACAGACCTATTAATGTGGTTGTACATTCTCCATATCAAATGACTACATTTGTATGGTTAATAGGAAAAATATAATGTAATGTTATTCTGTGCCTGCTATTTGTTTAAACTAAAAGCATCTCTACAATTTTTTTTTAAACCGAAATCATCTCCACAAGTATTGTAACGTCTTTAAAAAAAAATAAAGTAAATTTATTTGTAGGATGCTTCAGTAAAGCATCCTACAGTATTGCATCTCTAGGTAGGTACAAATACTCACTGAAGAGATCATCTCATACTACTGACATTTTCTAGATGCCTTTCTAAATCTATCAAAAAAACAACAACACAACAAGCCTATCCTAGATTTTTTAAAAGAAACTAAGAATTCTATTATCATATATAGACATCTATATTCATAAAATCTGTCTTTAGCCATCATTCTCAGATAATTTTTTTAATAAAGCTGCTTATAATCTGGAAAGCTGCATTTAAAAAGTCTATATTTTAAAAGCCATGAAATTTAGAAGAAATATGCATTTAAAAATGTATATATTAGGGCAAGTTGTATACGAAAACAAAAAGAGATTTTGGAGGAACCACACACATGTAATTATGTATTATTATAATATCATAAAAATAACAGAACAGAACAGCAAGTAGTATTGAGTAGATTTAGACTGATCCTCATATCATTTATCACAAATGCTAGAGGGCTTTGTGTCTTGGTAAATATCAATATAAATTAACTTAACTGCTATAATTGTAGGCTTAAAAGTAAATTTCAGTAGCAGTGCAAATTTTCTTTTATGTTTAAGGATATTCTGATGCTGTTCTTGAGCATACAAAACTGTAACAAAAGGCATTTAAATTGTGTATTTTCAAAGAAAAAATGTTGTAAAAAGAATGAATTTAAGAGCAAAGAGCATTCAAAAGCAGATATAAATATGTAACTTCTTCACAACTACCTAGAATTCCAACAGTTGCTAGCTACAGCAATGATTTACATCATAATAACTGTGGCCTATAAATCTGATTGTGTGCATGAAAAATTATTCCAAAAATATCAGTGAGTTTGTGCTACTTATGGAGTCCTTGATATAGCTTTAGCTTCATGAACTGAATAATGTTTGTAGCATAGCCTCACCTTAGATTCAAAGTGACAAATTCCATCAAAAAGCAGAAAACCATTTTGATCCCCAGCCATTGCTATGTACAATTTTCCAACTCTTGCCACTATGTCTCACCCCTGTCTCAGCATTGGACAATATTATCCTTTACATATTCCCATTGGTTTTAGCTGTCCTTATTTAAAAGATGCTAAACGGGTTTCTAACATAGATTGACTTTTCTCTAATATACTTATTTTTTGCAATGCTCCCCCTAATATATGTATTCTGCTTCAATTTTTGCAATTGTGAAAAATTTTGTTAGAATAACTTTTGGAATATACAGGTGTTCTAGTTTCCAAAAACTACTATTGATTGAGTAAATTTATATAAATATTTTGACCAAATAATATCTCTATATACTTGTTTAGATGGTCAATAGTACTTATGTACTGTTTTAATGCCTATGGAGATAAAGAATGCCAGTGCTGCTTATAAATGAGATATTTGGTCCCATGCAGATTGATTCTTCCTTAACTTTATAAAGTCATTATCAGTCAAGTAAACTAATTATTGGATAATCTCTGCTAGTTTCTATCTATATTACTAAAGTCCCTATGTAATAATAGATAAATACTGGCTTAATAGAGCCAAACAAGTCACAGCAATTTTCTAGCATAATGCAACAGCAACTGCCATCACTAGTATTTCCCTCATCTTGTTACCATTAAAATTGTTATTGATTTATTGAACATTTTCATAGCCAATGGACCGGCTTCTAGAGCATTCAAATACAATTTCTACAGTCACACTTACACTAATGCCCAGAAGACTGTAGGATGAAAATCTGACAGATGCAGTTAGTTCCTTTTACTAGTTTACTTTCCACTCATGGATATTTGGACAATTCCAAGCAATATCACATTTCAGCAGCAAGAGAAATTATTCCTCTCTATTTTGCATTGATTAATCCACCTAGAATGTTATTTTCAATTCTGGACATCACATTTTAGGAAGAAGACTTATAAACTGAAGTATGTCTAGAGAAGAAGAGCCAAGAACCAAGAAGAATAATCTTGGCATTAGAAAGAATATACTAATGGTAAGAAATCTGTAGAAGGCTCTGAACCTGGGAAAGGTAGAAGGAAAGAGAAGAAGAGAACAACCAACCAAGGTGGGTGGATTGAGTTAGAGTGACGGTGGGTACACTGTTGGGAAACTTGAAAGAATAGGTTAAGGATAGATTGTCATACAGAAAAGCTCTCTATGCTGTCTAGGAGTAAAAAAAAAATAACAATGATAATAATCAGTCAGTCAATCAATGGTAAGGACTGTGTGTATATGGTTGGGAAATTGTTTGCATTTGGAAGGTTGCATTTGCATTTTTATGGGAGTAGTCTGGGTTTCTATCATTTTAAAACATGCTGGAGTTCTCCAGATATGTGGAGTTCAATGCCAAAAACACAGGGATGGATTCTACTTACCTTTACAACAGGAGCACGTATGCATGTACAGAAGCTCCTGTGCATGCACAGATCATCATTTATGACAGCCAGGTGGATGGGTGGAGCTTCCCACCACTTTTACTACCAGTTCTAAAGAATCGGACAGAACCGGGAGCAACCACCACTGCAAGAACAGGGCTGTTGCTAGGACTTCTGATGTTGAGAGTATCATTTTGTGAAGGATGCTTTAAAGTATCTTTTAAGATAGCAATAGCAGACTTATATACCACTCCATAGTGCTTTACAGCATGCTCTGAGTGGTTTACGGATTCAGCATATTGTCCTCAACAATCTGACTCCTTATTTTACTGACTTCAGAAGGATGGAAGAAGATGCTATACTACTGTCTTTGTGTATGCACTTTGTGTAACATAATGTACAAATGTACATTATTTTGGATTAGTAGTTTTAATTTAATTCAAGTAAATAGTTACACCTCTATTATTGCAGAAATAATTATGGTTGGGTCCCAACCAGAAATCTTTGAAAACCAAAGAGATCTTTCCTGAAAAGATCCTAAGAACTTGCACATGTGCAATGTATCTTTACTTATGATAGCTTAAAAGTACTTAAAGAGTTCATGAATTTAGGGACACATAAACATAAATTAAAATCAGAGACAATAGTGACAATCTGAACATGGATTAATTTGAAAAATTTTCCAGTGTATGAATTCTGCATTATTTAACAAAAATATATATTTCAATACAATGAAATTATATTGAATTTAACTGTCTTAGTCCCAAAAAAATATGCATGAGATTATGGCCTTATAGTTTATATTAATAAAGGTTCAAAATAAAAAACCAAATAAATAAAAAATAAGCATATCTCACTCTTTATCAGTGTAGAAAGGTATACCATCAATGATAAGGTAAGATCTACAGTAGATGCTCATGGCAGAGAGCTGAAAAAATACACCACATGTATTCATGAAAAGATAAAGCATTAACCAGATTGATGGAATCAGCAGTACAGGATGTTAGACTACTTTCAAGGGACTCAAGCAGGAAACAGGTTAAGACAATGGCAACAGCAGCTTTCCTGATAGTTTCTGCAGAGCAAAGACATTAAGGAAGTAATATTTGTAGCTCAGATGAGAACAAGAAGACTAGGGATTCTCTTCTAATTCCTGCAGAGCTACTGATTAAGAATGATCCTGTTCAGGATTTTGCTCTTTTTTTTTGAGATAGGATAGGAAGATGGAGGGTAAGTTATCACTAGCCCTAAAAACAACATCATCATTATCAAGTCCTAAACTTGTGAAATAATATTATTCTCCCCATTAATTCTGCATTTAATCTATTTAAATTTCAAATAAAGAATATTTATTTACATACAATTGAAATGAATTGAGTGAGCTTCATTTAATAGATTTTGTCTATGGAAACAAATCACAGGCTATTTTATTATGAGTCTATGTGTGGAACTGAAAATGTGTCCCTGTAAGTGAATCGGACTATAGGCAGTGCATATGAGGCTAAGTGGAATTATTTTTAAAACTAGTTCAATAAATAAGTATTCAGAATTTCATTGCCAACTCATGTTAACTCTATGCATGACACAGTGCTGATGCTAGCTGGTCCTAAATCACCACTTAAGTCAGAACAGGCATTTTTTTCTAGCTGGGTGAACACAAATGCTACTTTTCATTTTATTATATTTGGGTTTCTGAGCAGCATATAATATATCTGGTGATGCAGTACTTTCAGTACAGTACATGGGTTACTTTCTTTTGGCTGCTCCTTCTGTTTGGGAGTGTTTTGGGGGTGTTTTAAAATGGGAGTACAAAAGGTGGAAGACCTATTTCCCAAAATCAGGGCATTTGTTACTGAAATTTGGTAACCAGTGGTGGGGTCTATAAATTGAAAAATGAATAGACAGTGTTGTATGCTACAAATAGGCTGCATATTGCTTATCCTTAAATTGGATTATGCTGGAAAAACTAACATTATGTGTTTCCTGACAATAAATTTGTAGAAAAATTATCTTTTTACATATAGTATATGTGTGTGTGTATGGAATAAAATATAGATATATGAAAGTGAAGTGCCATAAAATTAGTGCTTTAATTGCAATGCATAGATGCTTTGTTGAAGCAGGAAGTTCATGAATAAAATCTGACTGTGGGCCTGTTTTGAATATGTCATATTCATAAAAAAATGGGAAAGGCTTTGCTTTTTTTCATATATAACATGCTGGGTATATCTCTAGCATGACACAAACAGCTAATTGTGTAGCATCATTAAAGAATGAGAGTTACTAGGATCAAAAGTAGAGTGTCTTTTGAAATGCTAAATTATATTAGATAGAGGCACCTCAGCTACATGCATTATAATCTATAATACATAGGAACTACAGGAACATTCTTGCTAACACTGTATTCAAATTCAAAGCAGGAACCATCTGGGCCAAACTGTGCCCAAACTCTATCGCAGAGCAGCATAAAATGATAATGAGTCTGTTTAATAATTCCTCCAAAGTACAGACAAAAATGTCCCCAAACTATGCTGGCTTTCTGCTGCACCATTTCTATTACTCAAAAATGTACAAGAAATAAATTTTAAATTTTATCTATGCTATAGTATGAAAGAGACCATGACTCCGAAACTTGTGATAGCATATTAACCCTTCCACTTTACACAGTTGGTGTCAACCAGAGGTGGGTTTCAGCATGTTCTGACCAGTTCTAGAGAACCAATAGCAGAAATTTTGAGTAGTTCAGAGAACCGGTAGTAAAAATGCTGACTGGCCCTGCCCACATCTATTCTCTGCCTCCCAGTTCCCAACTGATCGGGAGGAAATGGGGACTTTGCAGTAACCTTCCCCTGGAGTGGGGAAGGAATGAAGACTTTACAGTATCCTTTCCCTGGAGTGGGGTGGGAATGGAGATTTTACAGTATCCTTCTCCTGACACAGCACCAAGCCACGCCCACCAAGCCACGTCCACAGAACCGGTAGTAAAAAATTTTTGAAACCCACCACTGGTGTCAGCCCAACAGTGAGAATAACAATTCCTTTTTTCTCAAGAGTAAAAATCAGCTTCAGAAGTTTTCCTTCGAGCAAATTTTTCAGGTGGCACAGGAAGTCCAAAGGAAGGATAAAAAACATACCACTGCAAGATAGGCAGCACATTCACACAGGGCTAAGGTTCATCTTGTTTAGATTAATAGCTAATGGAAAATAGCTTTAAAATAGCTCTTTTTGTAACAAACCTTCCTCCAGTATATTAATCAAGTGCCCAAATTTAAGCATTTGGTCCTGCCACCTTGGCAGACCTTGTAAAGCTAATTAGCTTCATCTGGAATTGATGATTTTTCCCTTTTAGACTATTTACACCTCTTCTTCTGTACACCAGACAGCAGGAAGAGAACTATTTCCATTTTTCCTACTTTTTTTTGCCATAAACTCCCTCCATTCCAGAATTCTCTCTCTCATCTGTAGGTGGAATGTTCTTTTCCCCCCTTTTCTTTGCCGGTTATATAAATGTCTCTTTTTCTGTCCTGAAACCGCTCCCCCTATCTGTCAGAATTAGACTGTTGGTATCGCCAAAACCTGACTAGGCATCCAGACAGGAATTTGGGACTAATTAGGTAAGTCTTAAATAACTAAATAAACGGACTTAAATAACCCGATCTGTCCTTCCTGTGCTGGGAATAAAAATGCATTCCATCTCAAACTTGATCATTATGGATAGTCAGATCTCACAAGGGTATTGTGGGAAAGAAAAACAGAAAGAAGGAAGAGTGTTAGGTATGTTCATCGCCTTGAGTTATTTACAAAAATAATAAAATCAGGATTTAAAAAAAATCTAAAATCAAAATTAGCAAATCATTACAATATACAGCTGGAAACTTATCAAAATATTATGATTATCATTATTATTACATTTATATGATGCCTATAACTCTCAATGACTGTAGGCGATTGCAAATAGCAACAGTAAAAATAAGGGGAAAATATACAAAAATGAAGAATAAAGATGGCAAGCAAAACCAAAAAAAATCTAGATGGAAACAAAAAGAAAAAAACCCGCATGTAATCCAAAGGGAATTTCAATCCCATCCCAAAATTATAATAATATGATATATAACTTCTGTGAAGACTTTTGAAACGAATGCTAATTTGAATAACTTGTGTGTTCAAATTTCCCTTAATAAGATTGAAAGGCAATTATATATTTATGAGCCTGTTTTATTCAAATGAGATTGTAAATCTCTATCACATTCAACCTGGTAAAATGTGCACTTTCTTCAACTAAATTGATTCGATAGCAATCTCCAATGCCCATAGAGTCCAGAACTTTCTAACCATTGAGTATATGCAGGGAAGGGCAAATCATTGGCCCCCACAGAAAGGGCCTGCAACTTGGGCGTCCTCCTGGATGCACAGCTGTCTTTAGAAGAGCATATGACAGCCTTGGCCAGGGGGGCTTTCTATCAGGTTCGCCTGATACGCCAGTTGCGCCCCTTTCTGGATCGGGAGTCCCTACACACGGTCACTCAAGCACTCGTCACTTCTCGTCTGGACTATTGTAACGCTCTCTACATGGGGCTCCCCTTGGGGTGCACCCGGAGGCTCTAACTGGTGCAGAATGCGGCCACGTGGGGGATTATGGGAGCAATGGGGCGCTCCTATGTGACTCTTCTCCTGTGCGAGCTGCATTGGCTTCCGGTGGACTTCCGGGTGCGCTTCAAGGTGTTGGTGATCACCTTTAAAGCGCTCCATGGCTTAGAGCCGGGGTACTTATGGGACCGCCTTCTGCCACCAATTGCCTCCCACCGGCCAGTTCGCTCCCACAGAGAGGGCCTCCTCAGGGTGCCGTTGGCCAGACAATGTCGGCTGGCGACCCCCAGGGGGAGAGCCTTCCCTGTAGTGGCACCCACCCTCTGGAACAATCTACCCCCAGAGATACGAGTGATCCCAGACCTCCGGACTTTTCGTCAGGCCCTTAAAACCTATTTTTTTCAGTTAGCCGGGCTGTCCTGATTTTATGGTTGGTTTTAAAATTTGATATTGATTTTAATTGAAATGTTTTAAATTATGGGCCAAATTTTATTTAATTATTTTAAATCTATTTTAACTTTTGTGTATGAATGTTTTATATTTGGCTGTTCACCGCCCTGACTCCGAAAGGAGAAGGGCGGTATAGAAATCTGAAAAATAAAATAAAATAAATAAATAAGCATTTTTCTTTTTAAGAAGAAAGTTTGGAGAACTTGCAGGAAAAGCCAACAAGTAAGTGAAAGCTTCTGTAAAAATGTTTAGGGATAGATTATTTCTGCCACTTAAACTCCATATCTGAGTGCAAAATAGCCTTTTTCAAGAAGCTTCTCTCCAGGAATGAGATTAATAGTACAGTCACAAAACTGATGGAGAACCAGGTTGATGTTTTCCCCTTTCTACATGTATTACTCACTACATGAGCTGTGGTGGTGCAGTGGTTAGAGTGCAGTACTGCAGGCTATTTCTGCTGACTGCCAATTACCAACAATTTGGCAGTTCGAATCTCACCAAACTCAAGGTGGACTCAACGTTCCATCCTTCCGAGGTCGGTAAAATGAGGACCCAGATTATTGGGGGCAATATGCTGATTCTGTAAACCACTTAGAGAGGGCTATAAAGCACTGTAAAGTGGTATATAAGTCTACGTGCTATTGCTATTAACATAATCTGCATGTTTGGTAGGCAGATCAGGAAGATGATCTTGCTGGATGGCAGTCAGCAGTGAAAGTTTGAGGGCCAGCCTGTAGGCAATGCTTGCATGCTGAGTAACCAAATGAGATATTGTTCAGGTAAATATGTGGTTGTGAATCTGATTCCAGTACCTTTCCAAGGCTATTGGAAAATGTAACAGGGAAGCTTGGTAAAGTTGCAGGAATTGCTAATAATAGCTAATGATGAAGTATAGAGAAGCAGTGTGCTCTGAATGATCTTGAGCAGAAGACCCATCCATTCTCAATAGCCTCAATTCTAATAGGACCAGTCAGGCTGAGTAGGTAGGGAATATCTGCATGTGATAGATGTTTTACTGATGTTACTTATGGCACCATGGTCTACTAGGGCCTCTACCTTATTTCAAAGCAGTTTGGCTCTCTAGAATAACAGGGATGGATTAAGGGTCAACATGTAGTTTTGCAGAGCTAGGCTAAAAAAAATGGTTGCTTCAGGTGGGTCCAAAACGCTTAGCGGACGAACAACACCTAAAAACCGAACTACACACCCTCACTAACGTACTAACATCCAATGGATTCCAAAGAAATAAGATCACCAACCTAATCCAAAAAGAAACCCCCACTAAAATCCAAGACACAGAACAAGAAAACGGCAAAGCCCTCCTCCCATACATAAAAGGCACCACAGACAGAATAAGCAAAATCCTCCACAAACATAACATCAAGACAGCATTCTGCACAAACCGAAAAATATCCACCATCCTAAGGAACCCCAAAGACAAAATTGAGTTAGAAAATCAAGGAGTATATGAAATCCCATGCACCGCCTGCCCTACCACATACATCGGACAAACCAACATACGAATAAGTGCACGCATAGAAGAACACAAGAACTCAGTCAGAAAAGAAGAACCAAGTTCTTCCCTGGTCCAACACCTTAAAGCCACAGGACATGATATTGACTTTAAAAAGACCAGAACTATTGCCAAAACAGAACACTTTAACAACAGAATAATCAGAGAAGCCATCGAGATAGAAAAACGCCCACACAGCATGAACAAACGAGACGATACCTCCCGCCTACCAGCCACTTGGAAACCCGCCCTTATTGACAAACGAGTCCCTAACACAACGAATGACACCAGCCCCACACTCACGAGAGCCACACAGGATGTCACCACCACACATCCACGCAGAAAGCAGACTCAAACCCACACTGATAATGAGCCACGACCAAGGACCAGAAGCCAGACTGCAGCTGCATCATTAGCCACTTTAAACCTCTCCAATCCATACATGAAGCAGACTGACACCCATCATGAAGAGCTCGCACGGCCACAAACACGAAGCCAAACAACAACAACGCAGCTCACCAGCTCAAATCCCCCTGCAACTCAGATTAAGCTGAGCACAACCAAGCCCCCACCCAAACAGAACACACCCCCAGCCAATCAGAGCACAGCCAAGCCCCTAACCAATCAGAACACACCTCTACCCAATCAGAACACAGCCAAGTTCCCACCCAATCAGCTCACACCCCCACTAGCAGTTAAAAGGAAGAGACAGCTGCGATCTCACATTGCTCCTGGAAGCACGAAGCCGAGAACACCAGCCTGAAGATGACGAATGAGACTTCGTCGAAACGTCGCCAAGACACTTCCAATTTTACGTGGGAGAAGACCCGAATAACCAAAGACCTACATACAAACACCCGCGAAAACCTGAGAAAATATATATATATATATATATATATATATATATATATATATATATATATATATATATATTTTCTTACTTCTTCGTAGGGTCTATGAAAACCTGGCTAGAAGAAAAACATATATATATATATATATATATATATATATATATATATATATATATATATATATATATATATATATATATATATATGTATATGTATATGTATATGTATATGTATATGTATATGTATATGTATATGTATATGTATATGTATGTATGTAAATAGTATGTATGTATCAGGGGTGGGTTCTAAATTTTTTTACTACCGGTTCTGTAGGCGTGGCTTAATTTGTGGGTGTGCTTGATGGTCATATGACAATTATTTAGGATTTAGCAGAGGTACAGGTCTATCAGGCTTTTAACTGCTTGTAGAGCTGTACCGATCTACCCATTTATTTTTGCAGGGACTGATCTACTCATGTATTTTTGCAGGCACTGGTCTACTCATGTATTTTTGCAAGCACCAGTCTACTCAGTTGTTTTCTTTTAACACTGATCAACTGTTTTCTTTTAACACTGATCAACTTGCCGCGGGGCCCTTTGAAGCCCCGCAGCAAGAGTTTAAACAGTTTTTTTCCCTCTAGCCATCAGCTGGGACTCATGAGGCAGCAATAGATTGGGGGTAGGGCCAAATAAAAGGTAAGAATAACACGGTGGGTGGGGCGGGTGGAGGGCGGGGGGGGCAGAACCGGTTCAGTGACGTCATATCATCACCGCTACCGGCTTGGGGGAACTAGGCCGAACCGGGAGGAATCCACCACTGGTATGTATGTATGTATGTATACATGCAGATAGATAGATGACAGATAGATAGATAGATAGATAGATAGATAGATAGATAGATAGATAGATAGATAGATAGATAGAGTTTGAGGCAGACTGAATGGAGCTGAGTGATTAATGGCCGGATGCCCTTCCTGATTCCTACACTGAGTTCACAGCAGATATTTTTGCTTTGTGCTATGATAGAGAAATATCTCCACTGCCTAAGATTGAACTCCCAACCTTCCAAGTAGGAGGTGAATGTCTTCACCTCTAGGCAAGCACACTGGTTAAATTATTTAAACTTCTTATGATGTAGGGGAAGGTAACTTTTTAATTTGTTTCTTTTCCTTTCTTTCTTTTCTTTTAATTTTTATTTCTTTCCACTTTCTGTTTTTCCTTTTTTCTTTTTTTGAATAAAACAAATAAGTCAAAGGTGTACTTTAATAAAACACAATAAATAAACTATGGTTTTGCCTGAAATCCTGGCCAAATATCACAAAGAGACAAACCCAACCTAACAATCCTTTTTCATATAGCCTACCCTGATTTCATAGACCACAGCTTAAAAACATGTAGCTTATGAATAAAGGCTCCAGTATGTTATTGCAGGCATATAGAGAATTGAGGATGAGCAAAGGGGCGTAGGCGATGTCACATATGTCATGACAAAATTATACAAATGATACATTATATAATCCAAATTATTTTGTCCGATGATATCATGGTGTGTATGATCTCATCATGGCTTCTACTAGTTAATATGCTGATAAGTATTATATTAAATGTGTGGAGTTTTCTTTTGTTTGATTAATGTGATTATTGATCAATGCTTCTGTCAAAATTCAAAGAACTGAATTAACTTTAAAAGGCAATAAAAATTGAAGATTTGAAGATTGCAGACACATGAGATAGATCTCCATGCAAGAGGTATATCATTTGGCCTCATAAAGCTGGGCTAACTACAAGTGGTTCTCTTTGTGAAATTCATATATGCAGAATGTATGAAATCTTATCTTTAAGTTTTCCAGAAGCCTTTTTTCTCCCCATGGAGGAGTTCAAAGGATAATATAAAAAATTGCATCTGGTCAACAGATAAAGTGGCATTTTTTTATATATTTTTATCAGCAAACCCTTACTGTTTGTGAAAGGTCATGCCTTTCAATAGAATACAAAAAACATACTATTGTTTGGATTATGTGTGTTTATGTGCATGTGTATACACACAAAAACATAAACATGCACACAGTCACACACACACACAACCTGAATTTCTCCTGAAGAAAGCCATCAAAAATAGATATGTTGTTTAAAGACATATCCCTGTATATTTAAAAAATAATATTTAAATAAATATTTAAAATATTTATTTTAAAAAATAAAATAAATTTGAACAAATATTGCATTAATCTACTCATTAATGCTTTAATATTGCATTAGTAGCAAATTAGAATCTAAGGCTGGAGTTCCTTGTTTTGAATATTAACTGATGATGTTACCATGGCTGCCTTATAAGATTTTAATGGTCAGATTTTAATGAACCCCAATAGAATTATCACTGGTGTTCAGATAAAATGCAGTATCCTTTCTTGAAATCTGCAATTCACTGCCTGCAAAGAAGGAAACTTATACTAGAACTTTCAGAGAGAGAACAAATGTTCAATTGTGGAGTGCTTCAGTTCAGAGTCATCTTCAGGTCTGTTTTGAAGGCTATTCAGTTACATATACTAGCTGGATAAAGCTACTGACATACTTTCTGGTACTAAAGTCCAACAGAGATAGCTACCTACCGGGCACTGCCCCTGCTTTTCTGGCACCATCAGGTGTACTTGTAGTCTTGATAGTTAAATCCTTTTCATTCCAGAAATTACAATTTTGCTCTATTTATTTCCAATGTACTTCTTTCCTCTGAATTCCTTATAATCTGTTTATTTCAACAGGAAAAATGAGGAAAAACCACAGCACGTCTCATGGAAGTGGACAATTGCTGATCCCATTTTTAAAATCATGAAATTAGAAGTCGGGCATATCAGGCATAGCACATAGTGAAAAATGAAATAAATAAAAAGAAAACCAGCACAACCCCCAAGACATTATTATTAACAAATATAGCTGAACCTAAAGAAGGTTAAATATATTTCAACTGTATTGATTTGAAAACCTTTTGTTTTAATATGTAATTAAATTAAAATGTAAAATATGGCTACAGAATATTTTGTCACCAATAAAATTAGATTTTGGCTCCTTCCTGTTTATTTAATATTTCTGAAGAGGGCAGTTGCAAGACTAAAATTATTAAATTCTAAATCATAAAACATATGGTGATCATAAACAAAATCCACTGTATTTGGTATATTAAAAAAATCCTATCTGGGCCTTTTAATGGATTTTTGGAACATATTTTAAGTAAATGAAAACAGAAAGGAGAAACTCTTCCATCGGAGATTAAAAATGTGCAAATTATTACTCTTACTCAATGGTATGCATTTTGAATTGCCAGTTGGGTAGAAATATACAAATGGTCTAGACATTATTTTATTCCCAAGCATAACTATAGATGCTATAATAGTTTTATGATCAAAAGTAAATCCAAAAGGAATGTTTTAAGCACATAGGCCACAGCATATTTGAATCCATTAGGAATGCATTAATGATCAAAGCAGCTCAGATGCTCCTGAATAAAGCACTTATTTTGCCCTGCAGTTGCCATAGTTCTTTTTTGTCGCTTTAATGCTAGCATATCATATGAGAAAGTACCCAACACAACATGGTATTTTTTTCACTGCACTGTGTGCACTGGGAGCCAGTGTTACTCATGTCTTGCCATTTTACTCAGAGTGACATTTCAAATAACCCCAAGTCCCTACCACATTAACAAAAAATGTGACAAGAAGTGGAGAGGTTTATTATCCCCAGGTTGATATATCTGTAGCAGTTCCATGTTCTATTGGTTCTACCATAGACCTGGGTTGGGAAAAGACACTATTATTCTCTGGTATTCTTCAGATCATGTTACTTAGGTAATCGTCTTGTCTTTCTTCTCCTGAGCTGCTGGGTTTGTTCCATGAAAAATAAGAGATGCTGAATTACTATTTTTGTTATTGTATAGAACTGTAACTCAACTCCTGACTCCTTTCATTATCTCTTCAAGTCTTGAAGCTAATTGACAGCAAGTCTTTATATCTTGATTTGTTCCCATTAGAAGTCCTTGTGCTCTTGAATAAACAGGTAAGGTAATAACTTTAATTACTTCTGCAATTAGATGTATCTAAAGCACCTGTTCTTTCATATGGAAAACCCAGTCACAAAACTCTTTCTTTTTTTTGGTTTGTTGGATGTTGCATACCCTTACCATTATATAGTACAGAGGTAAGAGGAAAACAGAGATTAGTCTTGGCAACTTTCATCTGAAAACTGAAAATTTTGGGGGAGGGGGGAAATCAGTAAGGTAAAAAACAGTAATGTTTAGTTCCAACTGATAGGAGGCAAAAGATAAAAATGAACAAAGGAGAAATTAATCTGAATGGTTTTTAAATACAAATGTATTAAGTTGTCCTTCCCAAAGCAAGATGCAAAGTTCATGTTTTACACAGTGTTGAATCAATAAAAGGAGAATATTTGTACCTCAGGGTTGAAATGAGCAGTTCTTGGTTCTGTATGAGTTTGGTTGTTTTCTCACAGATATTTCATTACTCAAACTAGGTAACATCATCAATGCTAGTCAGACTAGACTAGCACTGCTTATGTTACCTAGTTTGAATAATGAAACATCTGCAAAAAAATCAAAAGCAACCAAGCTCAGAGAGCACTAAGCACCTCTCACATCTTTGAATATTTTGATGTGTTCTGAAAATATACCTGAAAAGAAAACAGAAAAGTTTAAAGAAAAGTTTACATTAGGCAACATCGCAAGATTTGGTAGTAAACCAACATAAGTCATCTCAGTTGCATCTGACCCTGACTTGGTCAGATACTAAACTTAGTCCTATAAAATGAAGCCAAATGAAATAGTTAGTTGTCCACTACCAGTGAAAAGGTGTTAGTGCCTTAAATATACACTGTAATAGAAAACCTGTAATTTGTTTTCTTTCGTGCTTCCCATGAATTAATATACGGTTTCTCAACCTTGGCAACTTTATGTTCTGACCTAGACTTCCTGAGACAGTAATAAGCACAGAATTAGTCCAAAAACCCTCTTTTTATTTCAATGGCTGTGAATTCTGTTCATTCACAACCTGTTCATTCACATTCTGTTCATTCACAGATAAGTCACAAATAGTTGTAAAGAGTCCGACAGAAGTCTGCCACAGTCCTTCGGGATAAGGCTGATAAACACCCACCTTTATTTCCTGTGGCAGGCTGCCAAGACTAAGGTGATCAGACGTCCCGCTTTTGGCAGGACAGTCCCAATTTTTAGCAATTTGTCCCGCGTCCCGTGGCGTTTTAAAAAAGTCCCAATTTTTCATTCTGCCTCCTGAGTCCGGGCTGCCTCCTGAGTCCCAGCTGATGGCTACAGGAAAAAAAAACTGTTTAAACTCTTGCCGCGGGGCTTCAAAGGGCCGACCTACAGCTGATCAGTGTTAAAAGAAAACACCCATGCCTGCAAAAATAGAAAAAACAGCCCCTTACAGCTTCCGCATAGGTTAATTGGCTGCAAAGAGTTCCTAGAGCAGATTTTTTTCCCCTAACTATACTGAAAAAGCGAAACCGAAAGTAAAGCTGCAACGTGACAAAATGAGGCAGAGAGAGATTTCTTTTTCTTTTTCTTCACCAAAAAAGGTAGGTGTAAACAATGGGAAATTTAGGGCAAAAGAGGAGAGTTCAAGATTTTAAAACACAAAAGAAAAAAAGCTCTATTTAACTAGGGAATTGTAATAATTGAGATACTATTAATAATTGTATATTGTGTTGAAAGCAGAAATGGTTAAGTTGTGGTTTGGAGGAATATATGGGGGGAATTATTTGGTTTATTATTATTGGTAAATATAATTAATTGATTTGTAAGAAATTGGATTGCATGGAAATAATTGGAATATTCATGTTCATATTGATTAATATACAAAAAAGATAGTTATATAACTAATTGATTTATATTAAAATACTGAATTTGTATTAAACAACTGTATTACATAATTACATAATTAACCAATGTGAGGATGGATATAAAAATAGATGACAATGGGAAGGAGTATAATATAGAATAGAAGGGAAAAATTGAATTTGATTAAGATTAGAGATGAGGATGAAGGGTAATATTGGTTTTTTAAAAAAATAGATGAGGAATAAATATGGCAAAAAGGAAATATAGAAATTGTAAATTTAATTGAAATGACTAAACACTGTTTAAATTTGTGAACCAGCCAAATATTCTGTTCAAAGAAAATACATTGTATGTTTGTATGTGTGTTTCTAATTATTGCTATTTATTTATATTTGTTCTCTTTTATTCTTTAAAGTTTAACAATTCATTCTTTATCTTAATATCTTTATATTTGCTTGGGGTTGGCTTTCTTCCCTTTCATCTTTTTTATTGTACAGCAATCTTTCTCCTCAAACCTACCACCTCTCTCTTTTCTTTCCTTCTTACTTTCTCTTTCCCCCCTCTTCTTCTCCCTACTTCCTCTTTCTTTCTCCTTCTCCTCCTCTCTTCCTCCCTCTCTTACCCTCACTCCTACTCTAATTTCCCTTCCTTCATCCCTCTCTATTGCTTATCCTTTAATGTATATGGACTACTCAGAGGGCTGAAAAAGTTATTTTTGACTGGTCCTCGCACTTTTGACCAGTCCTCAAACTTACGACTGTCCTCACATTTTACATTTTTGCCCTATCTTGTCATCATGGTGAAGAGAAGCAGTTGTGAAATGAGTGACATGGTTGTTAAGAGTGCTGCACAGGCATAAATGTGAGGATGGTCATAAGTGTGAGGACCAGTCAAAAGTGCGAGGACCTGTCAGAAATGACTTTTTTCAGCCCTCTGGTTAGTCCTTTTGTGCATATGGACTACTCAGAGGGCTGAAAAAGTTATTTTTGACTGGTCCTCGCACTTTTGACCAGTCCTCAAACTTACGACTGTCCTCACATTTTACTTTTTTGCCCTATCTTATCACCATGGTAAAGAGAAGCAGTTGTGAAATGAGTAACATGGTTGTTAAGAATGCTGCACGGGCATAAATGTGAGAATGGTCATAAGTGTGAGGACCTGTCAGAAATGACTTTTTTCAGCCCTCTGAGTAGTCCCTATACACATAGCCATGGCCACCCGGTCACATGATCTCCAAGCCACGCCCACAAAATAAGCCACGCCCACAATGGTGTCCCTCTTTTCCAATGTTAAAATCTGGTCACCTTAGCCAAGACCTAATTGGCAATTAGCTTTGCAAGGCCACATGTAGCACAGAGTCACAACGGAGCTGCAGAATTTAAACCGACTGGAACAAACAACATTGCTTCCTGCAAAGGCTCACGTGCCTTTGCTCCTCCTTTATGTCTTATGGGAGGGGGCAATAATCTCTAAGCCCTATTCCCGAGTCATCTCTTTTGTTTTAACTGTTCTTGCCTTCTGGCAGCTCTGCGCATATGCGCACTGAGAACAGGCCGTCCCTGTTCCTCTGCCTCACTGATATCTGACTCTGGAAGCTTCGGAGTCTGCACATAACTCCCAGATGGCCCTGGCCCCTTCTCTGCCTCCGACGGAGAGCCCTCGTCCGAGCCTTCCCCAGACTGCAGGACTGGCCCATGTTCCTCCCCAGTCTCCTCACTGTCCGACTCTGCTGCCAGCTCTGCAGGCCACCACCGGACCACAACACTTCAAGATGTGTGGATTCCAGTTCCCAGAGTTCCCCTTGCTGGTGAATTGTGAGGTATGTAGTCAACAGATCTTAAAGATGTCAAGGTTGAAAAGCACTGAATTAATGGTGCTTCATAGCCTTGAAATTCAAAACTTCTGGCTCTTAGTATATTCCCTTTATTTTTCACAAAATATTAGGAAACATTACGCGCTATATCACACATTTAAGAAAATTGTGTATGAAAATATTTAAGCTGAAGGAGAAACAGAGAAGGACATGGTGTTTTTTTTTTTTTTTTGAGAAACTGAAAAGTTAAACTTTTTTATTAACTTCTTTAATAGGCACACACACAACTATGCATATACTCTCAATGAAAAAAAAAAACATTTTTTAAATTTAGACTCAAATAGATTAATATAGCCAGAATTTCATGTTTTTCATATCTTCGTTATTATTCATTTGATACTTAGCTGGACCTTTTCTCAAACTATTCCACCATTCCAAAATCTAAATAAAATGTTTTTGTTGTCATAAAGACACCTTGACCAAACTCAAGAAGAGGGTATGTAGCAACATAAACAAATGTAGGAAGGAATAATGGGATACTGGTAATTTTTAAAAAATCAATTATTCTACTGGATTTTAAAAAACAATTTGTTTCTACAAATTATGGATTGGACTCACTGGTGTAAATACTTTTTGTCATAAAATATTTCTAAAGTGATTAGTTAGAGAAGGAACACATGTCTTCTTTATACCATCAAGTAAAATACCATCAAGCAAATGGAAAAGGAGATGTACAAGGTAGGTAAACCAGAGATGGCCAATTTCTGGAAAAAGGCAAACTTCTCCATAATGCTCATTTCCAGAGCAAAAGGACATTCCAAATATACAGGAAATAGACAGGATAATTGTTAATAAATCCAAACTAAGAAACTGTATGTATGTGTGTCAAAGACTGAGAAATAGACAGAGGGAGGGAGGGAGGGAGGGAGGGAGGGAGGATGAGAGAGAGGGAGAGAGAGGGAGAGAGAGGGAGAGAGAGACTTTTTATTTGTTAATATATTTTGAATAAAGAAGGGGAAGAAAAAATATTGATGCTGAAAATTGCATTTGTATCAAGAACTTATTAACTTATTTATCTCAATTTTGAAGCAAAATCCTATATATTAGCCTTCTGCAACTTAGGTTCCAACCAGATATGTGGAGCATGTCCTTTGCTCACACATCTGGAAGGCACCCTGTTTAGCGATAGTATGTTAGCCTGTATTTGGAATATAGAGTACAGAATACAGAATACCAGAGTTGGAAAGGAACTTGGGCGTCTTCTAGTCCAATCACCTGCTCAAGCAGGAGACCCTATACCATTCCAATAAATAGCTGTCCAATCTCTTCTTAAAAATCTCCAGTGATGGAGTACCCACAATTTCTGGAGGCAAGCTGTTCCACTGATTAATTATTCTTGCTGTCAAGAAAATCCAGACCCTCTGGCACTCTTTTCTACTCAAGGTAACAAAGGATTTCTGTTCTAGCCACATTTGTTTACTTCCAGAAGTCAAATGTTCATGGGGACACCATGAATGTTCCATTTATTGCATGGAGTCTTTTATACCAAACATTTATATGAGAGGGCCAGGGAATTTTACCCACTTACCCTACATTTATTTCAATGTAGTTGATTTATCACCTTATTCAGATATTTGTCTAGAAGTATTTGGTCCTGAAACTGGATATTGACAGATCTGTACATAATGGCTATATCTCTACAGCTTCCTAAGCATACTTTATTCTTCAATTTTTTTCCCCTTGAATTGAGCAAAGGGTTCTAAAGGTACCGTAAATTTATATTCCTGTTTATCTGAGATCAAACAATGCTGTCTACACAGAACCCTAATAAAGGGGGTCCTAGATGTCCCTAAATTATATTCAGATATGAACATCTCTCATCAAAGGTCAGGACAAGTGGAATCTTTGCCATTAGTTAAATTGCATCCAGTATAAAAGGTTTTTTTAAAGGTTATGGTCATCTTTATAAAGCCTGGCTAAGTTTCTGTAGTCTATCTCAGTATGACTCCAGCATTTATAGAGAGGGATGACTCCTAATAGCATCTGTTTTCAGCTGCAAGTAGGATACAGACTAATTACAGCAATCCACTACCTCAGTTTAGTAAAACTTGAAACTGTCTGACCAGTCAGACAAATCCATTAGGATTTTATTGGGTCCTAAAAAGAGTTATGTGATTCCCTAGGATCCAATCCTTGTCAATCAGGCATGGTAAATTGGATTCTTGAATAGGGAAATCCCTAAGGGAGAGTAGATGTTATCTAGATCAGATGCAGTGATTTTTTTTCAGCTCTGTGCTCACTAGGTTCTGTTCTCTCTTTAGTGAACCAATAAAACCATAATAAGTATTGATTAACCCATTACTGAGCATTATCCACTGGCTTTTGCCTGACTGTATTTAAACACAACACACTACCTTTCATGCTGCCACTGCACAGCTGTTCGCTTTGACTTTGGCGGGATTGCCAAGTTAGTGACGGGATATTGGCTTTTAGAATGCTTCAAGTCATTCCGTGCTACATTTCAGATGTGCTATTATAAACACTCAGCTCTGGGATACAATGCATTTGCTTATTCAAAAAAAGGGAAGAAATGACCAAGAGAACCACAGCTCCTTTTGCTGAGATGTTCAGCACATAAATGTAATTTTTGCAATATATATATTGTCACTAATATTGTTTAATTACAGTTGCTACAAACAACAGCATTTCTGGGATTTTTATTTTAAATGAAACAGAATAATTATCTTTTTGGCTTTGTACACCTTTGGACTCTAGCATCATGCTGACTTCATTGTTCATCTGCTGTCAGAACATGTTGCAGTTTTCATCTGATGTTCGGGTGCAGCAAGATTGCATTCTGCCTGAAATGAAGAGCTTTTTAGCTGTGGGAACCTTAAGATTTTCTGTAAACAGATGGATGGTTCACATGCAAAGCTATAACGTATGTCACTGCCAATCTAGTGTGATTGTACAGCTCTCTACTAATCATTAGCTTGTTGGTGACTCTCTGAATTTTATCCTGAGAGCAGCTCAATACTTGGGAATTCAGAGATCACCTCAGTAAATTAAGTTTGATTATAGAGAACAAGGTCATGAGCCAAATGGTCACAGGTCAAACCAAAGACAGCACTTCAAGTTTTTTTTTAAAAAAAATAATATATTGTGGCTTTAAAAATTAGTTTATTTTCATCCCTTGCAGAAACAAAGAAGAAACAATGAAAAGGGGAAAGTTGCATTTGTCTCTCTCAATTTTTAGGTGTCGTTTTCAAGCCTTGATGGCATTTTCTGTGTTCATTATGGAATAGCCATTTGATCAAGTGATTTTCAATATATTATCAAAATAAATGGCATTCACTTCATTAGATGCAGAGAAAGTATAGCTGGAAAAGGGACAAGTATTAATTGAGGACTCTGAAGAAACTGACACTCCATCTTATGACCCTGAGGCTGTATTATTCAAGATACCCCATGATGGAAAGAAGTCTGTCTCCATAGCAATTACCTAAATCTTTTATCAGTCATTTCTGGAAGAAAATTAGAGCAATTGTGTCAGGATGGTCATATGGGCAGAAATTGCACACTCATTCAAACCACTTATGTCTCTGACTTTGTCCCTGCTTGATAGCGCTTTTGTTTACTCCTATGCCTTTGAAAGCTTGATTGGAAATGAGCAGATGTGTCATACTGTAACCACAAAGGGTTGTCTTTTGTTTTCTATATATTTCTTTTATTCTTTTTCTAGGATTGTCATGAAATTACACTGTTTTCCTGTTGATTAAGCAAATGACACCCCTAAAGCTAAAAGCAAGGGAGGTGATAAGGGGGAAGGGAAGAAGGAAGAAAAAGAGTGTGAGGTAGAAAGAGAGAGAGAGAGAGAGAGAGAGAGAGAGAGAGAGAGAGAGAGAGAGAGAGAGAGAGAGAGAGAGGGAGGGAAGGACATGGAGAGAGAGAGGACGCACTTTGATCCAGCTAGTTAAAATTAGCAACTGCAAATTTTTCCTTGTGATGGATTTAATTATTAGAGAACTTGATAATATTTAATAGTTACAGGTTAATTTGGTGGGACACTTTGTGGGAAAAAAGTGCTGTGAAGAGCTGTTCCCTATTTCATCACATCATATCACACTTGTAGAATTTTATTGACTAGATAATTGGCATGTCACTACAGTCTGAGCTGGTTTGGGGGATGACAGCCTAGCGAGCTTATACAATTGCCTGTTAATTTAGTAAGTATTAAATCTAATTAAGAGATGAACTTGCCTTTTTTTTTTCTCTTTCAAAACCTGAATATTTGGATTCTTTCTCCCCCCCCACTCTCCCACTGCAGCTGGATGTTGTAATTAGAATATAATGCTTAACTATTGATCAATATTAGGTGCTGCCTGTACTGAGTGCCATGAACAACAGCCTAAGCTCTCCCTTCAAGTTCCTTGTTTGAAGAAAATTTACAATTAATAGCTTTCTTACAACAGGAGAGATATCCTCCTTCTTCATGGCTCAGCTAGGGACCTGCCAGACTAATCTATTCCCAGTTTGCTAGCCATGGTCCTTTACTCTATCTGTCTTAGCATATTGATTTCTGAGCTGTCTTATTGGTTCCTAACATAATTATACCAGGAGTGGCTCTCTTAGTACAGCTAATACATTTACACCATGGCACCTAGGGAAGCTTATTATAACAGCATCCGGTAGCAGTGTTATAGTTAAGGGTCAGTTGCCATTTCCATTAGAAACCCCATTTTTCAGAGGTTTGTACCTTAGCTATTTTAATTTATATCAAACTGAAACCTGACACAGTTATTGTCTGCCTGAATTTAATATCTCCTTTATTATTAAAACTTATTCAAATCATTCAGAAGACTTTCGTAGGAATGCAGAATGATGCATTAAGTTTACCTGTTCTTTGAGATTTTTTTATTAATTGGAAACATTCAATGTAGTTTGCATAACCTTATTTTTTCCTTTTTGTAGTATTTTAACAAAAAATTGAATTTCAAATTATTGGCATGGTTTTACCATTACAGAAGAAAACATTTATAAAGTGCATTTAAAACCTTCAGGAACTTAACATTATTATTATCTTTATTATTAACAATTAATAGATTTGTTCACAGATCCTAGTTACCTGGCATATTTATTGTTTCCAGTCAAGATATGCAATTGCACTTTTTATTTCTATGGTTTATTATAAATAATTCTGTTACAGAGCTTACCAGGAATAGAAGTATAAACATATAGAATTATATATTTGTGAGGTGTATGAAGAATCTTAATAACAAGCAAAATTTGACAAAAATAAATAAAATTTGAAAATCATCCATCAGATGTTTCAGATAATCTATTTATACAAAAATCTCATAAAATGATCAACGATTTTAAGAGCAATTACATATTGATACATACACATTTACCTTCAATTAAAAAAAACACCTTGAAGTCTCTAGGTTTTATTTTGATATATTAGCTATGAGTATTTCTAAACCAGTAAGAATAATATGGTACTGAATCATCACGGTTTGTAAATAAAAAAATAACATTTGCAAATATTTAGGTGTAATAAATTATTGATTATTGTAGCGGTCTATCTTCCTCTCCCCTGTTATATTTCCTGCCCTTACTTAAGTAGAAGAAATGTGTGCAGTTTGGCAAAAAACTCTATATAGACCATCACTATCAAGAAATCAGAAATTAAAAAATAAAAAATAATCAAAATGGACAAGTAAACCTCTGCAATAGGTTTAGAGATAGATTTTGTGTATTTTTTTTTGTTTCTTACTATTAAAAAGGAGATATATGTGTTCTGGAATATGCATTCTAGCAAAAGCATTCTGCATCCTGTTATAATTTGTCAAATACATTTTTAAATTCCACAGTAATTAGTAGTATACAATATTTACCACCATTTAAATTACTATAAAGTTAAAGCTTATCAAGTAGGCATGTCCTAGATTTATTTTTATGATGTCACATTTTAACTCACTGCTGAATAACCATCAAAAATGATCCTTAAGGGTTAGAACCAAAGAATCATTGAGTTGGAAGGAACCTAAGAGGAACACTTAACCCCTTGCACCCTGTAGGATTTCCTACACCATCCTTAATAGGTCTCCAGAGTCTCCGGAGAAGGGCAGCATATAAATTAAAGCAAAAAAAAAAAAAAAAAAGATGGTGTATCCATCTATTAAGTCCGTCCTGTTTTTGAAAACCTTCAAAGGAGAAGATATCACTTCATGCACTAACTTATTCCACTGTTTGACACAGGGGTGAAATATACTTACCTTCCCAACCGGTTTGGAAGTGCATGCGCTGTGCATCATGTGCACACTTGCACCCTCTGCACATGCGCAAACCCTTCTGCGCATGCACAGGAGGTAAAAAAACAGTTTACTTCCTGGTTAAAACCAGGAAGTAATGACAACCGGAAAGGTGGATGGAGCCTCGCGCCACCATCGCTACCAGTTCTCTGAACCACCAGCCGTTATCGCTACCGGTTCAGCCAAACCGGTCTGAACCAGGAACATTTCACCCCTGGTTTGACAGCTTTTCCTTATGATTTGCATATGCTAAATAAATGAATCCTTATGATTAATCTGTATCTACATTATATCCTTGAATTCCATCCTATTAGTTCTATAGTTTTACCCTCTAGAACAGTGACAGTAACCTTTTCAGCACTAAGTCCCGAAACTGGAGCGTGTGCACGCGCTGGAGCACCGGAACTTGGAAGACAGCAGCTGGCTGGTGCACATGTGTGCGGAGGCCAGCTGCTCTTCCAGGTTCCGTCATGCACATGCTCGCCAGACAGCTGCTGTCTTCCAACAGCTGATCTTCAAGCAAAGACTAACTGTCTGGTGTGTATGTGCACAACGGAACCCAGAAGAGCAGCTGGCCATCACACACATGCCCACAGAGAGAGCTCTGCGTGCCACCTCTGGCAGGTGTGCCATAGGTTCATCATCATGGCTCTAGAACAAATGACAATAAATCCAAACTACAATGTACAGCTCTTTAAATATTTGAAGACAACTATTGAGGTCCCTCTACCTAGGTTTGTATTGAGTGCAGATTTGGTAAGCATTTTCTTGACATCCTATTCATATCAATTTTTAAAATATTGAATATCACTGAACCTAGAACAGGGCCATGCGTCACAGTACTTGAGATGTTTCTCCAGACAGATCTCACATTGTTTATATCTATCCCTAATATAGTGAGAAGGCAAAGATGACATGCACATTTCATAGAAGTCTAACAAAGAAGAGATGAACATTCTGGGTTTTTTTTAGAAACAGAATATTACATAAACATGTTTAAACTATTAGTTTGAAATATGATAATATACTCCGCTGTACTTGAGAAATTACCCCATACTTAGAGATACACCTTCATGCATTTAATCTCCTCTCCCCCATAGTGCAAAGTATATAAAAGCTATGAATTTGTAAGAGAAATTATTAAGATGAACCATACACTATAGATCAATGATCCTGAACAGTGGCTCTTTTAAAAAGTCATTATTAATTGTTATTTGTTAATTGATTACTCAAATAATGAACAGCATGAATGAATTCTTTTTCAAAAAAGGAAGAAATGAGGGATTATCATGATATGGAAGAAATCCCAGAAATGAACACTCTTATTTTTCCATGACAATCCAGTGAACATTGCTATCAAGTCACCTAATACAGATAGTCCTCGATTTACAATAGTTTGCTTAGTGACCATTCAAAGCTACAATGGCACTAAAAAAAGTGACTTATTATCATTTTTCACACTTATGACTGTTGCAGCATCTCCATGGTCACATTATTTACATTTGAATGCTTGACAACTGACTAATATTTATAACAGTTGCATTGTCCCAGGGTCATATGATCGCCTTTTGTAATCTTCTGATCAGCAAAGACAATGTGGAAACCAGATTCACTTAACAACCATGTTATTAATTTAACAATTGTAGTGATTCACTTAATAACTTTCATTTATCAGGTTCACCTGATCCGCCAGTTGCGGCCCTTCCTAGATCGGGATTCCTTGTGCACAGTCACTCATGCCCTCGTCACCTCTCGCCTGGACCACGGCAATGCTCTCTACATGGGGCTCCCCTTGAAGAGCACCCGGAGACTCCAGCTGGTCCAGAATGTGGCTGCACAGGTAGTGACGGGAGCTGCATGGCGCTCCCACAGAACACCTCTCCTGCGTGAGCTGCACTGGCTCCCAGTGGTCTTCCGGGTGCGCTTCAAGGTGTTGGTTATCACCTTTAAAGTGCTCCATGGCATAGGACCTGGATATCTTCGAGACCGTCTGCTGCCACCAACGACCTCCCACCGACTGGTGCACTCCCACAGAAAGGGTCTCCTCAAGGTGCCATCAGTCAAGCAATGTAGACTGGTGGCCCCCAGGGGGAGGGCCTTCTCTGTGGGGGCACCTGCTCTCTGGAATCAGCTGCCCCCAGCTGATTCCAGATATGAAGAATTCAAGACCTCGGTGCCTTCCACCGTGCCCTGAAGACCTTTCTTTTTCAGCAAGCTGGGCTGGTTTAACGCTTTTTAAAATGTTTTTAATATGTTTTGTTATTATTTTTTAACTTTATATTTTCTTAAATTGTTTTAAATGTTTGTATCTATGTTTTTTACTTTGGCTGTACACCGCCCTGAGTCCTTCGGGAGAAGGGTGGTCTATAAATTTGATAATAAATAAATAAAAATAAATAAATAAATGAAGCAAGAAAAGTCATAAAATGGGGCAAAACTCACTTAACAAATTTTTCATTTAGCAACATAAATTATTGGCTCAGTTGTGGTTGTACGTTGAAAACTACCTGTAAATACTAATCACAGTGCCAAGGATTCAAGTCAGAGTATTAAGGAAAATTAGAAGCTAATGAAAGAAAACTGTAACTTCAAAAAAAAAAAAAAAAAAAGAAAGAAAAAGAAATTACAAAGACTAAAGGAAGAAAAGAATCATGGAAATAAGAAATAATAACTAAAAATCCAAATCTACAGTCTCCTATAAGACTGTATTGTCTGCATGAATTTTAGATATTTTTATCATGTCCAATGAAGTTATTTCTGTTTATTTGCTAAAAGCTCACTACAAGGGAGTATTATGGGGAAACCTAGGATTTAGGGATAAGGGTTTTTTAAAAAGCATTCAAAAGAGTGCTTCACAAAATGTTAAAATAGTGATGTCTTCCTAAAGGCTCAGCCTAATTACTTCGATGACCTTCCTAGCTATCTCCACATGCGTGGCTACATTTCAGCTGGAATTGTCAAAGAAAGTGTCTGTTCACACAACACACGCAGACACAATTTAAGAAAACTGTCAAAGTATCTATTCCAAGCTTTTGGGGGACAGCATGGTTACTTTTAATGTTTTATTCCCACCAATCTAATCACTCAAAATACCACTTGAATTTGCAATTTGAGCAAGCAAATCAATTCAAATTTGAATTCCCAATCATTTCAGTAGAATTAACATTGCTGCATATAAAAGTCCTGCTGAATCATCAAATGTCTGATGTTTTAGAGGAGTTCGGTTTGACACATCAAATTCATTCAATAATTCATTGCAAAGGAATAATTGCCTTTTAATCTTCAGACTGAATATTTGTATGGTCTTATTAGAGATGTCATTCATATTATTCCCTACTATTTGACTCCTACATATTACACATGTGAAAAAAAACTAAATTTTCTTCTGTTCTCTGGTCTGGACCTTAATCCATTTGAATGAAGAACCCATTGGCAATTCTTAATCTTCTTCCTACAAGCAGGCAACTCTGAGCACCTATCCCTTTCCCTGTTATATATCTGTATCCTATCATGTTCCATCAAAGTAGGTAACTTTTTATTTTGATGCAAGGTGCAGGGAAATGGACAGTTAGGACCCCCCTTTCACTTAGTGTCCTGCAAAACAGCAAGCCAAGCATAAGGAGGACTGGAAAATAAAATACAGAAAGACCTTAAGAGACCTGTAGTGGGTCACTAAATAAGCACATGCATGTCAGTGGGAATGGGAATCCCGCAGAGAAATAGGGATTAAAGGGTTAGAGGGACAGACAGTCATTCGACATGACAGAGATGAGAAAGAGGGTTGAGAGCCCTGGGGGCAAAATTAGTGTGGAGATCATTTCCATGTTGAGGGACATATGGGGGGGGGGGACCAACATTGAACCCCTATGAAGAGAATGTCATCTTTTCACTAAGACAAAATCACTTTTTCCATTAAAAAAAAAAAACCCTAGCCAGATATTTGTTGGTAGATTGATTATCAGAACCTTATAAGCAAACAGAAAAGTAATCCATGTTACTTATTGCAAAAATATTGCTGCATGGAGTATCCAGTCATAGTGATGGATAGCAGCAGTGTAGAATGTATCAGTAATAGAAGTATTTTGATTCACATAAGTAAAACCTTCTAATAATAGGCTCAACCTGCTTCAAGCAAAATATCCGAAGTTCAAAGCCCAAACAGATTTTCACACAGAAGCTTTGATAGCCAACCTTCTTTGCATTAAAGATTAAGTAGAGATGCATATGATCCAAGGCTCTTATAAGAATATATGTTATATTTCATATTTCTAAAACCTGTATGTGTTTGTAAAATTTCCTTCTGCTGCTAAAAAAAAAAAATACTTGGTATGCCACATCATAACAAAGAAGAATTGCAACTATTTATTTCAGTGTTCCTAATTCTTGTCAGGCTGTGACCTGGAACTGTGATACAGAATTTTTCAAAGTCAGCCTGAGAGAAGGGGTGTACATTTATCAATTTTTTTTTACCTTAGTCACCTATGCCGCAGCACTTGTGAAGGTCTGTTTTTATTTAATTCTCAAGATTTTGTTGTTAATAGAAAAACTGTCCCATAAATTAGGGAAGTGCTCAGTTATGGGCTTGACAAAGATTGATTTTGGTCCTCCGATTGGTCACCACTGGCAAGTGAGGGTCAGCTACTCTACTGCAAATGGTACATACAGTTTAAAGGTAAACGTAATAAGTATTTTGCAGTCCAGAAGAAAAATGTCCACCTAGAAAGATAATACTGTTTTGATATTTGTAATCTGACACACCTCAATATTTTATTCGAGAAAGTGACCCCATATATTTTAAATTCTACTTTATATATCTATTCACAACTTAGAATTCTCCATTTATTTAATATATAGCTAGACATAGATTAATTTTAAAAATCTGGTCAGATGTTATCCACATGAAGGTGTATGTACATAGAATATGTGCTTTTTTAAAAAGCAGAAATACTGTAGCTAGAATGGATGGTAGGACTAGTTCATTTTTCTTCTTTTCTGTAATTCTACAGACACTGTTGCAGCAATCAACCAAACATTTTTGATCACCTCTATGAGCAATCCTTAGTTTCCAAAACTGAAATTAAAATCTGAGATGTTTGTGGCACTTATACCTCTTTGCTGCATTTAAATCTCACTTTTCTGCCAATGCAGTCAAAAGCTTTATAGTTTAGAAGAAGAAGAAAATATAGCCAGTGCATGAAACATTTCTGAAAGGGAAGAGTGGAATACCTTTTTATATTTACGAGAAGAAATATTTTTTACATTACTCACCATTATTTCTAAGCCATTGAGGAAGAAGTTAAACATTAACAATCCCCAAGGAGACACTCGGGGGGCCCTGCTACTAAAATCCTTCCATTGAGAGATCTGTCAATTATTTCCAAGTTGTTTATTTAACTGTTAAAATGAAACATTTAAGCTTTAAATAACAACAGAATAGTAAAACTTCAAAACTGCTTGATTAGTTAATCACTTCTCCATTACTTCCCTTTTATCATACATAGGTTTTATATCATTCAGCAATAATAAATCTAATTCATACATTAAAAAAAGAATACATCTTGATTACATATATTTTGCAAGATTACTTTCTTATCTTAATTTTTAAATCAAAAATTATTTTCTTAAAAAATAATGGTTTCTTTTGCTTATAAACAGCATCTATAGATAAACAAGTCATTTTCTTGAATTGCAAGCTTTATTGACAAATCAATGTTACATATGCTACAAAACAGGATTCATTCTTTAAGCTGTTGATATGTTCATTTTTGCAACTGTATATGATCTATTTTTCAAATGTTTTTCAATTATCACAAAACATTTTAAACCAAGTTTTCTTTTTTTAAGAGTTCTAACCTGCTAATATTTTCAAAATTATTGACTTCCTCTTCAAAGATAAGTTCTTAAGTTCTCTGCCACACTAAAATGAGGGTTTTGTTTGTTTTACTAAAACATATTTGGATCACACTTATAAGACATGTATTGGCCCTCATGAAATAATGTCATAGTGTCTGCCAAGTGGAATAAGGTTTTTCTCTGAGATCTATATGGTTCCCAAGTGTCTAGCATTCTAGAATACATTTAAAGATATGGTTTTTCTACCAGACCTTAAATTCTGATGGTCAGATATGTTTAGAAGGATAGATGTTGCTAGTTTTATTCATCATGTGTTCTTGTTCTTTATTCCTTTTGTTTTATAACTTTATTATATTATAGTTTTATACTGTACACTCTCCAAAGTTAGTTTAAGCACTGCCTGACCGAAATTAATTAATTAGAATCTTACATTTAATTCAACATTTAGCTAAGGTGGTGGAGTAACTGGTACTGTAGTTTCAGGAACTCTTAAAGCCATCTTTGCCAAAGAGACCCTGGGCATCTTGTGGAATGACCTTTAAAAGGAGAGAGGAGGAAAAGGAGAGGAAATTCTTCTATTTCTTAGCTGTTTCTCATATTTTTAAACTATTGTATCCTTTTGGCATTATCAAAGAACTGGAGAAAAATCTCAAAATGTAAAGACTTGAAAATAAAAGTAGAACAACTATGGCAAAATAAAGCAAAGATAATACCAATAATAAAAAGTGCATTGGGAAAGGAGAATTTCTATGCAACGGCCATGGTGCCCCAGAAGCCACGTGATCTCTGTATAGGAAGGCAGATCAACTGGTTCATTTTTCCAAAGCAGTCTTCAAAAAATATAAGTGAAGCAAGGCATGATGGTATGGATCACATGTGGCAGGAAGCAGCGTATGGGATACTTCAGGATGAGAGGGGGCCCTGGGAAATCCAGGACAAATCATGTGAGTGGGGGAGGTTCTGCAGTGCACACCTGGACTTGTGCCAAGTGTCCCAGAACCCATATGGTGATTAAGCGCAACAGGAAGAACATGAATTGTGGTCATTTAGTGAATTAATCACATGGCATATTGCTTAACAACTGTCATGATTTATGACCATAATTCTGGGCTCAATTGAGGTCATAGGTTGAGGACTATCTGTGTGCTTGATATGGATGAGTTAGCTTTCTCTTAAGAATCAATTGTACAAACTTTAAAAATTATTTAAGGTTTAAGAATTTACTATCCCCGAATATATTTTTTCTTCCTTGGCAAGCTTCCCGTTGTGGTTCATTGGCAAGGATCGCCTCTTCTGAAGGGTGTATGTTGCTTGGGCAACAATTTTTTTTTTAATGTGGTTGAGAAGTATGTTATCATTTTACATATTTTTATATATAATTCACAAATGTGATTGGGTGTTTCTGTGAAATATAGATGTGTTGTTTCAGTCTGAGTTATGTACATTAGACAGAATAAGAATATTAAACCCACTGATGCAATTAAGAAGATTCAAAACATAGAAACAGATGGCTGAAGAGAGAGCGCGTGTGTAAAAAAAAAATTAGTAGCAGGAGTTTAAAAAATGAAAGCAGAATGAAAGAGCTGTGGACTGCATACTGAGTTTATCAGGAGGTACATTATAGGTCAGACAACAAGGAAAAAGGAGTATGAATTGTGGGGGGAAGTAACAATCACAGAAGAACCCAACCAACCAAATAGAATAAGGCTGAGTCTTTATGTTTGCCTTCAAGCAAAACTGTCTAAACAAATTCCTTCAAAAGAGTGAGACACAACTAGCAGAGTATCAGCTTCCCAGCGCCTTGATAGTGAAGTTTGGAGAACTAGAAAACTCAGTGGCCACCTCTTCATGTTAATGTCAGGGGGGGTCATTATGCTTCTCCTCCTGTTTTGTTTATATAGGTATAAAAAAACCCTGAAACTATATTGAAGGTTGCAAAGTCAAAAATCATCTGATAAGTATATTGATCTTCCAAATCACTTCTGAATCTCTTTGGAGAAATTCAAAACCACCTTATTAAGTCCAGAATCAAAGTTTCAGTTCAAAGGTGTGACTCAGCTGATTCTAAGCCAAGAGGCCTATTCCACCGATTTGTTAAAGGTTAACAAATCTTTAATCAGCTGACTTTCTTCTGAATCAAATTATTCCTTTCCAAACTTTACATAGCATAGTTTCGATGTTGACCAAGATTTTTCTTTTGCTTTTATCAACTACTTTTTGCAAACCCGTCATAACTGGATTCAGATTAAATGATAGCTTGTCACTAAGAGTAGAATAGAATAGAATAGAATAGAATAGAATAGAATAGAATAGAATAGAATAGAATAGAATAGAATAGAATTTTTTTATTGCCCAAGTGTGATTGGACACACAAAGAATTTGTCTTGGTCCATATGCTAAGCAGTTAATTAAAGCAACTATGTGATTAAGGAAGTCAGTAAAGATGCTACATTCACCTTACAAGAAATCATTCCTGAAGAATAGTAAAATAGGAAGCTATATTAGACAGGAAATTTGCTTATTTTTAATTTTGAAGGACAGTAACAACAATACTTTGGTGGACACATGCAAGTGGGAAAAAGCAGTTATTTTGGAGGATCTTTGAGTCTAATCTCTCTTGTGTATCTTTTTTCTACAAGTTTTTACAATTTAATGAAAGAATTTGATTCTGCAATTCTTTCAAAAGAGGAGACAAGTGAGATAGTGTTGTTCTTAGACTTATTTAATCACAAAATGGCAAATAGCATATGTAGATTTCTCATCTGCATTATTTATCTTTCAGTTCAGTGTCCTTATGTTAACTGAAACATCTAATGAAGTAATTCCTCCTGCACATTTTTTGGTTGTTTTTTTTAGCCAGTGATGTTGGAGCAGTCCTGTCCTTGGAAAACCTGGGAAGAATTGCTCCATTTCGTGAGGAAGAAATCCTCCATCCTATTTTCTCTGGCCTTAAATTAGATAGACAATTTAAAAAGCTTGTTGTTGTTAGTTGCAAAGTTGTGTCCGACCCATGGACAATTTTTCTCCAGGCCTTTCTCTACCATCACCCGGAGACTATTTAAATTCATTTAAAAATTAAATTAAAAAATTTAATTCTGCTCAATCCAAGAAAAAAAATATAACCATGTTAGAAACAGATCTACAATAATTTTCCTTCCTTTAGCAAAGCAATGTCAGAGGGAATAATTAGGTCCAACAATGCAAATTCTTTCTTCTGTTTACCTCTGACTCTTATCAGAGCAAATTATTACCAAGGAACAGTTTCCCCTGTGCTGCAATAGGAAAATTTCCCATGTCCCACTTTCTCCTATTCTTCCTCTGTGTTCTGTATTATCCAAAGGCCTGCAACCATTTTCTTTTAGCATTGTCCCCTTTCAATAAGCAGCTGGGTGAATAGTAACTCAATAAAGTCCTCATTTTATGCAAATTGCATCCTCAAAAATACTTGACAAGCAACTTTGCTTCCTTAGTTCAATCCAGAGGTGGTTGAATGAGGTGTTCCAATGGCAATTTATTCCCACGTCCTAGAGACAGATGAGGGGCAAGGACAAAAATGACAAATGTGCATGGTGACATAATGACACAAATTGTATTTTTTATATTTGAATGAGGAGGTAGAAAGTATGTATCATAACATTGCAATGCATATTTCATTATATTTTCTGCATCATTGTGGTTTATACCAGATGCCTCTGGAAACCTACTCTTGCTTTTCAATGACAACACACTCCAAATTATTATAAAACTTGTGAGGTGTTTGTGAGGGAGGGATTCTGTCATTGATGTGGAACTTATTTCTGTTTTGATTGATGCCAAGTGTTTATCTATATACAGTTCAATTATTCACTGGCAAATTGAAAATGATTTCTTCTACTTTACATATTTTAATCCACACAGTATAAATTGTCAGCCACTAAATGGCAAATTATCCTGCTCCTAATCCAGTTATTAGAAAGGATACCAACAACCATCTCATTTGTAGGCAGCTTTTTCCTTCTCTGTTGGCTGCACCCACTAGAAACTTCACTCTGAATTTAAGGAATCATTATTCCAACCAGGAAGCAGTCTATATATTGTACATGACCCTGTAAAGTGGATACTTTGCTCCTGTCAACAACTAAAAGTGGAGAGATGCTGTTCAGCTTCCAGCTCTTTTCAAGAATATAGCTGAGCTGAGTCCCAATTTAATTCCTAATAATAGGCTTTCACATTTAATGCCAAATGAAACAGGATAGTGGAAATTGCTGAAGGAAGAAGGATGAATACAAATTAACTGGAATGCATCTGATACTCTTCATTAATACTAAATATTTTTGAGTTGCAGTTGGAGTCAGCTGCAAAGTTGAAAATCTACCAATCAGTCTTTAGATGTCTAAAGGCTATCTAGTTATGCTTGATGCACTTTTCCCATCCAGCTGATCCTAAATTGGGAGCAGCTTTCTGCTTCAGTATTCTGAGCTGTTTCTAATTAGTTTCTAATCTGCCTTAATTGCACTTAAAAGAGCAATAACAGCAAAACAGCTGTTAGATTTTCCCTTTTACAATGTAACCAGAACCACCATTGGAAATTGATTTTTTAAAGGGTGATTTTTCTTTTTAGCTTTAGTCCTGGGACATAAGCCACCAGTTTGTAGTCATAGATCTACTATTTTGGGGGTCAGTTTCTTAAATGGAAGTTCAACATGAGATCTATCCATGCCTGTGAGTTTTAGATACAGATATTGTATTCCAATGTACATCCTCCTTTCCAACTGTTTTTCCCATATTAATTAATGGTGTACAGTTATTACCCAGAATTTTAGTTCTAATGCATTGGATTGTTTCAAGAAAAACAGTTGAAGGAATATATTCAGAAAATGTGAAGAGCCAATGAGGTGCCAGGAGTGCAAAATAAATAGAGGAATTTTTTTTTATATTACTTCCCCTAACCACTATCACTTTATTATTAGCAAGTCTTAATCTCATTCCTCCCTTTGCCTTTTAACATCAACATTAAATGTTATCTGCCACTTGCCAATATTTCATTGTTAGGTGATCTAGTCATGAGCTGCAATTTACCCTGTTGGCTTATTTTACTTTTTTTTTATCCACCCAAAAGCTCAAGAAATAATAGCAGCTTAGCAGAAAGGACCAAACATTTGGAAACCAGTGTACCTCTGTTGCCAAGTCTATTAGAAACTTACAAACATATCTTACTTCTATAGAGGGGCCATTCCAGCAGATACGTAAAGCAAAGTAGCTGAATATCTCAGCAATTTTTTGTCTTTTCCTTGGTAGAAAAGTTGAGTCACTTTCAACTTTTAGTGTACAAACTATCATATCAGAAGGCCAAGCCCAGAATAGAAGTGATAAGTATCCACAGAAGGACTGTTAAAGGCAAAATATTGTCTAAGGACAAGTTGAGCAATGACATTAAAAGAGTTCCCCATATTCCTGAGATGAATCAGCAGCAGGTAGATTTTTAATAGCAGAATTAAATTAAGAAATGCCCTGAGAAGTTTCATGGAATGTAAGAGAACAATTTTTGTTTTACCAAATGAATATAATGTACCTTCCCCACCCCCACTTCCATTCCTGGAATGTAAACTGAAGTACAACAGAAAATATTGAATTGGTTGATAAATATAGATCTATTTTTTTCATAGGATTTTCAGGTACATAATATTTTGACAAATTTAATCCACAGCAAGTTTCCACCAAGTTCAATTAATCTGACTCAACAGGTGTGAATACTTGTGAAGCTCTATGTAGATTGTGCTAGATTGTGTATTTACTTGGAAGTAAATCCCAAAGTAGCTAATGGTGCTTACTCCAAGTAAGAATATTTTATATTGCAGTGTACTACTAAGGAGGTTTTATATCTTTTTCTAAGTAATCACATGTACTTCATAAACAGCAGAAATGTCACCTGATAATCCATATTCCTGATGCTATATGCTACATTAGACAATCAGTACATCTGTAATTTTTGTTGCAGTTTGCTTTTGTAATGACATTGAAAAGAAATCACATTCAATTAAAAATTACCTCTTTATGTAATAATATATCTGAGTTGTTAAAGTATCAATCATCCTATTAAATTGCATGTATCTTTGGAATGAAACATTAAATGTGTTATTAATGAAAAAGACAGAATACACAAATAGAAAAGATATAGGTAGATTCACATTCTCACCATCCCTAATATAGACTATATCTTGAAGAGTAGGTGACTCAAATCAAAATCAGCTTGAGCTAAAAAGTTCTAGATCATCACTTTAACCACTGGACTAAGCTGGAATCTTAAAATGGTATAATAAACTCTAGGTAGCTAGGTAGCAAATCAGAGCTAACAAGAGAACATTGATCTCTTACCTTTATTTTCTTTCTAATCATCTGTCTGTCTGTCTGTCTGTCTCAATCTATCTATCTATCTATCTATCTATCTATCTATCTATTATCTATCTATCTATCTATCTATCTATCTATCTATCTATCTACCTATCATCTTCTATCTATCATCTATATCTAGTGGTAGATAGAAAGAGGATAGTCAATTGCTTTAAGAATCTGGTCAGGAGGAATAATATAAATGTTTATTATATTTTTAACACAAATTCACAGTAATTAAGCTTCCCATATCTAAAATTAAGAATAAGGAGAACCCACTCATGTTATTATCGACTATGTTTAATATGATAACAGGACAGAGTAGCCTTTGGCAACCGGTTGTAAACGCAAATGGGTTACCAAGCACCAGATTAAAATCTTATGACTGTTAGATTGCTGGGATGGCTGGAACCTGGAGAACCAGTTGTAATCACCATTCATCCAGCGTTATCATAATGTGAAATGGTTGTTGACCAAATGGTTGCTTATATTAGAATAGATTAGGTTAGATTAGATCAGATTAGATTTTTATTTTATTATTAAATTTCTATGCTTGTTTAAGATTGAAGACTATCTGTATAAGATTTTTTTAAAGAGTCACAGCTTATCATGCTACCTATTACCTGTAAGGATGTTCCAAAGCAAAACTTTTTTTAAAAATATAAATTGTCACTTTCAATTAAATTGAAATTTTATTGCTATTTATTTGAACACTATTGTTTAGTCACAGCATTAGTGTATTTGATTTGCGTGAAAAAACCAATTTATTTTACTTAAAATAATGAAAAATCTTTGAATATTAAATTATTTTTGAGAATAGATGCTAACTATTATAGAATGTATTGCAGTGATTATTTGTATTTCCCCCAATATGAATTTCTGCATGGATTTGTGTGCTCTGAATCTCCAGGATTGTTTTTTGGAGAATTCTTTGTGACGTGGTAATAATATTCCAGTTGGCTGCTTCTAATTTCTGGATATTTTGTTCAGGCCAAAGTGCAGCTTTTATCTGACACCTTTTTCTACTTGCCATCAGTGACCATATGTCCACTGATTAAAGAGAAGCTTTATGTGATGGCACAAGCATATTTAATAAAATTGATTTATTAGTAAATTGTAAAGAAGGGAAAATATTTAAATACAAAACTGTGCTAGAAAACTAGAGTGATCTTTTAAGACTTTTAGAAGCCCAAGAGACCTATCTCCACCAACTTCTTACAGCTTCTTTTATCATTTATTAAAGATATTTTTCCTCCATTTTTAACCACTGAAGTCAAAAGGAATGTATGGGAAACTCAATACTGAAAAAGCTCTTCAGCTTTTCGCTAATAGCTCTTCTATCTATCAGAAGGTACAGTATGTAGGACCCCTCTGATATAGAGATAGAAATATATAGTTATAGATGATATGGATAATGATGATATAGATATAGCTATGGATAGTAGTGATAGAAAGAGAGATATATAGAAATAGTGTGCACCTTGATTTCATGGAATTAGTAACACTACAGGATATATTTCATCATCAAACAAGACTAGCATAGCGTTTTCAAGAATAACACCAAGATGATCCATTGCAAAAAGAAATATACTTAAAAGGAATGAAAATAAACATATAGAAAACCAGAGGTGGGAAGAAGAGAAAAGGCATGGAAAATAATGCATTAGATTAGATCCCAGAGAAAATGTCTTCAAATGTAATTAATTGTATGGTGTTAACCAGATCAGCATAAGTCCTGAATGAGCCGACAGGGTCATTCAAAGGTCAATGTGGGAATAAAACTGCACAATAGATGGGGGCTGGGGTAAACAACATGAGGTTTAAGACTGTGTCAAGAGAGAAACGGAGAAATCAGCATGTCATTCTGCCAAGGTAGTTCTGTAATCTGTGCACATTCATTAAAAAAAGAAAGTGGGAGGCACAGTTGCTAGAGGGGACACTATGAACTGATTTCCATATACCAAAGCACATGCCAGAAGGGAAGGGGCAAACAGCTTGCTCTGCTACCGCTCTGGTTGAATAGTTCGCAATGCAAACAAGGAATACAGGATGTTATCACATGGAGCTGGATTTACTTACTTACTTACTTACTTACTTACTTACTTACTTACTTACTTACTTACCCATTTATTTCTTTATTTATTTTTCTGAGGTTGGATGTGCTTCCTTAACATAAAGCATTTACAATTTCTGGGCTGGAGGAATGATTCTTCACTGAGCTTTTAACATTCTCATAGAAGCCTGTCTTTAGCAAGCAGCTAACCTGTTCCAATTAAGGGATGCGATGGCTCAGTGGCTAAGACGCTGAGCTTGTCGATCGAAAGGCCAGCAGTTCAGCAGCTCGACTGTCTAGTGCTGTGTAATGGGTGAGCTCCCATTACTTGTCCCAGCTTCTGCCAACCTAGCAGTTCAAAAGCACGTAAAAATACAAGTAGAAAAATAGGGACCACTTTTGGTGGGAAGGTAACAGCGTTCCATGTGCCTTTGGTGTTTAGTCATGCCGGCCACATGACTATGGAGATGTGTTCAGACAGTGCTGGTTCTTTGACTTTGAAACCAGGGGTGGGTTCTAATTTTTTTACTACCAGTTCTGTGGGCGTGGCTTATTTTGTGGGTGTGGCTTGGAGGTCATGTGACTAGGTGGGCATGGCTAGCTGGTCAGAGTCATTTCTGGAAGGTCCTTGCACTTACGACCAGTCCTCGCACTTACGACCCGACTCATTTGTTTGCTTTTAACACTGATCAGCTGTAGGATGGCCCTTTGAAGCCCCGCGGCAAGAGTTTAAACAGTTTTTTTTCCCTCTATTCATCAACTGGGACTCATGAGGCAGCAGCAGATTGGGGGTGGGATCAAATAAAAGGTAAGAATAACGTGGGGGTGTGAGGTGGGAGGGCGGGGGAGGAGAACTGGTTCGGTGACATCATATTGTCACCGCTACCGGCTCGGCCAAACTGGACCGAACTGGGAGGAACCCACCACTGTTTGAAATGGAGATGAGCCCCGCCCCCTAGAATCGGGAGTGACTAGCACATACGTGTGAGGGGAACCTTTACCTTTAACCTGTTCCAACATTCACCACCCCCTTACCCCTGCACCCAGGGTGAAATGCTCCTGGATCAGACAGGATCGCCCAGGCCGGTAGCAATCTTGGCTGTTGGTTCAGCAATCCGGTAGCGATGGTGGAGCAAAGCTCCGCCCACTTGCCTGGGTTCATAACCAGGAAGTAATGTGTTTTTTACCTTCTACGCACATGCAGAAAGTCTGCGCATGCACATGACACGCTCGTGCTTCCGAACCGGAAAAGAAGGTAAGTAGATTTCACCCCTGCCTTTCACATATCTTGAGTTTTTCTGCTTAATGCAGCTACTTATAGTACAAAATATGCATACTCTGAACTCTGAAAATGCACAATGACTCAGTGGGATTGTTAGCACAACATAAACAAATGGCATCATTTAAAAATGTATGCCCCTGGTGCACAACTTGAGGTGTTAGATGCAAACCCTGAAAGACTTTAGAACATGAGGGTTTGTGGACAGGAAGATTGACATGGGTATCTTTACATCAGATACACAAGGACATTTTCCATTCCATTTAAATGTCATTATGAATTCTACCAGATGTCTATGCTTGGGGTGACTTTCAAAAACTTCCCCAAAAAATGTCAAGTTCTTATTTTTAAAGCAGAGGTTCTCAAGCCCAGCAACTTTAAGATGTGTGGCTGAAGAATTTTGAGAGTTGAAGTCTATACACTTAAAGTTGCTGAGGTTGAGAAATACTATGTTAAGGAAAAATAAGAGGTAAATTATTATTATATATGAGTGATCATATATATGTATAGGAAAGTAATCTAATATTACTCTAGCCTAAATTCTTTTTATTCTTGCAAAGTGGCCCCTCGGTTATTCTGTTGGCATCCTATGAATGATGCTTTCAAACAAAATAAATGTTATGCCTACTCTGAGGCATGTTTTCTCTTTGACAATTAAATTATGTATAATGTTAGTAAAAATTTCATGCATTCAAGACACCTTTGTCTTAAATCTTCCATTAAAATCAATACAACTACTGGTCATTTGGTATCAAACATTTTCCTCCAGTACGGTATTAGAAAGGATGTCAGAAGAGGCAGTACCACAGACAACCATACCAGAGATAGGACAAAATATTAAAAGGGAAATGCAATAGAAGAAAATAGCTGTCATGCAACTGGAAGAGTTTCTTAACTTTATTTTCATAGAATTTTGTTTCCAGGTCCTTGAGCAACATTACATGAATCTATTGGTTAAGACGTTAAACATAGTAGAAGGATGGAGATGCCTGGAACATCTTAAGACAAAATCCAGAAAGTAATCTCAATGTTATGTAATATTAGTCATGCCAAAATAGACTCTCAATCTAACATAACTTTATCTGATTGATCTGTCACTCTTTAAATATTTATCCCTATACTTTCAAAATGTTGGAACACTTTTTTATTTTTTTATTTTGCTGCTCAGGATATAAGCATATTGAAAAAAACACATACTACTTTAAGGACACTGAATTTTAATCTACACTTTTGCTTTAGTGTACTACAATAGTCATAATCCTTAATATATGCTTTTCATTCTTTTGAGAAATGTTCATAATTACAAAAATTTTGATGCAAACTCACACCTGGCAGCATAACCAAGTCCTGAGGGTCTTACAAAAAATCAAAAGGGATAAGGCTAATCGAATTTCAGGGGGAAGGATGTCCATTTTTCTCTCACACTTTACTAAAATAAAGTTTCAGTATGAAAGAACATTATATTGCATTCAATGTACTTCTTGAAGGTATTACATAACATACTTCTAAGGCATGTGGAATTTGGCCTTGGGTGAGTATAAAATGTCTGAGAATACTTCGATGTTACCATAGTACAAACATGTTCTGGCAACACTTTTTGACGCTGTGTCCCATGACATTCCCTTCAACTCATCTCCAAACCATGAGAAAGATGGCCTTAAGTCATCCTTAGCTGTATGGTGTTAAAATAGAATTTCTTCCTGAATCCCAAGATAGCCTTAAGCTGTATACATTCTATTAGAGGGCTCCTTCTCACTTCCCACCATGTGGCATGAGATGCTTGATAAGGCAACTTCATCACCCGACCCCCCAAACTAAGCAATGGACACCTTTCAGTTATCTTGTATACTGTCATTATTCTGTCGTTTCTATGGCTGTGATGTAAAGAGCCCTTTGCTCCTTTACTCAATGTTGTGAAAAAGAAAAAAAAGATGATAAATTACCAAAAAATCCAACCCCCTCTCCAATTTTTAATAAAAGTCCTAACATTCATAGCAGGTGCATTAATGCCAATAACACAGAACAAGTATTTGTGTTTATTATTTAGAAGTTATTTTTCATTCACCAGGCTATGAATGAAGAGAGAGAGAGCCATGGTGGTGAAATGGTTAGAATACAGTATTGCAGGCTAATTATGCTGACTGCCAGCAGTTCGATCCTGACCAGCTCAAGGTTGACTCAGCCATTCATCCTTCTGAGCTCGGTAAAATGAGGACTAAATTGTTGGGGGCAATATACTGATTCTGTAAACCACTTAGAGAGGGCTGTAAAACACTATGAAGCAGTATATAAGGCTAAGTGCTATTGCTATTGCTACGTATATGGCACGGGTGTCAAACTTGCGGCATCACGTTGCTGTCATGTGACATTTTGTGACTTTTTTTTCCCTTTGCCAAGGTGGGTTGGGAGTGGCCTGCATGTGACACATCCTGCTGGTAGCCACCAGTTTGACACTCCTGCTATATAGAGGACCACACTTGGCCCACATCTCACAGCCCAGAGAAATACTACACTCATATTGTTTGTTTATTCCTCTAAAGCAGGACATTATATTTCAGCTTCTCTAAAACTATTTGAGACACAAACGATGACTCATCTTCTAACTACTATATGGGATTTAAGTTGGGCCTTACACTAACCTAACTGCAGCAGACAGGGCTTTTTAAAATCAGTCATGCAAGTCGTCAAGTGCATACCAAAACACAGCTTTAAGATTATTAGTTCTTAAAGTTCTGTTTGGCATGCTATTGTTTAACGCAATAGTACTGACATTCCTAGTTAACATGGATATTTCTCTTTTTAAATAATTTTTAAAGAATTTAAAAATTCAAAGATAATTTAGTACACCCTGAGAATAATATAGAAAGAAAAGTAAAAAAGTGCAATGAAAAAAGGATGGGGGGAAGAGAAATATATAAAAAATAAAAAATATATAAAGAAATGATTTTTCCCTTCATCAAGGCAAGTATTAATAAATACAGTAGCATAACATCTTCTCTAACTTTTCAAAACCAGTTCTCTTCATTCTATATCATATCTTTTATCTATTAGTAAACAATAAAGATTCTGACTTAATCAGCAATCCTAATGAGAGCTACCAGAAATGCATACACAGAAATTTCCTTCACACATTACCTTATGATTTTCTCTAAAAATACATTTAAAAAGTTCATACCATAACTTTCAAACGTAATCAAGAAAAATTCTATTAAGACCTACCAGAAAGAATGTACTGAAAATTGTAATCTTTAAAATTAAATTAAATACGTTTAAATAATGCTCCACAAATTAATTTCTTATCATCTTCTCTTTGTCTCATCTCAATTTTAATACCATAGCTTATCATTTTCTTTAAAAAAATAATAAAATGTTTCTTCTTCTTTCTTATCTATAAACAAATGTTTAAAAGCATATCCTTCAGTCCCAGTTCAAGAGAACCCCTTAAAAGATATATCTATATCTATACCTACATCTATATATCATCTATATCTATATCTATCATATAGATTTTAATTTTGGTCAAATAAGCCAACTTTATAAACCTTTTTTTTTTACATTTAAAGATTTGAATATTTATTCTTTTTAAGCAATGTTCCCAAAACTGATTTCCCTTTATCCTTTTCAGGAATTTCTTCATAAATATATTTTGTAAGTCTAACATTGTCTAAATCTCTTTCTGAGTTGAAATTAACACATTCAAGTCCCTCTCTGGTTTATTATTTGTGTGTCCTTTTTAGTTACTTAAACTAAACTAAGTTTCATTTGTAAATCTTATATAACATCTTTGTCAGTATTATTCTTGTATCTTGTCCATTTTAAATCCCTATTTAAAACAGCCTGATTCAGAGTTGTATCATCTTCTATCTCTTCTTTTGAAATCGTTTTTATAGGATCAGGCAGTCTAAACAGAAAGTTCTGGGTACATATTGTTGCAAAATACCCTTGAATTCTTCCAGAATTAAAATACTTATCTCTTTTATATTAGTAAGTCTACCCCCTTAATTATTATCTTTAATTATTTCTGGTTGAATTTTAATGGAATTTTAAACAACCCACAGGAACTATTCTTAAATTTATTTCAAATTCTTATTTGCAGTTAATTTGGCCTCTTAGTCCATTTAAAATTTTACAAAATTAACATTCTGATCAGTCTTTTTGTGGATTTGACAATAATTTGTGTGCCCATTCTCTTAGTGGCTATACTACATGTGCATTTACCCAGAGGACTGGCATTGAGATACTTCTGGTTGAAGTCAGTTGCAAGTTCTGTTTAAAGATGTGATCACAACATTTTTGAATAGGGAAAGTTAATTTTTTTAAAGCAATTTGATTAAAAATAATAATTACAATAGTCAAAAACCATTGTAACACTAATTAGATAATTAGAAAGAAAGAATCTTGGCAAAATTTAATTATGGATGCATCTACAAAGTTTACTGTGCAACTTGGCAGATTTTAAAGAATCAAAATTAAAATGATGCAGATCAGAGGCCAGGTGGAATCTGGAGAAGACATTGGACATAAGTTCAATAGCAAATGTCAACAGAGATCTTTATGAATATCACTGGCTTTCCTGAAGGCTATGCTACTTTCTAGCACATAGTTTTACTGTCCAAGTAATAAAATCAAATAGGATTGGCAAATCCTAAACAGATCCTAAGAAAGAAGAAAGCCACATGAACTTTTAAATGTGAATGGTATACCTCTTTGGATATTGTCCACTTCCCCATTGTGAATTTAAAATGGTCAGGATGCAATTACTCCTTTTTCTCTTTCTTATCTTTCCCCGAATGTTCCACATTTAAGAATGACACGGCATCATTGATTACAACTGCATTCAGTGTGCAGTGAGCACATATTCCATTAACATTCATAGTAGGGAATTAGAGGGTAGGACATCAAATGGGATCTTTTTCCATTTAACTGCTTACCCACATTATTGAAGCCGGCTAGTGAAAATGAAATCTCTAGATGGTACATGAGGTTGTTTCTAATAGTTGCATTTTCTCAGCATATCAGCTTATTCATATATGAAACAGCATGCAATCAGGGGGGAAAGAAAAACCCTTTGACCATAAGTTGGTTAGACGTGAGGATGACATGAGTAAATTTCATTTCTGTCATGAGATATCTTGATGGGTATATATTGTGTGTTATCATGAATTACCACAGCTGCAAGGAATTATTTCCATGATCATGCTCGAGAGTACACAAACCTTTCTCTAGCTTTTAACTTAGCTGGAAAATTAAGCAATGTTTGCATTGAAAAGGGGCACCTGGTTTTTGAAACTTTTATTAATATACAAGTGAAAAGTTTACTTAAAAAAAACAATTTGTGTAAGAAAATAAAACATTTACTATGATGTTCTCCCTGTTTGCATCTTTTTCAATTCAAGCTTCTCAATCATTGTCTTTCTAGTCTGACAATAGAGATAAAAAAAAATAGAAATAATAAAAATAATATCTTTATAAGCCAAACAATAATTAACAAGAAACTTTTATGGAAAGAGTTTTCTTTTTTATGCTACTTATTTCTTAAAACATATGTATTGTGTTGGTACTCTAAGAATATCAGTGTCATCCACCCCTAATTTTTCAATTTACTGTTTCACATTCAAGATCTTCAAGAAATTATTTCTGCCTGAAACCTCCTGATGTTGACACTGGTGATTTATCACTTCACAATAATTTGATAGCCATGAGTTTTTCATCAAAGATAAACTTCTGCTAGTGTTGTTTTCTTCACGTGGAAAATAGGATTAACTGAAAGTAGGAGCCAATAACAACTGAGACCAATAATAATGAAACGTTAGTTAAAATTATTAAAACCAGTTAGAAACTTATAGGTACCCTCTGACATAATTAACCATACAGCGTAAACTGTTGGTTCAAAGAAGAAGGACGAGAATCCCTCTTGGATGACCACTCAAATAAAGTTATGCCATGTTATTCATTGATACTTCTGCCACTGCCATCGATCTTCAAAAGCACTTCTGAAAACTACTTTTGTCAGATTCAGTTGTTTTATGCTATCCCTTAACATAACTGAAAGTTACAATCTTGAATTGAAATCTCAATTTTGAACACAGTAAAACACTGCATAAAGGAGCAACTAAAATGATCATGAGATTGGAGCAGCTCCTCAGCAAAGAAATATTGGGTCACTTTGGCTAGTTTTACATATTTCTTACTAAACGTGTTTTTGGGTAGCACGAGCCATGTTAGGAATACTGTGAAAAGAGGGGAAATGCTTCCTTTTTCTAAAATTCTAGAAAGCCCATGAAACTGATAAGAAATTTAAGGCAGAAATTTTTCTCAAAATTGTACACTCTCTTACAGTTTACTGGTTGAGTTTACCCAGGCTAATGAACTTTCTTACTGATTTACTCTCAATTTTGGGATTCAAAGACTCCATCGAATCATAAGTTAACAAAAGCAGATGGGTTTGCAAAAAATGCTAAAATGCTACACCCCTCGCCCAAACATCAAGAATAAAATAGTCATACTTATCAGCTACAAGATTTAATTAACTTAGTTAAGGTTGCTGTTTATTAACATAAACAGCCACTGTTGTATTTTCTTTGTTTAATAGTAATAGTTTCTTGTAAAAATAATAATCTTCTCAAGAATAGTTACTAGAAAACAGAAAGAGAAAGGGATGAATGACTTTACATCCTGCTTATGAGTTTCCACTAGGCATTTGATGGACCACCTTTGGAAAAAATAATGATCTCTAATCTAACAGGGTTCATTTTGAATTCACTAGGATACAGTATATAATAGAACCATTGCTTCTCTAGATGTATATTCCATCAGTTATGCTCAGGGCTCTTCTGAAAACATGTTACTTACTTGGCAGATACCATGATCATGAAGGTGGTTTTCCAAGAGTAAAGCTCATTTGTTGTACCTATGAACTATCTCTGTTGTAAAATCTTTACATGAAGTATTGTCAGATGACACCCCTCTCCCATATTACAGCACCAACCCATGATTTGATATATTTGATCATGCACACAATTCACTGGGTGCTGAAAGTTTTCCAGCAGATGAAACTTAAACTAATTGACAATGTCACTTTACTAGATTCCTCTTGTTTGTATCTCTTCCATTCAGCAGCTGAAGCTGGATCAATTTTCAGAGGCTATCAGGGAGAAAGAGGGCATTTACAAACTAGCTGCAACTCTCACTATAATGATCTCAGACATGGCACTTTCCACTTCTGATTCTCAAAAATCATTTGGAAATAACTCCATGCTAGTTGAAGCTTCTATTAGTGCACACAGCAGTAATCCAATCTTGGAGTGACAAAGGGATTACTGTGATTAGGTTTATATCCCAAAGGAAAGGTTGCAGTCTCGTTACTAAATCTGGAGTTTATGGGGGAGGGAAGGTAGCAGCTTTCATCAACATCAACTTGCTGGGTATTCAAAAAAGACATTACTACTTTGAAATTCTGAGGCAAGTCATCGGGATTCCACAGCTTCCTATAACTGGGTGCTTCCAGATATGTACATATTTATCAGTCCAGGAATCTCATTAGCTACGTTAACTGGGAATGAGTTCCCAACATATCTAGATAACACTAGGTTGGAGAAAAGAATAAAAACTAGCTTTGATATCACATTTTTTATTCTCTGTTATTTCCCTTTTTCTCACTTTTACATAAATACTATATGTTATCTATTTATTTTTTTCCTATCCTATGGATGAGATCAAATTATTAGGATAAATCTTTATTTTATTTCATTATAATGCAATAGGAATCCCATAGGGTAAGTTTAAACTAACCAGCAATACAATAGTGGATACAATACATACAAAAAATAGGGTTTGGGGGAGGGGAATCAAAAACTCATTATTAAGTTACTATATCATTTCCATCAAATGTTTGATTTCTTCCATAACTAGAATATCAGAATGTTTTTATTTTTTCTCAATGTTACTCCAAGATATCCCCTGAAACAAAGGATTGTCTGGTGCCTATTCATCCATAATTTATAGTTGCACACATGGCTTATACCCAGCATTCCTCTGGCCAAGAGTTTCCTGCACTTTAATATCTGCTATCTAATATGGCTGTATGATTGTACTAATTGTGAGGAAAACCACAATGTATTAATCTTATAGTAGAACAGATCAGCACTATTACTGATATGCAAACTTTATTAGCAGGCAGTGGTTTCAAATTATCTGAAGGAGACACCCAACCTAACAGCTTCATTTCATGTTGTTCTCAAACCAATTTCAATTTTTGTGCAATGCAATAGATAACTTCAGGCCAAGAGAGAGAAAAGGTGCCAGAAAGAGAAAATAAAGGAATCAGAGAAATAAGCTTTAAACTTTGTTTACCTCAATGTGCCCACCATATTGTTGAGAACAGCTTACCTTTGAAAGTAGAGCCTTCAAATTGTTGTACATGCTAATCTTGACTGATGTCTACAGGAAGCAATAGCAATCTCATAGTGGTAGCTTAGATGGGAAATCAAAACAAGGCAACAAGGCAAAACAAGGTATTGTTTCCATATTATTTTTGATAAATGGTAGATAAGGGTAGATGGTAGACAGGGCCAATCTAGTGCACTGGTTAATATATTAGGCTAAAAGCAGGAGACTGATACAAGCCATCTGGGTAACCTTGGACTAGTCACTTTTTCTTAGTCCTAAGGAGGAGGCAATGGCAAACCAGTTCTGAAAAACCTTGCCAAGAAAACTGCAAGGACTTGTCCACGCAGCCTTCAAGAATCAGACATTATTAAATGGAAGAAAAAAAATATGGATACTGTATACTTGTGTAATCAACAGGAGCTGAATTCAACTCACAGTATAATTTATCTTATAAGAGTGCAGAGAAGAGCAACAAAGATGATTAGGGGACTGGAGGCTAAAACAGATAAAAAATGGTTCCTGGAATTCTGTTTGTCTAGTTTAATGAAAAAAAGGACTGGGGTGACATAATAGTAGTGTTCCAATATCTCAGGGGTTGCCACAAAGAAGAGGGAGTCAATCTACTCTCCAAAGCACCTGAAGGCAGGAAAAGAAGCAATGAATGGAAACTAATCAAGGAGAGAAGCAACCTAGAACTAAGGATAAATTTCCTGATAGTTAAAACAATTATTCAGTGGAACAACTTGCCTCCAGAAGCTGTAGGAAGTTTCTAAGAAGAGATTGAACAACCTTTTGTCTGAAATGGTATAGCAAGAGCAGGGATTGGACTAGAAGACCTCCAAGACCACTTTCAACTTTGTTATTATGTTATTCTATCTTTGTTTTATAAGATGAAAAAAATCTAGTTTGTTATCTCCATGCAATATTTCCAGTCCTATAATGAATACACTATGTTGATACAGTATATAAAGTATATATTCTTACAAATAATTTTCAGTGTTGCTAACAATGACTGACTAGCATGGAAAATAGCTGAACTAGATAAATGTTCTATAGTTTTTCTCGTGTTAATTTCTCACTAAACATATGGTATTTGCTATTTTTGCTTGCATTTAGCATAACAGGTGGTACATTCATTACAGGACTGAAAAGACTGAAGATAATTATTTTTCCTCCCTGCTCCCTTCTTGCTCTCACTATCATTGCCTTGATCAACTGAGTCCAAATATCTGTTATACAGATTCATTACAAAACAAAGTAGGTTTTGTTGGAAATAATCTCCATTCTGATCAACCGGGTTTACTATCTTGGAACAATTTTTAAAGCTCTTGTTCTGTCCAAAACTCTTGACTTTTGAAAAGGTTAATTTGTTTAGGGTTCACCAGGGTAATAGCAGATACTCTCACAACTATCTCTCTAAATCCAACCCTTGATAGTTAAGGTTCCCAGTAGAGACTGAGATTTGTCTGCTTTTATCTTTCCTATTTTCCTCATCTCGTTTTTCTTATAGGGATGAACCACATTTTCAGGGGATTTCATTGAAAAAAGGTTAATAAAAACAAGTTTTCTGCTAAAATATCTTTCTAGCATTTCTTGACGGAAAAATGCAACCAATGGCCTTTTTTATATCTGAAAACAAAATGTCAAAATTAGAGCTCATTCTGTTGAGAGAAATAAATTAATCTATTCAGCTATATCAAAATTGAAGCAGGATGATAGATTCACAGTGTGATCAGGATGATAGATTCACAATGTGATCAGGGCACCAACTCAGTTCCAAAAGGGGCTTCACTTACCAACACAAGAATGCAAAGTCTCCAAATTAAATCTGAAATAGAGGTGGATATGGCAGCATTGCAGTAACCTTAACATTTTAAAGTACCTAAACTATTTTTTTTGCTGAGCCAAGTGTTCTTTTGTCAGCTATTTTTACCTTTATTTTATTGTATAACCTGAAGTCCATTTGTGATAACAGAAAGTAGAGTAGTGCTATTTGCATGAGGGTGGGATCAAAGAAGACAAAATGGAGATTTGGATTACATAGAAGTGGCTGCCATTTTGACTTTCCCTTTGTAGCTATTTCTGCTGTGGACCCACTCCCAAATATATGCATTTAATTGCAGCACAGTTTAATTTCACTATATAATGAAATATAATAATTTGCAATATTTTTGTGGTATCCAAATAGTTTGAACCCAGTTCATATGTAATAAGAAACTATGCTTTAACACATCTGGAAAAGAGGCATATAATAAAAGGGAAAGAAAGATGCTCCAATAAATCAAACTTTTATCTAATTGTAAGAGTATTTAGTCACATGTAGGCCATGGAAAGAGCAAAAATTAAACCACTGAGAAAAGAACAAAATTCCATTTGACAAAAGAGTTTGTAATATAATTTTATTGAAGAAGTTTTTAACACAATAAAAATAATACACATATTAGAAAAGAAACAAAGAAAATAAGAAAAGTAGTTTTTAAATGTAATTTTATTGAAGAAATTTGTAACAAGATAAAAGCAATACAAATATTAAAAAAGAAAAGAAAGAATCCATCTGACAAAAGAGTTTTAATGAAACTTTCAGAGGTCTGAACTTTTGAAAAGAGAAAATTTTGCAAGACAGCTACAGTATGTTATTCATCCTTCTGTAGTAGACCTTTAAAAATGTTATTCTCTATTTTGTTTAAGAATTTGTGTTTCAGTTCACTGTTTCAAACCAATTGTAAAAAATGTCACTTTCCAAGTGTTGTACATGACTTACTATCTCTTCTCTTATATTAGGAGTCGTGGTGATGCAGTGGTTAGAATGTAGTACTGCAGGTTACTTCTTCTGACTGACTGCAATTTGGCAGTTCGATTCTCACTGGATCAAGGTTGACTCAGCCTTCCATCCTTCTGAGGTTGGTAAAATGAGGATCCAGATTTTGGGGGGCAATATACTAACTCTGTAAACTGCTTAGAGAGATCTGAAAAACACCATGAAGCGGTATATAAGTCAAAATGCTATTGCTAAGGGCTATGATACTAATGAAACCATCATTATTCAGGTGCTTTGCTTTACAAATAAGAACTAACAATAGCTCTAACACTCATGAAGTGTGTCACCTGGTGAATAATTAAAAATATGTTATCTTAAGGAAGATTGTAGCCTAAAAGATTGAGTAGAAAACCTTCACAATTGATGGTCAAAATATAGTAAGAGATCCAATGCTGAATAAATATTTTTAATGAACCTATTTCTAACCTATTGTATGTCAGATGTTTCTGCCTGGGAAAAGTTAGAGTTGTGACCCAAAAATACCTAGAGTGCATCAGGTTGGCAAAGACTGTTGTAGATAATATCTTTTGAAACACTGTAAGATTAACAGTATGGAAAAGTGGCCAAGGGAACTTTATAAACAAAGGCATAGTATCTAAAGCTTTCCATTATGTGTAGGTCTTGAGGAATATCTGTGACTCTTCAGATGTCATTGGACCGTATCTTCTAGCATTCCTCTACACTGGTAATGTTGGCTAGGGCTGCTGGATTCATTCAGTGATAACTGAGAAGAAATATGTTCTCCATCTATAGGGTACTGTAAGGCACCAGTTTTCTAGGGCCAAATAAATGCAGTTTGGCCCTATAAGCAGTGGTGGAATTTAACCAGTTTGCACCACTTCAGCAGAACCGGTTATTAAATTGCTGGCTGGCCCCACTCCTCCCCTTTCCGACCCTTCCAGAAGTAACCCCGTGGCCTGTTTTTGCTCCCAGGAGGCTGCAGGGAGGCCTACTAGGCCCAAAATGGGGTGCAGTGAGCCAGCGCCCCCTTGTGACTCATTTTTTGCTCCCAGAGAGGTGCAGGAGACCGAGTGCTGCCTGTCATACCCCTTGGTCACCCCCACCATGGCCACCCCCACACAGCCGGTCATTAGGGCAGAGAACCAGTTATTAAATTATTTGAATCCCACCACTGCCTATAAGATATTACAAATTTAGGATTTGGGGTGGGGGGGAAAGCATGACACCAATCCAGATAGGGATAGTCTACATTGCCAAAGGCACAAAAACATTTCAATAATCCTCAGAGGTCTCTTCTCAATAAAAATGAAATGTGTTTGTGTTTTCTCAAATTCTTGTGAGATACTTAAATATGGTAATGAACATGATTTCACATGACTTTTGAAATTTTGTGGCATCTTGTAAAATCTTGCTCAATAATCCTGAAATATTACGATAGCTTGATCTTTGAAAGTAAGTTATTTGTGACTCTGAATTTTAGAAGGTTTTTCTCCTGCATGTCTCAGGCTATATGGAGAATTGCACATGTAAACAGTTACCATGAACAGTTTCCAATCCTGATCCTGTATGTATGCCTAGCCTCATCCTAATTAGCAGGTGATGGGCTATTGGATTTAGCCCTTCCCTTTTCCATATTAAGAATCTGATTGCAGAATTTCATTTTTTTTACAGCCAAGCTTCATGAACTACTATGAATCAATGCCTGAACATGTAAAATGATATCTTCATATAGATCTTAAATACATGAAAGTAATGGTGGTTGGCTTCTAAAAACCTGGGATTTGGTCTTCATAAAGCCTGAGACTGACTGACTGACTGACTGACTGACTGACTGTCTGTCTATCTATCTATGTAAAATGACTCAGAGTGGCTTGCAATTCTAAAACTATAAAACAATAAAAATATCCAAAGAATAAATACATACAGCAACCAAAGATCTAACATCTTTCAAAAGATCTAAGCCCCAGAGCTCACTGTAACAACATTGCTAAAAAGGCATTAAAAGTTGTCAACCTTATTTTATGAAGTTTTCTCTCTGGTAACGCTATACTTCTAACTAGGGCATACAAAACTTTTGCCACACCTATTCTTGAATCCTGCTCACCCGCCTGGAACCCACACTGAATTTCGAACATTAATACATGAGAGAGGGTCCAGAGGTATTTTACAAGAAGAGTATTCAACTCCTCTGCTCACAATAAAATCCTTATACCATCAGGCTTGAAATTTAGGCCAGGATAACCTTGAACTATGCCATCTACATTCTGACCTAAGCTTAGTACACAAGATTATCTATCTTCACATCCTACCTGTTAATGACTACTTTAACTTCAACCGCAATAACACAAGGGCTATCAATAGATACAAACTAAATGTAATTTGCTCTAATCTTGATTGCAGAAAATACAACTTCAGCAATAGAGCAATAAATGTCCGGAAAACTCTACCTGATCCTGTTGTTAGTTTCTTTAACCCTCATACCTTTTACCTTAAACTGTCTACTGTAGACCTTACACATTTCTTAAGAGGTCCCTAAGGGGGCGTGCATAAGCACACCAGCGTGCCTACCGTTCCTGTCCTACTGTCTCCATTTATATATAATCATTTTATGTGTTTATGGCTATGTTTTGCCTATTTATATCCATTTATTTGTGCCATTTTTTTTTCATGTGTCCATGTCTATGTCTATTGTTTCCTTGTACTTGTTGACAATTAAATAAGATAGGTAGCCAAAAAACAATACAGTCAAGAAATAGGGCCCTTGAAAGATTCTGAGCAGGGAAGTTTTTAAAGACCAACAGGGTTGGACCCATTCTAATCTCCAAGGAGAGAATATTCCACAAAGCAGAAGGTACAGCTTAGTTTTAAGGCTTTAATTCTGAAAAGAAGTGAGTTTTCCCAACGCAGGTGGTTTGGAAGATATGCATATTAATCTAAACATATCCAAAACAAAATGTCAAAAAGGTTGATGGATAAAATGTTTAATGGCTTGCTTTAACCTCTGAGATATATGTGGAGTATATATGTAAAATGAATATAACTGACTGTTGTAGATGGAGGTAGGGATTCAAAGGAAAATCAAAAATATTTTTAAAATGGCATGCTAGAATCCAGAAATACTAAAAATAACATTTCTAGAAATGATCCTCTATTCTTTGGGAAATAAAAAGTCCACTTTAACTGGTATGCATTATCTTTCACCTTAGAAATAATAATAAAAGCAAATATTCTATATAATTGTTTCCAACTGATCAAAATTGTTAGCTATATCAAATTCTAGATATAAAACACTATCTACATTATTGTTATCCTTTGTCTTACAGACATTAGTGTTATTACATTCATTTTGCCAGACAGGACCTACCAGTGTGGTATGCTCAATTATCTGTTCTTAACAGCAACACATTATTTTAATATAAAGTTTTCACTGCCGTCAGCAAATATTGTGTATTTTGTTTAAATTGACATGTCACATCTTATTATAAATTATACAGAGAAATGGAGGAGCCTTTCTGGGTTAGACCGAATCATTTACTGTGGTTTGGCTCACCCACACAGCATATTTTCTGCCAGCAAGCCTCAACAAGCCGATGAGAAAATAGCCACACAAAAAAATAAATAAAAAGAATTGAAATGTTGATATATGAGCTAATGAGAAATTGTTTACTCATTTTATGAAATTAAAAACAGAACCTCCAGAATGTTCACCTCCTCCTGTTTATAGAAAACATAAATATTTACCATATAAGACATCTAATAACTATGATGTACCAGCTTTTAGTTTTTTTTCAAGCCCCCAGACAAATGGGCTTTCTACCTCAAATGCCACTTTATATGTGTTAGCCAAAATTGGATGTCAGGATTTGTGTTTAAAAACAATAACATCTGAAAATAAAGTGGCAATATTTAAAAGTCCTCATTGATTGTAGTTTATTATGCAATTATCTTAATGCTGAGCTCAAGGGGAAATGGAAACCACACATCACAATCTGAAATCAAGACAGTGAAACTAAACAGTTCTCCCCCAAGTATGCTTTTGTATCTGCTGTAGTTACTGATTATACAATTGAATCAACTATTAAATGTCATATGCTATTATAAAAGCAAAAGAGCTGTTAAAGCTTCAAAATCTTTTATCAATCTTAGCAAATTGATGGAATGTATTTCCCACTTCTGTTCACCTGAGCATCATTTAAAGAAAAAAAAATCCATGGAAAAAGGGTGAGGGATGATCATTGAATTATTGATCGATCAAATACTACATAATGGTGGTTTCTTGTTTTGGTTTTTGCTAAATTTGAGATCCCAAAAAACTTACATAAAATTAAATTGAAAACATCTAGTCCACCAATAAAATGAATTTGTTTATAAGATTTCCTACCAATAATTTAGTTATTGGAATATTTCAAAAGAAGAAAGTACTGAGGAACACAGCACACTCAGAAAAGGGTGTTTACCTTAAAAAAAAAATACAAATGCTTAGTTTAGTTTAGTTTAGTTTAGTTTAGTTTAGTTTAGTTTAGTTTAGTTTAGTTTAGTTTAGTTTAGTTTAGTTAAAAAGCATTAGACTATACAATGTATGTTAAACGTATGGGCATGAAATATAACATCTCAGACATTGGGAAGGAAATAGCTTGGATGAAAGAGGAGAGGAAAAGATTTCTGAGAGAAGATAAGCAAAAAGCAAGGCAATTTTTGTTTGTCTAGTAAACTGGACATAATGAGACACTTCTGTAGCATTTATGTGAAAGAAAGATATAAACAACCTTTGATTCCCCCAGATATCACTGAATTCAATCACTCAGCTATGGAATTGTATTCAATAAAATGAATACAATTTATTGTATTAACAATGATTTTATATCATTATTTAAAACATTTATATGGCTGCCCATCTTAAAATCAACTTGCTGGGCAACATGCAATGGTGACAAATATGAAAGCTACTAAGAGATAGAAGATTGGACGAGATAGAAGATAGAAGTCTCAATGACTACTATAAAGGCTACATAACATTTTGGCTACTGTACTCTTTCTGAGATTCCAATCAAAGCCAGGCTACCTTTCAGTATCTGTTGCTGGGATATATAAACTGGAGAATACTAATGTGGTCATACTCTGTTTAGGGCATTCCATAGGCCCTCTCTGTGGGCACGTGAGCCATTGCCCCAACTCAGCTCTGCCATGCATGTGTGCGCACCTCCCGCCATCCAGCTGGTCTTCAGGTCTCTGCCATGCATGCGTGAGGGGCCGGGTACATGTGTGGGGCCCGCATGAGCATGCGCAGGGGGTAGGGTGCATGCGGGGGCTGAGCGTGCATGCGGGGGCTGAGTGCACATGTGGGGGGTACATGCACAGGGCCATGTGCGCATTGCATTTTGGGGGGGCACGCGCACATGCACACATTCATGCCCACTTTGGGCACTAAGTCCAGAAAAGGTTAGCTATCACTGCCATAGGCACTTGACTGTTCATTGTGAGAAAGATGCTGTGGGTTTTGAGTTGGATGCAATAGGACTGTTCTTACTAGCTACACAGTACAATCTTTTTATCTTTCCAAGATCTTACTGGTTTATCAGAGAAGCATGTGTCCACCTGATTAGTTGAAGTGGTCCCCACTTGCCTACAGGGTTCATTGGATGATGTTGGGTTAGCCCAGGCTATCTTTGTTATTTTTGGGTTTAAATGAGGATTGTACCTTATATACATAAGTTTGCCTATTAGAAAAAAGAAACACCAGGTGAATAATAGATGTCTTCTTATTTAGTCAAATCATTATCTGAAGTTAGGGATGAGGAGAAAGTTGTCTCTCCCAGTAAAAAAAATAAAAAAATAATAACTTTATTGTCATTGTACGTGTATACACAGTATACCCATACAATGAAATTCACTTAACACCCAAAGACCAGGTCCAACACACATAACAATCTCCAAATGCACCCCCCCCACCCATCACAAATTCCCCACCCCTAAACCACCCAAAGATCCACACAACAGACCAAGTAATTCTGTCCAACAGCTCACTGATAGTGGCCCTTTAATTCATTGTTGAGTGCAGTTATAGCTCTGGGATAAAAACTATTCAGAAAACATGTGGTCTGAGTTTTAATTCTGGTAGTGGGTGAAAGTACTGGGTGAATGCCTATGCCATATCCTTCCATTTAAGTTTTCATAAACATTAACATTTGCATTGTCATACAAATTGCAAAAATATTTTTTCTTGCACATATCCCATTGTGTATGTATCTTTACGTAATTTCTACAAAACTTCCTGAAATTTATGATTTTTCTGAAGCCATGTTATTCTCAGTAACAAAAAAACTTCAGAATCATCCAAATTCATATAGTTATTTGAAACAGCATTTTAAACATGATCACATTCCAAAGTGTGAAACAGATGATCATTTGTGGAATTCTTGGTATTGACTGAGTTTGGTTGTTTGCTTAGAAATGTTTCATTGCCCAACTAGGTAATCTAGTTGTATTATCCGTGAAAGTGAGTGTGGGGTTAGCTATCTGTTCACAGATCATAGCTTGTCCTACAGTTTTAGTGCAGTGTAATTTTTTCATTGGTGGTTCCTTGATTAGATTATTGTTTTCTGCCTGATTATTTATCTGGTATGTATACCTGCTTGGAATTTGACCGCCTATGATTCTTTCTTAACTCTTGCTATCACAATGTTGTACTTTTAATTATTTATTGTTGCTATATTTGCTATCAAACACACTTATGTCATTGGTTAAGATTTGGTCTAGAACCAGGGAGACTGATTTTATAGTGTATCTTTTTTCAGAATGCGTAAACCTATAAATTTATAATTTTATTTATACATTTTCACCCTTAAAAACTTTTTTGAGAGTTATATAAATGCTTCTTGTTGGGAAAAATGGTAATAAAATTATTATGAAAGGTTTCCCAAAATGTGGCTGATAGAGCATTCTTAACATATTACATTCTTGTGAATTTACATTATTAAATCAAAGTAAGTGGAAACTTTGATGTTTTGTAGATGATTAAACTACTTGTATGATAGCATTAGATTTGCACTAATCTATCATAATACTAGTAGATACAATTCTAGTATATCAGTAGTTTATGACAGGAGTCTCATGTATAATTCATATGTATCCACAATATTTGTAGAGGAGAGGGAATGAATGCACATAATATACTGTATGATATATGTACAGCATATAAACATTTTATATTATGCAAAATATTTCCTTCCTTCCCACTTCTTGCTTCTTTCTTTTTCTCCGTATCATCCCAGCATTAAATATGAATTCTTTAATTCATACAAAATTTTATGGCAAAAGAAATGCACATTTTTAGTGCAAACGTTAATAATGTTGCAGTTAAAGATAGCCAAGTCCACTTTCCCTTTTATTTATTTATTTATCAATCAAATTTCTACACTGCCCATTTCACCTGTGTGACTCTTTTCAAAAAATAATAATCTCTTGCCAACCTGCTAAACATAATAAAATAAATAAAGCTAATAAAAAGGCACAATGAGAATTCCACCATGATGTTCTCCATTCAATGTGAGTAGCCAGAAAGGCTGCAGAATGTTTGAATGCTATAATTTTATTTATTTATTTTTTTAAAAAATGTCATTTACACATATCATGTGACCAACTTGTAACTAAATCGGTGCAGGAATACCATCCACAAGACCCAAATTTGTAAAACTGAATAAATACTGGTAATGAAAATATTAAGAATTTATTTGAATTGATATGTTTCATCATGTATATAGTCATTGACCCTTAATGACTACATACATAGATATTTTCTATGATGATCTGTCCCTAACTTGATCTTTTCAGCGCTGCTTTCATTGCCATGTTATCCATCCATGTTCCTGCTCAGCGTGGCACTAAAATATTTTTCTATTCCATTTCTGTAGACATTTCTTCTTCTTTTCCTAGAGAAGAGGTGTTAAACTTTTGCTGATTGAAAAACAGAAAATCAACTTGGCTATAATTTTTGGCACCATTCATTCTAGCCAGGTGCTTTGGAGATCACAAAAAGACTTTTGTAGGCTAGATGTGACTTTCACATTTTCACATTTGTGTCTTAAAGAATGGTCAATAACAGGAGGCACATTTTGTCAGAATACCCAACTAACTACTGTATCTCACAAGTGTTTATTTCCCAGTGTTTCAGAGTTTATACAATGTAAAAATTATTTCTTTTGAAATATGTTTCCTTTTTAAAACAAAAACAAACCACTGCCTATTAAATGTTTAATCCCTTTAAAGTTCTTACCTGTTGACAGACATCAAGTAATCACTCTTGTTATTCATAGGTCTTTAAAGCCTTGTAGCTTAGCTACCTTCTGACTCGTGAGCCGTAGATTTCCATCCATGGCTAGAATACCATAGATATTATTTTGGTCCCCAAATTAGTCCATATAATTTAGCAATCTTTCTATCATCCTTTATGTCTCAAATCAGCCACATTCTTATTTATTTATTTATTTATTTATTTATTTATTTATTTATTTATTTATTTATTTATTGGATCGATTGATATGCCGCCCTTCTCCGGAGACTCGGGCTGGCTTACAATGCGTTAAGCAATAGCCTTCATACTACCTGCTTAGTAGGGCTTTCGGGCCCCCCCTAAGCGGTGTTCTTTTTTATACAAAGTCAGCTTATTGTCCCCACAATCCGGGTCCTCATTTTACCTACCTCAAAAGGATAGAAGGCTGAGTCAACCTTGAGCCTGGTGAGATTTGAACTTGCAATAATTGCAGGCAGCTGGTGCTACTTAACAGCACTTTAGTCCTTGGTGCTGCACCACCAAGGCTCTTTGTCTCAGTCTTTGAAAAAATTCTGTAAAGAGAAAAAAGTGACGACAAGTTTGTAGCACTACCTTGACTTTCCTTTGGTGTCAGCAATATAATCTATATAATCTTTTCATTTCACTTTTATCCTATGATCCATGTAGCAATAGGATGTTCTTGTCTTTCTCACGATCTCTCAAGAGAGATTGATTAAAATGGAATGATTTCTGTTAAATCCGGTTTTTAAAAAAAACCTGCAATTCTAGATTTTGAGGATTGATATGACTACATCCACACATTAGTTAGAATCAGAGGTGGGTTTCAGCAGGTTCTGACCAGTTCTAGAGAACCGGTAGCAGAAATTTTGAGTAGTAGAGAACCGGTAGTAAAAATTCTGATTGGCCCTGCCCCCATCTATTCTCTGCCTCCCGAGTCCCAGCTGATTGGGAAGAAATGGGGATTTTGCAGTATCCTTCCCCTAGAGTGGGGTGGAAATTGAGATTTTACAGTATCCTTCCCCCAACAAGCTACGCCCACAGAACCAGTAGTAAAAAAAATTGAAACCCACCACTGGTTAGAATGAAATAAATGTTTTTGAATCTGAATGTATACTGGAAAGAGTTTGATTTATTAGCAACAATTTGTTTCAACTGAAAGACAGTATTCTTTGGCTAAGGGTTAAGATCAGAGTTGTGAGTAAAGATCTCCTGGGACCCCTGACCTATATGCTGGCAGAGAAACAAGCAGGACTATTTTACCAACTTTCTTCAGAAAAAGGAGAAATTCGCCAATTAGTAGAGCTCACTGTTACAACAGTATCTTTTATTTTCCTAAATATTATTATTATTATTATTATTATTATTATTATTATTATTATTGAAGCAGTGTTGCCATAATAATTACCTGGCAGTCATTTTGCATCATCCATAATGTCCAGAAAAAATGAATCATGATGAAGGAGGTAAATATTTGAAGAAAATCTTCTAAATGTATTCTCACCCTGATGAGAAGAAACAATTCTCAGTTCTTTTCTTAGAAAAAATATCTTCTGAGAGAACAGAGCATGCCTCATAATGCAACTGAGGACATCAATACCGAGAAGCTTCTATTCATGCCTGGTCCAGTAAATGTTACACAGTAGGATTTTCATTGGGTTCATAGTACTAGAGGAAGGCCTATAATAATACTTACTTTGGTGTAGATCACTATCTGTTCTCTCCCACCACTTAAAAACTATTTATATTAGGAAAGAGAAAGAATTAAATTTGATCCCGGACAAATATCATGCTGAATTTGGCTCTGGAAGTAGAAATTTTTTCCTTAATACATGCTCAGTTCCACTCTCTTTCTTCATAATGCATTTTAAAAATAAAAATACACAGAGAGAAATGAAGTGTGGTCACACTTCATTTATATTACACAAAAGTTTTCTTCGTTAGCTATTTCTTAAAATGTTCAATTTTGGTTTCATTTTATCTGCAAATAAAACTTTTGTTCTGAAATATAATTTCAGGATTTTAAAAAAACCATAAAGATGAATTCTAATATATGTTTTATTCCACAAAATACAGATTAGATTCTATTTTTCCATATCAATATTCCTTACTATTTTCTTTTGAGAAGATAGATCATAATTCTAAATAAACACTGAGAAATACCAACCAATTATTTCAATTGTCTTATTTATTTATTTTTAATTTGGGGAGGTGTCATGGCATAAATAATAATGGACAGAAAAATTACACTTAGCTTGCTAATGTGCCAATATTTTTTATTTTATTTAAACATTTAGGAAAAAGTACCAATTTATCTGTGGACTACTGATATAGCAATAGCAATAGCACTTAGACTTATACCACTTTACAGTCCTCTCTAAGTGGTTTACAGAGTCAACATATTGCCCCCAACAATTTGGGTCCTCATTTTATCCACCTTGGAAGGATGGAAGGCTGAGTCAACCTTGAGCCTGGTGAGATTTGAACTGCTAAATTGCAGGCAGCCGAAAATCAGCAGAAGTAGCCTGCAGTACTGCACTCTAACCACTGTGCCATGTACTGTATGTAAGGACCAGATACTAATGTTTGGAATTTTAAGCAGGTGTTTCACATATATAATAAAAATTGTAAAAGGACCAGTCAGTGTATTTCTTATTACAGATTAAATCTAGGTTAACAAATCATTATTGGCAATCTTCAGTCTCAAAAGACTATGGTATCATGCTCTGGAAAGAGGTCCTAAAACAGCATCTAGTGTGACTAAAAAGACCAATTCGAGACTGGCAATCCCTTCCACACTGAGGGCAGATACATTCTGTCCCCTGCCCAGTCTCCAGATTTCGGTGGTTTAACAAATCATAGAACACAGAAAATAGAGTCATAGGGGTCCCAGCAGTCTTCTAGTTCAACCCCCTAGTCAAGGCAGGAAACCTTATACCATTTGATCAAATGGTTGTCCAGTCTATTTTTGAAAACTTCAGTGATGGAGCACCCACAACTCCAGGTGGCAGGCTATTTCATTGATTAATTGTTCTCACTGTCCAAAAATTTCTCCTTACTTCTAGATTGGATCATTCTTTAACAAGCTTCCACCCTTCAAATTTGCTGTTTAGCTCCTGGACATGTTATTACAAAACTAGGTAACATTTTCAGTGGAGTTTTGGGTGAAGTGTCTTGTTCCTTTATATAGGTTCTTGGGTGGTCAGTTGATCTTGTGACTGGTTGAATCACAAGACTGATTTAATTTAATTTAATTTAATTTAATTTCCAATTTATATACCGCCCTTCTCCCTGAGGACTCAGGGTGGTGTACAACCAAGATAAAAAAACATAGAATACAAATATTAAAACATTTAAAAATATATATAAATTTTGGCCCGAAAGTTAAAAAATCACAGACTAATTAAAAGAATTTAAAAATTTCTTCTTAAGCCAACTCGGCTTGCTGAAAAAGATGGGTTTTCAGGGAACGACGGAAGGCATTGAGGTCATGGATTCTCCTTATCTCCGGGGGCAACTGATTCCAGAGGGTGGGAGCCCCCACAGAAAAGGCCCTCCCCCTGGGGGCCACCAGCTTACATTGTTTGGCTGATGGCACCCTGAGGAGGCCCTCTTTGTGGGAGCGCACGGGTCGATTGAGTCACAAGGCTTATTAAATCTCAAGACTGGTTGATGAAGCTAAAGTCATTGGCCATGCCAAAACCCATCAGGCGTGCAAGTTTATCAAAGTCTGGCATTCTAGCAATGGGTCTCTCAACAAACAAGTTGATTTAGAATCAGCTATGAACCAATAAAGACCATCCAAATTGAATTAAATTAATAAATAATAATAAATAAATAAATGAATTAATTAATTAATTACCAACCGACGATAGAACCGAGCAACCCCTCACCAGTTGAATTCTGCACTTCACAGCAACCAGTCAGAAGTCACAAAATCTCAAGACTAGAATCAGTCTTGTGATTCAATCAATCTTGTGATTCAATCAGCCTTGTGACTGAAATTAACTAATCAGTTAACTTGAACTAATTAGTATGCCATTGTTCTGTTCAATTTTTAATTGCATTTGAAAGAGCTTTAAATTTCATAAAATAAAATAAAAACATTCAACACTTCCCCAAACTATCTACCACTACTAGTCTATCTACCAACTCTTCTTGATTAGTTATGATCAAGTCAAGAATAACTGATTCTCTGATTCCTGCCTTCTTCCTGCATAGGAGAAATTTTCAAAACAGGTCAGTAATTTCCTAGAAGGACAATGCTTGGCAGAATTTGTTTCCCAACAGATGTTGGGGGAATTAAAGTCCATTAACACTACTGCTTCATGCTTTTTTGAAAGTTTGCTTTTAGAGAGCATTATCCTCATCTTCTACTTGGTTGGGTGGCTGGTAGTAAATTCTAAAAATGGTATTGTTTTTATTCCTGGTACCATTTATTTTAACCTAGATGCTTAATAGCATTTCCTTTGTTGCTTTTGTTCCTTTTAAACAGTTGGTCTATTCTGGCAACAATAACAGCCTCACGAGCCCCCGGTCATACCTATTCAATTATATTTAGTTTCTTTTGTAATATAACCATGCTGATTTTGTTTATTTCCCTTGTTCTCAACATTAGAGTATACACAACAAAGACCATGAACTTTATATGTCAGTGTTGTTCCTGATTGTAATTGTCACTGAGTGATTTACTGCTAACTCTCACTGTCTTCTGTAGTGCATAAATCTTTATCTAAAATTCTTTTGGGGGGTTGTCCATAGAATTAAAGGCAAAGTTCTCCTGCCCCACTTCACTATAGTTCTGCCAAAATATTCTTCCCTGTTTTTTAAGATACAATACAATACTCCATCATTCAGGGAATGCAACTGATGATTCCCAAAACTCAATCTTTCAAATGAATGCCATTTTTCTAATTACTATCCCTTGTTTTTTTCCCCCCTATGAATTATACAATGGATAAGAACAAGAGTTGAGTCACAAAATTATTTAGTTTCCTTCTGGATCTGTTATGCCTAGGGTGACAGGTCGTAGCTACTCTTGAGTAATATAATTTCTCTTTATAGAAGAATGACCTGTATATGTAGAAATAAAGAAGTTATCTATATAACTTCTTTAAGTTTGGAATAATTTTGAATCCTAGAATGATCTAATTTTATGGTGCTCAGGATTTTGAACGGCAGCAATACAGCATGGGGTTTTATTACTAATAGTAAATTAATTTACATAATTTCTATGTTTTTTTAAAAAAAATAAGCTGTTGTACCTTTTATCCCATTATATAGCAACATGCTGAGTTTTACAAGAAATGTAACTGATAAGTTATGCAGCCCTGCCTTTGCAATGTGACATATTATATTGTTTTGGTACTGACAGAATATCAAAAATAAGGATCAATGTAATGGTAAGAATGAGAAATGAATTGAAGTGTACAGTGCTTTCTTCTCCAACGTGTAAAATCTGAGCGATGTGCATTACCAAAATCATTTGAAAAACTCTTGTCAGAAATTTCCCACAACATTTGTAGAGGGTTTTCTTTACCCATTATCAAAGGGTTTTCAACACTGTGGGCTGATCTCTCAAGAGTGAGATGCTATAATCATGGAACTGGAAGTGTCATCTACCATTTTCAAGAATCACATGCAAGTGAAATATAGAATTTTAAGCAGATAATTTTAGTGCTTAACGAGAGGTAGAATTGCTAACTTCTGTATGCATTACAGCATTCCCAGCCCACCCTGCTGTTGCTATAAAGGTTCCTTGTTAAGCACATACTGCAAATAAGAAAGATTTAATTTTTACTTTTTAAAACAAAATATCCAACATACGTACAAAAACAAATTTTATGCTGTAAATCTACCGTGTGCACCAAGTATACCTTCCCTTAACTTCTCAATAAATTAGTGTTTCAATTAATGTAGAAAAACAAGTTCTTTGACTAAAGAGTACTATTTTGGAAATAATCTTTCTTTTATCAAATTTTTCACTGGGAATGGCTTGTGATGCTGGAAGTTGTCTTTTCAGAGACTATGACTAGTAATTTACACTTGACAGGTACAATTTAGTTACTTCCTGTAGCAGTTAGGTCATCTCCATGCTTTAGCTCTCTTGTTTTCTCAGAATTGCTGTTTAGAACTGTAATAATCAAAATAGCATCTTGCAGGTAAACACATCCATATCACATATTAAAACTGCGTAGGGTAGCATTTTTAAAAAAGGTTGTCATTATTAAACTGATTTGTTTGGTTATACATTATTACTGGTATAATTTATTTATTTATTTGTTTATTTATGAATTACTATGGACCTATAAGACATTTCATTTCAGAGAGACCTACATATCCCTGTATAGTAAAATGTTTAAAATGAACTAATAATAATAATTTCCTAAATATAAAATACTACCTTGGTGTATTTGTGGGGCTTTTTTGCTTTGAAGAAGATGAGAACTGTTGTGGCCCACCGGTGGCCAGTGGAGCTGGCAGCAGAGTTGGACAGTGAGGAGGTTGGGGAAAAATATGGGCCAGCCCTGGGGGCTGGGGAAAGCTCAGATGAGGGCTCTGTGTCAGAGGCAAAGAGGGAGCTAGACAGCAGTGAGGCAGAGGAGCCTGTTCCCAGTGTGCGCATGCGCAGAGCTGCCAGAAGACAAGAACAACTAAGAAAGCAGGGTCGATTTGGGATTAAAACCACACCTTGGAGATGATTGGCTCCTCCCATAGGAAACAAAAGAAAAGCAAATGGGGAGTGGGCTTTTGCAGGAAACAGTTCGTTCAGTCATTTCAAGAGTGGAAACTTCTGTTCGTGACTCTGAGAGACTCTGTGCCAAGTTTTGCCTTACACTGAGTTTGGAGACTAGTTATCTGGCAGCTTTTCAAGCGAGATAAGGTTTGTGGATAAATATTCCTCTGAAATACTGTTTGCCAAGCCTTTCTGACTGTGAATGAAAGGAATTCACAGTCGTGTAAATAAAAGGGGCTTTGCCGGGACCAAGACTCTGTTTCATGCTTTTTAAGGAAGCCTAGGTCAGAATAAGAACAATGCTCAAGGTTCAACTATACTGGACAGTTCTCATCACTTCTCATTTATGGAAGTGCCTCTTCCATAAAGAATACGGTGAGATGTAATCTACAAAAACCCATACCAGATTGGTTGTTGCCCAGGTCAACAACTATTGGGAGTTCCTGGACATCTGGTAACAAATGGATTACAGGACTCAAGTCTGTTGGTTGAGCAACCAGAGACAGCAGCTGCAGGACTCCTGGAAGAAATGTCACAAATTCAGAGTTGGAAAACAAAGAAGACAAAGATATAAGGATATGCTATTAGAAATCAACTCCCAACAAGAAGAAGATACCTTTAAAAAATGCACCATTTCTAGAAAGAATATCCAGAATCAAAAATAACAGAACAGACATTAGCAGATCAACATTAAATTATAGTATGAAATAAAGTATTCACAAAAGGAGAATTGGAAAATTGCAAAAGGTCTACTCAGGGCAAACAAGTTGAAGTCTTGCCAGAATTAGCTCAGACTGTAGAGGCAAGTGAGGGGGAATCATCAGACATCATAGATATTGAATTCCTTTCATTCCCAAACCAGGCACCCTCTCCTCTGCCTTCTCTTCAGAAAGAACAAAGCCCTCTAACTAAAAGGAGAAGAATTGAATAACTGAGCATACAGAACACCATAAAAACAACTGAATCAGGTTGCTTTCATTGAAGTTTGTGCCACCGTCTCCATCAACAGGAGAAAAATAGTGAAAACTGAAGGAATCAAGATGACCTATGGAAATAACACCAAGAGTCTGGATGAAGATGATCACTATATATATACCTGGGCATCCTTCAAGCTGACAACATCAAGCATACTAAAGTCAAGAAAAAGGTTAGAAGTGAAAACATCAGAAGACTGAAGATCTTAAAGCACAAACTTTAAGAGGAAGAAATTCCAGTCATGGGATAAAGAGCTGGAATAGTGGACTGGACTCAAGCAGAAATAAAAGGCCTAGATAGAAAGACCAGAAACTTAATGACAATATATCATCTCCTTCATCCACACAGTGATGTTGACATCAGTACATAAAAAACTAGCAAGCAAAGCAGATAGCAACAAGACTTGGCAATGGTCAAGAGCAGGAAAGCTGAAGAAAGAGACAGGAGGGCTAATTCTGGCTGCACAAGACCAAGCCTTAAAAATAAAAGCATATAAAGCCAGAATTAAGAATGCAGCAACAGATAGCAAGTGCTGCCTCTGCAAAGAAGCTGAAGAAGCAGTGGGCCACCTGGTGCTCCTGCACTGTGAACACAGAGGCTGACTACAAATAACAGCATGACAAAGTAGCAACAATGATATGTTGGAAGCTTTTCAGGAAATACCATTTTCCTGCAGGTAAGAACTTGGTAGAATTGTTTGGCCAAGTGCAAGTGGCAGCATTACTTGGAAACAGATTATATCCCACAACGTTTGCCTATCCCAGGTCCTGGGCAAGGACTTGATAGGGGGATAAAAATGCTAAATCCAATCTAAACATTTGCCTGATCATGCAATGAAGGATAACAACAACAACAACAACAACAACAACAACAACAATTTTAAACAACTACATGGCTATGATAAAACATGTAACAGTGATACCCATTGTCATCAGGGCACTTGGTACCATGTTGAAGAATTTTACAAAACACATCAAGAAATTGTAGCTTCCTGCAATAACACCAGCGGAACTGCAAAAAACTGTGCTACCTGGAACATCATACATCTTAAGAAGGTACCTAGAATGGTTGATACCTAGAATGCTGGCAGCAACCTGTATCAACCATTAGCACCAGTCAATGGTATTTATGACACATTTTAAAATGTTCAGTTGACTGAGTTTCATGTTTAATGAATAAAAGAGATAATAGAAAATGTAATGGTTCCTTGTCACATTGTAGTTTGATTCAATCGCTTAGCTCTAACAATTGGTCACCTGTTTGACAAGTCTGCTGGCAGTTTATTTCTGATGTTGGACACATCCTCAGTTCATAAGTACTTTTTGTAAAACATTTAGCTACACTAGAAACCCCAGTTCACATGTTCACAGTTCACATCAAAGCCTCTATAGTAGTAGTCACCAACTGGTAGACCATGGACCACTGGTGGTCCATGAGACAATTTTGGTGGTCCGCAAAAAAATTATTTGCATTTTTTATATTTCACTAAATCAGGGATCCTCAAACTACAGCACCTGGGCTAAATACGTGCAATCAACGTTTGTGTTGCTGCAGAGAACCTCCTCCATTTGGGTCCTTTTGTGTAGGTCGGAGGGGGGCAGAAATTCCAACTTGGGGTCTGCTTCAGCCTCCTGGTGCAGGGCTATGGGCGAAGGCTGCAGGGAAGTGCCATTGGTGGCGAAGGGCCAGAGGGCCTTGTTTCAGTGGGACTACATTATGGTCTGGAACTGTCTGACTATATCAGCCTGCTGAGCCTCCAGACATCGGTACCTGGCCTTGCACTCCCGCAAGTCTTCCCTCTGCTTGGAAAGCCTATGCTTGTAGTCCTCAGGGAGGGCTTGTACTGAAACTCCTTTTGGTCAGATCCAATTTGAACTGATCCAGCTGTTTTGCCAACTCTTTCCCATGGTGGTAGCTCTTTCCCAGGCTACTTACAGTAGCCTGGCCAGGGAACTTATCTGTAGCTGAGCCAGGCTACCCTAAGTCTTAGAATGGGAGTTCAGCTGGTAAACACTTAACGCAGTGACAGTTTACCTCCAACGCAGTGACAGTTTACCTTCCTGTTGGGGCCCGAAGGAGCTCGGGTAGGCAGATGATGAGTGGCTGGGAGGGTAGGGGTGAGTAGAGCCGGTGAGGCGCTCTTTGAAGTGAGTGACATTGAGTTGGCCATGCCCATCCGTCATATGACTACCTAGCCATGCCCACCCAGCCAGTCATTAGGCAGATCATATTAGTGGTCCGCGGGATTTAAAATTATGAATTTAGTGGTCCCTGAAGTCCAAAAGATTGGTGACCCCTGCTCTATAGTATATCATCTTGTGCCAGGTTGACCTACTTCAAGGGTCATCTAGCTTCAATGTATGGATGATATGACACATTAGTTGAGAATATTCCTATCCACATACATGAGCAATAAAGCTGTTTATTGGAACTTTACATATTGTCCTGGTCTTTCATGCCTGGCACATAGATATAAAAGTTAGTTTGGGCAATTTTTAAATGTATAATGTCTAATCTAGTAACAAACTATAACACAAAGCTTAAAATAGGGTTAGAAAAATCTTCAAAATAAGTTGATTAAAACAAATTAGAATTAATTAAAAAATCATATGGGTATTGCCCAATAAATCTAAATGACACGACTGGGATTTTTAAAAATTAAAGCAAACTCTTTCATAAGTAGAACCTGTATGTTAAAAAGAAACCCCATTTCTCTAGATAGTACTCATTTTTGGGGGGCGGGGGAGGGGCTACATAAAGGAAGAAAAGCTCTTATGTGAATCTTATTTTTGGGTCAGGAACATATGGAAAAATGCGTGCAAGTAGACATTCTGTTTCCCATAAAAAATAAATCTATTTTCCCATGTAGGTACTCCGTTTAACATCTTTTGTACCACTTCAGAGTAAATGCTAAAACAACTTATCCTGAAGAAATCCCAATTTTACATTACACAGACAATTTATGACTGTCTCCTAGCAGAAAAAAAAACAAAAACAGAAAAAGAGATTCTCCAAATGTAACTGGAATGGTATGAGAAGATGTTTAACACTGTCTTCATTATAAATCCAAAACAGTTGTTAATTTGGAGAAAATAGCCTGTACCATCCCTTTTAGAAAAAAGAATATTCAGTCCTTTTTTAGCAGTGCTGATCGGATAAAATGCAATTTTCTCTCCCAAATGAGTTAAAATAAATATGAAAACATCAGGCAATCCGGTTCTCGAGAGCTGTATAACATGTTGTTTAGTCCTAACCCAACCTCTCCTTCTTCTTGGTGATTTTCTCTTTTCCACATTAATTTCTCTGCTTGCACTTTGCTGAGAATGTGCTTTGTTCCTGGTAGACAGAGCTGAAATTAATGCAGCTGTGGATTGTGCCCTCTACAGCCTAATTTTGAAAACTCGTAAATGCCGTTAGAGAAGACTTTTTCAAGTGAACTTCAGAGATCATTATGTAACTGAATACAAGAACCAATAATGTCAGCATGCTATAACAACAAGTCACCGTAGTTCAATTTCAAACACTGCTGTGCATTTAATAGGTTCCTGCATGTTTCCACAATGTGTATGTGGGGGCACAATTTAGCAGATTAGCATTGAGAGGTCACATATTCAATAAGAATATGGATATTGTCCTTACCTTTCAAATAGATTTATAGCATAGCTTTGGAAATCTACTATTCTCTTGAAAATCAGGGGGGAGGAGAAAAGGGGAATTGAATATTTAGAAAGTTCACTTTTGCTCTTTAGTATACTTGGTTTTGCAATCCCAACCAATCCTTAATTTCACAGGAACTCAGAAAAAGCTTTAAAGAAATTTTAATGAGATGACTTTAACTGAGACTTGGGGAAGAAAATCCCTCAAATGCAGGAAACGGAGGTGGTGATTATGTTGAAGTGAGAAAAAGCACCCTACATATATGTATATGTAAGTCTGAATTACTTCCAAGTAAACCTATGCATTTTTCTGCCATGGCCACAAAGATAACATGTGATGTCTGTTAAGGAGAAGATGGAAAGCAGTTAGCAATTGGGAGACATGTCAGACATCAGATCCATACTTCAGCATAATATAGCGCCTTCTGTCTTGCAAGGTAATTTTCTTCTAAGAAAAGAAGAAAATGACTTTTAAAACTTTTAATGTAGCCTAATATAGGGAAAAATAGGCTCTGTGATGCAGAGAAGTAAATAATCCCCAGTTCCTTATTAAACTCTCAATAGTATCCACATTCCCATATTGAATAATAATCAACATCAGTGATATTTTTCTGGCAAGGAACACAGTTGGCCAGAATTCAAGGCACATGCTTAAGTCCCATTGATTTCAGTGAGAACCTCAGGGTGTACTCCAGTCAACTGGATACTTGCCATTTTAGTGAATATTAGTTTCACATATTCTAAAATATAACTCATACAATTTTAAAACTGGAATTATGAAGGTAACAATCAGGTATTTTCTGCATTTCAGTTTCACCATTAAGGCCAAAATTATTTATTATTATTTAATTTGGAGGGAGTAATTAAAAGAATTTTGATTTATTTTGCATTTTGAAATACTATGCATAAACAAAAGAAGGAAGAAATATCAATCTAGTTAATCTGCCCATAGAGAAACTAATTTACAGTATGTGAAAAGCTTCAATTTTCTGACCCTTTGCACATGTTAACCTATGCTAGGTTTCCAATATTATTTTACCTTTTCTTAGCCATGCAAAAGCTATAGTGTTTCAAAACTGCAGATTAGCAGTGGTGGAAACCTATTCCTCTTGGTTATCTGCAGCACCATCTTAGTATCTTAAGGCATAAAAGAATATTATCTGTGTGACAGTTATGGCTGAAGCCATCTATTCATGCTATCAGCACTCAAAAAAGAGCTTCAAATTCAGTTTAAGACATTTTTCCCTTCCGTCCTTTTGTTAAAATTGTGAAAATGCTGCATATTATGGTAAGCATTATATGAAAATTTCAGTCACACTGTGAGGTGGGAAGTATCTATGTGGTTGGAGTTTACTATTCCTTTGTAAAGCTGGTTGACCATAAGCAAGACAACCTATAAATGCATTCTTCTTTACTTAATTTTCATCACAAATAATGTGCCCTTCTGATTGCATGAAATCATCAGGAGTATCTCCAATTACAGTGTGCAGCCTCTGATCAAAATGACTTCCCTTTATTCAGAATCAGGGTTATGGGGAGGGGGGGCAATGACATTGTGTAAGGGTGTATGTGTGTGTGATATATAGGTATAGGGAACAAAGCAGAAAGCACAGTAGTTATGCATTACAAATGTCAGGTTGCTGGGGAAGTGTATATATTCATATTTAATAATTTCTAAGATGGAATTGTGATTGTAATAATGGCTCATTCATATCTGCATTTCATTTAAATGCAGTGTTTTGAATCAGTGAACATTTGTCAAAGATATTATTGCTAAACTTTTTTTTTCTTCCCATGGCCACTGAGGTAATGACAAGCATTACATTACCAGCGAAACTGCATGACTTGCTGATACTTCCATTTTCCTTAGCAGCTTATGAAATAATCAAAATGTGTGCATGAAATGGCGTCCTACTCTGAATTTATTTTAATACAGCCTGGCTTATAGAGAGAAATGAAGAAGTGCGTAGGCCTCAGACATGAGAGACAATGACTTCACACAAAGCTGAATTTTACTAGCAGGAAAGATGGATATATGAGTATTAGACTCTTCATAGCTATAGGAAGGATAATCTTTCAATCAGATTAATGAGAAAATATATTGCATGGGCCCTACAGCACTTTTTGCTTTCTAGCCTAATACGTGATTTAAATCCCCAAAGTACATTTTCGGCATTACAATATCCTTTGATAATAATGTCGCTTGCACAAAGATAGATAAAAATAAAACAGTCCCCCTTGATTTCCCATTTTAGATTTGACATATATTTTTGGTCCTTGTCTTGCAACGGAGGGGAATTCTATTGAGAAGAGTCACATTTAATAAGGCAAAGAAAATTTTCTAATTATGCTACCTGTCAAGATTTGAATCTATGGGATTGCAACTACAGTTGAAGAAATAGATGAGGCAATTGCATATACTCCAGTTTCCTTGGTATATGATTACTATTTGTGCTTATATATTGGTTAATGTAAATCAAGCAAACATACCAATGTGTGCATAGAGATAAACATCAAGAGGCAGATTTCAAAATGGATTCTGCAAACCAAATTGCAGGCTTTTTAGTAATCAAATTTCTCCAGCTTCCCTGTATTCTACACAGAAAAGAAAAATAGTGCAAACTGATGAAAATTAAAGGCTCTGAAAATATGCAGCAAAGTAAATAACTATATGGTATTAAAAAAAAATCCACTGACAGAATAAATACCATAGGGTTGTGTGTCTCTGTATGTGTCTGTGTGTGCACATGCCTGTCTCTGTGTTTCTATGTGTGACTGTGGGTGAAAGGGAGAGGGAAAGAGGGGGGAGGAATTTGTCTATTTTATTAGGACAAAGGGAACTCAAAGGGGGGGAAGCACACCTACTGAAGGCAATAAAAATTGTGCAACACTTATTAAAAATCTATCTGGTGACTATAAATATACCTCTGAAAGTTCTGACACATTGTCCTTCAAGGATTTCTAAGGCACGATTCATTGTTGAGATCCCTTCAGACATTATTCTTGGTCACGACAGTGGATTTTAGTGAAACTACAAAAGCAAGGAAAGGTCCACATGTTGTTATTTTCCATAATAGATATTTGTGCAGATCTGCAGTTTGCCATTAATAATGCCTCAGCATCCATTAGAGCAGGAGAAATCTAAAATCCACCACAGTTCAGTATTTTTATTAGGACCAGCTAAAATGCCAGAGAATAGAAAAAATGCTTTTGAGCTGTTCAGATATTTTTTTCTTCTTCTAGGTATTTAAATAAAATATAGCGGGCAGTGAACAAAGAACAAAAGAGAAAAGTTAAGAATATTTCAACACAAGTTTACCATTTCCTTCAGCTTAAACATGGAAGGAATTTGTAAACATAGCTAGGTAAGAGGATCCCTCAGTATTTTATATCCATACAACCCAATCAATAAAATCTATTTTTAAAAAAAGAAAAAAAAGTGCTCTATGTTACAGAATTACATTCCCTAATGGCATAGTTAATAAACACAAATTATACCACAAACAGGAAATTTTACTTTTCGAAGCTCTCTCTTGTCCATTCTTAATTTAAATTTTTTTTTAAAAAAAATTGACTAAATCATAATTATTAATATCTGTTCTCTTTGTGATGAAATAAAACAAAAGCTGCCTACAGGACCAAGTTCTACATCTCTTCAATCTACTTTTCTTTCTAGTTCTTGAATCGAACCCAGAAAAACAAGCAAACAAATTTTAAGTTATGGGAAGGGCTATGTAATAACAGCAATGGCTATAGAAGGATTTTATGCTTAGGAAAATGATGGGGAAAATCTTCATCATTCCCTGACAACCTGAAGTTTGAGATGGAAGGGATGTGTTAGATTTACTACATATGTTCAGAAAGAACTGGTAGAATCATTCCCTATTTTCTGATTTTCTATCTTGTATGAAAACTTGACACATTAATGTATATACATTAGATGTAACAATTCCTTGGCTTCCTTTGTGGTGGCACTAAACATTTCCAATATTTTGATAGATGACCTTTACTAAGAATTAGATAGGGCAAGTACATCTCCATTAACTCTGCTGGGCTTCTGAGAGATGTTTACTGCTTTCAATAATAAGATCTAGAAAGAGAAGGTTATTTGTTTGTTTGTTTCATGCCTTCAAATCTGTTGAGTCCTGAACAAATCCCTGCCGTTTTTGCAAGTTTTTGTAAGATTTTGGAACTGGTTTGCCATTATCTGTTTAGGGCTGAGAGAGAGTGACTGGCCAAAGATTATCCAATGGCTTTATTGCCTAAGGCAGGACTAGAATTTATGGTTTCCTGATTTTTACTCTGGTGCTCTCCTCCCTGTATTGGAGGCATACTTTACAGTGGCTTTGCCTTCAGGAGATCTTGTGGGATACTAGTTTAATCCTACTGTATGTATTTAGATGTGTAGGTTTCTCTTCTATCCCCTATACTTTTTATCATCTATGTAAAATTGTTAACCAACATTTTTAAAAGTACAGTCTCATTGATATGCTGATTTTCTTCTAATATTCCCAAGGGAAGCAAAGACATCTTACATTTGCTGTTAGCAGTGGTTGATGTTAGCAATGGTCTAAGAAATGCTAATAAATTATAACTAAATATGTCCAAGACAATTATTCTTCCAATAAGTAGGAAGGATTTCATTTTGAATTTTGAATATGTTGGAAGTGGATGCACTTACAATTCAGATTCATTCTTTAAGAGTGCTTTTAGACTAAGCATTAGATGTGGCAGCTGAGTAGTATTTTGTGGTCACAAATGCATCAATTGTATCATTTTTCTGCAATGTATGGCAATCTAAACCTTTGCTATTTTATCTTCATTATTGCAACACCTTCTGGCTGTAGCTTTTTTTTTAAAGAAAGTTTAGAAATATAGTGTAGAATACTCAACCAGGTTTATTACAGGGTAGGATAATATAGTATATGGCAGTATAGTAGTTTTATGCAGTGCCCATCAAGATGCATGGATCATTAAACCAAAATTGCAACCATCATCCCAGTTGCTGATGATTAAAAAAATCTAATTGGCTCCTGCTCATATTATTTCAGTCTGACCTGAGAATTTCTGGGCATTTAATGCTTGTTTTCCCCATCCTTGCTTTTGCCATAACATCTTTCTCTGACAGCAACTTAAAACAGTTTGGTAGGAATGTTTAATGTGGAATAAAGAGCTGTGTTCTCTCATTTTAATGTGAAGTGAAGTTCACACTTAAAATCACATATTATTAATGACATCTAAACAAGTGTTCACTTCTGCATGCATGGATACATATATGTTTATATTAGGGCACATAATGGGGTGATTTGGAGTAGTTTCTAAGACTTTTAGAATGGGAATAAAATGTATAATTTGCTCTGTCCTGATTCAAATTCTTTAATATATAGTTTGGAAATTGGGTGATATAGCATATAAAAAAGGGGCAGAACCAATGGTGGGTTGCTCCTGGTTCTGTCCACTTCTATTGAACTGGTAGTAAAACCGGCAGGAGGCTCCACCCACCTGGCATGATGTCATCATCGGTGATCTGCGCATGCGCAGAAGAATGCACGCATGCACAAGTGAAGCAAGTGTGTGCATGTGATCCCGCTGTGAAACGGTAGTAAAGGTAAGTGGAACCCACCCCTGGGCAGAACCCAAACTTTTTGTTATTTGCAGCAGTATTCCTGGAAGGAAATGAATTACAACAGATAAAATTGTGGTTGTAGCAGCACAATCCAAACACTGCCCCTTTTGTGTGCATATCAATGCTGCAAACCTGTTCAAAGAGGCAGGGCTTGGATTGCACTTGCTTGGCGCAATCTCTGGGTCAACAGGATTTGTCACTTACTTCTTACCTCTTTTGACCCCACCGTACAGATACCATTGGTTTCTTGACTAAGAAAATAGTCAACAGAATCAGAATAATGAAGGAAATATAGGACTTGGACATCATCAAATATTTAACTGAAGTATCCTTCTAAGGATGCTGAAATAGTTGCACTTCACTTTGCTTAAGAAAATAAAGCTACACTAGTTGTAAAGTGGCATGGACAAATGTTCAGTTAAACATAATTGTTAATCAAAGCCTGCTTCATATCCACTTTCTCACTTAAAACATAAAACATACTTTTATTCAAATGTGGTGGGCGCCATCATACTTATTTTTATTTTAAATCATGCAGGTTCAAATTCCAAGGTACATGATAGGTGGTGCCATGGCTGTTTCAGGAAATGCTGAATAAGAAGTCAGGATACTTCTATTGGGAGAGTCAGGCTTCAAGTACAGAAACTTGAAAGAAACCCCTCATTCATTTTGTACAGATAGAAATACAACTGTAATCTCTGTGCTCCATCACAATTTTTTTTTCTCCTGGGAAAGAATGAAAGTTGATAGGACTTCTTTCTTGTCAGTATTAACTTTTCTCTGCCCCCCCCCCCAAATACAAAATATTAAAATTTACTCTCAACAAGATTCGATGGAATTATTTTTCATTGTTATTGAGGAGGCAGTCATATCTATATTCTTCTGTGCTCTAGGAATGTACTTATTCCACTGAATTGGAAATCACAATTTTTACAAACAAATTTGATGGAATTTAGCAGAATTTCTCTTGCCATCACTGCCAGTTTAGAGAAGAAACAAGACTTTATATATCCAAAGGAAGGAGTAGGATGAAAGTTAGTTTCTGGTCCTTTTTTTTCGCTGCCCCCAAATACAGCTTGCTGAGTAAAATAAGAAACAACTAAAGAAGATAACAAAAAAGATAATAGAAAATTGCATATGATAGCTTTCATGATTGTGCATGTCCATCAATACAGAAGTATCTGGATCCTGTTCAATAGCTTTCTATGATATTGGATAGTCCTGCATAGTGTGCATATAGTATAAGCCATTATTTAGTTATTTTATTTATTTAGTAGTCTCATATTTCAAAAGAGACAAAGTAGAGAGGAAATCTAGGCAGGATATATGAAAAAAAGTCATTTGTGATAGAGATCTAAATGAAACTTCCTCATGTATTTGGTCAGGCTTCAATATTTGTTCAAAATTTGCATACCAAGACTTCTGTGTTCTAGACAGATTTATCTTTATGAAATGAAGGCCCTTGTTCGTTTTTTTGCCCATCACTGGTGTTAAAATCTGATTTGCAAAATATTTTTGTCCACCCTAACCCATTTGGTGTGCAAAAAAATGAGACAGCCAAAATAAGCAAACATAATCAGTATGAGAAACTCACTTGTGTGTGTGTATGTGGGGGGGATACCAGGTTCCCCCCCCCCCACACACAAGTGAGTTTCTCATACTCATACATACAATATACTGTAACCCTTATAGCATAGAATGCATAGCTAGACCTAACTCAAATCCGAAAATATATATTTATAGGTATTGACAACTTCTCAATATACTTAGGATATATGACAACTTTACTAACCTATAAATGGACATCTTGACAGCTACATGTCACCAATGTTAACCAGGAAGCTCACAGGCAGAATGGCCAATGGCAAAAATGTTTGTATTTAAACAGATGTTTTGGTTAACTGCATTTCCATGGTTGATGGAGTAATCTCCCTCCCTGTCTTTCCTCCCCCCTCTCTGGGTATGTGTGACAGACACAAACACAGAGATATACATACATACATCCACATATACTGTACATGTAGTTGGGAGAAGCAGATTCGTAGCTGCTTTCTATTGTGCCATTTCTTCATACACGTATGAGCACACTTTTTTTAATAGTTGGTATAGCATTTTAGGAATCATTACAGAAAGGCACTGTAAACGAAATATATAATTAAAAATAAGATAAGTAAATGGAAAGAAAAGGCAGATAAACCTAGGCAGATCTCCTAGTTATTTCTAACTAGGCAAAGAAGAAGGCCTTGAGCAGATTATCTTCCTTAAGCTTGCCTTTCAGGCCTTGTGTCCTGAATTTATTCAGGATTAATCCTCTACTTCAAAAGAGATGTTGCTACTTAGACAGCAATACATTTCTTTCCTGTACTCTATCTATTGCCCTTTTCACCCCAGTAAAACTCAGTGGGGGTAAGTTGAATGTTTTTTCTCAGTCCATGGTGCGTCCTATTATAGTGTAATGGGTCTTTTTCAGACATATCAGGTACCTTCACAGGTATCTTTGGTAAACGTTGATCCTGTTTCTTCAATAGTCAATAAGATTCCATCCAACAGAAGCATTTTCTCCTCCCTTCCCTCTGGACCTTTGATTGGAAACATGTATAAAGAGAAGCTGGATCAGACGATACTTTCCACTTTCTTTTTAGTGACCCACTATTCTGAAAACTGAAATGGTTTTGCTTCAATTGTACAGTGCTCTCTAAAAGGCTACAGAGTACTAAGACAACATTTCTTTTTAAAGATTATTAAGTCTGTTTTTCAAATCTTGCTCTTCTGTGGTGATTGATTTTAGACTGTAACAGCTGCTCACTGTAAGGTCCTCATCATCCTTCATTGTCTGTATTTTAAAAGTATTAGTGAATTTTCTTCTAGGCCTGCTCTCTATTAAATCAAAGGAAGAAAAAGAGATGACCTTTCAGCTGAAACTGTTATAGGACTATCCAGAAATCCAGATTGGACTGGACAGTACAGACTGCTCTGGTTTACCTGTATGGAACAATCCTGCATTCCTCCTCATTATTTGGAGCATACTACCCCCCCTCCATTCTGTATGCCTTCCTGCTTGTTGAGTTCAAGCCAGTCAGTAGCACCTAACATAATAAATTGTATATTGCATTGCATACATGCTGAAAAATATCTAAATAAGCAAATAGAAGAAATAGTGTTAAATGAAGAATTTGGCAAAACTTTATTTGAATAATAGAAAGTAAAAAAGATTCAAGACCTTCAACTCAATGGAAATGTTTTTAAGCAAAGGCCTCACAACAGTTCACATATGATACGTGATTATTCAGGCATGTTACATACAACATATTCAACAAGTCCATACAAAAAATGTAATTTTTTAGATCCATCAATATGTTAGGAAATGTGAAAGCAAATCTGAGTATACACACAAACACACACATACAGTATATCACATCAATACTTTATATATGTTTTTTTTTCAATTTTCATTAGCAAAGATAACCCATGAAATTGCATATGTATGTATTTTAAAAAGAATGAATGTCTAAGTCATATACCTTAGCACATTATTATGTCCGAGGTTGTAGACATCTGAAAAGCAATGAAAGCATTAGGAAAATTAATGGCATTGATTTTATTTTTCAAGAACAAAAGGGTTAAAGTGCATTTTCAAGGTACAGGAACAAGGTCCCATTATGGTAACCTTTTGTGATCCAAAGGAGCAGGAAACCAGTCCTTTTTGACAACAAAACTGCTTTTGTGAAGGAACCCATTAATTTGCAATCCTAATAAAGTGGAAATGCTGAGTCCCCAAATATGTAGAGATCACTATATCTCTAACATGCATTTAAAACAGTCAAGAAGGGCCCTAACTACAGCAGCAAGTAATTGGTTTATTGCCCTGAAGAGTCAATGACAAGTAAAGCAGTTGGTAGTGAGCTTTCCTCACAGGCTATTCCTTTTAAAAAATAAAGAATTCCTCATGTATATGTCCTCAAGCACAAACACAATCTCTTCAATTTGAGAATACATCTCCTGGGGGTTCATTATGTTATCACAATTTTAGATGAAAGAATACAAACCTAAACCCTATTCTATCTTTTACAGACTGATTTCTATGGTATGTTCCATTTTCAGATAATAATAATAATAATAATAATAATAATAATAATAATAATAATAAACAAAAAACCACCTTACTCGGAACAGCTTACATCCTCCGACGATACCTTAACAGTTCCTAGGTCCTTGGTTAGGACTCGAGCTGCTGAGCTATTAACCAGCCTCAAAGGCTGTGAATCTCACTAAAGATTAATAATAATAATAATAATAATAATAATAATAATAATAATAATAATAATAATAATAATAATGGCAACAACATGCCCTTCTCCTATTCCTCCTTCTCCTCTGCTTCTTTGAATAAAATCTCCTAGCTAAAAGCAATCTGGAATGTAAGCTAATGAGAATGAGTGCAGTTCAGAATGCTGGTTTCTCTTAAAATCCCATAAATAGATTTATCTTGATTCTTTCCTCACCTTTTAAAATACATTCCCCTTGCCAAATCTGAAAGGTTCATGAATATATTGGTGTCAACATGACCTTGTTTAGAATTAAAGTTCTGCAAATATCTTCTAACTCAGTCCAATGCACCGAGTCCAGGTTGCAGGTTGTGAAATTATTCTCAATTCTTAGAAAATGGAACCATGTTTATAATATACAGTATAATAATATGGATATCTATTCTCCCCCAAACACTGAATATTCAGCTCTCTAGGAGTTTTGCTCTCCTGTACGTGCAGCAGTCAGAATAAAGTTCACTCTTCTTTAACTATAATTGGTTGAGTTAGCAGAGAATGAACTACTGTTTACAAACTAGTTTAATACATCTTTTTATTCATTGTTATTTTTTGGGGGGAAATGCGATTGAGTTCCATAAAGCTATTTTACAGGAATTCAAAAGAACCTTTTAGCAAAACATTTTTTATAAAGTTACATTGTGAAGTCATAATTCCAGAAGAAAATATCTCAATTAATAAATAATAATATAATTTCTCATTATATGTAACTTTACTTATTTAAAATGCATCTCTATTTTCTTTCTGGGGATTATATAAAATTCACACAATAAAATAATAATCATAGCAATAAAATTAATTAAAAATAATTAAAAGGGTTTGGTTATTTCACAGTCTCAAAAGAATATATATTTTATAAAATTAGTTTCTTCTTCCTTAGCTTCCTTCTCTTGTTTCAGAGAAAACGTCTCTATCTTCATATGCTTAACTAGAATGCTTATCTTTTTTAGTTAGTTAACTATTTAACTAAATATTTTTCAAAGTAAAAGCCTTTTCAGGAAGGTTTGTAAAATTGATATTTTTAAAAAATCCTTTTAAAATATAAAATCTGTAATGAAACCCAGGTGGAATTAATATGAAGCATATTCATACTCCAATGATAAAATTAGATATACGGTAGTTAAAAGCAAAAGAGAAACAAAAGTAAAAGTAGTTATGAAGTGGATCTAGACACCTAGTCTTATGATAGAATGCAAGCTATTTCAAACTGAGCAGGGTATAGAAATATAGTGTGAGGGGCTGCAAAGTACATTAGGCTGTTTATACTTCAGAAATGATTTGGAAGAAATGCTTTCGACCTCATACAACAGCTCTCTGCTATTCCTTAAAGAAGTCTAAGCAAAATGTTTTTTTTTAAAAAATAAAACGTTCCACTGGTTAAGGGTTGCCTTAGCTTTCATGTGTGGATTCCTCAAACAGTGGCATGTTTTTCAGGCTCATGTGAAAGTCTGAAGACTGTTGTGTTCCTTTAATTAATAGTAGAGAGGTTTTGTGTTCACGCAAGGCCTAAAACACTTCTTTTCAAAACATATACAGTCTCAAGTGTGCATTCTGTTGGTACCAAGTATAAAATGAAAAATATAGTGAATTAAACCAGATCATTTAATTGTCTTGCTACTTTCCACGTCAAATTATTCCTCTATAGAGAGAGTTTCTACACACTAGAGATTATGAGAAGTTCCCAGGCAGAAGAGGTAAAGCTCCTGAGGAAAGACAGAGAACAGAAGTGAACGTTTGTGAAATGCAAGTGGAAATATGTAACTCAGTGAAACAAGAATATTAGATCATAGTCAGTGATGGAACAATTGATATTGGGCTTTAATTGTAGAGATCAATCCACAGCTACTTAAGCAAGTCATATTCTCTTGAAACAAAAACACCAGAGAGAGACTCCCCCCATGAGTCATAATAACCCAAAGACCACTTTGGGAAAGAAGTACAAGGGGCAGATTCATTATGATGTACTGTGGATGCATGATCTTCTGGGTACACATCTGTGGTGGGTTGGCCCTGGTTTGGACCGGTTCACAAGAACCGGCAGTAAAACTGGTGTGAGGCCTTGGCCACTGCCCCAGATGTCGTCATCAGTGATCTGTGCATGCAAGGCGTGCGCGCGCTTACTTTGCTCACACACGATCCCATTGCGAACCGGTAGTAAAGGTAAGTAGAACCCACTCCTGGTACACATACCCAGGATGTGACAAACAAACTGCCAACATTCTTCAAACCTATCAGTAACAAAACCTCCCTAATGATTCATGTAGAGAGAAATGGAAGATTTCCAAAAGAGATTTTAAACAGATCTTCAGAAATCAGAGCAGTCCACGGGAAGGAAGGTGAAGGAATCTGGTGGCAACAATCCTTCTGGTTGAGGGTCATGGCATATAAAAGAGGGGGGGAAAGACATCCTGGAAATAAATAACTGGCTACATATACTGTGCTACAAAAAAAAAGTTTGGGTTTCTCAATCATGGACTGTGCTATTGTATTTATATAAAGGACTTATCATACCCTAGGGGTAGACAGGCTATGTATCATGATTACAGGGAGGGTCATGTTTGGTAGATGCCTCAACAATCTTGTTGGTGCTGTGGTCCACTGGCAGTGGAGTTGGACAGTGAGGAGGCTTGGGAGGACAATGGGCCAGTCCTGGATTCAGGGGAAGGCCCGGACGAGGGCTCTGTGTCAGAGGCAGAGATGGGGCCAGGGCAGAGGCAGAGATAGGGCCATCTGGGAGTGATGCGTGGACTCCGGAGCCTCCAGAGGCAGACAGCAGAGAGGCAGATGAACAGGAGGAGACTGTTCCTAGTGCATGCATGCGAAGAGCTGCCAGAAGGCAAGAACAGCTGAAGAAAAAAGGACAACTCGGGAGTAAGGCCAGAAAATGATTGGCCACTCCCATAAGACTTAAAAGAGAAGCAATGAGCCGTTGGGTTCTTTGTAGAAAAGCAACGTTAATTCCAGTGCTTCTTGTCAGTGTCTCTTGAACTTTGTGGGGGTTTTGCCAAGAAAAGCCTTTGGCAGGTTGCCACAGACATCAAAGGTTGGTGATAAGGCTGACGGTCTGGTTATTAAGAATTTTGTTTTGGACTAAAGCTGAGAATGAATTAGTTCTCAGATGTTTTAATAAAATAAGTTTGTTGAGGACTGAATTGTGTTTGGTAATCACTACCTGGGCCTTGGTCACAACAGTTGGAATGACATTAAGGCAGAGCAAAAAAGGGGAGAGTGACAAAGGCCCAGAATTGAATGTATTTCCAGTGCTAGACCCAAGAAGACTAGAGACAAAGGAAGTCCAAGGATAGAAGGATAATTTAGATTTGACAAGAATTTGTACAGTGGGTAAATTCCCAGTCCCTTTTATTAAACTATGCCACATATTGAAACCAAGGGAGTGTGTCTCGTCTATCATGGCACTTGCTCTCTGAAGCCTCATTTCCTTGGAGATCCAAATGTTGCCAGTCTGCAGTTCCAAAAGCACTAAAAACCTGGTTTTCCTCTCAAGTCTGATTAGGTATGTACACAGCCTATCTAGTGTATTTGATTTGTTTTCTTCACATGTATTTTTTTTTTCATTTTATTGATTCTTAACTTTAAAATTTAACCCACCCAGAACTGTCTGGAAGTCCAGTGGTTCTAAATCCAAACAAATAAACAAGCAAGCAATGAAGAATAGGATACAACTGGTATGTACAACCTTAGAAATTTCAATATCAGTGCATTGTGTTGGGAAACAAATAAGAAGAAATTTAAATCCTAATAGAAAACAAATACAATATAAGCATCAATGAAACTTGGTGAAATGACAAATATGTTTGGAATATAGTTCTAGAAAACTATAACTTATTCAAAGAAAGAGACTCGACAGACACAGAGGGAGTATTGTGCAGTATGTAAAGGAAGCATATGCTAATCATTCATTAATCAGAACATGAAAATTCTGCTGAGAATACTTAGATAAGAATAAAAGGAAAAAGAAACACAGGTGATATAATCATAGGAGTTTATTATAGATTACCTGGACAAGCAGAAGATATGGATACAGCTTTTTCTGTCAATGACCAAACTTTCAAAATGGCAGATGATAGTGACAATGGGAGATCTTACAAAGACATTTCTTTTTTTCAGCTCATGTAACTCTGATATCTTCTGAAAATCTAACTCTGCAAAACAGCAGTGGTCTAACATATTCCTGTTCTCTCCTGTTGATGACTTTATTTGTCAGAAAATAGAAGAAGAAACAAGGGACCTTCTTTCCTGATCAAGAGGAAGAATTGATTAAAGAAGAAAAGGCGACTAGAACCTTGGAGGAAGTGATCACAATATCCTTTCATTTATGATATCAAAGGAATAAGAAATAGAAAGGAGTCAGGATTTTCCAAAGAGCAGATTTTGATTAACTTAAAATGAAAAGTGGGTCAGATCCAATAGCTTAAATCCTGAAGGAGAAAAGTGCTGGAAAATCCTGCTAAATTAGATACTGAAGACACAACTGCAATTCCTACTACCAGGAAAAATGGGACACATTTTTGTAATGTTAACCCATTGGTTCTGGTTCTACATTTTGTGGCAATAAAAGGTAATTCAACATCTATATGGAGGAATGATAAACAGTGATTATATTTATGAAGAAGTAAATTCAATTTAGAAGTCTCTTACAATAACTGAAGTGATCGTAGTATCATAGAATGGTTTGAGTATTGATGAGCTCCCAAAAGATTAAAGGAAAGCTAATGTCCCCATCTTCAAATAAGCAATGGAAAAAGATTTAAGAAATCAGTTCTATTAATCTGATGTCTATATAATGTCTATATAATGCAAGATGAAAACGTTTGTTTGTTCATTCATTCATTCATTCATTCATTCATTCATTCATTCATTCAATTTTTATAACCACCTATCTCAAGCAAGTGACTCTGGGCAGTGAACCATCATAAAATCAATTAAAACCAAGAACAAACATAATATAAAATTAAATACATAAATATAACAGCTGAGAAAAATTATAATAAGTATCAAATTAACCAACCAATTAGCAAAAACTCAAATGGATTTATCACAAACAATGCCTAATCAGGCCCCAGTGCAGTGATGAAATCCACTGCGGGCTGCCACTGGTTCGCTGCCCGTGCATGCGCGCTGCGTGCTAACGAGCACTGTGCATGCACACATGCACAGTGCCTGCCAAACGCATGCTGCACATGCATGTGCAATGTGCGCCAAAAGCACACTGTGCATTCATGCACAACACACACCAAAAGCAAGGTGTGCACTTCACGTGGAAAAAGGAGCCATCTGAAGGTAAATAAAACAACGAGGGAGGAACAGCTGTGCCGTGCAATTTAGATTTGCTATAAAGCAGGATTTCCTTTTTTAAGCTTTTTTTTTTACTACCAGTTCGCCCGAAATGGTAGCTTTTATTTACTACAGGTTTGCCCGAACTGGTGCGAACCGGTAGCATTTCACCCCTGCCTCAGTGCCTGATCAGGCCTCAGTGCCTGATGGAAATGTATGGGCATGATCTAAGATTTCAGGATCACAGAAGGCCTTAAAAATCAGAGATATATCTGCCTTATATTTCTAGATGTTCTCACCGAACTGCAGCTCTTGAATGTGTCAGGAAAAGATATAATACAGCCTCCTTTCCAGAGGTGGGTTTCACATAATTTTACCATCAGTTCACAGCACACCAAAAATGTGAGCACACACGCTCGCTCTGCTCATGTGTGCACCTTCTGCACATACACGTGCCTTCCGCACATGCACACGCCTTCTGCGCATGCACTTTGTGCATACGTGCGGCTTAGAAAGCGTGCCTAATAAGGACAGCATAGTGTGGCAGTGGGTGGGTTGGCCCACCTGCAGGTCGCCACTACCGATTCACCCAAACCGGTCTGAACCAGCTGAATACCACCACTGCTCCTTTCATTTGAGAAAACGTGTTAAATTAAGAGGAAGTCAGGTATTAATAGAAAATTAATCACATTTATTATTTCATTTTTACTACTTATGTGCTGAATAATGAATGATATTTTATTTTCCCAAAACTGTCTTACCCTTAGAAGTAGATATATTTGTTTTTCTAAATTGTTTTTTATGTCATTTTAACTTTTTAATTAGTAATATTTCTTGAGATCATATTCGTAGAATGTTGCTCTTATATTTTTCTGGTGCAGAAGTGTACAAAACTCTGCAACCTAGCTAGCTGCTCCTGTTGGCTGATTCGAAAAAGTTGCAAGGCTTTGAACTATAACTCAAGAATGGTAAACTATGGAAGTTATGAACAATTGTAGATATGACGCATAGAACTTAACCAAGTGCAAAGCCCAGCAATCTAAATTTAAGAAAATTGATTTTGTAGTATGTTCCTTACATCACTAACCAAACCTCATAACGTCTCTTGAATCATCTTTCAATCTTTTGACATGCTAATAATGAAATTGATCAACTAAATATTGTTTCAACTAAATATTCAGCTAATAATGAAATTGATCAACTAAATATTGTTTCAATACCTTAATAAGTATACAAATATTCACAGCAAGGAAGTCACTGTAGTAACCTTCAGGGGTACATGATGCACTAGGAAAATCATGTTCTCCATTGAAGGTGGAGACAGTAGCCAGATGTGGGTTGTGCTCATTGATCAGAATGAGGGACCGAGCCTCATTGAGTTAAATTCCGCCCCTGTTGCTAGGGGTTCCCAGCTTTTTGCTCAGTCCATCAGACTGGACAGTAGTGTCGATAGCTCGCTCTGACAGCTTTCAGCGTTAGAATATATTTTCCTTTTTACCTGATTTTTTGGATTTGACATTGGACTTCGTACTTGACCATTCTTCTGTTTTGCTGAAATTTCTGAGGAAAATTTACCTCAGCATACATCGAATTCCAACTGAGGCCTCATTGAAACCGTTCTTCTGTTACCTTGAACTGGTCAGTTTTTTCTGTACTTTAGTGGAGTTTTCCGCTCCCGGGGGGTGACCCAAAGTCACCAGCTTTGCCGGTGGGGACCTGTCATTTGGATAGTGGTTTATCCTTGTGGAGTTTTGCACTCCCTGCTGTCTTCAGGCAACCATTTTATAACCACCAGCCGCTTATCCAACTGTGGAGTTTTCGCACTCCCTGCCTCTCGCTGTTTTGTCAGCTTTTGACCTCTCAGCTGATTGAGGCTTATTGCTGTTTTTGAAGGGAGACTTCGCACTCCCAGGAGAGCTACCCTGGTCAGACCTTTTGCTCAAGTGCGTCTTTTCTCGGCTGTAATATCAGAAATCTGCCGCTGTCATTTTAGCCGCCTCTCAGCTGATTGAGCTAGTGCCGGCTTTGGAGTGGAGTTTCGCGCTCCCTACTGCCTGCCGCTTGTCGGCATTTTCATAAAGAGCGTTCTTTATGCTAAATCGGCTGCTCTCTACAGATCGGCTCTTTGCCTAATGATTCTGGGCCGCGTCTCAGCTGTTTTTGATGTGCTGCTGCTCACGCTCTCTGGGTGATAGCTCCGGTCGCCATTTTGGGTTAAAAGCAAGGTGGCATGTTGAGTTTTTATCAGGCCTCCAGTCCTTTGGGACTGTGCTTGCTATACTCCCCTAGCCTTACTGCTTAGTATTTGGACATATTCTGTCCCCTTTAAGCCACGACTATCAGGTCTGGTTACTCTTGAGGTACAGACAATTCTGCACCTGTCACACTCTCATATTTCCCACAAACTACATTTGGCATTTAAATTCCCCTGATAGAGGGCTGCCTTCCTTTCATGGGGTATAATTTTCCATTCTTTGTCTGTTAAGGCCAATCATGCCTAAGGCTCTGGCCAAATCAAAACATGGTTGCCGTACCACAATGCAAGAGCAGTCAGTAGCTTCTAAGCGTGAAAGTTCCACCCACGCACAAGGGGTTGGAGTATCTATGAAACCTCAGTCCGAGGTCTCAGATAAGAGCAAGGAAAGATTTCAATGGAAGTCTGTAGTCAAAGCCAAGGGCAGGGGTCTTGTTTCTTCTGCTACAACCAGGGTTTCTCCAGGGAAACGTACACGTGACCCTTCTCTGACCCCGTATCAGATGTCACTACAAGACTTCCCAGTGTCAGTTGAGTCAGCTGATTTATGGGGATCCCCACCGCAGGTGGTGTGTATCAATACTGCGCTCCCACTGGGTCAGTGGTTCAGCCACCTATAGTTTCCGAGCCTCTACAGAGGCTGGGCCAGCCCGTGACCATGATTCTGCCTCTTTATGTCCAGAGGACCTTCAACGTATGATTGCAGCAGCAGTGCAACAATCTTTGGCCTCTCATTTTTTTCCAACGGCCAGATCAGCTCAGGCAGGTTCGGTCCATTCGCATCATTTGACTTCGCCAGACAGGGTCAATATGGAAGATGCCATCTCACTTGCAGGCTCAGATTCTCCATCAGTCTCCTATGTCAGTAGACACTCTGTGGAGGAAGAGATGGAGTCTCAAGAACCGGAGTTGTCGGAGGATGAGGACCTATCTCCGGATCAACTGGCATTCACGGGCTTGTTTCCACAGGCTCTGTTTAAGTCACTTCTGTTCAAGGCAGTGAATACAGCGCAGCTCAGGATTCCTTTGCAGCCGGAACCTACTTCAGCTCCAGGCTCCTTGAATCCATTGTTTGCCAAACCACCTAAACAGGTGACTGCCATTCTGACGCCACCTCTTTTTCTGGATGTCTTTAGAAAGCAGTGGTCCTCGCCGAGTTCGGCTCTGGTTCCTTCCGCTACTGACAGGAAGAATTTCACTGTATCTTCTGAATTATCTACTCTGCTTCAAGTGCCTTCTATCGACGCACCAGTGGCGGCCTTGCTGACCTCCACCATGGTTCCTGGTGATCCAGAAGAGGGCCTTCAGCCGGAAGAGCGTAGGTCGGAGCAAGTTCTTCAGCAGGCTCATCTCGGGGTGGCCTGGGCCATCAAATCAGCCTCCACCGCTTCATTCTTCAATCGCTCGACTCTCCTGTGGCTTCGCCAGCTACAGGATAAACTCTCCCCTGATGACTCAAGATTAAAGCAGGACTTGAACAAGATTGTAGCTGCAGTGCAGTTCTCTGCAGATGCTACTTTGAATGCGGCCTGCTTTGCAGCTAAATCCTTGGCTTCCTCCATTGCGGCCTGTCGTTTAGTGTGGCTTCGCCATTGGCAGGCTGATGCCAGACATAAATGTGTCTGGCGTCAATCCCCTTTTCGGGCACAAAATGGTTTGGGGAGCCCCTAGAAGCCTTCCTCATGGAAACCAAAGATAAGAGAAAAATATTACCTGCAGTTTTCTGAAGAGGGGACTCCCGTTTTGTTCCTTATGCACCTCGGCCCCAGTTCAGACCACTGGATGGGGGTGTGGGATCTTCCCGTAACACCAGTAATTTTGCCCCCAGACAGAGAGGGTTTCAGGAGAGACCACCCAGAGGGAGGCCTTATGGGTCTAGACAGCCCTTTCGAGGGGGAGGGGATCATTCCATCCATCGTCGCCATTAGTAGTACCAGGGAGCCTCCCATTGGCGGAAGATTGGGCCTCTTCACCAAGGTTTGGGAGCATACTACTTTGGATTGCTTGGTCCGGGCCTCCATTCTATCAGGGCTGGCCATTGAATTCATTTCCACCCCTCCTTTGTCTTTTATTCACTATCCACTGTCTCAGGTTGCCAAGCGTCGAACTCTTATGGAATCGGCTATTAGTCACCTTCTCGCCATTAAGGCTATTCAACGAGTGCCTAGAGATCAAGCTGGACAGTTTTTATTCTCAGGTCTTCTTAGTTCCGAAGTCATCGGGTGGGTGGAGACCTATTCTGGACCTTAAACATTTGAACCGATTTGTAATCTACTGAAGGTTCAAAATGCAATCCTTGTGATCAATCTGGACGGCATACAGAGGGGTGATCTCCTCCGTTCAATAGATCTTATGGAGGCATATCTCCATATCCCCATCGCATTTCTCATAGGAAGTTCCTTCATTTTTGTTATGTTGGAATTCATTACCAGTACAGGGCTTTACCGTTTGGCCTTTCCTCAGCTCCCCATAGCTTCACCAAAATTTTGGCAGCTTTAGCCACTTACCTCAGGCTTTGAGCCATTCATCTCCAGTGTTACCTGGATGACATCCTTATTATGTCTAGTTCCCCTCAGCAGGCCATTTCATATCTCCAACTTACCATTCAGACGCTAACCTTGCACAGCTTCTCAGTTAACATAGAGAAAAGCCATCTGGAACCCTCGACTAGAATTCTCCATTTAGGAACTATGATTGATTCTGTGGAAGGGTTTTTCTCTCCCTAGATCGACAAACCGGGTTGAGATCTCTGGTGAAGAGGGTCTTAAAAGATAGAAGGGCTTCCCCTTTACTACTCTCGAAGCTGCTGGGCAAGATGGTCTCAGCCATATGTATTGTTCCCTGGGCCAGGTTACCCCTTAGAGACCTTCAATGGTTTCTCTTGCCTTTGCAGAAGGCGGGCAGGGGATCTTCTTCGACCAGGATTGTAGTTCCAAGGGAAGTGCTCACATCCCTTCGCTGGTGGTGATCCCCTGTGATTTCCAAAGGCTGCCTGTTCCTGGAGCCTTAATGGGTAATAGTGACCACCGATGCCAGCAAGTTCGGTTGGGGAGCTCACTGCGGGGCGCAAGTCGTTCAGGACACATGGTCCGCCACGGAAACGGCTCGCAGTCTAAATTGGCTGGAACTTCGTGTGATTTCCCTTGCACTTCGAGCTTTTCATCAACTGGTGGCCGGCGCCCATGTGCTGGTGCTCACCAACAACACCTCAGGCAAGACCCATGTGAATCGCCAGGGCGGCACCAGGTCCAGGTCTCTGATGCAGGAAGCCAAACGACTGGGGCTTTGGGCAGAGCACCATCTGGCTTCGTTGAAGGCGGACCATATATCCGGAGAGACGAACGTGACGGCGGACTGGCTGAGCCACCAGAGGATAGATCACGTGGAGTGGAGTCTACATCCTCACCTCTTCCACATGATGGCGGATCGCTTCGGCATGCCACAAGTAAACTTGTTGGCATCCCAGCAGAATGCCAAACTTCCCCGCTTCTTCTCCCATTTCCATCTCAACAGGTGGAAGCTGTGGATGCCCTGCGCTCCCCTTGGCCTCAGGGCCTGCTGTACGCCTTCCCGCCAATTCCCCTCATTCCGAGGGTACTTCAAAAACTTCTGCTAGAACAAGCGGAAATCATTCTTGTAGCACCACATTGGCCGAGAACGTCGTGGTTTGCGGACCTCATGAATTTATCAGTGTCTCCTCCTTGGAGGATTCCGTGTACCCCTGATTGCCTCAGCCAAGGGGCGGTTGTACACCCAGAGCCTCAGTGGCTGCAGATGACTGCTTGGCGCTTGAGCAGGACACTCTGAGGTGGGACCACATCCTGGCCTCAGTGATTCGTACTATCCAGGCATCTCAGTGGTCATTGACAGAACGAATTTATTCAGCCACTTGGCGGTCCTTTTCTTCTTGGTGTGAGCTCCATAGATTCTCCGCTCTTCGAGCTTCTGTGGTACAGGTCCTGATGTTCCTCCAGACTGGGTTGGACAAAGGACTGTCTCCCAACACCTTACGGAGGCAGGTGGCCACTATTTCTTTGATCCTGATGTACAATTCCACTCATTCATTGTCGTACCATCCACTGATTCGTAGATTCCTACAAGGTGCAACAAATCTCTGTCCTCCAGTTCTACATCGTTTTCCCACTTGGGACCTTTCACTGGTGTTGGACTCTCTTACGGGATCTCCATACAAACCGCGAGTTCTGCAAGTCTATGACTTTTATCCAGCAAAGTGTCCTTCCTGGTCGCAATAACTTCGGCGCAGTGCATTTCTGAGATCGCTGCATTGTCTATCAGGGATGATTTGTGTGTGTCCCACGCGGACCATGTAGTCCTCAGGTTGGATCCTAGATTTGTGCCTAAGATTAACTCTCCCTTTCATCATTTGCAGGAGTTGGTTCTTCCCGATTTCTACCTGTGTCCTTCCAATCCATTGGAGAGCCAATTACACACGTTGGATGTCCGGTGGGCTCTTCAGATCTACCTCGAGAGGACTGCTGATATTCGTCGGCAGAATCTTTGTTCATTTCCTTTCTTCCTGCTTCTTTAGGTCACAAAGTGACTTCTTCAACGATTGGTCGTTGGATCCGAGCTACGATTACTGTGACATATGAATGCCGGTCCTTGCAGCTGCCTACTAATGTGACAGCTCATTCTACTAGAAGTGCTGCGACTACAGCTTCCTGGGCCTCTCGGGCTTTGTTACTTGAGATCTGCAGGGCAGCTACTTGGACTTCTCCTTCCCCCTTTGTCAGGCACTATAAGTTAGATAAATTTGCCTCTGAGGAGGCTAACTTTGGGAGGAGAGTCTTACAGGATGTTGATATGCGGGGGGAGTCTTCTGCCCAGACTATTCCCTCCCGTGAGCTGGGACAATCAACTTTGGTATGTCCCACGTCTGGCGGCTGTCTCCACCTTCAATGGAGAAGGGGTGTTGGTGCTACCTGATACACCCCTTCTCGTTGGGTGGAGACAGCAGCCAGCCCCACCCTTTCATCAGTCTGGTCATTAATGTTGTTCTGTTTTCTTCCACACTCAGAGTCTGTCTTCCTCCTTTGACAAAAGCTGGGAGCCCCTAGCAACAGGGTCAGAATTTAACTGATTTGACAGGCTCAGTCTCACATTCTGACCAATGAGCACAACCCATGTCTGGCTGCTTTCTCCACCCAACGAGAAGGGGTGTATCAGGTAGGACCAACACCCAATCTAAGAGAAATAAATGTGGCCACACAACCGTTTGTATGAATTAACTGGGTGCTCTTGAAGAGCACTCGGAGGCTCCAACTGGTCCAGAATGTGGCCGCGTGGGTGATTATGGGGGCGACAAGTGGCACCCATGTAACACCTCTCCTGCGCAAGCTGCACTGGCTCCCGGTGGTCTTCTGGGTGCAATTCAAGGTGTTGGTCACCACCTTTAAAGTGCTCCATGGCTTAGGACCTGGGTATATACGAGATCGCTTTCTGCCTCCAATAGCCTCCCATTGGCCAATATGCTCCCACAGAGAGGGACTCCTCAGGGTGCCGTCAGCCAAACAATGTCAACTGGCAACACCCAGGGGGAGAGCCTTCTCTGTGGGGGCACCTGCCCTCTGGAATGAGCTACCCCTAGAGGTTCGTATGATCCCTGACCTATGTACCTTCCACCGCGCCCTTAAGACTCTTTTGTTCCAACAGGCCGGGCTGGCTTAATATGAATTTTAAATCGGGTGTTTGTTAGGTTTTAACCTTGTGGGCCAAATTTTATATATTCATTTTAAATTGTTTTTAAATTTTGTGAATTTATATGTGTTTTAATATGGCTGTACACCACCCTGAGTCCTTCGGGAGAAGGGCAGTATAGAAGTTTAAACAAGTCAATTCAATTCAGTTCAATTAACAAAAATACATCAACTGGTAAATATACTTGTGGCTACTACCACTGCCCAGAAAAAAAAAACCCATGGCAATAATATTGCCTTGCGCCATCCTTGCAATAATTATATGGAACTGATTGTCTCTCCTTTCCTGAGAGCGGACACATGAACTCTTGAACGTGATATGGTAGTGAACTGTCTATATAGTAGACATGTCCTTCAGATGCTTTGTTTGACAAATACCAATATTTCCAGGAAACACATCTATGTTTGGCTAGGAATGATGGTACTTATAATTCAACTAATACAGAAATCTCCAATTTTGAAGACGGCTTGTCTAGAGAGAACATTGCCTTTCTGTATTTTCCTCCTAGATCCAATATAATGTACACTTGGACAATATCATGTCAAGCTAGTTTTCTTGGAACTTTGTTTTTCCCAAAACAAGGTTTTACATTAGCAATTGTTTCATTTGTTTTTGCAGATGGTTGTTTTTTCTGCCTGAAACATTTCCCTTGATTTTCTTATGAGTTGGATTGTTTAAAAATCATATTGACACATTGCAAGAGTCCCAATCACCTGTACAATTAAAGTTTTACATGACATAATACCACCACTTTCTTCCAGCTAGAAAATGGCTGTATCAAAGAAGCAATTTAAGACGGAACCAGCTCTCTTCCCCGGTCTCTTTTTCTTTGTCATAAAAAGTGCTCTATTCTAGTTTATGAAACACTTCAAGCCAGGGAAAAAAATGAAAATGAATTAAAATGTATATTTCTTAGGCAATACTTCCCATCATGTAAGAATTTTCAGGTAGCCAACTGTTTTGAAATAAAATGCCTTGCAGTTGCTATAGTGATGATAATAAAGTTCCTGTCTCAATTTGTGTGACAGAGTTTCCTAGCTGAGCACTTGAAAAGGTAAGCTAATGTAAATGAAGGCACTGTTCGTTCTCAAAGCAAGCATCCTTGAATTTAGTTCACAATTACAGGACCTCTCCATTGTTGTCAATTGTATTATAAGCACATTATCATAATCTTCTTCAAAGCATCGGTAACAAATTACATATCAGAGACAGCACCATTCTCTTTACAGATTAATGGACATGGACAAAGGATATAGACATTTGTAGCAATAATCAATTCCTAAATTAAAGACTTTTCTCTGTTAGTTCCTTCTTTCTCCTCCGCCCAATCCTCTTCCTGGCTTATTACAAATCTTTATTTTTCTAACAATGCTATGATGAGTGTTATTTTGCTTCCAAGCTACATTGTGATCCGCTCTCATTTTATTTCCACACTGATGCAAACGAAATAGCTTTAAAGCAGACAGCTAACTGTCAAAATGGATGACTCATCAAAGCAGTGTCAAAGATAAAGCAGTATTGCCTTCGATATACGTTCTCTTACAGAAATAAATTTTGTAAAAAAAACATAATTTACGTTAAACCATTTGTGATGCCAGTGTCACTTCCATTATAACTGCTTTTTTTAAAAAAATGCAAAATACCTGACAATGCCAGAACATCATTAAGTACAATTTCAGATAAATAAAATCAACAGAAATAATAAGGATGACACAAAGAGATGAATCCAATAATGATGAAAACAACTCCGTTTTGTGATGTGTATCTAATACCCACTTCTTTAGCAACTAAGGTATAAGTAAAAATGAGTATATCTTTCTCTTCTGTTAGTTTGACTAATTTCAAAATTTTATTCTGCATTATATATAATAAATCCTTTATTCCTTTTAAAGTAGGAAATTTTGTAGAATTCAAAACTGAGGCATGAGGTACATTTGCTTCTTCCCACTATATTTGCCATGCAAAACACCACCACCAAAACTACAGTATACAGATATAAGGAGATATAAGCATTAGGTAAAGATAAGTATTTGCATTAAGCATATATAAAATATTAACACACACACATACACACAGAGTGTAGTGGTTAAAATACCAGCCTAGAAACTGGGAGAGTGTGTCCTGCCTTAGGCACAACAGCAACTGGGCAATCTTGGGCCAGTTACTCTCTTTCAGCCCTAGGAAGCAGGGGGTGGCAAATTAGTTCCATAATCTTGCCAAGAAAACTGCAGGGATTAGTATAGGCAATTACCAGGAGTCAAAAAAAAATGGCCCAATGGCTAACAGAAGGAAGAAAAGATATAATCATACTGAACAAACAGAAGACTATGGCAACTAAAATATGGACTGTGCAAAATTTAAACACAAAAGGCAAAGCACAAAGTAGATAACCTTTGATGCACCAGTTCCAATAACCCAAAATGAAGTAATTCCAAATTCCAAAAATTTGGAAATATGGAAACATCTATAATGTCCCCCAGCAGTGTGTCTGACAGGTGACTAATTTTGTATGCATTCTATACATTTTAAAAGCCATGAATTCTTTCCTCCTGGAACTCAATTGCATGATCAGGAAATTTCAACAGGAAATAGTTTTATTTATTTTTAAAAAAATTCTTTACAGTAATTAAAATATAAAGTTCAATGATAGTTCATGTCTGAATTGTAAGGGCACAAGCACCATGTTTAAAACATGTCAACTAACGGGGATAGATCAAACAAATTAATGAAAGTGTCTGCCAGAGTTAATGGCCACAATGTCAGTATGCTTTTAATTAATACCTTCCAAGGTTTTTTGGTTTTTTTTTTTTTTTAAAAAAGCTCTTTTGGAGCCGAAGTCATTACAATTTAGTGCTGTGCTAATGAAAAAAAACAAACCCAGTTATGTCAATTTTTCCCTAGCATAGGTAATCCTTTTGTACAATTTTAGTAATGGCATATGTTCTTTGGTCAAATGTGTGAAGTCTTAATTTGACCAATGACATTCAGGTCATGAGTACACATATGGTGTGCCATACTGGTTCAATTAACCATCCATCAATTTAATTGCATAATATATCAATCCCTGTATTTCTTTGCTATTTATAATAGCATGATGCATGCAAATATATAAAGAACAGAAACAATGGCTCATGTTTGTTTATCTGAGAAACAATAATATAATTTATGATGCTTACTTTACTCTTTATTCCCAGCAAAAAATGAAATGACAGTCAAACTGATCAGAGACTGCTAGTTCTTTAAATGATAATAAGCAAGCGTAGGTGGAAAGCCATCTTACAAGAAAATTACAGTGCTTCAATGGATTCTAATCACATTAATGTAGAGATAAGAGGGAAAGATTGTGTATTATTTAAACATTATATAAATTCTAAAGAAAGTTAACATGCTGCAAAGTTGTAAGTAGTGGCATTGTGAGATTGGTAATTTGACTTTAAAGCAATCATTCTGAATGATACTTCACAAAGATCTTAGCATGGTGACATATCTGCATAGGAAAAGATCCCTGGTTCACAAATTGCATGTGATTAAATTCAGTTGCATGTAATAGTGTGACAGATTTCAGACAACCATTGAATTCAGATATCTCTACATGCTGAGAAATGAACACAGGTGTAAGGTCTCTCCAATCTTCCCAAGAAAGCAGGACTCTTGAAACTGCAATTGTTCCAAAAGGAACTTTTATTGGAAGGTTTGTGATAACAAGAGATCTAGGCAAGAACTGAAGCTTCTCACTTAAAACCAGCTAGTTTTTTTAAAAATTTGATTTATATGCCGCCCTTCTCCAGAGACTCAGGGTGGCTTACAATGCGTTAAGCAATAGCCTTCATACTTTTGTATATTTATACAAAGTCAGCTTATTGCCCCCACAAACTGGGTCTAAAGCAATGCTAACCAAACCCCTACCATACTACATCATTGCAGGGAAATAGAAACAGAGACTTCATCTAGAGATTAACACAGTAATACAAGAAACAGAAACTTCATATACAGAGCACTCCATTCCTCCTCACACCTTCCTCCCACCAAAATGCCAGCTTCCCTGTAGAAATATCTGGGACCTGACAACAGGTTTCTTACACAGCTGAAGATGTCCATTTATCTCATGGAAAAGAACAGGTCAAATGATATATTAGTGAAGATGGTCTCTTTTTCTCCAAGACTATGTGGAAAATCTTGGGTTGACAGCAGTTTGGAAAACCTGCACCTGGAGAAGGTGAAAGAAGCATTGTTATTTGAATGTATGCCTTTAAATCAAAAGTTATACAGCCGTGGTAAGTAAATTTCAAGCTTTGGGCTCAAACAGAAGCTTATTCTTTAGCATATTTGTTTTTCAATCCCTATATTAAAATATGACTAAAAAGGTGCAATGATGAGCAAGATGATTTTATGCATTATTTTCCCCATATAAAACTATTTGTAACCCTTCTCACCATGGCCTTCATTTGACAGTTCTCTGGGTATAACAACCAGTGCACAAAATCACAAACTGTCAGCCACAGGCCATAACATTATTGCAAGATTCTTTCTCTTACATGAACCAGTTCCACATAGCTGATATCGTTCCCTTTCTGCAGTTCCTTTGGGGATAAAAATCATTCTGGTGTGATTTGTCTTTACCTACCTGCGGTTGTTGCCTAGAATCAGATCTTCCCTTTATTTTCTTTCAATAGAAGAACACCCAGCACTGGATATCTTCCTTCTTAGCACTGCTTATTCATCCAGAACATACCAAAGTTGTCTTTTCGTTATCAGTAGCCCAATGGAAAAATGTGACTTATTTGTGCAATTAAAATCTCTAAAATATCATTGTTTCTTCTCTTTATTATACTGTCTTGATATTTAATTATATCATATTGAATGTTTATTCTTAATATTTCAATCTCTATATTTATGTCTATCTGTCATGTCATTATTCAATCTCAGAAGAAAAACAGTATCATCTTGGCAAAACCTAAACAAATATTGGAATAAAACATTGAAAAGTGTGTGTGGGAGTGTATCACTTCCTCATCACTTTATTAAGTCTAGAATTGGGCAAAATATTTGTTTGCTTTTGTCTTTGAAAGAGTTTTATCAAGGTAACACATAACATATAAAGGTCTCAATAATTTTTAAAATAGCAGTTCAAATACTAAATACACAAAATTAAAAGCATTAGCAGAAGGTTGAGCAAAAGGCTGATTGCACTGTGTAAATTAAAATTGTAAAGATAAAAGCTTCTCATGCCAGTCCTGTTTGACTTAGGGGATGGTGCTTATCTCCAATCCGTAGCTGAAAAGCCAACGTTGTCCAAAACACTTCCATGGTCATGTGGAAGGCCTGACTATATGCCATAGGTGTGCAGAATGATGTTACCTTTCCACTGAAGTGGTACCTACACTGAAGTGGTACCTATTTATGTTATAACATAACATAATGCTCCTATGCCATAGGTATAGGTACCATAGTACCATAGGAGCAGGGGTGAAATGTAAAAATGTTTGCTGCCGGTTCTGTGGATGTAGCTTGATGGGCGTGGCTTGGTGGTCATGTGACCGGGTGGGCATGGCCAACTTGACGTCACTCACTGTTAGATCCAGGAGCTGCACATTTTGAAGCACATTCTGCTCTTCTGAAGCCCCTAACATTTTGAGTTTCCCTCCACCACCCAAGCGAACATTGGAGGCTTCTCTTGCAGAAGCAGAATCCAGGTACAGAAATGGAAAAAACGAGGTGGGGGAATGGGAGGAGAAGGTGTAATTAGCAGAATTCAGGCACAGAAATGGAAAAACGGGGGGGGGGGAGGAATGGGGAGAAGAAGGTGTAATTAGCAGAATTCAGGCACAGAAATGGAAGAACACCAGTTTGGTGGCGATCTAGGGAAACGTCTTCTAGCTCTTCAAGATTGACTTTAAGCCGACAGCAAAAGTAGTGGTGGTGGGGGCAAACGTGTGTGTGTGTGTGTCCCTCTCTCCGCAAGGACTTGGAGGCAGACACTGCCCTTCTGAGGAAAAGAGGAGGCGGCAAAGCCTTGGCTGTCACCTGGGAGCAGAGGACCGTGGAGGGAGACACACACATATGCACACGTACACATACACATGCCCCATCATCTCTGCTGCTGCTACTTTTGTTGTTGGCTTCTCGGTGCTCTTAAAGTTGATCTTGAAGAGTTGGAAGATGTTTCCTTAGATCGCTGATGCTCCAAACAATTAGTTTGGCAGCATGGAAGGCAGGCATGCTGGGAAGGGAGTAAGCTGCTAGCTACCTTCCCCGCAGCCCTGCCATGCTTGCCTGCCTTCCATGTGGCTTTCCACTTGCCTGCCTTCGCAAGCTGGCCACAGGAAGGCCGCATGGAAGGCAGGGAAGCATGGCAGGGCTGCAGGCCGTGGTCTGGTTCAGGGGCGTGGCCAGCCAGCAATTGCTACTGGTATGGCGAACCAGCCTCAATCTCCACTACCGGTCCTCACAAACTGGTCTGAACTGGTAGCATTTCACCCCTGCTTGGGAGAATATAAACATCTGTCTGGACCTAGAAAGGTGGCAAAAGTAAATGCCATGTGGTCCTCTTTAAGAGGATATTTCAAGACTGGGGGTCTACATCCGAGAAGACCAGCCCACAGAGAACTATTTCTTATACCTCAGTTAGGAGTGGCACACAGAGCAAAGTCTCTGAAAATAAACTGAGGGTTTAGGTCAGATCTTGTGACAAAAAAATCTTTATTTATTTATTTATTTATTTATTTATTTATTTATTTATTTGTCAACAAGTACAAAGAAACAAGTAACAGTATAGACATAGACATGGACACATGAAAAAAAATTGGCACAAATAAAAAAATATAAATAGGCAAAACATAGCCATAAACACATAGAATGATTACATATAACTGGGGACAGTAGGACAGGGATGGTAGGCACGCTGGTGCGCTTATGCACACCCCCTTAGGGACCTCTTAAGAAACATGAAAGGTCCATGGTAGATAGTTTAAGGTAAAATGTATGGGGATTAGCGAGACTAACAACAGGATCAGGTAGAGTGTTCCAGACATTTACTACTCTATTGCAGTGAAGATTAGAGCGAATTACATTGAGTTTGAATCTATTGATAGCCCTTAACTAATCTATTTCATAAGCTTTATAAGCTCTGATCACAATTGTTATATCTTTACAGCAGTATCTTGTAGGATGTCTGTATTATTGCATATGGGTAACAAAATTAAAGAGGATATCTATCATAAGGTCATGTAACCTACAGGAGAGAGAATCATATTAATGCAAATGCAATTATACATACAGCAGATGGGAGGCATAAAAATTGAATGAATGAATGAATGAATGAATGAATGAGACAAGTGTTTGGTACAGAAGACTAATTCCACTTTGTCAAAAAAAAAAAATGAGGACAGAGGGCATCTATATGATATTCTCTTGGTGGAACATTTGTCCATATTAGTCTGTTTTAAGATTAAGAAAAGATGTTTATGGAGATTCCTAGTCATCCAGATCATGGTTCTCCCAAAGGTGCTTTTGCAAGAGACAACGGGACTTTCTTTGTTTTTCCTTTAAGTCATTTCACTTATGATTCAAGAAGCTTCTTGGATCACAAATGAAACGTCTTCAAGGAAAAACAAAGAAAGTCCGGTTGCTTTTTGGGGCATTCAGAAGAGATTTTTATACTTTTTTTTTTTGGGGGGGGGGGGGTTAACATTGCAAAAATGGATTACCCTTTGGTTTGGTAAATATAAAGGGTGCCATTCAAATACACAGTATTTGAATATGTCTTAATTTTTCTTAATCTTAATTTTCTTATTAATAATAAAAAAGGGATCTACACATATGATGGACTAACATCTGTAGAATGCCTCCATGCACTAAACATATAACTGTGCAGAACCAAATGTGAAGAGCTGAATATCACAGACAACCAGAGACAATATTTGATCCAAAGTTCCATTGCTCATGTGTCTGGAGGAAAAAGAACATTCTTATTACCAGTTCAGAGAATGAAGTTATGAGTTCTAAATGGTAAATAAGTGTCAAAACCACAATGTGTTTGATAGGCATCTGCAGCTAGATGCTATTGCATAAGAATGCATAAGGAGCAGTTGCACTGTCAGTTGCCACTTTCGTCCTTCGTTCCTTTTCTGTGGACACCAATGTTGCTTTATGTGCTGAAGCTTTAGTCACATATTTGATTGTTTATGGTGGAGTGCTACTTTCCCAGATTATGTTTAGTATAAGCAGGTGAATTTTCATAAATGTTTCCAAATAATTTAAAAGTATTGGTACAGGTTTTTTTGAGTGGCTGAATAGATTTGGTGGGCCAATATTACCTTTACAACCTTAATTTCATGCCAGTTTTATACTGCTTTATTTAGCGTACATCTCTCATTAACAGTAGATGATACAGATAATATGTATCTTTTCTTTTATGTACACTGAGAGCGAATGCACCAAGACAAATTCCTTGTGTGTCCAATCACACTCGGTCAATAAAAAAATTCTATTCTATTCTATTCTATTCTATTCTATTCTATTCTATTCTATTCTATTCTATTCTATTCTATTCTACAGGATAGCAAGCACAATGACTTGAGGGAACTGACCTAATCATAAGAAATCCTGGCCTAACAGCATTATTGTGCAGTTCTTGGCATAAATATACATTAAAATATATATTTTATAACAATAATATTTGAGAATATGCATTAACAACAAAGTATGGAGACTTGGTCACAAAAATATCTATTTATTCGATAAAATCATATATTAAATAATTTTTATCCAGAAATAAAATTTCTGAACTGATTTTTTAAAATCATAGCTTTAATATGGAAATGGAAAAAATGGGCTACTGTTTGAATAACTGGCACCTGCTGGATAGAAATTGATTTATCTCTGCTACAGAGACTGTTTAACAGAACTCAGTTGTGGTTTCTATTGCCAAAGCAGATCAAAAGACTCCTTCTCTCTAAAAAGTTGTGGCTTTCCTTCCTTGTTCTAGAAGAAGCTTTAATGCACCAAGGAATCATTAAAAATCAATAGTGCACTTATGAAACAAAACTCCATGAGATTTAGATTTATTCCATGCAATACCTAATTAGACATGGAAATGTATCTTAAGTAACACCGTAAGTCAGGTCTAAACATTTGGGTGTTGAGAAATCCAAATCCAAAGTTTGTTTCACTATCCATTTTGTTCCATCTTTTTGAATCCAGCACTTTTTCCCGAGGATCTTTTGAAGTACTGTTTTTCCCCTGAAACCATATTGCCTGACAACGACTTCTTCAGTTTTAACCACAATAATACACGGGCAAACAAGGTAAACCGCTTCAAACTTGATTGCAAGAAATACGATTTCAGCAACAGAGTGGTCAACGCCTGGAATGCTCAACCCAACTCCGTTGTTACAGCCTCAAACCCTCACAGTTTCAACTTCAAACTGTTTACCGTGGACCATACACCCTTCTTAAGAGGTCTATAAAGGGGATGTGCATAAGCACACCAATGTGCTTACCATCCCTGTCTTACTGTCCCCTTTTATTTATATTTACTTCGTTTATGTTCATACCTATACTTGTCATCTTGTACCTGTTTGACAACACACACACACACACACACACACACACACACACACACACACAGGGCTGCAGAACAACTTAGTTTACGTAGGTAAAACCTGGCTAGAAAGAATATGCATATATATATATAAAAATTAAATGGGTGTGATGCTTAATTTTATTTAATGTTCCAGATGGGTGAAAGATCTCTTGCTGCTTCTGAAAATCCAGAACATTAATTATATCACTGAGCTATTGATGAGAGTTTTGTTTTCCCTCAAATGGGTCAGGAATCTTTTTCTGGTTGTTGTTGAAAACTTTCAAAAACTTAATAAGCTAAAGAATAGAGCCAAGTCTGGCAGGATTTTTTAAAAATCTTTCCTTCAGTGCTTCTGTATTGACCATGTAACACAATCATATCAACAAAGGATATCAGGACATCCTAGCAGAATATATTTTATATCCTTGTCAGAATATGTCCAACAATCCTCAGCAGGGCCAATGAGGTACTGATGTCCTTATGGACCCTATGGAAATAAAGCATAGTTTAAGCAAAACTAATTGTATTGGACCCTTTGTTTTGTCTTTTACTGAAAAGTTGAGTTCCAAGTAATAGAACAACAGCATTTATCAACCTACAAATTACAGATATATTAAGTCATCTTACGTCATATTCTAAGAATGTTTAGCTATATTATTCAGTCCACCAACAATTATTTCCAGTTCTCTAAAGCCGTGGTGGCGCAGTGGTTAGAATGCAGTACTGCAGACTACTTCTGCTGGCTGCCTGCTGCCTGCAATTTGGCAGTTCAGATCTCACCAGGCTCAAGGTTGATTCAGCCTTCCATCCTTTGGAGTCGGTAAAATGAGGACCCAGATCGTTGGGGGCAATATGTTGACTCTGTAAACCACTTAGAGCAGTGTTTCTCAATCTGGGAGTTGAAGTCCACAAGTCTTAAACTCACTGAGATTGAAAAACACCGATTTAGAGAGTGCTATAAAGGTCTAAGTGCTATTGCTATTGCTATCTTTTCTGTAAAGCTTATTTCTTTTTTTTTATTTAAGAAGTTTTACAAATACATTTTCTCCCCAGTTTCCCACCCCCCCAAGCCCCGCATACCCTCCCTAACCCTCCCCCTTTCCCCCCAGGACTTCCACAAAATAAAATCCTAATCGAAAAATACATTTTATAAAACTTAAACCCCTCCACCCACTATATGCTATTTATAACTTCATAAAACTCAATTAATCTGTCCCTACATAATACATTCATTGAGCTAAAAGCTATCCGATATTTCCTAGTTTGGTATTTATTCTGCACATAATCTATCCACTTTTTCCACTCCCATACATAAGTCTCTTGAGTTCGATCTTTTAAATATGCTGAAATCTTCGCCATCTCTGCAAAACTGGCCATCTTCAAAGACCATTCTTCAATAGTGGGCGTAGCTTCATTTTTCCAATATTGATCTATCAGTAATTTCGCTGCTGTCACCATATACAATATCAGCTTTGTTTCACCCAATGTGAAACCCTTAAAAACAATTGTGGAGAAAACTGAAGTTTTTTCTACAAAACATTTTGCATAACCCACCAAATTTTTATCCAAAAAGCTTTCACTTTCTTACAAGTCCACCACATATGATAATATGTGGCATCTAAACAATCACATATCTAGCATTTTGGTTGAACATTAGAATAAATACACGATAATTTCTTAGGATCTAAATGCCACCTATAAAACATTTTATAAAAATTTTCCCTCAAATTCTGTGACTGTGTAAATTTAACATTCTGGACCCATATTTTTTCCCATGTTTCCAACATCACTAGTTCTGCAAAATTTTGTGCCCACTTTATCATACAATTCATTTTCCGAGTCCCTTTCTAGCAAAACATTATAAACCCTCTTAATATGCATTGGACCTTTCTCTTTTATATGTGTAACCAATTCTTCTTCATTCATCATTATACCAGTTTTTTTATCTTCTTTCCATCTCAGTTGAAGTTGATTATACTGTAGCCAAATTAAATTAATCCCTTCTTCCAACAGCATTTCTAATGTCTTTAATTGCCATCTGCCCCCATCCATAAAAATAACTTCTTTGTATAACCCCCCCCCCCGAGTGAAATTATATTTGTATTCCACATGATATGACCAAGATCCAGCCATAACAGTATTTTATAATCCCATTTGAATCGGTGCTTCTTCCAAACTCTCATCAAGGAGTTCCTAAGTATGTGGCTTTTGAATACTTTATCCACTTTATTCTCATAAAATAAATATGCATGCCAACCAAATTCAAGATCATAACTTTCTATATTCAATATTCCAGTCTTTATCCTTCCAAACCAGTCACTTGCTTGCGTCAAAGCTGCTGCTTCATAGTACAATTGTAGATTTGGAAGTTTAAGGCCTCCCCTTTCTGGAACATCTTGCATAATTTTCAGTTTGACGCTCGGCTTTTTCTCATTCCAAACAAACGTATTCAATCCATTTTGCCATTCTCTCAATTGCTTATCACTTTTAAGCACCGGAATCATTTGAAACAAAAAAAGAAATCTAGGCAAAACATTCATCTTGACTGCTGCTATCCTTCCAAGCAACGACAGCTGCAGTTTTTTCCAAGTCTCCATTTCCTTTTGTACCTCTCGCCACAACACCTCATAATTATTTTGAAATAATTTTATATTTGAATCTGCAACTTGAACTCCTAAATATTTAACTTTTGATACTATTTCAAAGCCTGCCTTGCTTTCAAGTTCCTGCTTCCGATCTTGTGTCATATTTTTAACAATCATCTTAGTCTTTTTCTGGTTCAGTCTAAATCCTGATATCATACCATATTCTTTTATAATGTCTTTCATCTGGATTATTGATTCCATCGGCTGTGTTAGGGTAACAACCAGATCATCTGCAAATGCCCTGGTCCTGTAATCCTCATGCCTAATAGCTATGCCATATAATGAGTTTGAGTCCCGTATTGTATTCAACAAGACTTCTAATGTTAGAATAAATAACAATGGGGATAGCGGACAACCTTGTCTTGTTCCTTTTTCAATACTAAAATTTGTAGTCAGACTTCCATTAATAATAATTTGTGCCGTTTGCTGTTGATAAATTCCTGAAACCGCCTGTATAAACTGATCCCCAAAGTCCATTTTTCTCAGAGTCTTTAATAGAAAGTTCCAATCCACTCTATCAAAGGCCTTCTCCGCATCCAAGAAAACCAGCACTGCAGGGATCTGTTTATTCTTCTCAAGATAGTCCAATAAGTTTATTATTTGCCTTACATTATCCTTCATGTATCTGCCTTCTATAAATTCTGCTTGGTCATGATGAATCACCTCTTGAATAACTGGCATTAACCTGTTGGCTAATACTTTTGCAAAAATTTTATAATCATTGTTCAGAAGAGATATTGGTCTATAATTCTCAGGTTTTTTAAGACCTGCTTGCTCTTTCGGTATCAGTGAAATATAAGCTGCTTTCCATGAAGGAGGTATTTTACCCCCTTGTTGTATACTACAAAATAAGTCTTTAAGATGTTCAATCATTTTTGCTTGTAAAGTTTTATAGTACACCGCAGTTAAACCATCAATTCCTGGTGCTTTGGCTGTTTTCAATTGTTTAATTGCGGCAATAATCTCCTCAGCTATAATCGGTTGACTCATTCTTTCCTTTTGATCACTAGAAATTTTTATAACTCTTTTTTCTTCTAAATATTTATCTATAAGTCCAGTCTTTATATCGTCTTTAGCATACAATTTAGTATAATAATCTAAAAAGGCTTCTTTTATTAATTTTTGTTGAAAAATTTCCTTCCCTCCAATGTCAATACTACCAATAACCCATGTGCTCTGATGCTTCCTCAATGTGTAAGCCAACCATCTGCCCGGTTTATTAGCATTGCAAAAATGTATTATGTTTCGCAAATTGTAAGTTAATTGCTGTTTGCTCCGCCATAAGCATATGGAATTGATCTTTCAAAAGTTTTATGGCTCCTCGTATTCTTTCATCTGTTGGGTTCTTTATAAGTAACTGTTCTTTCTTCTTTATCTCTGCTTCCATTTCCAATCTTTTCTTTTGTCGATTTAATCTATGTTTAGAGTTCATATGAATGAGTACCCCCCTCATATATGCCTTACTCGCATCCCACACAATTTCAATAGGGGTACCCTTATTCAAATTCATTTCAAAAAATTCTTTCATTTGCTTTTTAAGTTCATTTACATTTTTTTCGTATCTAAACAAATTTTCATTTACTCTCCATGATCTTCTCTCAATCTTTCCCATTTCAATTTCTATCCATATCGGGCTATGGTTGGTTAGAGTCCTTGGGAAAATCTTTGCTTTTTTTTTTTTGTTTTTGCAAGTAAATCAGATGATAATAAGGTAAAATCAATCCTGGATAAGGATCTGTGCCTATCTGAGAAAAAAGTAAAGTCCAAATCTTTTGGGTTATGTATTCTCCAAATATCTTTTAATTCCAAATCTTCTTTCATATCAAAAAAAAAGTCTGTGGCAATCTAATCCTTGACTTTGCCATACTCTTTTTATCTATTTTGGGATCAATTACTCCATTCCAATCTCCCATAATTAAAATAGATCTGTAGTCCCATTGTAGTATTTTAGAATACAATGTTTTATAAAAATTTTCTTGTTGTTGGTTAGGAGCATAAATTCCAATCACCAAAATTGGACCATTTTCTGTATAAAGTTCAATTGCTATAAACCTCCCAGAATCATCTGCTTCTATAATTTTAAATGACAGTCTTTTATTTATGTAAATCACTACTCCATTCTTTTTTTCCAAATTAGAAGCTATAAATTGTGCTCCTAATCTAGAATTTATTAAATATTTTTGATCTTGTGTTCGAATATGAGTTTCTTGTAAGCAAATAATATCATTATTAAACTTTCAAATAATGAAATAATTTTCTCCTCTTCTGTGGTGAGTTTAGTCCATTCACGTTCCAAGATAAAAACTTAATTGTCATCTGGGACATCTTGAAGCGATAGGAACATTTGCTGAAGATTTTCTTCCAGGTTGGTAGTTTTCGGCTTAGCTCCCCCCATGGCTTCACGGGCTTGTATACCCTTAGCTCCCTTCTTGTCTTGTTGTGGCTTGGACCTCTCCTGTTGTTGTTTTTCTTTATATTGCTTATAAACTGCTCGAGTTATACGCTGTTCTTTAGCTTCAGACATCCAGACCAGGTCCAAAGCCACTTCTCTTGTATTTGTGGGTACTCCAGATACAGTTTCCAGAGAAAGATCTAACAAAGGCTCATCTAAAAAAACCCCTGTAGCTCCCTGCATTTCCATTGCCTTCCGCTCCATCTGTTTACACTGCTCCTTAGTCTCTTGTTCAAACTGCTTCTCCTTATCACTCTCTCCTTTATCTCCAACACTGAAGATGTACGTGGGGATGTTGTGCCTGTTTTTTTAAAAACTGTAGAATAAAATTCTTCCGCTTTGTCAACTGTATTCAAGCTATACCTTTCTCCTTCATACTTCAATATTATGCCAGTTGGGGCATCCCATCTGAATGGAATTTGCTGTTTCTTTAGTTCAGACACTAAAAATCCAAAGTCCTTTCTATCTTTTAACATCTTGGGTGGCAGCTCTTTATAAACTCCAATTTCTCTTCCGTCCACTTGCACAGTAGAAACAAAGGACATTTGCAAAATATCATTTCTTATTCTTCTATCTGTGAAATATATCACCACATTTCTAGGCAATTGTCTTTGTTTAGCCACCCAAGAATTCACTCTGTAAGCTTTGTCCATCTTACAAAAAATCTCTTCAGGACTAGTCTTTAACATCACAGCTAAGGCATCAGCACAAATCCTTCTCAGGTCTTCTCTAATATCCTCTCTTATTTCTCTAAGTCTTATAGCAAATTCCATAGACCTAAATTGTATCATTGTCAGCTCATTTTCAATCCTTTGCATTTTATTATCAACATTAAAAATTTTATGGTCTGCCTCCTTCATTTTAACATCCATTTCAGATTTATATTCCTCTACTTTTTTATCAGTTTGCACAACTGCAGCTGAGAGACCAGTCACCACTGTCATTAACTTTTTAGTCACCTTGTCATATTTTTCTTGAACCACCTCTTTGATTTCTTTAATCTCCTGTTTAATTTCCTGTTGGGATTTTTTAAACTTCTCATCCATATTTTCATCTTGCCTCATCAAAGCCTGGGCAATAAACTCTTTCAAACTTTCAAGATTAATCTCCTTTTTCTGGCTCTGCTGACTAGAAGGCTGTTGTTGCGGCTTATGCATGGGGGATTCCCCCCTGCCGCCTTCGTATCTTGCTTAGGCTGCTGCTTAGAAGCCATTCTGCCACGTAGCCTAACTTTTTCAAAGAAGGAGGTCTTCTCCCCCACTTCTTCCTCCACAAAATCCTCTAAAAAATTCCCCCAGGTATGGTCAAATTAGAAATCAGAGTCAAGCTTGCTTTTTTTTTTTTAAAGAAAAAGTTTTTTTCTTTTCTCTTCAGTTGTTGCAAGCAGTGAGACTTTGTAGCGTATTAAAGTAACTATGCAAATCCACTTTCGCTTTCAGCATTCCCCTGCGCTGAAGCCAGGCGCCATTTTCAGGAAACTTTCTATCTCTCACTTAAGTTTAATCACAGGGCTAGCACAGCACAGAACAAATACTTGCGGTTTTGAGGTTCAAGTCCCGGTTTCACCCTGTTCAATTAGGAAGTTTTCTTTATTTTCACTTGTAAGGATGGTCACGCCATCTAGTTCTACAAGGTAGAATCATCCCCGAGGTCCAGAGCTTCGGTAAGCTGTAGAGGGAGCCTCACCTGTTTCCTCCCCCAGAAGCAAAAGAAAGCAATATGGGGGCTTCACAGGGGCTCAACCTAATCTCGCCGGCTCTCCTCACAATTCCTCTTGGATTTGGAGTTTTCCAAGCCGCTTCTCCCTCTCGAAGCGGCTCTTTACAGACGGCGGTCTAAAAAAAAGACCATCTGGCGACGACGAAGACCAAACCGGAAGTCCTGTAAAGCTTATTTCTAATGATAACTTTCAGGGCTAAACCAAACAATTCATAATGCTTTCAGGATCATCCACTTTGCCTCCCAACACCAAGCAGTTTAGCAGTGCCATTTTTAATTATGTAGAATGTTTTGGAATAATATGAGATCAGAGCTATGATGAGAAATTTAAAATATCAAGTGGAAATATTCCTGAAGGCTTATAACACTCCTCATTGTGCTGCTCTTGTTTACATATGTAGGAAGAGTCATCCTGACATTTTTCTAAGGGCAATCAAGGTATTGTAGGCTTTGCAGAGTTTCCTCATCTGAAATTCATAGAACAGCCAATAGTCCCATTATACAAAGTTGGTTGCTGTTTACAATTCATTGCAAATATAAGTATATATGTCAGAAACAGAAGAATGGTGAATCAACACAGATTAATTTGAAAAACTACCTGGTGGATAACCTCCTAAATTTTATTATATCTTTTACTTTCCAGTAATTACTTCTTTCATCACTATTAAATATTTTTCATTTTGTCATGAATTTATGAAAAGAACATTTATTCTTCACAGCACTCCCTTTTTTATAATCTTTTACATTGAATTTATAAATTGCTCTCATTAGTGAGTTTTTATGGAAAGCAATTTTTTGGGGAAAAATGATCAGGGAAACCACAATACTTTAACATGGATGACAACAAACCAGCCAATGCATGATGCAGCCCTTTCATTAACAGGCTGTTTATAAATTAAAATGGCTCGGTATTGGGTGAGTTATTTTTTTATACTCAATTTTTCAAAAGCCCTTCTGTTTTCCTAAATTGTTCTTTGGTAGTTTAACATTCTACTTTTCTTAAACATGTATCTTTGCCTTCTTATCTATATATGTTCTTCTTTTTGTTTTCTGCTCCTATTAACAAGTGCTTATTTCCAGTTTTTCCGTCTGCTTTGCCTGGGAAAATTATTTCAACTCTCAGTTCTGGGACTTTTGTTAGCTTTTCATTTTAGCTAACTTTAGAAAGTAGAGATTTGTCAATATCTCTCTCTCTCTCTCTCTCTCTCTCTCTCTCTCTCTCTCTCTCTCTCTCTCTCTCTCTCTCTCTCTCTCTCTCTCTCTCTCCTGTTGTCTTCTGCCTGTTCTTCTGTCTCTCTAGGGTCTTCAGCTGCTGGATTACTGAACAAGAGCAGATCTCTTTCTGGGAATCTTCTATTTTTCCTTTCATGCTTTGATTCTTGTTTTGCTTAACACCATATATATCCTACTGCTTTATCTTCTGATGGACAACACTTTCAACTCTACAACAAACCTTAGCTTTCATTTCTCCAAACTATCACTAAAAATCTCCTAATAAGATTTTTATTTAAACCTTCTCAGCTCTGCCTCTCCCCTCTAGAAAGCAAAGTGTCAAATGCAGTTTAGAGCCAATGTGGCCAGAATGACCTCCTGTGACTTCTGACAATCTGATGTGCTTACACAGAATCTCCGTGTAATTATTTGACATTTATAGTATTTCTTACTGATATTATTAATTTCTACATAGACTCCCAATGTCCACTTACAAAGCATATTAATTAATAAGGACATTTTTGCTTCTTTGAGCAACAGTGATTTCAGACTCTATCATCTATCTATCTATCTATCTATCTATCTATCTATCTATCTATCTATCTATCTATCTATCTATCATCTCTACATCTATCTATCCTATCTGTTTTGACAATACAACAAAAGTTAATAAATTATATGTTCAATGCTGTATTTCCTCTTATTGGCTGGCTAACTTGCTATATAACATGAAATGAAAGGCCTTAATTATTAATTAATTTGCAGCCCTAGTCTCCAGCACTCTACAGAAATTTCAATTTGCAAGGTTTGCAGTTTTCTAAATTAAGAATTTACTGCTTTGCCCAGGTAGACCTGCCTTTTCAATTGATGAGAGATGGGACAGCTTCTCTCAGTCTCAAAAGTTTAGTTAGTTTAGTTTATTTGATTTGTATACCACCCTACTCCCGAAGGACTCAGGGCGGTGAACAGCCACAGGATAAAAACACATAAATACAAAATTTAAAACTGAATAAAACCGAATTAAACAATTTGGCCGAAGACAGATTTAAAACACCCCGATAAATTAAGAACGAATTAAAATGTGCGTTTTAAAAAGAGGGAAAAATTAGGCCAGGCCAGCCTGATGGAATAAAAAAGTCTTGAGAGAGCGGCGGAAGGTGCGTAGATCCGGATTTACGCACCTATGTATATGTTCCAGTATCTAAATTAGATTAGTTCTCTGGATTAGAACTTTTTTTAAAATATTTGCTATCCATTTTCCAATGCTTAGCTTTGAGCAGATATGTCAGAGAAACTCAGGCAATGCTTTTCTTTTTATACTTATCCTTTATTTTCATAGATTTGGCTATAAGGATATAAAAAGTATTAATGAAGTTGAAGTGAAAGAAACGTTGAACTGGAAAAAAACTAATCCACTTATGAAAAGGATGAAACCACAATTCAATAACTGAAGACTTAGATAATTTTCATTTTCTCTGGATGGATATTTCCTTGAAGCAATCTTCCAAAACAGGTTTCATATTGTCTAAAATTTACAAACATGTAGTTTTATGTCAGCTGTTACTTTTTTCATAACTATGCTTATTTGAGGCAGATACAGGTTTCAGATTTTACATAATGTGAGTTCATCTAAAAAGCCTTTTTTGCTGGTCACATTGTAATTTAAAGATAACTTTGAAAATATATTGAGGATGAGTTTAAAAAAGCAAAAATAAAGTTGCTGATCAATTGTGATAATTGTAAGTAATAATGATCAGAAAGTCACCTCATTATCACTGGCTGACTATTTGATATGGATTTGACCCCAGGCAATGCCTGAAGCATTGTTTATTTAAAAGGCCAGAAAACTATAGAATCATCAATATCTTACATTTATATTTTTAGAAGCCTTGAAGTCTTATTCTGCATGAAGGACAGAAGAGGAAAGAAAGAGAGGAACAAGCATAGTATAAATTTTAAAGGGTCGGTTTTGTTTCACATTTTACAAGAGCTAATGAGGTTGACTGGAAGGTTATTAGTATGTTAAAAGCCTTTGTATTATGCCAATTTATTATAATCTCATACTTCAAGAAGTCAGAGATGGAACCTTCATGTGCGTGTTTCTTTTTGATTTTCTCACAACAATTTATCTGCTATTATCTGTTATTTTTTTAATTGCAAGGCCTGATGAGTTTAAGTCAACATATTTCTTTATTGCTCCTTCTGCTTGTCAGCTGTAGCTGAATTGATAAAATGCAAATGAACAAATCATTAACGAGTGCTGGTTATGAATCTCTCAGGCAGTTCAGGACCCTATCAAATCCTGCACCTATTACTTTGTGTGATTGATGTACTATTGTAAGTGATTGTTCCTGATCTTATTAAATCTTATTGATTTTCCCCCCAGTTTCTATTTTATGCAGGACCAGGCCTGGACTATTATGAATGTTGCTGAACACTGTTAATCAAGCTTACACAGCTATTTTGATGGCAAACAATTAGAACTCTGCAGCAATGCCTTGCAATTAGCTTCAGGGATGTGGACCTCAGCACCATAATAATGAAAAAGGCCTCCTCCTTTAAGCAAGATAATGAGATTTATAATTATGACCCCAAATAACCTCTAAGAAATAACCAATCTGCAAACTCAGATGTGTTTATCAATAATTTGTGCCCTTTAAAATAAAAATGAATTTAATTTTGGTAAGGCATTTTAACATTTATTTTTTGCTTTCTGTGAACGATGCAAATTGGAATAAGGAAAAAAAAATAAATTTAAAAGGCAGCACTTCAGTATTGATGATGGCTACTGTTTAATATTTATCTAGAGTAAACAATATTTCCACCAAATTGCTCATTTGTACAATATGACACCTCAGAATAATAGTGTTGAATATTTTAATATTCTGATGGCAACACGTCCTGGAATTGCTATTCTCACATACATTTCTCTTCATATACAAGAATACATTAATATAGAATATAGAATTAGCATAAATGGCCCTTTGACATTCTCCACTAAAAAATTGGGCAGAGAAAGAGGGATTATGATTTTTAATGAACTAGGAGAATTCTTCAACAGTTTCTTAAGGGCAGTGGCAAAAGCATAACTACTGAAAAGTCCAATAGAAAAATTTCCTTCATGATGTCTCCCCAGAAAATTCAAATACATATCACTCTAATCCTCTTCAGTAACTAGTTACTGACATACATGCATACTGGTTATCAACTAATAAAGGCTTGACATAACTACACAAACTGGCTTCATGCCGGTGGTGGGTTTCAAAATTTTTTTACTACTGGTTCTGTGGGTGTGGCTTGGTGGCCATGGCTTGGTGGGCATGGCAGGGGAAGGATACTGTAAAATCTCCATTCCCTCCCCAATCCAGGGGAAGGTTACTGAAAAATCCCCATTTCTTCCCGATCAGCTGGGACTTGGGAGGCAGAGAATAGATGGGGCAGTCAGAATTTTTACTACCGGTTCTCCAAACTACTCAAAATTTCCACTACCGATTCTCCAGAATGGTCAGAACCTGCTGAAACCCACCTCTGCTTCACGCCCTGTGTCATATCTCCAGTACCAATCCTGTCTACCTCCACTTACCTAGTGGGAAGAAGTCTGAATGGGAGCTGTTCTATGTGTTTAGCTTAGAAGTCAATTGAAAACTTTAAATGTAATACATTATTATTGTTGCTGTTAGTGATAGGGAATATTTAGTGTGAAAAGGAGTCAAGTTGCATAATGAAAGCTCCAGGCTTCCCACCTGCTATGCTTCACTGAGAAGCTAGTATGACCAAGGAAAAAAGGTTTTGACAGAAATGTCCCAAAGGTGCTTTTTCCAAAGGCACCTGGACTTTCTCTATTTTTCCTTGAAGATTTCTTGAATGAGAAGAAGCTTCTTGGATGAGGAGCAAAACATATTCAAGGAAAAACAAAGGAAGTCCAGTCGCTTTTTGAAAAAGCATTTTTGGGACAACTATGTCCTGGATGACTGAGAATCTCCATAGACATTTCGACACAAATCTTGGGGATTCCCTTTACCATTGATAATTATGCAAAAGGAAAATAAGTCACCAAAGCTACAATTTGTTTTAATTCAATTAGCTATCCAACCAAGATAGGTTTTCTTTCCAAAAGGACATAAGAAAAGTCCTGCTGGATCAAGCAAATATTCATCTTGTGCAGTAGGAGGCGGTACCATATGGACTGCATATGGTCCCAGGCACCATCTGCAACTTCAGAACATCTTAATTAGGTGGAACTTTTTTAAAAACCCCATTTTTAGTTTAGTTTTGATGGTTCTGGTTTTAAAAAAGAAAAATGGATGCCTTAACCTGTGCAGCAATTTCAAAGCACTCATATACACTTTATTTATGTTATTATATCAATTTATATAGCAGCTACTTCAAATATATTACACTGAGTGACTTACAACGAATTAAAAACATTGTAAAAACACTAAAACTATTCAAAAACTACAGTTTAAGAAAAAAAAAAGAAGATTAAACAACCCATAAAGCAAAATGTATACCCCAAACATTTTCACATCCATCAATAACAGTCAATACAGCCACTTCACAGGCTTTAAATCCCAGCCCCTCTTGCCTCCACACTCCCACACACACTGGGAGCATTTGAGCCAATATAACCTTGGGAGATGATGTTTAAAAGAGTGGAAGTCATGAAAGCAAAGGCTTTCTATCTGGTACCACCAAAGACACTTGCTGGTTGATGGGGCTTGTTAAGGATATTGTTGAATTACACCCGAAGTTGTGGTTTATAAAGCAGAGTACCATTAGAGTTTTACGCACGGAAACATTTTGAGAGTAATTGTGAATAACATATAGACAAACTGGGTTTTATAGTATTTTACTTTTAGGGAAAAGCAAAATCATAGTCCTTTAACAATCCAAGTCTTAGCCATATAAAGTGCAATATAAGATCAATCCAGGGACTTCCGGTTTGCTGTTTGTCCCCACTGGACGCTCCTTTGGGATTGTCGCACCCACTGCCTGTAAAGAGCCGCCTTTATAGCGGAATGGCGGCTCGAAAAAACTCCGTTTCCATGAGGAAACGGAGATAGAGCAGGCTGGGGTGGGTTGAGTCCTCTGCCTAATCCCAAAAGTTTTTTTTACTTTTGGGACGGAGCGGAAGAGACTCCCCGTATCCCCAGCCGATGCTCCGGGCTCTGGGAGATCTCTGCTACATGCAGAGCTAAGGGGCAAAAGCAAGCCTGTAAATTTGTTAAATTAACTCAAGAAGACGTCAGTTGGACCTCTGATCCTGAAGCGCAAGTATTCTTCTTATTGAAAAAGTTATTGAAGTTGTTTAAGAAATGAAAGGAAAAAAGATTTTTAAAATGGCGATTGCTGCTGCGACTGCTGTGGCTTGAAGAGAGGCTGAAAGGGAAAGTCCTTCCATTTTCTATTACAAAGTGGCGGAATGAATACTTCTGGCCGTAATTGAGGCAAAACCTCACTCTCACTCTTGCTTTTTTTTTTCTTTTTTTTTTCTTGGGGATCTGATATTGATCTTGGTTGGAAATAAGCTTTTTTTTCCCTCTCTTTTCCACTAAATCTTGTCTGTGTGGGAAATGGCACCGGGACTCACACAGCTAGACAAACGGCGGGGGGAAATCTCCCCCATTAATAAATTACACCAACAAGTTTTAACTCTCCAGTGTCAGAAACCTGATTTTAATATAATAGAATTTCTTCTTGAAGAGATTGTAAGAAGGGATGAGATTGTGAACCAGCAACTCGAAAAATTTAAGCAGGAAATTAAAGAAATTGGTGAACTGGTGAAATCAAAGTTTGACTTTTTGAATCGAAAGATTTTAAAAACAGCTAATGGTTTATCAGACTTTCTGATTCGGGTGGATGCAAAGACTAAATTATTAGAGTCTAAAATGAAGGAAACTGAGGAGAATTTGGATGACAAGATTCAAAAAATTAAAAAGGATTTGGTAAACATTCAGGATAATAGCTCAGAAGACAAACCTAAAATGGAGGTTGACCAAAAGACTGGTAATGAAGAAAATGTGCAACAGAGGATTGAAAGAGAAGTTTTAATGATTCAATATAATTTTACAGAATATGCAATTAGACTGAGAGGTTTGCAGGAAAATAATAGAGATGACTTAAGGAAAATATCTTCTGAAATTCTGGCTGGGATTTTAAAGGTTCAACCTGATGAAGTGTATTGCAGGATTGATAGAATTTACAGAATAAACTCCTGGTTGGCAAAGCAAAGGCAATTGCCTAGAGATGTGGTGATCTATTTTACAGATAAAGAAATTAGGAATAATATTGTGCAGAACTCTTTTAATTCTACTTTGCAATTTCATGGAAGAAAGATTTGGATTTTTAAGGAGCTCCCAACTAAGATGTTAATGGAGAGGAAGAAATTTGGCTTTCTAGTGACTGAGTTAAAAAAAAGAAATATCCTATTTAGGTGGAATGCCCCAGTTGGTTTAATATTGAGACACCAAGGAGTAAGATATCAACTGAACACTGTTGAAAAAGCGGAAGAATTTTATCAAAAATTTTTAAAAATGAATTTAACATCTTTAGGCATAATACAGGATAAGCAAAAGGAGTTGGAAACAAAAAGAAAATATCAAATTACAGAGGCTGTGGCGGATAAGTTGTCTTTGGACTCTCTGGATACCCCAGCTGGACTGTCTATAAATAAGAGAGTAGTGTCATCCGACTCCAATGTGATGAACCATCAAGTCACAGACAAGTGCGCAAATCAACCAGTTGATATACAAGTGATGGAGAAGAAAGATGAGATGATAAAACTAACCCAACAAGATCAACTCACAAAGCAGAATGAAAATCGATCAGCCGATACACAATTGGTAGGCACGAAACGAGGATGGAAATTCAACCCGCAAAAGAAAAAGAAAAGAAATAGATCTCATAGAAACAGCAGTTTCTAAACCAAGCAACAGTGAAGCCAGGGACTTTAAAAAATGAATGAACATCTGAAAAGATAGTGGAGGTGAACAATTGTTTAATACTATCCTGAGGATTGTGGCAGATCTCTGTAATGCCGTGATTTTGGGATGTGAAAAGAGCCTTACCTTGTTGGATTTGAATTATCTACTCTGGATTTCTTTTACTGGTAAATATATTATAATTATTTTGAGTTACAAGGCAAGAGAGTCACGCTGGGGCATGCAGAAGATCTGGCTGTTACCCATTAGGATGATGGGAATCAACAATCCTGATGAATACCACAATTATAACTATATGGATATAATTATAATGTCACTCGGGTGGTTGTTTTTACTTTTATATATATACGAGGATATCTACTACTGATGGGGGCAGAAGATGATTGAAGATTTTGAACAAATTGTTGCACCAGCATGTTATTTTACCCTATTATGAGTGATGGATTTAACGATCCAGTGGAAAGACATCAAAGAAGATATTGTATGGATTATAAATTTAAAGTTATTGTCTTTTTTCTTTTTATAAAATGGAATGCATATATAGATATGTGTATATTTTAGTAAAGTGGGCAGTGGGTTATATTTAGAATTGTATTGCATGATTTTGTAGGAATTGAAGGGTTGAAATAGGTTAGTTTACTGATTGATTAGTCTAAGAAAAAGGATCCTTAAGTCATATATTTAGGGGAGTGGAGGAATTGGATAGAACTGAATAAATGTTAAATTTGGATGTAGGGAGAAGGCTGCTTTAAAATGTTATATTAATATATATAAAAGATTAAATGTTAAATTGTAATAATACACTATAAGTTTAGGGGAGGAGAAAAAGGGCAGATTATCGTAAAAATGGGAGTTATAAGAATAATATGCTAAGGGTCAGTATTCTGAGGAGGGAATAAGGGAAAGGAAAGATATTATGTATGTAATTAGTTATGAAATAGCCTATTGTTGTGAAGAAGTCACAGGGGGGGATGGGTGGTGAGGGGGGGTTAGGGAAGGGGGGGGAAAGGGGGAAAAACTTGTATTTGAAAACTTTTTCAATAAAAAAAAAAAAGATCAATCCAGGGATATAAAATCTTCTTACCAGTTTGTAGAAAAACACAAGGAACAATCAGGAACAATATAAAAACAGTTCAATAAATATCAGAAAGCAGTAAATAAATAATCATAATCAAACAATTGACCATAGAGAGATCAAAAAGAGTTACAGTGTAGCAGCAGGTAAAAATGGTGTAGTGTCCACACTAACCATAATTTAGCTCTCCTTAAATACATTGGGTACATAGCTCAGCCAATCAGGATGCAGAATGACTCAGCACAGTTCTTAAAGCTACATAATACATTCACATAATACAAACATACAATGTTGGCTTATATATTTCCTGGCCAACCAATTAGGCAATAATCATTTCCTAAGAGGGCTCATAGCACTTCCCTTCTCTTTGCCACATATTAGGCTATTGCTATTTAAAAATGTTATACTGTAATACTAAGACATACTATTGTTCCTTAAACACCACACAGAAAAAGAAAGTTCAAAAATTGGTAATCCTAACCAAGCTATATATTGTCTGTATGCTGCAAACTCCAACTAGAGTACAATGAATGAAAATAGGTAATTATATACCTTGGAATGATGTTATGCTTGTATTATTTATTGGAATTTTGTTCCTCTCTTTGTAGACTTGACATTTTAGGCCTCTTGTAATTTTGTGGCTGCTTGCATGTTCCTTGTAGCCTAATTATGGATAAGCATGCTACAGGAAGCTGCTCCTAGCCTCAATTATTATGTACAACTGAGAAAGCCCAAAGGAATTTTGATTGTCTTTCCCCAGAAACATGCATTGCAGATCTCTGTTCAACCTCTTTTCATCTTCTTGATACTTCCAGAGACCCATTATGAGTGCCCTATTATGGCAGTTAGGTCCAGATGTGTATTTCAATCAGAATAGAGCTGGAAGGGACCTTGGAAGTCTTCTAGTTCATCCCCCTGCTCTAGCAGGAGACTCTATATCATTTCAAAGAGATGGCTTGAAAAGTCTTTTCTTAAAAACCTCCAATGATAAAGCACCTACAAATTCTGAAAGCAAGCTCTTTCACTGGTTAATTGTTATCACTGTTAGGAAGTTTCTCCTTAATTCCAGGTTGCTTCTCTCCTTGATTAGTTTCCAACCATTGTTTCTTGTCTTGCCTTTTAGTGCTTTGGAAAATAAGTTGATCCCTTCCTCCTTGTGACAGCCCCTCAGATTCTGGAATCCTGCTATCATGTCATCCCTAGTCCTTCTTTTGTCTAGACTAGACAAACCCAATTCCTGCAACCATTCTTCATATGTTTTGTCTCCAGGCCTTTAATCATCTTAGTTGCTCTTTTTTGCACTTTTTCCAAAGTCTCAATATCTTTTTTGTAATGTGGTAACCAAAACTGGATGCAGTATTCCTGGCATGATCTTACTAAGGATTTATAAAGTGGTACTAATACTTTACTTGATTTTGATTCTATGCCTCTGTTTATACAACAAAGGATTATATTAGCTTTTTTGGCTGCCGCTGCACACTGCTGGCTCATATTTAAGTGTTCATCCACTAGGACTCCAAGGTCCCCACACAAGGTCCCTCTCACTGTGTCTTACCTAACATCCCAGAAAAGGACATAAATTTCTAGTTACAAAAATGAATGAATGAATGAAGAATGAAACTAACCTCTGCAGATATGGTTAATTCAGATCCTTTGAATAGACTAAAGACACAGCAAGAACTGCCTAAAGAAGACTTGAACATACTATGGTGGATGTACCAATAAATATATAAAATTTAAAGAAAACTAGTATAAAATGTTTTGTAAAGGACATTTTACAAAACTCCATCAATAAGTGCCAAGGTAGACAAATCACATAATAATAAATGCTGGAAATACCATGAGAAAGAACAAATATTTTGCTTTGGAGCTTGTGTAAAAAATAAACTCTCAATGGTATTGAAAAGAAATACATAGTATAATTTATAGAATTTTAGATATCAAATTTCAAATGAAACGTTAATTCTTCATCCCAGGTATAATTCCAAAACACATTAACAAAAAATACCACAATTTACTAAAATAGTACAGATGTTCTATTTTTGTTCTATAGATGTTCACAGCTGTGAGAATAAATTTTGTATAACATTGGAAGACATGCCATATTTTTTGCACTATAAGACACACCTGACTATAAACGCATCTAGGTTTAGAGGAGGAAAACAAGAAAAAAAATATCAGGTGGAGCCTGAGAGGACTACAGATAGGTGTCCTCTCATGTGCCAGCTCTGCCTATTAACTCCTGCACTGCGGAAAAGAGTATAAAAATGGAAGTTAAAACAAATATTTACCTATAATTTTCTTAATGTTTAATATTTTTATTCTTTATATTTTTTAAAAAATATTTTTAAATATAAAATAGTATAGATTTTGGTACTTAGTTCAGAGATTTAACTCCTTTCTCATGTGTACTGTTAGTATAAGAGCATATATGTAGAAGAGGACCTCTTAATGACATTCTGTAGGAAATAGAAAAAATGCAGTTATGAGTTATGGTATTGATAAGCATTTTTTGAGAAAAAAAAGATAATAGAAAAAAACTGAACTTTGCTGCAAAGTAAATCAGAAACTTCTATAATTTCTCTCTGTATTTTTGTCTCTTTTCTTTTCTCTCTTATTATTTTTTGTTCTGCATTGATTTTTATGTTCTTTCTTAAAACTAATGTAATATACTACTTAATAAAAAATTATCTTAGGAAAAAGAGAAATACATAGTTCAACGGTGAACTGAAAAAAATAATCAAAGAACTATGAAAGTAATAACCACAACCTGGAAGGACAAAGCACTATATATAAAGAAGGATCAAAACTCATATTCTCTTGCACTAATATTGTTAGCTAGCCAGGTAATGAAACGTCAAAGAGCACTTTCTTTTCTAACGGTTAGTTCCTCGTCAACAATATATTGAGCACTAACTGCACAATTATTTTGTCCACTTTAGTAGTTTTGGATTATTACCGCTCAAGAGAGGAAGAACTCAATTTGCAGTGATTTCTACCCAATAATAATTTTATGTTTTAATGTTCCTGTCTTCCTTTCTACAGATAGCACCTGTTAATCTGTTGGCAAATCCTGTTACAATATGGAAGGTGGCAGAAGAAAAGGAAAAGGAAAAATCTGTGCTAAATTGAAACTGAGGGTGAAAAAAAAATCCTTCCTGGTGAATATTTCCAAGTGATTATTGGATTGGGGTGTGCGACTGTCCAAGAAATGACGGATATAAGGCATATATAGCTTCTGAGCACTTTATTTGATTTAGGTAACACAGCAAAAAGTCTCATTGGCCAAATATAGGTTTGGAAATTCAAAAGCCTTAGGAAAGTATTGTCTTGAGAGGCAGCAGGATGTTCCCAAGTACACATTCCCATTCTTTGAGCTAAAATAAAATACTGATGTCTTTTCCAAGCCTGATATCACCATTTTTGAACAGGGAATTTTCACCTCACGTTCTACAGTTTGAATCCTTTTGACTTGTTGTCATGTCTTTGACAGTTTTCATTAAGGCTGCTCCAGATAGGAAACCTGATAAGCTTCAGCTGCCAGATGAAATCATTATATCAAAGTGTTGAATTTTAAATACTAATGTGTTCCAATTATTAAACATTCCAAATATTGTAGAGCAGTAGATTTCAACATGCCAACTAGAGAACACCAGGATTTTTTTTTTAGAACTTTATTTCTCAATAAGAATTGGAAAGAGTAGATGAGTTTCCTACATTTACAAGGTGCAGCAGCTGGGAAATATAAATAATGTGATGGGATGTAAGGTAAGAACTAAGAGTTCCAAATCAGAATGAATTTAGTATATGCCTCATAAAAAGTGATCTTTACGAAGTAGGGACTACAGTAGCATTTTTCTCTCCTCATCACTAGCTAAGGACATTAATGGCACGACTATCCTATCAGCTGACTAAGTTGCCTCCAAGCCATAGTTTGTACTATGAAGGAACTGAAGGAGTAAAATTGGTACACCAAATCTTATGAAAGTTTAATAAATCTATCTTTCCTTTTACATTTGCATTTGTCACTGACAGTAAACTATCAGTAAATACCACATTTTGACACTGCTATCTAGGAGATACAAGATATGTGTTGATGGTCCATGTATACTTCACTAACCACATTAATATCCTAGAAAAGACTGCAGACTGTTCTCAATTTATTGTGTGTTATAGGAGAAGTCCAAAGACTCTTTAGCTGACAAATTAATACTATCCATATATCTCAACCTGCTTGAATAATTATCGCATCTTGCTTATAAAAGAGCAGAGGAATTTGATCAGATTCCTATATCATTTGTATACAAATCAAAATTATCAAAATAAATACTATGTACTAAATATTCTCTCTATCTCTCTCATTGTTGAATAAACTTTCAAAATACATATTATTTTTTATTATTTCTAATTTGCAATAATCATTGTGAAATAGATACAGAAATTCCTTTCAAGAGAATTTCTCCCACTTGAAAGTATTCATGTGAAACTACTATGAATTAATAACTCAGAAGAAAGATATATTTTTATAAGCTAAAGGTTGCCTTATGGAGAATGCTAAAAATGTAATTTTGAATTCATCAGCTGTAAAAAAGATGACAACTTTGTAAGATCACTTTCTTTTCCTCAAAATAAATATATTAATTCAAAATGTAGATTGGATTCTAGAATCAGAGAAAAAGAGTTACAGAAAACCCTTTATGATTTTTTTGAAAATATAATTTCTTTTCTGTGTCAACATGTGAACAAGATTATATTTTAAAATGTAGGATTAAGATTACACATTTCTTAAAAAATGAAAAATATATGTTATATATGTTACTATAGCAGTATGACATAGTTCCTTTCTTTTCAATCAAATATTACAACTGAAAAAATGTTTCTGATTTCTGATTGTATACATCAAATAGTGACAGAGTTAAATTGAACAGAATGGTTAATGAAAGTTATTTATGTATATTAAATAAGTTTCATTATATCCCTTACTTAAATATAACTGCTAAATCTGAACAATTAAACTGATCCTTTTAATTCATATCAGACATACATATTTGACTAGATATACCCATTAAAATGCACATAAATGCTAAAATAAACCTTTAAAAAATTGTAGTTATACATATGTGGTTTTCGGTTTTCACGCAACTTCTGAAACAGAGTACAGTATATCAACTTTCTTGTGACAATATGTAGATCTGTTATCTTGGGACAGCTAAATGAATTATTTAATCAATAAGACTACATCTCTCATGATAAAATAAGCTCAGACAAATTAAAATATGATTCGACATAGTGTGTCAGTGACTAACTCATAAGTTAGAGAAATACATGCTTTAATATGAAAGGGTTTTTTATTCTTGTATTTTTTAGAAAGCAAAATAAACACAACTCTATTCTGCTTCATGTTCTGATCATGAAAAAAAAAATTCTTTTTGGAGAAACTATATGATGCACACTAATTGATATATATTTTCACCATGTATACATATTCTAATATCTAAAGGGCTGCCCCATAGAAGAGGAAGTCAACCTATTCTCCAAAGCACCTGAAGGCAGGACTAGACGCAATGGATGGAAACTAACCAAGGAGACAACCAGCCTAGAACTAAGGAGAAATTTCCTGACAGTTAGAACAATTAATCAGTGGAATGATTTCCCTCCAGAGGTTGTGAGTGCTCCAACATTGGAGGCTTTTAAGAAGAGATTGGACAACAGTCCAGCCCCATGCTCAAGCAGATTTCCTGCTTGATCATGGGGCTGGACTAAAAGACTTAAACAAGGCTTTAAAGAAAAATTAATATTTTTGTCTTTCCAAAATTCCAGAATATATTGGACTCATAATCTAAGATTTGAAAGAAATACCATAACATGAAGCTGAATCTCTAACATCTTCAGATAAGGCTAGAAGGGCTCCAGCTTGCAACACAACTGCCAATCACAGTTAATAATAGGATAAACCAATATCATGACTCAGATTAATGGAGTTCCCTATGTTTCTGTAGCTTTAAGATACACAAATCAATAGAACATTGAAGGAGGCCATGCAAAGGAACATATAACCAATGTGGCTTTCTGACCCAATGGTAGGTCAAAGAACCTGAATGGATATACTTTAAGTGGAATATTCATGGTTTTCTTCCTATAATCTAAATGGAGCAAAAATAAAAGCAAGCTTGATTCATTCTACAGTAAAATAAAACAAGTACAATCAAAATGGTCAATATATGTTTTCTCAAGTACTCCATTCTAACTGCATATAGCATGAAAAAATTCTAAGAATAAGGAGAGTAATGGCTGCAAAAATATTCTAAAATTGTATTTTTTTTGTTTCAAGTTTTTTATTTTATTTTACATATACATATCAATGTGTGAACAGTGTGGCACATGGGTGTCATTCATTCTAATACAAATAAAACTAGTAAAATTAATCATAATTATTACATTCAACCAATTTATATATTTCTAATAATAATACACATTTGTATTAAGTTGTAGTCTATCATTATTTAATTATTCCATGTTTTAATATATTGCTCTAATATCACTCATCATATTATTTGATCATACATAATGATACCACCATTCAATTTCTTAGCTTCCCTCTTGTTATTGCTTTTATTTTATTATGTAAAAATGTATACACTAATATCCCCCCTTTCTCTTGTTTCTATCTCTATTCTAACTTTTAATCATATCACCCTTTTATTAAAAGACATTTTCTTTCTATCCAACATCTCCCAACCACTTTGGTGCTTTGAATCCTGTTCATTTTTAACTCACCTCCCATATTTCACTCTTTACATCTATTTGTATTAAAATACAATCATTCATTATTCCATTATTCAATGTTTCAATACACAATTCTAATACCAATCCCAATATTATTTAGACATACAAAATTATTCTAATCATATTCTTTACCATCATCATATCTATATAATTCTAATAGTAATACACATGTTTAATAATACACATTAAAGTATGTTCTTTCATTATTTAATTATTATTAATTAATAATTTAATTAATATTATTAATTATTTAATTATTTCAATGTTTCAATGTATTATTCCAATGCCAATCACAATATTATTAAAACATACTTAATAATACCATCATTCAATCTCTAGTTTTCCCATTTTATTGTTACTTTTATTCCATTATATAAAGGTATGTATATACAAATGTTTCCCCTGACTCTTACTTCTACCCAACTTCTAATCATGCTACCATTCTAAAAAAGAAGGGAAAGAAAGAGGAAAAGCAAAGCAAATCAAAACATTAAAAAAAAAAAGAAATCCTTTCCTTTCTATCCATGTCTCTTGTCCACTTCAGTACTTTAGTTGCTATGCTTTTTTTGACTTGCCTCCCATATTCCTCTCTTGGATCTTTATCTCTGTCTGAATCTACTTCATGGCTATTCAATCAAAGTATTTCTCCCATTTCTACCCTCTTCCACTGCCTAACTTCCAAAGTATCTGCCCAAACTCCTATATCCCATTCAGAAGTATCTTCCTGTATCTCCAATTCTCTTATCAAATCTCTTAAAATATTTTTCCCTTGGTTTAATTCATCAGTCATTGTTATTTTTATTATTATCTTCTCCTTGTCTTCTTTTGTTCGCTGGTTCTTCGGTTCTATATTTTCCTCCATTCCTTCTGTTAGCTCCTCCCTTTTCTGAGCATCTAGATCTTTACTCATCATCCCTTGTATAGTATTTTCCATTTTTTTCCATAATCTCCTTAAATCCTTTCTCCATGATGTCCTTTGTGCTTTGGAAAATCAATGCCATCTCCTTCAAGGTTCCACTCATTTCTTCCTTATGAAGCATCTTATTTTGTTTTTTAAAAATCCCACTTTTGTCCAGTAGTCCAAGAACCATTTATTCAGATCTAAAATTGCCCGTCAAGAAGTACACTAATCACAGTTCTTTGTATCCCATAGGTAATCAATCAGTTCCATTTAAATAGTCCCAGAAGGTATCAAAAGCCTCTTTACATCCCCTTTCCAGGTGTCAGCCTCAGCTTTCCCTGCTTCAGCTGCTATAAGAAACGGGGGACGGATTAGTTATGGGGGTGAAGGGGAGGGAAGATGCAGGAGGTGTTTTTTTTTTCATTGTAGGACGTGTCTTCCCAAGAAATGAAAGTGAATCTTCAAAGGGGATGGCTGACCAACTGCCCTACATTCCTGATGAATGACAATGCCAGACGTGATGCCACCTGACCTTTGGGAGACCTTTGGATTGGCTGATGATCAATGGACACGGGGTGGGGAGAGAAGCTTAGTAGATGCTATTTCGCGCATTTTGCTCACTTCCAGCTTTACCTGGGTTGCGATCATTTCATATTCAGTAAAAGTACTAATCTCTTCAAAAATGATTGAGTTTGGGTTTTCCTTTCCTGGATATTGAAGGAAGCATACCTGACATTAAGCTGAAAGTCACATCCAGTCATCCCGGACAAAAACCGAGGGGACTGTAAATCCAAAATATGTCAGATCGAGGAAGTGATGGAGAAGAGCAAATGGGGGCAGCGAGTTCAACGGTAGCCGCCCTCCAAGTGGAGAAAGAGACTGCAGAATGGTTGGAAAGACTCCATTTAGAGCCGGAGGAAGCTAGATGGTCGAAAGGAGTGGGGAGGCTGCCGGACTGGGGGGAGGACCCCCGGGGAGTGACGACTTCCAGACCCTGAAAAAAGGAGGCAGTGTGGATGCAACAGCAAAAGGAACGTCTCATGATGGAACAAGCCTTGCAGCTTATCTGTGATGTAGAAGAAAGCAGGAAAAACCATGAGTCTTTGGGAATTCCTGTGGAGAAGGGGGGAGCAGGCCCCAGGGGGGAGCCAGAAGAGACAGCCTGCTGGGGAGAGGAAGAGTTTGAGGAAGAAACATCCCAGGCTTCGGCAGCTTGAGAGAGAGATGCAGCCGGCCAGAGAACCCCAGCCCTGTAGGCCCCTCCTCGCAGACGTAAAAAGCCAAAAATCCCCCCCTTCCTGGGAAGTATGATGGAAATCCTAAAGCATTGGGATTTTTCCTGACCCAAGTGTGGAACCACATGCAGGATTGGGGGGAGGACTATGAATCAGAGGCTGCTAAAGTGAGAAGTGTCACGAACACCCTAGAGGGAGCAGCTACTGAGTGGATGGTGGTTCTCCACAATAACAACTCCCTCTTGCTGAGAAATTACAACCAGTTCATGGGGGCCCTTAGGAAGCATTTTGAAGACCATTTAGCTGAACGAAAGGTGAGACTCAGAATGAAGAGTATTCAGCAGGGCCGGAGACCAGTGGCAGAGTATATCCAAGAGTTTCGTGAACTGGCACCCTATATGACAGGCTGGTCAGAAATGGCTCTTTTGGAGAGTTTCAAGGATGGGTTGAATGAAGAGATATATCGAGACTGCAGAAGCATGGGGGTCCCCGAAGATTTTCATAGATGGTACATAGTAGCTGAGGATGTGGAAATCGAGCTGAGATGGAGCGAACTCCGAGGAAGGCGTATGGGGGACCAGTCATCCTCTTTCCACCGTAAAGGGACACCAAAGATGACTGGGGGGAAGGCCAAATTCAAACCCAAGTCAAAGCCCTTCACCTGTTTCAAATGTGGGAAAGAGGGTCACCGGGCTGCCAAATGCTTCTCCAAGCCACCGCCAAAAGCTACCGGGGCCGGCCCGAAGAAAGGCGACAAAATACCCGCCAAAACCCACGGCACCGCCCTGAAAGGAGAAGTCGTTGAGTTCACTCCCCGAAACCAGGGTGAGTTGGGAACTCCGACCAACGATGACGACAGCGAGACAGACTCCGACTCCGACACCGACGATCGGGTGAGTCACACGGAAGAACCATTACTCATCCCCGTAGAAATAAGGGTGCCCTCCACAGGGACTCACACGCAATTGTTAGCCCTGTTGGACTCGGGGTGCACTAGGTCCATAATTAGCCCCAAAGTAGTGGAGGAAATGGGACTGAGACTAAAAACTTTAAAAAGACCCATTGCATTTTGTCAATTAGACGGGTCGATTGCAGGAGGAGGCCCAGCTAGCTTTATGACCGAACCCCTTGAACTGCAATTGGGGAATCATGTAGAGAATCTCAGATTTATTGTAGCCCCTGGTATGGAAAGACCCCTCATTCTAGGACTGCGCTGGCTTCGAAAATGGAACCCACGGGTAAATTGGAAGACGGGGTTCCTGCGCATCCTCACGGCAGAACCAACTCCAGAAAAGGAAGCCCCCCCCATGAGAGACGACATAAAACCAGAAAGGGTGGCAGTAGCCATTAACTATATTGAGGGAGAAGAGAAAATTCCAAAGGAATATTAGGATCTCAAGGAAGTTTTTAGCGAAAAGGCATTGGATGCTCTGCCTCCCCACAGGGCCACCGACTGCACCATTGAACTACTCCCTGGGGTGAAGCTTCCCAAACCAAAAAATTACCCCATGACACCTCGAAAATTGGGGGAATTGCAAAATTTTATTGACAAAAACTTAGAATGGAGATTCATCGAACGAGCCAAACCCAAGGTGGCGGCACCAGTAATGTTCCGTGAAAAGAAAGATGGATCCTTTCGTTTAGTAGTTGATTATAGAAATATGAATGCGATTTGCGTAGAAAATGTCTACCCCCTCCCACTCATGAAGGACATGTTAGCCCATTTAGGGAAGGGAAAAATTTTCACCAAACTTGATTTAAGAGAGGCATACTACCGAGTGATAATAAAAGAGGGAGATGAATGGAAGACAGCATTTAATTGCCCACTAGGATGTTTCCAGTTTAGAGTACTCCCTTTTGGACTACAGGGAGCCCCGGCTGTATTCATGCAGTTGATCAACGAAGTATTGCACGAGCACCTGTATAAGGGGGTGTTGGTCTATTTGGATGACATTCTGATCTATTCTGACAACATGGCCGACCATGTAAAATTGGTTCGAATGGTCTTGAAGAAACTCAGAGCAGCTGAACTCTATGCCAAACTTTCTAAATGTGAATTTCATCAAGACAAAATCGACTATCTTGGATATCGTATATCGCATGAGGGAATAGAGATGGACCCTGAAAAGGTCCAGGCAGTGCTGGAATGGGCCACACCGCGCACCCGTAAACAGTTACAGAGTTTCTTAGAGTTTGCTAACTTTTATAGACAATTTATCCCCTCTTTCGTGAAAATCGCACTGCCAATTACAGACTTGCTAAAAACCAAAGGGGAAGTAAGGCCCAAACCCTCGAAACCACTAGAATGGACTATGGACTGTCAAGCTGCAATTTGAAAAATTGAAACGACTGTTTGCGGCTGAACCTGTGCTCAAACACCCCGACATGGAACAACCTTTTGTAGTACAAGTACAAAAGACCTCCAGGGAAACCCCCTGGATTACTGCAAAGTGTGGCTAGACCAAAAGCCCCATGGAAGGAAATATCTATGGATTTTATTGTGGACTACCAGAGAGTGAGGGCTGCTTAATGAGCTTGTTGAGCTCCGCATCAATTTTGGGCTTTAAGGCAAAGGGAACTCGCCTTGCCTTCAGTCTAATTGGCGCTATGTTGGGGTCTAAATTGAAAGAAATAGGGGTCCCCATGTACTTGCCTAGAGTCTCTTCGAAAATGTCCCGAAACTCGTGAAGCAGGGTTTCTTTGAGTGATGATCCGTTGATGTTGTATACGCCCGTGAAGCCCATGCCGAGGGCCCGGAACCATTTCATGCCCAGTAGACTTGGTAGAGGCTTGCTAAAGATGGTCAGAGGCAGCTCTTTCTGGAACTCGCCATAGGTGACCTGGAACGTGCCTACGCCTTCAACGGGAACTCGGTTGCCTTGATAGTCGAGCAGGCGGATATTCTGGTGGGATAGCTGGTTCTTCTGCAGTTTGGGCAGGAGTGCCTTGAGTGTTGACCAGGACATGATCGATAACGTAGACCCAGTGTCGATCTCCATTTCACACGATTTGCCATCGATTTCTACTTTCGTGTAGACCTTCTCATCGTTGGTAGTGCTGGCTTGGCTGATTCTTGTGCTGTAGGTCTCCCGCTTTTGAGGTTCACGCCGTTTTCTCACGCCGTCATCTTTGATTGGTTGTTTTGAATGAGCCGGTTCTGGTTGGTCGCGGTAGTCACGTGGCTTTCGACTACGCAGAAGTTGAGCTCTGCAGACTCGTGCTAAGTGGCCTTTTCTATCGCAACGCCTGCAAATGGCTTCTCTTTACACGATTGTCTCTCGTGATCCCCGCCACAGCTAGGGCAGTTCTCATGGTGACGGCCTTGTTCGCTCGATTTCTTTTCTGTATGGAAGACGTCCTCATCCGACTCTTCCTCTGTGCTGGTTTGCACCTCTTCTCTGTGGACAGGGGCTGTTTTCGGCCCGTCCTTGCTTGAACTGGGACGCTGCAGCGCTTCCGACGCTTTCATTGATGCCTCGTGTGCTCGGGCTTCGTCTAGCGCACCGGCTAGCATTAGGTCTGGCTTGGCTAGAAGACGCCTTTGCAACCGGGTATCTCGAACCCCGCAAATCAGTTGTTCAAGCAATGTGTCGTCTAAGTCTCTGTAGTCACAATGCGTTGCGGCTTTTCAAAGCACGACCACATAAGCACTGACTGGCTCTCCGTCTTTTTGAACTCTTTTCCGGAGTTCGTAGCGCTGAACAAACGTCCCAGGGAACCATCTGGACTGAGGTTGGCTCACAGAGGGATTTGGCCATCTCAAATACGTCTGGCCCTCAGTGGCTTAAGAACAGAGCCCTCTTTCTGTTCGCTTCTAGGGAGCACTCGAACCTGGTCAGATATGATCCCCACTTCTCTCGGGTCAGGTCGAAGGGTTTTGGTGGAACGTAGGCAGACATGCCGTATCTCCGTGTTCGCTAGTCACCCTGGCTGAAACTCTAAGCTCTTTTTGGGTTGCCTCTTATGTCCCTAATCCCACCTTTGTCGCCAATGTTGTAGCGCGGGAATAACAAGAGGCACAAGCAGGCTAGTAACAACAGCTCTTTAATTCAGGGAGAGACTTCAGCAAAAACTCACAGGCAACAGCCCTCTTTATATACTTTCCAGAGGTGACCAAGAACCAATCAGGATTCATTGTACATTTGAATTTCTCGCACAAAATAGATACATACATAACAGTATTCATAATTGTCTGAGCAGAAATTGCGAGGCCACAATGCCCTTTCCAGTGCTTGCATCACTTTCATGATTCTTGACCATTGACAGGTTAACTAACCGATTTGTCATCCTGTGACTCTTGGAATGTATTTGAATTATGCTATTGTTTCTTGGAGTAAATACCATATTTTCCCCCCAAATAAGACCCCAACTTATATTTTGGGGGGTTCCAAAATAAGCATTAGGGCTAATTTCTGGGTAAACACGATATCAGAGTGATCAGCCCAGCTGGGCACCCCATTCCCAGCACACGCACAAGAGGTAGTGAGCACACAGGGGCTAACGGCATCCAGCAGCAGCTGCAGCCCGCCATCCCCTTGGTCATTACATTCTGGGGCTATGAAGCCCACACAGTGCAGATGAATTTATTACCTGTCCAAGCAGTAGACAGAGGCAGAGGCACAGAGGGGAAGGCACACAATCCAGATGGGCCCCGGGAAAGCCAAGAGTTGGTGGGTCGGAGTGGGTGGTCAGCCACAGGAGGCTCATCTTTGCATGGCAGCACCAGCAGCAAATAGAGACAGAGGCATGGGGGTGGAAGGTAGGCGATCCAAACACACTGCCTGGGCCACAGGCAAGCTGAGAGACATGAAGAAGAGCAGCCCAATGACTCTCAGCTTTCCCACAGCCTGCACAGCATGTCCATCTGCTGCTGGTGCTGCCACACAACGATAAGACTCCTGTGGCCACCGACCCACTCCAGCCATCGACTCTTGGCTTTCTTCTGGCCTGTGCGGCATGTCCAGATCATCTGCTACCCCCACCTTTGCCCCTGCCTGCTGATTGGACAGGTAATCAACTCACCTGTGCTGGCTGCTGCTGGACACCACCATGCCCTCACCATCTCTGGTGCTGGCAATACCCACCCACACCCTCCCCCCGGCTGATGACAAACTTAACTGGGGATTATTTTGGGGGTAGGGATTATATTAGGAGCACTAGAGCACTAATCAGACTAGGGCTTATTTTCTGGTTGTCTTATTTTCATGGAAAAATGGTATGGCTCTCTTTAAGGCAAGCTTTTTTGCTAGGCATTGCTATCTGCTGCTATTTGCTAAAACCGTAGTAAATTGGTCAGCTTTAAATAGTATGTTTTTGGGTGTCTTCCAGTAATCTCGAAAAAAGAACAGCTCCACCCCATCCAGAGCGAAATAGCCTCCAGACATTGAATCAATACATCACCTGCACCACTTGGGATTGAGATACAGAGCTGACTATCATCAGCATACTGATAATATCAAACTGGTGGATGACCTCACCCAATGGTTTCATGTAGATTTTGAGCAGGAGAAGAAGAAGTCCTGGGTCACGCCACACATGAGGGGCTGCAAACATAATCTTTCCTCCCCTGTTAACACCAACTGGAACTGACCACCGAGGAAAGAAGTGAACTACTGGAGCATAGTGCCTCCCACTCCTAACCCCCATAGCCTATCTAGAAGGACACTTTCACAACTGCCACCCTGACTTTTTGGAAGCCTCTCATCTAGATGTTCCTCCTCCCATCATTTGTTTGCACTGCAATTATATACTGACTTATGATTATCTGACTTATAGAGGTAAATCTTTGAGTTATGGCAATCAGGTCCAGAATTTATATTGCATGAGCAATGCAGTCATATAGCATGATGTCAGGTGACTACATTATTTAGTGATGGCAGTCTCTGTTGCTAACAGCATGGCAAAAAGAGTAGAAATGGGAGGGGGAGAGAGGTGGGTGAGTGGAGTTGAAGCACCCCTGAAATCCTAAATGCAGGTACGATGCCAAGTGGCCAAATTTCGACCCCATGATTGTGTGGGCATTACAATAGCCATAATTGAACAAAGGGTTATTAACTGAGAACTAGGTGTATGAGACATCTATTCAGTGCACTTGGTGGCTGTAGCTGTGGTAGTATTCTACATAATCATATCTCGTCTAATAAGCAACTTAACATTAAGGAAAAATGTTGGATGTGAATGAGAGGCAATTAGTTTCTAATTGAATTGTTTTTTCCCTCTTGGGTTAGCCTATTTACTGATGGCTGTTCACTACTGAATGTACTATTATTGTTGAAGTTAAAGATAATTTCAGTTTCATGTTCTGTTTTATCCTCTGATGATAATTGTTTTAATTGAGATTTGGTGAAGGAAAAACAAATTCATCTGGAATTTCATCTAAAAAGCAAAACTGACTAATTGGAAAGAATATCCTGTATCTGATCTGCTGGGTTCTGTTTTCAATATATATAGTTGGGGATACGAATATATATATTCTATATGCCTGGAGAAAGAAAGTACATTTTTATGCAACGTTTTCCAAACATCTTAATGGTGATTTGTAGAAACACATCTGCAAAATATGTTGTTATAGGAGGAATAGGTAAATATATTTATTTTTTAATAAGATTGAACAATTAAACGTCAGGAAAAAATGAAAATATTGTTGGAATACTTTGGTAACCTGATCATGTATATTTTTGATCATTCTTAACATAAAAATGTAAACATTGTCTTGCTTTAATTGTATGGTATGATATGGTTACCATAATTGGAGGGATGGTCAGAGATACAGTATATTAAGAGATATGACTGAATGCGTAAAATTTCTTTGAGTAGCACTAGTTATACTGATACGAAGATTCCCATGATGATAGCCTAATCTCATAATGTGTGTTATGAAAGGATAATATATTAAAATACAACAATGAGTTAAACCACCTTATACTATAGATATGGAATCAACTTACTAAACATTCGTGAGTTTTGACTCTTCTGTATAAATGCAAGAGGAAGAAAACATCAAACAAATAAAAAAATTAGGAATCCTTTTTTCAGATGCGAAAAAAGAAATATAGCAACATAGTTCATTATCTTATTCTGCAGATTGTGTAAACCATACTATGTGATATTGTCTAATTCTGGATTTGCTGGCCCGAGAAGGCAGAACTTAGCCAGAAGGAAGGAGGGATCAAGGACCTGTAAATCTCCATGGCTTAGGGCCAGGGTATTTGCGAGACCGCCTGCTGCTACCGATAACCTCCCACCGGCCAATACGCTCTCACAGAGAGGGCCTCCTCGGGGTGCCGTCGGTCAGGCAATGTCGGCTGGCAGACCCCAGGGGGCGAGCCTTCTCTGTGGGGGCACCCGCCCTGTGGAATGAGCTGCCTCCCGGAATACGATTGATCTCGGACCTCCGGACCTTCCGTAAAGCCCTGAAGACGTTTTTATTTCATCAAGCCGGCCTAGCCTAAATGGTTTTTAACTGGGATTTTAAATTTTATGGATTTGGGGTTTTAAATTGGGTAGCCAATTATTTAATTTTTTAAATTATCTTAACTTTTGTATTTGTATGTTTTTTAATTTTGGCTGTTCACCGCCCTGAGTCCCTTCTGGGAGAAGGGCGGTATACAAATTAAATTAATAAATAAATAAATAAATAATAAATAAATAAATCTTAACAAGAGCTAGCAATCAAATAAATGAATATCAGTCAAAAGACGCACTTAATATTTTTCTGGCAATTTGAAGAACATGGGTTAACTTGCTAAAATAAAGAATAGCTATGTCAAGGTTCTGAGTAATGAATCCAAACCATTTGGCCAATCTCTGGATAAGATTTGCTTCCAAAGCACAAAATGTTTCCCTTTCTCACGCCTGCAGTCACTCTTTTCCTGTTATAAAATTTACCAATGAAAGTGGAGAAGCAGTTTTCTGATGTTAACAAAAAAATGGACAAATGCTTCTGTGGTTATTTAATACAAGAAATACTGCAACAAAGGTATACGTGTATTGAAGTGAGAGTGATGAAAAAGGAACAAAATATTATTTTTCTTTAAAGCCAATTTTTTTTTCTTGGTCTCCCCCCCACCCCTGCTCTTTTAATACTCACAGCATTTTCAGAGGATAATTGAGCCATGTGTATATTTTTAGGACAAATATTGGGAAAAGCCGTGTTCAATACTAATGTCTATACCATTTAAACAATGAAAGCTTTGGGTAAGTAACAACATTTGGACAGCAAGTCAATATGACTATGAAAGGCCTCCAATAATGAGCGAAGTCAGACCAATATACTGTTTGAGTATTTGGCCTCCCCACTGACAAAGGTTGCTTTCAATCACACTGTATCTATTACCATATCAATCATCACTCTAAACGAATACAGCATCACCATTGATGAAGGCATCATTTAAAGCAGAGAAACTAAAAGGTTTATAGAACAAATAATGAAATGTAGGCTGATCAAAGAATGAAAATGAAATCTATCCCGTAACTGTTCTAGGTGCTAAACCTCCCTACCTAAAATGGAAGCTCCCCGATAGGGGTCACGAAAACCAGAAAACTTTGTATCTCATTCCTCATTATTAAAGATAATGCAATCCAATACATTGTTTGCTACACAAATTAAGATATGGAATTGAACTGATGGAAATGATTTACGTGCAGGATTAAAATATTGGCAGCTTTATAGAGTGAAATGTCACTATACTGCTGTACCTTCAAGTTTTACATTTCCTCCTTTGAATCCCTGTCAGCCTTCATGAACACTAGAGACTTTAATCAATGCTTGCTGTAGCTATAACATAACACTGAATATTTTACCTGTGTAATAATCAAACGGCTGTTTAGCTACAGCTATGAGGAGAAATAACAACTATATACATTCCAATTGGCAAGGTTACAACATCAATAGAATGTCACATTAAAAAAAATATTCCAGACATCAACAGATCCTGTTTTCAGAATGGAAAGTATTTTTTTTGCAACAGTTGAAATAAAACCATTGTCAATCAAACCATTATATAAGGAACCATTTGAAAAGCTTAAAATTAGATATTTCTTATGCTTAATTGAATTGAACTTGTAGGCATTTTTTAATGAGGATAACATTAGTTATTTTTCTAAATTAATTTTGCTTAAATTCATACAGGAAAAATCATGGCATTTTATGGATTAAAACATGTAGATTAATATATTAAAATACATGTGGCAAGATATTTTTTTTCTTGATAAGGCTGGTATTTTTCTACTAATACTAAGTCGGTACAGAATTGAAAATAGAGATGGAGACAGATAAGAAAATCAAGGAAGACAAGAGCCAATAGTGGAATTCATGACTTCATACTAGTAGGTTCCTCAACAACAATTTCAAATTTGTTGAAATTTGTCTTTCTCCCAAAAGACACTTTTTAAAACTTTTTTTTTTTTTTTGCCTCTGACCACTCTCTCAAACGAATAGAAAATCCATACCTTAGGACTATTTTTGGAAATAAGACAAGATAATAAATCATAGCTTGAATGATTGGTTCAAGTAAAATTAATAAAATGAATAGATGGATAGGGGGAATACCTACTTCATTTTACATTGTAAGGTAAATTTGCCTAATTTCTTGCCTTTGAATTCAATATACAAACTAGCTGTTGCTAGCTCTGGTTACTATCAGTTTTGTTTGCTTGGTTTTATCATGTACCAACCATGTAATACTTTGCTTTGCCATGTCTTTTTTCTGTTCTTCATTTGGTCTTTCTTATAGGTCCATTTTGTCTCTCTGGTATTCAGTAAGGCTTCATGGTGTGCTTCCTATAGCATCTTCTTTACTGCCTATCAGATATTCTTCTAATGCCCTTTTTTCCCTTCTTCAACTGTCTGGTGTACATGCAACATTCCACGCCCAGCTATACTCCTTGGTAAATAGAGTGACAACATCACTGTGAAGATAAAAGACATGATCCGTTGTCATTATTTTTCTAGTTTTCCTCATCCATGGCTTCTAGTCAAATCCTCTATTCCAGCTGTATATCCAATGACTTGAATTGCCCTGGTCTTAATCACATTTTAATCACAATTTATGCTACTGAATTAGGATTTTAGATCTTTTTTACTCTTCTGATATATTCACTACTAACCTCCTTCTTGAGTTCGGTGTGCTTGATGGTGTTAGCCTCTAGGATGCCCAGGTCTTTTTAGAAATCATTTTTATCCAAACCTTTAATGTTAGTTATATAGAACATCTTGATTCCTTCTGTTTTTTGCTATTTTTGATGGTAAAGGAGGCATATTTGTCCCATCCAAACTTCATTGCACTATCTTGGCTGTATATTCAGATAGTGTTGAGCAGTGATTCATTTCAGATGATGCTTTTCTGCATAGCTTCAGATCATTCATATAAATGATACAGGACAGCCTGGCAGATGATTTTCGTGTTGGATAGCCATGGGCTGATTTCTGTATTTTTGACAGAGGAATTATTGCCATGACAAACAACAACAACAACAACAACAACAACAACAACAACAACAATAATAATAATAATGAGTCTCCTTGAAAGAGTCCTCTCTTGATGTTAAACTCTCCCAGTCTATCATCATTGACTTGCAATTGTTACTTCCGTTGTGCCATTGATCTTGTAGAATGCTTCTGATGTTTCTATTGACTCCTGTTATTTCCAGGCACTCAATAATCCAGTCATGTGGAAGGGAGTCAAATGTTTTCTTGTAATAATCCAAGCTACATTTAAGTTGGTCTTCTTTATCCTATAGTTTTCCAAGATCATCTTGTTAATTAGACACTGATCTTTTTCTCTATACTGTTTGGGTACTATTCTCTCTGCTCAGCTAGAAGGAGCTTTTTTCCAAGTAGATGTTGTTGGACTGCATCAGCTACCACATCAGTTAGCAATTTGAAATGTGTTGGTAAGCAGATAATTGGCATATCGGTGCCTGATATTTCCCTTTTTGTTGAATCTTTCATTATCAGTAGGTTTTGTCAGATGTTAACTATTCTTCAATTTCACCTTCCTGAAGTATGTTGTGGCTGTGGACCAATCAGATATTTCAATAAGTTCATCTTCACCTAACAATTCTTGATTTTCCTTCTGCTGTTACTACAAGTTCTTTCATTTAGCTTCTTTTTTATTCTTATCCACCTTCTTTATACAAGCTGCATTCTTGTTATATTTCTTTGGTTTATCCCATTGCTGCACCCATTGCTTCACCCAGAAATACACTGTTTCTTCTTTATTATATGCTGGCTGGTTCATTGCAGTCTATTCATCCGGACTACATGGCTTACATCTAATCTTAACATGCTAATCTTATTTTCCAACCTGATTTCAATGGTGTACTGTTTAGCATTTTTTAGTTTTTGATTTCACATCCAAGCTAGAACTGCAGCCATACTGTACATTAGTTGGGTTTTTTTTTCCTGAGGTCATCTTATGCTCATATTTGATATTACAGAATTTGCATCTTTTAATTTTTGTTTAATTTCTGTTTCTTCATAACAAGATACAATGTAACTGTCAGGGTTCCAATCGATGCCCTAATTAAATTATGATACTCGAGCGAAGCATCAAAAGAAATCCAGTTATTTATTAGGAGCTTCAGGTCGGTATGTTCCAAGTGAAGCCAACTCTGACTCCACTTAATTTACGTCCTGGCTCTGACCATCCCCAAGGTGTGTTTTCCCCCTCCCCAAGATGTGTCATCAGTCACATTCTACAATGAAGAATTTTCACAGGTTGTAGGGATCATTCCCCTCAGACCACTGTGGGTAACCGTGGAGATGACCTTGATAGATAGTTGGGTGGAATGTGCTTTTGTTTTATTTATTTATTTATTTATTTATTTATTTATTTATTTATTTATTTTTCCAATTTATATACCGCCCTTCTCCCGAAGGACTCAGGGCGGTGTACAGCCAAAAGTAAAAGCACACAAATATAAAATTTAAAAATGATTTAAAAGCATATTAAATAATTTGGCCCAGCTATTCAAATAAAACACCCGTTTTAAAATTTTTAAAAATTAAAAAAGTTTAAAAACTAGGCCAGCCCGGCTTATTGGAATAAAAACATTTTGAGGGCACGACGAAAGGTGCGCAAGTTGGGAATCCTCCGTATCCTCGGGGGCAGTTCGTTCCAGAGGACAGGTGCCCCGACCGAAAAGACTCTCCCCCTGGGGGTCGCCAGTCGACATTGTTTGACCAACGGCACCTAGAGGAGCCCCTCTCTGTGGGAGCGTACTGGCCGGTGGGAGGCTATTGGTAGCAGCAGGTGGTCTTGTAAGTACCCAGGTCCTAAGCCATGGAGCGCTCTGAAGATGGTAACCAACACCTTGAATTGCACCCGGAAAACCACCGGAAGCCAGTGCAGCTCGCGCAGGAGAGGTGTTACATGGGAGCACCATGTCGTTCTCACAATCACCCGCGCGGCCACATTCTGGACCAGTTGGAGCCTCCGGGTGATCTTCAAGGGGAGCCCCATGTAGAGAGCATTACAGTAGTCCAGGTGGGAAGTGACGAAGGCATGAATGACTGTGCACAAGGAGTCCCGGTCCAGAAAGGGACACAACTAGCAAATCAGGCGAACCTTATAGAAGGAACCTGATAGTTTTGACTGAAGTGCTCCCTCGCTACAGCTGCAAAGTTCATTTTCCCATCCCCCTTGCCTATGGCAGCTCGAGAGCAGGCCAGGGATGATTTGTGAGTTGACAGTAATCTTTTATTTTTTTTATTTTTTTATTTTTTTTTATTTTTTTCTCTTTTGCATTTTTTTCTTTTTTTCTTTTTCTTTTCTTTTTTTTTATTGCAAAAGTTTTACAATTACATTTTCACCCCATTTCCCCCCCCCTCAACCCACCCCAAACTCCCCAACCTCATCCTCCCTAACCCCCCCTAACCCTCCCCTCCCCCCCGGACTTCCACAGAATATACTCACGTCAAAAAAAAAAAACCCTTTATATAAAACTTGAACCCCTCCATCCCCCATATAGTTTTTCATCTTCACAAAGGTAAAATATTTCTATCTTAATGTAACATTTTCAATTAAAAGCTATTTGATACTTCCTAGTTTGATATTTGTTCTGCACATAATCTATCCACTTTTTCCATTCCCATTCATAAGTCTCTTGTGAACAATCTTTTAGGTATGCTGAAATCTTCGCCATCTCTGCAAAACTGGCCATCTTCAAAGTCCATTCCTCGATAGTGGGCAAAACTTCATTCTTCCAGTATTTACCTATCAATAATCTCGCTGCTGTTATCATATACAATATCAACTTTGTTTCACCCAATGTAAAACCCTTAACTATACCCAGTAAAAACAATTGTGGAGAAAATTGAATTTTTTTCTTCAAAACATTCTGCATAACCCACCAAATTTTTATCCAAAAAGCCTTCACTTTCTTGCAAGTCCACCAGACATGATAATATGTAGCATCTAAACAATCACATCTCCAACATTTTGGCTGAACATTAGGGTACATGCATGACAATTTCTTAGGATCTAAATGCCATCTATAAAACATTTTATAGAAATTTTCCCTCAAATTCTGTGACTGTGTAAATTTAACGTTCCGAACCCAAATTTTTTCCCATGTTTCCAACATCACTGGTTCTGCAAAATTTTGTGCCCACTTAATCATACAATCTTTAACCAATTCAGTTTCTGAATCCCTTTCTAACAAAACATTATAAAGCCTTTTAATATGCATTGAACCTTTCTCTTTTATATGTCTAACCAATTTTTCCTCATGCAACATAATACCAGTTTTTTGGTCCTCTTTCCATCTCAGTTGAAGTTGATTGTACTGTAACCAAGTTAAGTTAATTCCTTCGTCCAACAGTGTCTCTAATGTCTTCAACTGCCATCTGCCCGCATCTGTAAAAAGAACCTCTTTGTATAAACCCCCCCCCCGAGTGACATTATATTTGTATTCCAAATAATATGACCAAGATCCAGCCATAGCGGTATTTTATAATCCCATTTGAGTCGGTGCTTCTTCCAAACTCTCATCAAGGAGTCTCTAAATATATGGCTTTTAAATACTTTATCCACTTTATTTTCCTAAAATAAGTAAGCATGCCATCCGAGTTCAAGATCAAAACTTTCTGTATTCAATATTCCAGTCTTTTTCCTTCCAAACCAATCACGAATCAAAAAATCAAGAATTTTTTGAAATAAATTTGAATAAGGGTACCCCAATTGAAATTGTGTGGGATGCGAGTAAAGCGTATATGAGAGGGGTACTCATTCATATGAATTCTAAACATAAACTGAATTGACAAAAGAAAAGATCTGAACTGGAAGTAGAAATAAAGAATAAAGAACAGTTACTTATTAAAAATCCAACAGATGAAAGAATATGTGGTGCTATAAAACTTTTGAAAGATCAATTCCAAATGCTTATGGCGGAACAAGTTGCAACAAATTTACAATATGCAAAGCATAATACATTTTGTAATGCCAATAAACCGGGCAGATGGTTGGCCTATACATTAAGGAAGAAGCAGAGCATACGGACTATTGATAGTATTGATATTGGAGGGAAAGAAATTTTTCAACAAAAATTAATTAAAGAAGCTTTTGTAGATTATTATACCAAATTATATGCTAAAGACGATATGCAGAATGGACTTATAGAAAAATATTTAGATAATAAAAGAGTCACAAAAATTACTAATCAACAAAAGGGAAGAATGAACTATCCTATAATAGAGGAGGCGATAATAGCAGCAATTAAACAATTAAAAACAGCTAAAGCTCCTGGAACGGATGGTTTGACTGCAGTGTATTATAAAACTTTGCAAGCAGAAATGGTGGAACAACTCAGAGACTTATTTTGCAACATACAACAAGGGGGTAAAATACCTCCATCATAGAAAACAGCTTATATTTCTTTGATACCAAAAGAGCAAGTAGGTCCTAAAAAACTGGAGAATTATAGACCAATATCTTTTTTGAATAATGATTATAAAATTTATGCAAAAGTACTAGCCAACAGGTTGATGTCAGTAATCCAAGAGGTGATTCATGATGATCAAGCGGGATTTATAGAGGGCAGATACATGAAGGACAATGTAAGGCAAGTAATAGATTTATTGGAATATCTTGAGAAGAATAAACAGAGCCCTGCAGTGCTGGTCTTTTTGGATGCGGAGAAGGCCTTTGATAGAGTGGACTGGAATTTTCTATTAAAGACTTTAAAAAAGATGGACTTTGGGGATCAATTTATATAGGCGGTTTCAGCAATTTACCAAGAGCAAAAGGCACAGATTATTATTAATGGAACTTTGACAACAGATTTTAATATAGAAAAAGGAACAAGACAAGGTTGCCCGTTATCCCCATTGTTATTTATTTTAACACTAGAAGTCTTGTTGAATACAATACGTGACTCTAATATCTTGAAAGGCATAGTGATAAGGCAAGAGGATTACAGAATAAAGGCATTTGCAGACGATCTGGTTGTTACCCTAACACAGCCGATGGAATCAATAATCCAGATGAAAGACATTATACAAGACTATGGCACAGTATCAGGTTTTAGACTGAACCAGAAAAAAACTAAGATGATAGTTAAAAATATGACACAAGATCGTAAACACGAACTTGAAAGGAGGGCAGGTTTTGAGATTGTACCAAAGGTTAAATATCTAGGAGTTCAGGTTGCAGAATCAAATATGAAATTGTTTCAAAATAATTATGAGGTGTTGTGGCGAGATGTACAGAAAGATATGGAGACTTGGAAAAAATTGCAGCTGTCTTTACTTGGAATAATAGCAGCAGTTAAGATGAATATTTTGCCAAGATTTCTTTTTTTGTTTCAAATGATTCCGGTGCTTAAAAGCGATAAACAATTGAAAGAGTGGCAAAGCGGAGTGAATAAGTTTGTCTGGAACGAGAAAAAACCGAGAGTGAAATTGAAAATTATGCAAGATGTTCCAGAACGGGGAGGTCTTAAACTTCCAAATCTACAGTTATATTATGAAGCAGCAGCTTTATCTCAAGCAAGTGATTGGTTTGTGAGTTGACAGTAATCTTATTCTGTTGTTTTTGATGTTCTAGATGCTCAGTTGTTCTTAGTTTCACTTTTTCATAAAGAACTTTGTTCTTTCTGAGGAGAAGGCAGTGGAGAATGCCCGGTTTAAGAATGAAAGTGATTCCATATCTATAATGGCTTTCTCTACTGCTGATTTCCGCTGGTTTACCTCTAAAATATGAGCTGTTTCTGCCAAAGCTTCAATTTCTTTGGCCTGGGTACATTTGCAGTTCTTCCATTTCTGCTTCTGTGACTACTTTATCTTGTATTAATCTATATTAATCTGCTAGCCTCTGTTCTATTATTTCTGATTTTGGATGATTTGAAATATTTTCTCATATTTTTTTCCTATTGGACTTGATTTGTAATTACAGACCATTTGTTTTCATTCTTCATATATTTATGATAATAAACAACTTTTCTTCCAGTGGTCCTGAAGTATTGGCCCTTCTTGCTCAGTCAACCAGTTCTATGTCCTGTGTCCTGTGTCCTGTAGTCTGTTTGTCACCAGATATTCAGAAATTTTAACCTAGCATAGTCCTTGTTGACCTAGGTGATAACTGATCCACTATGAGCTTTTGTAAATTAATTCTTACCACATTCTCTATGGGAGAAACACTCTTCATCTGACTCTTCTGATAAACCCTATCCAGTATGGTTGAACCTTGACATAGCTATCATCCTCAGAGCATGCAAGCCCCACAACCATGTCAGGTTTATTACAATACAAATTGTGTAGTAATTTAAAAGACTGTGGAGAAGCTTTAGTCCACTCTGGTCATCATTCTAGACTGTTGTGCTCAGCAGGAAAATTTGATTTCAAAAGCTGTATCCTCAAAAATCAAATGCTTAATCCATCTCTGCAAGATGTTAAATTTTAGAGTACTTATTCATGGAAACACTTTGCTTTACTGTCTTCAATTCTACATGTGATCACACACACAGTGGTGTCCCTATAATATAAAATTTGCAGGACTTCAATAGGTTCATTAAGTGAAACTACATTGCAAATGTAATTTACATTTACTATACTCCAGGCCATAGCAGGTGCCATAGGTTTAGGCAAACATGAACTAAAGGCAAGTAGATTTTCTTTTCTTTTTTCTTCTTCTTTTTATGCCAACTTGAACTTCATTTTTCTCACAGCCAGCATTCATTAGTGTTACAAGGGCTGGAGCTTAACATAGCACCATAGCATGCTGTTTCCTATCTTGGCCAGCAATAAACAACATAATACCATGTCCAGTCTCTTCGAATGGTTCTCTTCTAACTACAACAAATACCATATACATAAATGGTGTAGGCAACCTTCAAGATGCTATAAGAGTGGATTAATTTTAAATAGCAGTAAGTACTGATAAGAGGGCATATTTTTAAATGATATATTTCTTTTATCCTATTTACTTCTTTTTTACATTTTAACAATATATTCCTATTCTTTTAGCTTTCTGCTCAGAGTAGGAATAAATTGACAATCAACAGCTGGTCTCATAAATTTAACACAAATCAACCCTGGATTTTGTAGGGTTGCATACTCCATTTTTAAAAATGTCTAGAAAAGAACTTCCACCACTTTAGTGGTGTCACTGAAAAAAATCTTCACCATTTCAAGCATATATTATATATTGAAGAGACAGAAGAAGGGAGGATGAATTTAAACCAGAGAAGGATTGCGACTACAATTGGGACATCTCAACTTTTAAAGAAAGTTTATCACCAAGGTCAGAAAAAAGCCTGAAGTTGCATTTATACAACATTCCCTGTATTTGGAAACAAACTCATAACAGAAATAATTGTGGGTTGACATATCAAAATAGTGAAGAAAGATAATAAATTTATTGAGCTAGTCTTCTGTTCTTAGGCTTAGCAGGTATAGCTTTGGGTAGCTGCTTTAGGGTTCCATATATTCTATATTCCATGTTATAATTATAATTCTGAGAGAAAGTAAGTCACCAAGAGTATTTAATGGCTTAGAGGGTATTGAACTCAGGTTTTCCTAATCTCAATCTGTGCTATACCAGGCTTGCTAAATGCCCAGCAGCTTTGACTACCACAGAGATCTACTTTCTCTGGTGCCTTCCAAATTGTTATTTTAGTTACACATTCCAGGAAATGTAATCACAAAATAACCAGAAGGTACTGGGTTGAAGAAGTTGGTATAACGTTTAATTTTCTTCCTTTTCCAATTCAATATTAACATTTTTTTCCAAAAATGTAAGTGCCATGAATGGTGAAATAGAAACTACAACATATCCCTTGAGTATAAATAGACTATCTTTACTTATACAACCATCTTGACATGCTAGACAAAAATATATTGATTGAAATAAGGCTACATCCAATTCTCAGTGAAGATGAAGGACATCTGAGAGATGGTGTCATTATCAGTTATTTAACCAAGAAGATAAGATTTGGGTGAGGAACTAAAAATATCTAGCATTTCCACATAGTACAACTGTCTTGGAACCAACTTAGATAAATGGAAACTGAAACAGACAAACAAACTAACTAACTTATAAATCTCATAATGCCACAAGCTCAGAAATAACCTTATTGCTTTTAATGGATGTTATAATAAAACTTGATTCACATAGAAAAGAGTTGTAGGTTAACAGAGCATCTGCAGCAATCCCTGGCTTTGAAATGACAGGAGTTACTGTACAATCCAAAAATATTCTTTTTATGTAGGTCCAATATATGCTACACATGTTTAAAGACAGGTAGGGTTTGCCCTGTCATACTAGTCATTTTGAAGTCAGTGACTGGTGTTGAGGATGCTAGAAAACTAAACAGATATTGAAAACAGGTGGGTTTTCAGATCATAAAGACATCCTCTAATCTATTCATAATAAAGATGGTATTATGCCATCTATGGCATTATCATACAATATTATATACAATGATGTGACCCCTGAGGACGTGGACAGGATTCTGGGCAGACTGAATGCAACCACTTGTTTATTGGACCCGTGTCCCTTCTGGTTAGTGATGGCTTCCCAGGAAGTGACACGAGGCTGGCTCCAGGCGATTATAAATGCTTCGCTGGGTGAGGGTGACTTTCCCGCTGCCTTGAAAGAGGCGGTGGTGAGGCCTCTCCTCAAGAAGCCTTCCCTGGACCCGGCAATGTTGGTAAATTATCATCCGGTCTCCAACCTTCGCTTCATTGTGAAGGTTGTTGAGAGTGTGGTCGCGCAACAGCTCCCCCAGCACCTGGATGAAATGATGTATCTAGATCCATTCCAGTCGGGCTTCAGGCCTGGGTACAGCATGGAAACGGCATTGGTCACATTGGTAGATGATCTCTGGAGGGCTCGGGACAGGGGATGCTTCTCTGTCCTGGTCCTGTTAGATCTCTCAGCGGCTTTTGATAACATCGACCATGGTATCATGCTGCACCGGCTGGAAGAATTAGGGGTGGGAGGCACTGTGTTGCAGTGGTTCTCCTCCTTTCACTCTGGCCGGTCGCAGTCTGTGTTGACAGGGGGGCAGAGGTCAACCCCGAGGCCCCTCATATGTGGGGTGCTGCAAGGGTCGGTCCTCTCGCCCCTCCTGTTCAACATTTATGTGAAGCCGCTGGGCGAGATCATCTGTGGTTTTGGGGTGAAGTACCACCAGTATGCGGATGACACCCAGCTGTACATTTCCACCCCAGACCACCCCAACAATGCCCTTGAAGTGATGTCCCGGTGCCTGGAGGCTGTGCGGATCTGGATGGGGAGGAATAGGCTCAGGCTCAACCCATCCAAGACCGAGTGGCTGTGGTTTCCGACGTCCCAATATAGTCAGTTGGTGCCATCACTGACTATTGGGGGCGAATCATTGGCCCCCACGGAGAGGGCGCACAACTTGGGCGTCCTCCTGGATTAACGGCTGTCTTTAGAAGAGCACTTGACGGCCATGACCGGGAGGATTTTTCATCAGGTCTGCCTGATTCGCCAGTTGCGTCCCTTTCTGGATCGGGACTCATTACACATGGTCACTCATGCCCTTGTCACCTCCCGCCTGGACTATTGCAACGCTCTCTACAGGGGGCTCCCCTTGAGGAGCACCCGGAGGCTCCAACTGGCGCAGAGTGCGGCCGCACGGGTGGTAATGGGAGCAACATGGCGTTCCCATGTAACACCACTCCTGCGCGAGCTGCACTGGCTCCCGGTGGTCTTCCGGGTGCGCTTCAAGGTTTTGGTTACCACCTTTAAAGCGCTCCATGGCTTAGGACCATGGGTACTTGTGCGACCGTCTACTACCACCAATAGCCTCCCACCGGCTGGTACGCTCCCATAGAGAGGGGCTCCTCTGGGTGCCGTCGGCCAAACAATGTCAACTGGCGGCCCCCAGGGGGAGAGCCTTCTCTGTGGGGGCACCTACTATCTGGAATGAACTCCCCCCGGAGATACGAAGGATCCCGGATCTGCGCACCTTCCTCCGTGCCTTAAAGACCTTATTATTTCACCGGGTGGGCCTGGCCTAATTTTCTCTCTCTTTCATAAAAGATTGTCAATTTTTAAATATCTTTTAGTATCTTATATATTCAATTTTAAAATTGGTTTTAAACAATTCGGGGTTTTAAATTTGTCGGAGCCAAAACTATTTAATTTGATTTTATTCTACTTTTAAATTTTGTATGGATGTGTTTTTATTGTCTGGCTGTACACCGCCCTGAGTCCTTCGGGAGTAGGGCGGTATAGAAATTGAAATAATAAATAAATAAATAAATAAATAAATAAATAAATAAATAAATAAATAAATAAAATGTCAAGTGCAATCAACTAGAACAGCTCTGAAAATTACATCAAGAGGTTTTCTTTATTGTTGAGTCACCAGTTCACAAGAATTTTGGCAAACTGTCTTCCTTCTCTTGGGAAACACCTGATATAGTCCTAAGTCTTTGATCTCATATGCTTCCTCTCCCTCCATGGAATCCAAGATGGAATAATTCTTAACTCTCCCTATCAGGGTCTTCTTTCAGCCATTGATTTCACCACACATAATAATAGTACTGTAGTATTAATATTATAAATGGTGTCATACCATCTATAGATTGTACGTTTGTTGGAAAAGAATGAAATAAACAGAAAAAAGTAAAAAAAAAAGCATGAAATTCCTTTTCTCTTTGCTACACACTTCTACTTCAGAACACTAAAAAAATAAATAAATGAAAGAATACATTCACAATATATTGGAACCTCAGTAGCAGAACCTATTCCAAAAAAGTTATTATTGAATTCTGTTATTGATTTATTACAAGTTGATCAGTTTATACTGCTTTCCCATATTCTCTATTTAATTATATATTTGAAAGGTGGTTGTTCATTAGACTTAGAAACTAAGCTTAAAACCACAGTCTGTTTTTAAATTTATTTAGTTGATTTATTTGGCATCCAAAAAATTGAGATAAATTCATCCAAGATCTCCAGAAAATCCGATACTTTCATCAAAAGGATTAAAGCAGAATCACACCATCACAACATAGCTTTTTTTATTTATTACTCCCACACCTCTCTGCTATTTGCTGCCCCCTGCGAAGGCTTCTGAGGCTCATCTTCCTCATTCCGGTATTGTCCCCCACATCTTTATGACAAAAGGTAAGCATCAGAGTATTGGGAAAGAAAAGCAGAAACCTTACTCCACTTTCTTACTAAATAGCACATAATAATAAGGTAAGCCATAAACGGCTTAATTAAAACCATGCATCATCCACAAACTCAGTAGGTGTCTGTATCTGTAGCTATATCTGAAGCTATACAAATGCAAATACACACCCACAGAAGATTTTTGAACATTCATTATCTGGCATCACTAGGATACATTATATCCAATAAAATTTCACATCTTTAAACAATCCACAATCCACAATCCAATGTAACCCTGTATATCAGAGTTAAACTATACTAAATTTGTTGGGATTGCCTCTTAGGGCAAATACTATCCTGCAACTATGAGTGAAGTACAACTACTAGCAGCCTTTGCCATTATAGTCAATAGTGAAGGATGCTGGGAGTCATAGTTTATCAACATCTGTAGAGACATAGTTCCCTTTCTTCCTTCTTATGTGCTTTAGGATATAGATGTAAAAAAATTTCAAAAAAAGACTTTCCAAGTATACATTGGCAACTGCTAACCTATCGGCCATTCAAAAACCAAGTGAAATAACCATAAAGAATTCCACTTCTATTCCTTGTGTTAATTTTCTTACCTTCTACATGTGCTTCTTAACAATTTTGAATATTATCATTCATCAGTGTAGAGATGTAGCAGTATTACAATTACTATATCAATTTACCACTTTAATTAGTGTTCATTTTTAATTTAAAAAAAAAACCATATTGAGTTGTTTCTGATGGAGTTCTCATCTATTGTCAGAAAAACTATTCTATAGTTTTTTCTATGTCTACAATGGAATCTGTCATTGCTATTATTTGGTATTGGACACATTTACTAATAATGAAATATGAACAAAATGTTTAATGCTCAAAGCACAAAAATCTCAGAGTGCATAATTCTTCAGAAATCATTTATACCAACTTGTATGTCTCTTACACCCCTTGTGCCATCAACCAGTATATGAAAAACTGGGGTGGAGTCAGAGATAGCCCAGGATTTCATGGAAACCATAACTTCCATGGGCCTGTCCCAGGTTATCCAGGGCCCGACTAGGAATAGTGGACACACACCTGATTTGTTGTTGTTGTCAGAGCATTTCCAATGTGACCTGTAATTGATGGACTTGTATTTGGTCCTCCTGACATGGTCAGATCACAGTCTGGCGGCAATGAGTTTCTCGAGAACTGTTTTTGTGCAGATATCAGTGTGCATATGTGTTATCTCTCCTGTGGAAGCTGCAATGGTTGCTGGTTTTCTTCTAAGTGCAATTCACGGTGCTGGTTGTCACCTTTAAAGCCCTTCATGGCTTGGGATGAGGCTGCCCATCTCCATAGTCTGCCCATCCCACTGCTCAATAAAATATTTGCACTGTTTTCACCATCTTCTTTCATATCTATATCTCATTATCTGGATATTCTTTAGAGAAATGAGCAAAAAGGTAGTCTTTGGCCATCACCCATGATTATCAAGCTACTTCCTGACATTGGTCTCTGAAATTTGTTGCAAGGCACTAAATCTCTTGCCAACAAGAAATGGACCTGTTTCAACACATGTTTTCATGGAACACCCAGTGATAGCTGCTGTCATCTCTGAATGCCAAACTGATGGATTTACCAGAGTTAGGTCAAGCTGAAATATGGTTATTTTTATAGGTAATAAAGCTTACAATCAAATAAATTAGAAATTTATAACACAAATACTCTCAAATGGGAACATGAGAAAATTATTAGGCTTACTGATTCTACAGTGCACTAATCATTTGAGGCAGTGATGCTAAGGTTGAAATCTGAAATGTCATCAAAACTGTGAACGTGATAATAACAGATAACTTTTGAAATGGCTGCACATATGTCAGTTGAGGTCATTACAGAGAGATAAAATGTCGAGATGCAGTAAATAAGTATGCCTTGGAGCAGTTAGAATAAACAAGAGAAGCCAGGGCAGATTTTAAGGGTGAAGTATTGAGCCATTTAGCAAAAGTAACCATAGTCCTAGATTTAACATACACATATAGAAATTATTAAAAAATAATTACACTGTTCTAGTTCAAAAGAAGAAGCCAAAACCAAATTTCTTTCTTAGTGCCTTTGAGACAGTCTTGAGTCTTGGCAACAGTCTGGACAAATCCTTGAAATATTCTTGGCACCATTTTTGGGAAGTAATTTGTCATTGCGTTCTTCCTAGGCTTAGAGAGAGTGACAGGCCCAAGCTTAAGGTACATATGGAACCCAAAGTCTTTTAGTTTCTTGCATTGGTACATCCAAGTGTCTCTTAACAGAATTTCCCAGAAAAAAAAAAAGTTTAGTTGTAAATTGCTCACTAAGGCAGAAAGGATATTATCAATAAATTCCAGTTTAAATATATTAAAACTGCTAACATGGTTAAAAAGTAAAGTCAATAACTTTCTTGAACTTCAGATTTCTTTCTTTCTTTCTGTCTTTCTTTCTTCCTTTTTTGACAAAAGAAAGCTGATTGAAATGATTATAGTCAAATGAATTAACATAAAACCTCAAGAATATAACTGAAAAAAATGAACATCTGTATATTGGAATTATAATGTGTAATAACAATAGGATACAATGAAGAACAGTCTATTACTGAACATTTATTTCATATATCTTTATATAGCAATCCTATTAGTTGTTCAAAGAACATCAACGTCAAAGTATTTTTTTAAAGTATTATTTCAGCACCTAGGTGCAATAAGTGCTTTGACAATTATGTAAATAAGTACTTACTGTAGGTATGGAAGAGCCAGTGTTTGGTAATTTCTCACCATTTTTAAAAACTCAATATCTGGGACTTTCCCTTCTTTCTACTTTTTTCTTTCTTTTTCTTTCTTATTGCCCTAAGTACCAGTGTAGAGTCTGTTTTCTTCATTATATGTATGTTGTTGCTCATCTAGAAATGTTATCCCCTTAATAAGATTTACTGTAGAGATATCCACATCACCAAAACTTTCATCTAAGCAACTGGTGCCGCTGCAGTGGTTAGAATGCGGTATTGCAGGCTAACTTTACCCTCAGCCTGGAGTTCAATCCTCACTGGCTCGAGGTTGACTCAGCCTTCCATCCTTCCAAGTTTGGTAAAATGAGGACCCAGATTATTGGGTGTTACATATTAAGAAAGTGAAGGTGCGTCCTCTAGTGGAAGGGCTGGTTGCTCCAACTGTTCTGATTGGTTAAGACGTTGACAGCTCAGTATAAAAGGAGCTGGCAAGCGCGGGAGTTGTTGTTGCTATGCTTGTTACAGTTCGTTAGTAAAGTTAAAAGGTTGCTGTTGGATGTCGCCTCAGAGTGTGTTCATTCAGGCTGAAAGTATTAAACAGTGGCGACGAGGATGGGATGTGTATTGGCGGCCATCCATGAGTAAAAAGAAGCAGTCCGGGCAGTCTGAGAATCTGCATTCACAGAGAAAGTCCTCTCGTGACTTTAAAGCAGAGATCTGAGGAGAGAATGGCTGCTTCACAGAATTTTGCCCCGTTCAACCCTAAGACGGAGTCAAATGTAGCCCGGTTTGAATGCTTCCTCATAGCCAATGATTATCGGGACTTGTCTAGTGAATGGAAGCGTGCGTATTTTTTAAGCTTCTGTGGGCCTGAAATGTTCGAGACAGTTATGATGGCCCCTCAGTCCATTCACGCTGGTACCTGGGAGGACTTCATGCTTAAATTAAAAAAACATTATGCCCCGGCACCGTCCCGGATAGCAAGAAGGCAGCATTTTTATCATCGGGATCAGGCTGAGGGAGAGTCAATTAGTCAGTATGTGGCGGCCCTAAGGAAAGCAGCGAGACATTGCCAATTTGTGGACTTAGATGACTACTTATTAGATAGACTGGTCAGCGGCGTGAGGGACGAGAATCTTAAACGGCGCCTGATTGCTAAACCCGAGCTGACATTCCAAGAGGCCCTTGATGAAGCATGTGCCGCTGAGCTAGCCACTCTCTCCCTCTCCGACCTTCCCAGGGGCCAACAGTCAAATAAACAAAAATGTGAGGCTATTCATTATAACGCTAATGAGTGGAGCGATGACGGGGAAGAGAATCTAGAGGGGGACATCGACCGGATTAAAGAAACACAGCAGCCGAGCAGGCAAGCAAAGTTGACGCAAGGGGAATGCAAGAGCTGTGGGGGAAAACACCCACACTCCATTTGCCGTTTTAATGAGGCAATTTGTCGCCATTGTGGTCGCAGGGGCCATATCGCCAGGGTTTGCAGATCGCCGCAACCAGTAGTGTCGCCCCCGCCCCCCCTCAGAGGTGATCGCCGGGCACCGTCGAGAAGAGAGGGTGCCCAAGGAGGCCGTTTTTCATGGAGCCGAGAGATGGGGGGAGTGAATATGGTATATCCTGGTGCCAAGCTGCCTGTCCGTCAGAAAATATGCTTAACAGTCTCAATTGAAGGACAGCCCGGCCTGATGGAGGTGGACACGGGCTCGGCGACGTCCATCGTCTCGTGGAGTACTTTGAAGCGGCTCGTTCCTCGTATAGCTAAAAGCCGCCTCGCACCTTGTCATCTGTACTTACGAGACTACCAGGGTACCCCTATTCCAATAATCGGTTGTGGACATTTCAGAGTTAAATTTAAGGGGTTCGCTGGCCGCCTTCCATTGGTGGTGGTTGAATCCCCGTTACCGAGCTTGCTTGGATTGAATTGGTTCGAGGCATTGGGGCTCACCATTCATGGGGTGAATGCCATCCGGTCAACCGACCTAGACACTCTAATCCACGAGTTTCCATCAGTCTTCGATGGCAAACTGGGTTGTTATAAGGGCACCCCTGTATCATTTAGCCTGGACCCACAAGTTCCCCCGCGCGGCTCAAACCACGCCGGATGCCTTTTGCACTGAGATCGAGGGTAGATGCGAAACTGGATAAACTAATATCGCAAGGGGTGCTCGAGCCGGTAGAATTTGCCCGTTGGGAGACGCCGATTGTTACACCTATAAAAGCAGATGGATTGATCCAAATTTGTGCTGACTACCGGGCGACATTAAATAAGGCGCTCCTCGGCCACGCCTACCCAGTTCCGGTAGTGCAGCACCTGCTACATTCCCTGGGCCAGGGATCTGTGTTCGCCAAGCTAGACCTGGCCCAGGCATACCAGCAGTTAAGGGTGGACGATGAAATGGCAGAGGCGCAAACCATTGTGATGCACCGGGGGATGTTCCATTGTCGCCGCCTACAATTTGGGGTCAGTGTTGCCCCGGGGATTTTCCAGAGCATGATGGAACGACTGCTACATGGAATCCCCAGGGTTGTACCCTACTTTGATGATGTTCTGGTTTCCGCAACCAGCACACCAGAGTTGATGGACAGACTTCGCCAGATCCTTCGCCAATTTAGCAACGCCGGTCTCAAAGTGAACAAAGCTAAATGTCACATTGCAGTACCCCAGGTGAAGTTCTTAGAATTTCTGGTGGATAGCACCGGCATTCACCCAACAGCTGCCAAGACATCTGCCATCATGGATGCCCCGCCTCCATGTTGCAAAACCAACCTTCAGGCCTTTCTTGGACTTTTGAATTTTTACGCGGTCTTCCTCCCGCATAAAGCCTCGGTAGCGGAATCGTTGCACCGTTTATTGGACCGCGGGGTGGCCTGGAAGTGGGGTGCCAGGGAATGAACTGCTTTCCACTCCGTTAAACGCCTGCTCGCCTCTAACGCAGTCTTTACGCAATTCTGTCATCATCTTCCACTGACTCTCGCCTGTGATGCATCCCCGTATGGGGTGGGCGCAGTTCTAAGCCATAAATTCGCCGATGGCCGGGAATTGCCTATAGCATATTTTTCTAAAACCTTGGCCCCGGCGGAACGGAACTACTCGCAAATCGATAAAGAAGCCCTCGCATTAGTGGCCGGTGTCAAACGGTTCCACCATTATCTGTACGGTCGCTCGTTTGAATTATACACCGACCATAAGCCACTTCTGGGCATCCTGGCCGGCGACCGTTTAGCCCCGCAGATATTGTCACCTCGAATGACTCGTTATTCCGTGTTCTTGGCCACCTACTCATACAAGTTGATTCATCAGCCGGGCAAAGACATCGTGCACACCGACGCACTGAGCCGCTGTCCCCTTCCTGCTCTCCTCGCAGACCCGGTACCTGCCTCTTCGGTGTTCCTGATAGAGGACTCCATGCTGCCTGTCACTGCCGCAGAGGTCGCCCGTCTATCGGCGAAAGACCGAACCCTATCCACAGTCCTCGATTGGATGGCCCGGGGTTGGCCACCCGGTCCCTTCTCCATGGACTTGCAGCCCTATGCTTTGAGACGATTTGAGTTGTCCACCCAAAATGGCTGTTTGTTGTGGGGACATCGTGTAGTGATTCCTCCCCCCCTCAGGCACTCATTATTGAAAAAATTACACCTGGGCCACCCGGGGGTGGTGCGCACGAAGGCTTTAGGCAGGTGTTACATGTAGTGGCCACACCTAGATAGGGACATCGCAGAATGGGTCTCTACATGCTCGCAGTGCCAAAGCCAAATGGCAATGCCAGTCAAGGATCAGCCACGGGTGTGGGAGGAACCAAGGGCCCCCTGGTCTCGGTTGCATATAGATCTGGCTGGACCTATGCAGGGTCAGTCGTTCTTGGTGGTTGCGGACGCATTTTCAAAGTGGGTAGAGGTTGTACACATGCGTTCCACCACTTCAGATGCCGTAATTAGATCTCTATGCCAATTGTTTGTCACCATGGGCTGCCCGACGTGTTAGTGTGGGACAATGGGGCCCAATTTACGTCCACAGTGTTTCAGGAATTCCTGGAGAGCCAGGGGATCCGACACTGTCTAATATCTCCTTTCCACCCGGCTAGTAATGGTTTTGCTGAACGAGCCGTGCGTTCAGCAAAAGAGGCTTTAACAAAAATAGGACCGGGGAATTGGTTAGAAAGGGTGGAGGAATACTTATTGGCGCAACATACCACGCCATGCCAACTGACAAATAAAAGCTCGGCTGAGCTTTTAATGGGCCGCAAACTGCGCACACAGTTAGACCGGTTGCACCCTCTTTATTGCCCTAGCAAACTGTTAGATTCTCACAGTAGGTACTGACCATTCCAATTGGGGGACCTGGTTTATGCCAGAAACTATGGTGGACAGCCATTATGGCTGCCAGGTAAGATCATAAGCATATTGGGACCCTGTTCCTACCGCATAGAGGTGGATCAGGGGAGGATTTGGAAACGCCATAAGGACCAATTGAGGTCGCGGCGAGTTGTGTCAGGTCAATCTAGCAGTGAGGCTCTTCTGCTCCAACGGCCAAGGACCCTGATGACCTGACTCCAGCTGATACACCCACCCCAGGCCAGGAAAGATTGGAACACTCAACTGTCAATGACCAGATTAGGCAGGAGGAAGGGGAAGCCTTAAATTCCAGACCCCAAGGGGAGGAGCCGAGTTGTGCTGAGTACTCAAAACCACCGCCCGCCTTAGCTGAAGGGGTGGAGCCTAGACATTCAGGGCGGGTCCGGCATCAACCGGCGTATTTAAGGGACTACGTTTGTGACTGACGGCATCGCATGCGCAATTATAGGGGGAAGGAGTGTTACATATTAAGAAAGTGAAGGTGCGTCCTCTAGTGGAAGGGCTGGTTGCTCCAACTGTTCTGATTGGTTAAGACGTTGACAGCTCAGTATAAAAGGAGCTGGCAAGCGTGGGAGTTGTTGTTGCTATGCTTGTTACAGTTCGTTAATAAAGTTAAAAGGTTGCTGTTGGATGTCACCTCAGAGTGTGTTCGTTCAGGCTGCAAGTATTAAACAGGGAGCAATATACTGACTCTGTAAACCACTCAGAGAGTATGGTAAAGCACTATGGAGCAGTATATAAGTCTAAGTGCTTTTGTTATTGCTATTATACCATCACAATGTAACCTCCATCCCTTTCATGTGTAGAATATGTTTTGCTTGCTTCATGGCAAAGATGTTTCAAAGATGCCCCACCTCATGATCATTGAGTTAGAAGGGACTTTGAATAGGGATGCTATTCAGCAGGTTCTGACAGGTTCTGGAGAACTGGTAGCAGAAATTTTGAGTAGTTCAGAGAACCAGCAAATGCCACCTCTGGCTGGCCTCAGAGTGGAGTGGGAATGGAGATTTTGCAGTATCCTTCCCCTGGAGTGGGGTGGGAATGGAAATTTTGCAGTATCCTTCCCCTGCCATGCCCATCAAGCCACACCCACCAAGCCATACCACAGCCACCAAACCATGCCCACAGAACCGGTAGTAAAAAAAATTGAATTCCACCACTGACTTTGAACTTCCTCAAGTTACAAAAATAAGAAGAAAGAGGACATTTTTTATGGGACAGTAAGTATGAGGAAAAGTAGGTATTATCTTGCAAGAAGATGCTTAAAATATTCACAGAAAGCCTATTTCTTTGTTTATGCATTCCTGTTTCCAGATATTATAAGATATGTACTGTAGATTCCAGGCAGGAGCATTCAATCCAGTTTTAGCAAAATGAGAGAATATGCTTCTACTTGTTTTTCTACTTGTTTTTCATTCATTCATATATCCAGGACAGTATCAGCAAGGTATCTCTCCAGATTTGCGCTCATAAAAAATTGAAGCAAGAACAGTTATGTTCCTAGATAGTCTGTCTATCGAGAGGTGAGTTTGTAAGACAAATGGACATTGAGGCAAGACTTGACTGTAAACAGAAAAGGGTCAGATGAGTATGTTTTAAAAGGAAAAGATCTATGTAAACAATATTTGTGAATGCATTGGTTCACTAGAGGGAAAATAATGAGCACTTCACCAGGCTAAGAGAAGTGTGCAAAGCCTTTGAAAGGGTGCTTAGCAAACTTCAGTGGTATGAATAAAGCAGCCACTCCATAAAGTACTAAAGTAACTGCAACCTCTGGAACTCTTGGTCCAGGTGAATCGAAGTCTGTCTTTGGCTGCCTGTGCATGCATGAACAGACATTGCTTCTGCAAATTGAAAGAATCCACATGTATACTGAGACAATCAGGAAAAGTCTTTGAAACACTGGATCTTCTGGAGATGTTGACGCTATTCAGAGGAGGGATGTACTTTGTGAAGCAACCCTTTCAGAGATTTTGCAGAGAGGATCTACAAATTAAAAATGTAATTGCAAACTATTTCTGGAGTGTCGTTTTATATAAAGTTAAAGTAAAAAGACCTTCAAGTCAAACTTTGCTTTAAGTGGCAAAATGCCTTGGGTATTTTTCTTGGTAGTATTATGAAAATAATTTGTTATTGCCACTTTTTGGATATATTTGTGGCCTCACATTTGATTTCTACCAGCCTGAATTTTATGGTTCACTCCAGGGGTAGGTTCTATTTACTTTTACTACCGGTTCACATTGTGTCTGCATGCGCTCTTCTGCGCATGCGTAGAAGCTTCTGCACATGTGCAGATCATTTATGATGATGTCCAGGTCAGTGGGCAGAGCCTCCTGCTGGTTTTACTACTGGTTCTTGCGAACTGGTCTGAATTGGGGGCAACCCACCACAGGTTCACTCATTCACAAACAAACCTGTTTTGATGCTACTTGTCTGAGAAAAGTCTCTGGGACGAGCCAAGGACACTTTTGCTGCTGCCACTTTCTGAAGACCTCCATCCTGGCTGTTTTCATTAATAATTTACTCTATTTTTTTTCCTAACATATATAAACTAATAGTTTCCAAGTTGTTTGCTCTTAAAATTTAACAGAAACTAAATCTGATTATAACCAGATGGGAGAGATGATCAAGATGGTAGAGGAGAGATACCTATGACTGAACCTCAGCATCTCTGACATGTGATCACCCAATCTCAAAAAACGAGACACTTCATATCAAATATTAAAAGATTTCACAAAGAATTTAAAATAATTCTATAACTCCTAATAAGGGTCTTTGTACTTCTTATTTGGTTGTTTTATATTACTTTATTTTTATGTTTTAATAAAGGGATATTTCAGAACAGATTTTTTTTAAAAAAGCCAAAATAGTCTCTGCAAAGACACAATCAAATCCACACTTGTTTGTAAAAAAAATAATAAAATATGGGCAACATGTATGATGCATGTAAAAGAAGGAACAGGGCTTTGACAGCTGCTTTGGCTGCTGTCTTGACTTTTTTGACCTTCTTCTTGGATGCCTTACCCTGATGTTTGCAATCTAAAAGATATGACAACGCAACAACAGCTGAATAAAAAGAGATGAGAAAACAGGGTAAAGGAAGGATAATCTGGCTCACAGTATTTGCAATTTGCATTTTGACCAGCTGGGATAAAAGCTGTTCCAATAGTGAGGAAAACCAGCAGCAGTTATCCTTTCAGCAAAGATAATAAACTAGTCCCACTGCTCTTTTGTATGTATGATAGAGAGTGATTAATTTGGCTATTTGCAGTTTCAGATGAAAAAAAAAAACACTTGGTGGTACCACCAAGCTAACCTTGACTGAGCCCTAAACCTAATGACAGTCAGACCTAGAGAGCATGTGCTGTAAGCTAGTTTAGGAAATCAAATCAAAACAAAAAGAGTCATCTACATGATGGAAGACAGAGATAAATTACTGCCATCTTTTTGAAAAGAAAAATGCACAGATATATCTATAAAATAATCTGTAGACTTTACTTTTATTTATTTCATAAACAGTATTTAGTGGTCTGTATGACACTTACATGGAAACTGTCTTTGTTGGCTCTCTGGCTGTGGCTGGACATTTGGTATTAGTGAGATAGTGGCTATATCATGTGAAGCTTTATATATGAAGCTGAGTGCACAACCACTAGGGATTTAGCCAGCAACTTGTTGAATGCAGAAAGGAGATTACAACGAATACCCCATGTGAATGCAGCAGACAGAACTGGATAATAGCAGCAGTCTGTAGCTATTGCCCACATAGCAGGATGCAATTACCTAACAGAAGATTTTGGTTTGTATTGCAGTTGATGTGTTGAAGTGCGAAGTTTTGATTTCCACATAATAACTGTGACTTAATAACATTTAAGTTTTATCAGTGTATAGAACTATTGATGATAGGAAATACATTTCAGGAGGGCTATGCATTTGGCTGAGCTGGTTTATCCATCATCAAATACAATTGGGTGCTTGGTTTTCAATATATTTTGCTTGGTTATTTTGATAAAATTGAGAATCCCCCCCCTTCCCCTTTCTTAAAAAGAAAACTAAGCAAAATAAGGTTCATTTTTATTTTTATACAGAACCAAGCCACTGCATGCCAAACCCTATTATTATAAATGCTGCACTATGCTATCATAAATAATTGATTTTTGTCATAAAGCTATTTAGAGGCCATAAGGCATCTTCAAACTTGCAGAAGAATACATTATAATTTTTTTCACTCTTAGCTGCCTGTTGCTTTCTTCTGGTTATAAATACCTTATGTTAACACTTGCTCAAATTCTTTATTCACAATGACAAAAATTGTTTTTAATGTCATAAAAAAAAGGAATGTATGTACCAGATGAATCAAAGAGAATAATAGCTTTAAAAGTGTTAATTTGAAATACTTTATATCATACAAAGAACCAATTTAATTAAAATGAGTCTACCAAATCAGGATGCAGAATTACTGAAGTATCATTACAAGATAGCTAAGTGTTAGTGGTCCTGTGTGTCTTTGCTTATATAGTGGTCACCCACATTTCTGCTACTCAGATCTTAGAGCCCTAACTCAAATAATTTCTGAAAAGCTGAAGGACAAATTACCACTTCCTTCTTCCTTGACTAATTGGTCTTGTTTCAGTGAGGATGTTGGTATCCGTTCATATACTATTATAGGATCTCTGTAACCAATTATGAGATTAATCATAATTTTACAATGCAGATTTCATAGCAAATGATGGTTGTCTTCTATGCTATAGTCCTTAGCTTGTGTTCATAGATACTTGGATGAAATTTAAAAGCAAAGTGTTGAATATTAGATGCAATAATTTTGCTATTGTTGTTTTAAGGCATATGAATTACTGCTTTATGACATAGACGTGTTAAACATTCAATAGGATTAATGTTTATTTTACATTGAAATCTCTCCAATTCAAAAAAAAAAATCTAATGAAAGAAAAAAAAATTCAAGCATCTTCTTTTTTTTGTGCCATTATCACCATCTCCTTGTAGCTCTTAATAAAAAAAAAAAATACATTGCAAAAAATTCCGTTCATTCATGAATGGAAATGTTTTAGGTAATTTGAGTCAGGGCAGTTAGGGTGAAGATTACTCAGGTGAGACCCTTCCGGGAACGGAACGGAACGGAACAGAACAGAATATTGGCCATGAATGATTTGACACATAAGAAATTTGTCTCCAGTGAAAAGCTCTCAATGTACATGCAAAGAAACAGAATGATCATAATCATAATCATAATACTGTATACCAGGGTTGAAATTCACTTACCTTCCCTAGCGGTTCGCAAATATGCGCAAAATCATTACAAAAAAGTGATGTCATGATGTCATGACGTCCACACGGATGGGTGTGGCTTCAGTCAGTCAGCCCTACCGGTTTGTGTGATCCGGATAGAACCGGCTGAATTTCACCCCTTCTGTATACAATTCTGGACACCATGTTTTCAAAAGATATTTAGAGAGTTAAGGATCAGAGAAATATAACTAATATAATACAGGGATTTGAGAATATGACTTATGAAGATAGTTTGAAGGAAACTGAATATTCAGAATGTTAGATCTAAGATAAAAGAGACACAAAAGCAACATATTTATTTTATTTATTTATTTTATTTTATTCAATTTATATACCGCCCTATTCCCGAAAGACTCAGGGTGGTGAACAGGCACAAGATAAAAATGCATCATACAAAAGTTAAAAAATCAATTAAAAATACATTAAATAATTTTGGCCCAAAAAAACAAATTTAAAAACACCCAATTTGTATAAAACTAAAAGCAAATTAAAAGGGAGAATCAAGCCAGTCCAGCCTGCTGGAATAAAATGTTTTGAGGGCGCGGCGAAAAGTGCGTAAATCTGGGATCCTCCATATCTCCGGGGGGAGCTCATTCCAGATGGCAGGCACCCCCACAGAGAAGGATCTCCCCCCTGGGGGCTGCCAATTGACACTGTTTGGCTGATGGCACCCTGATGAGCCCCTCTCTATGGGAACGTACTGGTCGGTGAGAGGCTACTTGTGGCAGAAGGCGGTCTCGTAAGTATCCTGGTCCTAAGCCATGGAGTGCTCTAAAGGTGATGACCAAAACCTTGAAGTGCACCCGGAAGACCACCGGGAGCCAGTGCAGCTCACGCAGGAGGGGTATGTGTCTTTCTTTCAGGTACATGGACACATACATAGTTAAAAGATGAGAATGTAATTTCAGCTTGGATGTAAATACAGTTCATAGTGGTTCCTCAAATCATAAAAGAGCTTTTGAAAGAATTCTCCTGGTAAGGAGAAAAACTGAATTAAGAACCATGACAATACATTTCCCATCCCTTCCTATTGATCTCTAAGTAGAAAGGGAGCAAATGAAAAATCCTTTTTATTTTCTTCAGCCCAACATCCAAATATGGCTCACAGAGATTGATGATAATTACTGAAAATTTTGGTCCCCACTGGTTGCAAAAAAGCAGCAGGGTTTTACTGGACACATTAGGAAATACACAGATATGCACAGATCTCTTCCTTTCTTTGAATATCCAATATATATGTTTGCAAGGTTTATAATTGAGTAATCAAATAATTTATATAACATTTTAAAGTACAACAGCATAGGCCCTCTACCTCCTTCCACAATAAAATTCAGAATACCATCAATAAAAATATGAAAACCAATCCTAAAACTTGTGGAAAATTTGACCAATGGAAGTCCCTTTTAAAAAAAACTTGAGGAAAACTGAAAGATTTAAGTCTTGTTTTAAAAGTAACATTGCCATAGTGTGCACTTGTATATCTATAACTATGTAGTTAAGTCTCTAACGTTTCCCTTTAGAATTTTATCCGTTAGTATCTCAGTACTAAGTTATTTTATTATTAGAAATCAAGAAGCCAACACAATCTTAGGTTGCATTAACAGAGGGATAAAATCAAGATCACATCAAGTGTTAGTACTGCTTTATAAAGACTTAGTAAGATCACATTTAGAACACTGCATCCAGCTTTGGTCACCATATTATAAAAAAGATGTAGAGACTTTGGAAAGAGTGCAGAGAAGAGCAACAAAGATGATTAGGGGGCTGGGAGATAAACATATAAAAATGATTGCTGGAATGAGGTTTATCTAGAAGGAGTAAGAATGACATAATAGCAGTGTTTCAATATTTGAGGGTTGCCACAAAGAAGATGGGAGTAAACCTATTTTCCAAAGATAAGACAAGAAACAACGGATGGAAACTAATCAAGGAGAAAAGCAACCTAGAACTAAGGAGAAATTTTCTGGCACTGAAAATTAATCAGTGGAACAGCTTGCCTTCAGAAGTAGCGTGTGCTGCATAAGTGGAGGCTTTTAAAAAGAGACTGGACAACCACTTGTCTGGAATGGTATAGGTTCTCCTGCTTATGCAGGGGGTTGGACTAGAAGACCTCCAAGGTCCCTTCCAACTCCATTATTCTGTTAAGAAAATAAAACACACTCAGTTCCTACTCCTGATATATTTCTAAATGACAGATCCCTTTCAATTAATTTTGTCAGTTTTGTTACTGAATTACTGTTTTGTTACTGTAATACTAAATCAAATAAATGATTATCAGTTGATGTTTTAATTAGGAATCAAAATATGATCTTCTGGCTTATTTCATAAAATCGACAGATGTAAATATATGCAGGATTTTAAAAACCAATTGCACAGAATTCATTTCAATTTCAATTCAAATCTATGCCAAAGATAGAACTCTGTTGTTCTTTTAAGCTGAATTTTCAAACAGAATCTACATACAATATTTTTAAAAAGTATGTTTAGCTTAGAGTGGAAAGAAATAAGCAAATCTTTTTGATATCAGACAGATAAACTTAGAGAGTAGAGAGAATAGATGCCAACATTTTACTTCATACTTTTTCTCCATTAAACCCATTTACCAATATATAATCATAAATGTTTTATAGGTTTTATTAATTAACAGCACAACAAAATGCATTATAATTAATGCATTTAAATGGGTTAATTGCAGAATGGAAGTCAAATGTTGTTGTTTTTTAAACATAACCTTCCAGAAAGCCTTATTTGATCAGCGGAAATTTGGTTAGGAGAATGGACTGAGATATCCTAAAGAAGGGAATGTTGACTAACCAGCACATTCAATGGGAGCAGTTCATACTGCAACATTTCAGATTCTGCTAATCATAAGTAAGTCTTGGAAATTAATCTGACTACTGCCTTAGACATTTCACAATTCTCTAATAAGAGTAAAATAAACAAATATATTTGTCACTTATTCTTAAAATCTATTCAGAAGTAAAAGTTATAATGTTCAGTGGGCTGTTCTCATAATATATAGATGGATGATAGATGAGAGATAGATAGAAGAGAGAGATAGAGGTAAATTGATAGATCAGTAGAGATAGAGATGATAGAGATAGAGAAAATAGAGATTTAACTATAGCCTTAATATATCTCAATTCTTTGGAGATAAGTTAAAACCATTGATCTCAATTAAACTTGCATCTTGTATGATTACATAGTTGGTGAATTAACTGCTCACCATTATATTTCTACAGATGTTACTTTCCTAGATAAAAAAATACATAAATACATTTGAAGTGAATTAGTGAATGAAAGTGAAGTGTGGAGTGATTCCAATGTTACTTTTGTAATACATGAAAGATTATATGAGATTTTCTAAAATTTGCTTTCCTGGGCCTATTTAGGCATCCTTTAAATATATTTATCTGCTATTAATACATGACCATGTTCTGTTTTCCTTTAAATTTCTTCTCGGGTTTGTGTGTTTCATAACAGTTTAAACTTCATTACAAAACACAATTGCAGTTGTGCTTAGCCAAGAAAATCTATTTTAAAAACTCAATTATGAGACAATTCAGCAAGAGATTTCACACATAAATTCAAGCAGCTGAAGCCACCAACCCTTATATATCTTATACGGTCCACTGGATGATGGTTAAAAAATAAAGTGATGTCAAGGAGGCTATGACACATTGAACTCAACGCTTAAATCACTATCACTCTCCAGCATCTTTATTGTATGAACTGAACTTGGATATGTTGCCTCTTAAAGATTCGCAGTCAATTATTATTGATAACTTTTACAGTTAGGTGATAATTCCCACATCAGGTTCAATTATTGAGATGTTAAACATAGTTCTTATAAATTGGCTACTTTGCTGAACAATGATCTTGACACTGATCTTGATAATTAACTGCATGATTTAAGAATTAATTTTTTTAAAAAAATATAAAATTATACACATAATTATACAACATTGAAAATACAGAAGTTATATTTGTTCCGATTATAATTTATTTTCAGTGCTAGTATAATCTACTATAATTATGAAAGACAAGATAATTCTGTCTACTCCAATGGGCTATTTTCTTTTTTTTTTTCTTTTAAAAAAAATACTATAACCACTACTACATTCAAATACTGTATGTTACAAATGATAGAGGAACATGGTACATTTTTAATGTAACCTTATTCTATGTCATTTTCTAAAAAAATAAATAGCAATTTCTTGTTCCAGACCTAACAAACTCATCAGGAGTACATCCCACTGAGTTTATTTCTGTATATGCAAATATATGTTTGCTTTGTCATTCATTAAATATTAGGTTTAAGATTCAAAATTTTGTATAATCTGAAAGAGTAACTGGAAATGTTAGCAATGACATTGAGTTACAACTATACTATTGAAAGTGAGTAGCAAAAGGGGAGAATTCAAAATAACTGTAGAGGCCTTCTACTGGCACAGCAAGATACATGGAAAGATTATCATTTAGAATTCCAATTCCATGAACTGTGAAACTGCTTAAATGTTAATGACTTTATTGATTGTATCATAAATCTACATCCACTTTGACTTTTTTCTCCAGAAAAAACAAAATGCAGGTAATTTTGCTAATCTCTACAAGTACGTTAAAACCTAGAAGTTTTCACTCTAAAAAAGTGGATATTTTTCAGATTATAATCTGAAGTATAGCTTTACATTTTTATTTCATATTTACAAATATTAATTTTGCTACTACAATTTAGCTGTATGAGCAAAGGAGAAAATTAGGAAGTTAGTAATGGCATGGTTTATATGCTTAATAAGAAACAGAGCTTTATCAGGTGTGAAATATACATAAAACCTTGAATCTGATTTATTTCATAGATCATTTTTTTTCCTCAAGTCCTTCATTGCTTAATTTAGGAGAAAACTTCAAAGGTGCACTACTGACATCTTTGAAGCATCCAGCGGAAACGGAATCTGAATAGCCCCTTTTACAAAGGCTTGAATTCAGGATCTAACAAGGCTCAAAAAGCAAATGACCCTGTTACTGCTTCTTTCTCAATAAGGGTCAGGCACAGTTTTGCATTTACAACACACTAACTTTGAAATTCTTCCATATGATATGGAATAGCCTGCTATAATGAGTGCCATGATTGTTAGCCTGCTGTTTAGAATTTAACACAGAATTTTAACATCAGCCAATTTAAAATGCACATCTCATCAGAACCTGAACATGGTTGCTTTACTCTTATCATCCCATTTCTATTCTTGCTTGAAATAAGATAAAACGAAGGTCATTTAAATAGGCCAAAGAACACAAAAATTGGTCCTGACTGCCCAGAGAGGCAATTGTTTGTACTTCTAACCCTCCCCCAATAGATTTTATTGCTGTTTGTCTTGATATTCCACTGCTCTTTATTTCCAGATGCAGAAGCTGAGACCACACATCACTGTTTTCTTTTTCTTTTCTTTTTTTTCCTTCAAGCTAACTGTACTTAAACTTTGTATCTGATCAACTTAAGTGTATTGGATTTGAAAACAGTTAGTCAATTGTTTTCAGTCCCTAGGTGGTGGTTTATGGTAATGTTTGCATCAATACTAACAAAAGCCATACTGCAGTACAAAGTACATCAAGGAAATGAAAGACAAGGCTGCCTGTTGTCAACTCTGTCTACAATAAAAGCAGGATTCAGGACTAGGGCAGAGATTGTTACGGAACCGCAAAAATGAATGAGCCACAGAAAACAGAGGGCTGATGGTTCACATCAAAGGTGCAAGGACTGGCTAATGGACAAGGTTGCACATAGGCCAGGAGACTGTAACCTGGACTCAACTGACTAGAAAAAAAAAGTCAGAATAAAACGGCCCAGCAAGATTTGAGATTGAGATCCAGGGGATGCTGTCCTGTTGGTTCTTAAAGAGAAACAGCCCACTCTCTTGAACAAGGGGTATTGACCCACCTGACATGAAAAGTTTAGAGTATGTACCATTGCTTGGAATTCAGTAATGTGGTAACATGTACAAGGAACATGAATTATTTGAACAGCATCAGAAGCATCTGGGTAAAATAGTTCAGTTAAACCATGACAAATTTTTCAAAACTACTCCTTACAAGTGGCATTGGATGCAAACACATACAAGTACATACACATACATATGCACATGTAATGGGGAAATGTGCCACACGATAATAATGATAAATTAGTTAAATGTGGGATATTATTTTATTCTCACTTGTCTTGGCCTGCTTTATCATATATAATTTAAAAGAAAACAATTAAAGGAACTAAATGCTGCAATAATATGACATTCATACAATGGCATCTATTAATATAAGAAGGTAGTTATCCTTTATTTGAAGCCTAACCTCTGGATACCTGCTGTGCTACTAGATGTGAGAATGTCAGAGAAAAATAAGTGAAAGCATATCTCGTCATGGGGTAAATTGCCTGTTGAAAAGAATTGTGTTTAGTTTCTCATTTGAATGCTGCTTTCTGAGAAAAGAAAGAAAGAAAGAAAGAAAGAAAGAAAGAAAGAAAGAAAGAAAGAAAGAAAGAAAGAAAGAAAGAAAGAAAGAAAGAATCAAGCTGTTGGGGGTGAGTTGGAAGGATTGTTATCAAGATATAGGCTAATCTTTCCTGGCTAAATGAGAGTGAAAAATAAAAGGGAGGGGAATATCCACTTCAACAAAAGATACAATCCAAAAAGAAAAGGGTAATAACATCTCTCTTATCCTTTGTGTTATATTCCTATTTCAATATATTTTAGGCTTTTTATCATCAATAGACAAGTTTACAGACTATAGAGGAGTTGTAAAGCAACCAAAAAGAAAACACAAAGAAACATGATTCATTGAGAAGGCTTAAAATGTAATAAATAAAAAAGCCTTTATTTTAAGATGTGCAACATTTTCTCCATTAACAAGATTCATAATATTTTGCACATAGTGTTTTGTAGATTTTAATACTGCTCATAGTATTCTTACCCTATTACAAAATCTTGATAAATCTGTTTTGGATGATGTATTATTAAATATTACATATTTCCCTACATTTCACATTGAGAAATGAAAATAACATCAGAATATCCCAGTAAAAATATTATCTAAGTGAGTAAGCTATTTACTTAAGGGTAAGGAGAAAGAAAAAGATGCTTAATATTGCCAGGTATTTCACATATCAGTCTTCACATTTTAAACTAGTATAATTTGCACAAATGCATGTTCTACAGCAAACTGCAGTTCTCTTCATATCTGCTATATAAAGAATCTAAAAACAGATTATATCAAAAGAAACATCAGGGTGTAAAAACTAAAGAAAACAAATAAAAAAAAACATATACCCTGGAATAACCATCTTTACTTGACCTACCTTATCTGTTGCAAAATGCAAAATCCCTTGAGAGGCCTTGACTAATTTTCCTAGTAAAGTCTTCAATGACACATAAACCATCAAGGGTTGAATTCACATTTCAGTCACTTTAAAAACAACATCCTTTTCAGTATACCGAGTTTTTATTAAAACTTCCATATCTTTTCCTGTATCTATTTCTTATCTCTGTATTTATTTTTCTATCATACAGACTGTGCAAAGAAACAGATTTTCAAACAGGACCATTTACATTTAATTATCAGCATGACAACTATATTTCTATATATCAATTCAGCATTGATAAATCCATTTTTCAGAAATTAGTTATTAGCTGGAAAATGAGACATTTAAAATAGAATAATGCTGTAATTTTTGAAGAACTTAAAAAAGATCACTCAAGAATGGCAGTGTCAGCAAATTAAACATCATAAGATTCTTTTTGAAGCAAGTAATTAATACAATTTCCAATAAGAAGATATAGTTTGTACCTACGTTGCTAAATTTCATTACAGGAAGGAATTGCTCCAGTTTTATATAAAAATCCCCAACCCATTCAAAATGACAAAATGTGTTTGGATAGAATTAAAAAAAAATTCAAGGACATTTGAACGTTAGCTGTCATTATGGTCCAATACACTATTTATTTCTTTGGTATGCATCTCCTGACCTGTATATAAAATTCATAGTTTCAGAAGTGACATGTGCAAGCCTTGGACAACAGGGGAAAAGGCATATTTCCTGACCTTGTAACCATAGCAACCACTTGCTGATTGGTAGCAGGCAAGCGTTCCATCCTTTACCACTGAAGGCAAGTATGTGAGATTGCTGGCTTTGTTTGTGGTTCCTGCTTTATTTACATGAAAACGTGAATGCCAGTGGGTTTTTTTCCTTTTTTTTTTTTTAAACAAAAACTGGTAAATGTTATAAGAAAGAGAATGGTAAAGTAGAATTGTGTTTGTGACATGTATTTGTTTACTTATTTATTGTCATCTAATTAACAGAATTTATTTCTGATTGTTTCATTACATTTAAGAAAATGTCCACGTCACCAAGTTAAGAATTGTTACTTATGCACTTCTAAATCATAGTTATTTCTACCCTTACTTTTAATATTTGGAGACTGTTTCAAACTGGGGAAAAAATCACCTTGGATATTTATGCAAATAGCCGGCTTATACTTTTTATTGAGACCTTTATTATTATTATATAATAAATATTTTCCTAAGAAATTCATGGAGGTGGCCTAGAATTTTAAAAATACTAACACAAATATATTGTCTTTAATGTAAGTGGAGAAATTCCAGGGTTAAAAATAGTTCTTGCCTTGTTTTTAGTGTAGGATTAAGATGGTACACCTTTGCTTTTAAAATGGAAAGCATTAAGTTCCATAAGGCTATGAACCCAAGCACAATTATCTGAGATTAAGCTCTATTATGTATAGAATATTCTTAGAAATAAATATACGAAGATTTGTGCTATATAGAATGATATGAAATTAGTTCTTAGTACAATAAGGCAGTCTCCTTTGTGGCTAATAAGTCCAACATTCCCCCTCTACCCCTCCCATCTCCACATATGCATCCCCTATAAAAATGAAAATGGAATTCTATATAACGCAGGGTGGAATGAATAATCTATGCTCTCTGCAGTGATATAAGACTCAGCTAGTATGAAGATGTATTTGTATTTACTCCTGCTCTTTATGGAGAGAATTTATCTCCAGGTCAGTCTGTCTGTAAGGAATAAGGCGGTGAAGGAAAGACAATTCTTTGTTCATAACATAGTGTGAACAACAAAAAAATAACAACAAGGTAATACCTGTGTAATATTCCTTTTTATTTACACAGTATTAATTATCTTATTCATGTATTGCTTTTATATAGCTTATAGTTTCTATTAATAAATCACTTGAAAGCTCCCAAATGTTTTTTATTCCTAAATTACTAGTCATGTATTTTTGCATGCAACTTTTTAACTATCATGTTCATTTTTACCAAGCCTATTTGCAAAACAAAACAGAAATCATACCAAAACACATGCTATTTCCTTCCTCCAGTTAATATTTTATGGATTGAATCCTGAAAACAAAGGTATAGCAAAATACTAATGTCAAAAGACATCTTTCCACAAATTATTTCTGAATTGAATATTCATCCTCTACAAAGTGAACAAATGCTCTAAAAATGTATGTAGTGTAAGCATTGCATTGTTCCAAGTGAAGATATCTGCAAGGATTGAGAAAAACCTTGAGTAAATGAAAAATAAAATTGATCGTAGTTTGTTTATAGCTATAAAGAGCTATTACACCTGAAGATCTACACTCTGGTGAATAATATAATTCTTTGTATTGCACTAGGTTTTAAAATATATTATGTGTATTTACTAAGTTGTGCAGAACTTAGTCATATTAGAGCACATAAGCAAAATGTGTTTATGAACTGAATATAAAGAAACCCTTGCATGTTTCTTTCATGTATTAGGAATTTTGTTTTATCACACTTTATTGAAAGAAATGTAATTTAGTAGACAGTCCATTAAAGAAAACATTTTCTCTGTAAGATTCCTTTTTAAAAAAAAAAAAAAAACTGAAATCTTACAGTTGCTACCTTTGTATGTAAATACAATTGGATAACAGGTTCAGTTAGAAACTCTCCCCAAAGAGAAGCAATTCAAAGAGCTTTTTAATATTTCAAGTTTTAGCTCATTTTAAACAATTCTCATTATATAGAATTAGTCTATATTTAACTAGATACAAGCTTGCACAGTAAAAACAGGATAGCGGGGCAACCTCAATCTTTGATGTATTTGGCATTCAAACTGAACCTTAAATGTGGAAATTGCCCTCATATCATCCACAATCATCTCGTAATTCAAATATTTAAAATAGCACCACTTTGGGAAGACAAGAAGGCTTAAACTTACTAAAAGATTGTTGTTATTTTTTCTCACTCTGTTTTTATGCTAAAGTTGTACTTTTTTCCCCCGGATAGTTTATAAGGTTAATTTTGTGCTATGTAAAATATTTTCCATGCACTAATATTAAATATAAATTAGATTTCTATTGAGAATGCTACAGAATGGCTCTATAATCAACATAAATGGAATGTAATTGTAAGAATTGTTGCCAGATTAAATGCAAATGTATTTATCACCTATTCTAAATGAGGTAAGAAAGATGTAATAAATTATTTATAGCATCCTGAACATAATGCTGATTAAAACAAACCTTTATTAATATCATTAATAAAGATTTTTTTAATATTTTGCTCACTAAAAAGGCCACTAATTTTAACATAAACCACTGCTTGTATCTGATTATTCAGATATGTTATTTGACTAAAATATTTGATTGGTACAGATAATACTCAGTGTTCCAATGTCCTGAATCTGATTTTCCCCTCCATTCGTTGAATATCTAAGTAACCATGTCATATTGTATTAATATCATAATTCAAAGGGAAATTTATTAAACCTCCTCCCAGCATTCTCATCAGAGCTAAAAGTTGCAAATTCTAGATGGCAGAGCCTAGACATTGATATCAAATTTTAATAACAATTTCTCTTCTTCAGTCAGTGCTACAGCGAAGAAAAGCATAAATTGCTGTGACTGACCGTTAGTTGTTACAGAAGCAATCTGACTTACCCACACCCTTATTTCAGTGTGTCTGTTCTGTCCCTCAGCTGTATTAATGATAGCATGAAAGGTCACATGATAAACGAGTGACAAAAATATCAAAACATATTAGCCTGTAGCTTTGTTATCAGTGTATGGCAGAGATGACAGAAAATTGTATTTTTTCCCCTGAATAATTTTGCCTTACATTTTGCTCGCTAGGCAGAGTGAATTAGGGAGAAATTTCTGCTTCTGACTGTTTGTCTCCTTTTCTGACATACTTGAAGTAATAATGTACATTAATAATAGGGTGTACACAGAGGGAAAAGGTAAGAATTCAAGAGAAGACAGTCTAATTCAATTGCACAAGGTACTACCCTTGTTTTTTTCCCTCACAAAAACAATTTTTGTTAAGAAATATGCAGAGAACCAAATATCATTAATACTAATAATGATTTCTGCTGAGTCCTATGGTTACAACAAAATGAATGGTCAATTGAACAAAATAACAAACATCAACAAAACCCCAAAACACTTTAGTGTAATGAGACTATATTGCACACAATTATACTTCTAACTTCAAATGTACACATTCTTTAATTAAATAAGGTCCAATCCTTTTTTTTTAATGGGGATCCAATGATAATAAATTAAAGACCAATATAATCCTGGCCAGTTTACAGCCTGCCTGAAATTGTAGGGCTAGAAGAGATGAGGTTAGTAAAATTTGAAAAAGAAAATAGAACAGTCATGTATGGTAAGTAGCTAAGTGCACATTTCTGTTTTGTCGGGAAAGAAGTTCAGTTCTTGCACACGTGGTGAGGTTCAGCAAAGAAGATTTTGAAAGGGTACCAGTGCAGTTCCCATTTTTCATAAAACTCTTCAAAAGTAGTAACTTCAAATATAACATTCTGTTTCATTAAAAGTTATATTGAACCATTATTTATTTGCGAATTAGAATAAGTTATAATTTAACTTATGGACAACCAAGCAAAATCTGAAATTATAGCCTGAAATTACTTCAGAAATTGTTGGGTTGGATTAACCGTAGTTTTTCTTTACTTTGTCTGTGCCAGTTTTTTATGACTAATCTCTCAGTTACTTATCTATCCTTCATTTAGCTACACAAAGGCATTATCAGTTAGGAAAGAAACTTGCTCATACACTGGAATCTCACTGATGTTCTAGATATCAATTTTATTTCTTTTTTTACCTGGCACCTGACCCCTTTCTGTATCCATAACCATAACCATCTTCAAAACACTCCCTTTATAGAATTCCCACTCACATTCATAGCAGCTTTGAGATAAGATACTTTTTTTAAATTATCCAGGAATATACTCAGAAAGGTTAATTTTACTCTGACAAATTTAACCCAGTTGTTAAACTGATGCAAATCCACATTGTCTTGAAAGGAAGTATGGTACATAATATAGATTTTTGTTCCTCAATACTTACATGTCCTTTGAAGCTCTCTTCCTGGAAAAACCATTTATGAAACCTCAGCATCTAGTACCTTGATCACTAAAGAATTGCCTCTCCAAAGAGACAAATACAGTCAAAATGTGTCTTTCAGGGAAACCAAGCGAAGTCCTAAATATAAAAGTTTTGTTAACAGCAATTGTTTCAGAGACCACAACAAGATCTTATGCCCATTGTTCTTTTGTTTTCCTGTAACAGTCATGGGGTTAAAGAATGTTTTCTATGCTTCAGCTGCATTATCATCAGCTCAGTTATAATAGATAACTCTTTTTCCTTGCAGGCTCCTGCAGCTGTTGGTTGACTGAGACAAAGGATGAAATTCTGAATGAGGAAGAGGTAGTAGTCTTTCAAAGATAAAAAGAAATCTAGAGTATATATTACAAATATGTATAGCTATCAGGAGCATCTGCAGATGGAGTCAAAGAAGATGGCAGCTTCAACTTGTATGACCAAGTCTCACAGTACAATTTTTACACATGTAAAGGAGTAGAGATTCATTTGCATAAGTTGCAATTAACATCTTCTCTGTTTTGACCATGTCTGTAGACACCAACAATAGGAATTGCAATCATTGCAGAATAATGACCACCCATGAAATAGGTGATCATTTGTTTGACGCACCCAAATTATAAAAAATAAACATATATCTTTATAAATTTATATAAGTCATTATTTATAATAGCTTTCTTGATGAACCATTTATCAAAAGGTTTTGCAGTAAATTTTTGCAATAAATAATAAACCATTCTCTCAGTTTGGTCATTCTCAGATAACTACCAGTGGTCAAGGTGAGTTGACTGTAGAATATTTAGTCCTTTTCACTATGTCCTGGAAAATGAGGATGCTAGCAAGACACTGAACAAGTCTATCTGGACTACAGATAACAGTGGTAACTTATAACAACCCAGATTCAGAATCAAATCAAATGCTCATTCAATAGCATGAACTCCATACAGCAAAGGCAGAGAAATTTGTCTAAAGTGCACTAATCTCATTTGTACGGGCTTTTAATTGGCTAAGTTTTATTATTTATTCTAAATACTACATAGCATAAAAAAATGGAAGGGCAATCTAGTCAGGGTTACACAACCAGAATGCCTACACACTGTACAGATATTGATCAAAGATATAAATGTGGATGCAAATATGTGCTGCCCATAGCAAATTAATTGTGTTATCAGACATAAAACTGTGTAGTTGGATCATGTGTGTGTTCATGTGTGTGTGAATAGGTGGGGTTGTATGAGAGTTAATTTTCTATTTTCCATGTGCCTGAAAACAGACCTCCTGGAAAAATGAAAAAAAAATCAAAATGAGGTCAGCCAGGATTCTAGAGATAAGAAAGCTTTTTGCTATGAAATATAAGAAGCATCATGTAATAAATTCCTTAATCTTCCTATTATTAACAAAGTTTTTTTAATGCTCCACCTGTTCTCTGTCTACACCTCAGTAGCAAAACACTCATATATTGTGAGTCAAATATTGCTTAGTATCCAACCTCCATGTTTGTATGGGGGAGATCTATAACAGTTTTTACTTTATTTCATTTAAACGTTTATAAGGTGTTCAGAATGCTATTTTCAATCAGAATAGAGATGAAGGGGACTTTGGAAGTCTTCTAGTCCAATCTCCTGCTCAAGCAGAAGACCGTATACCATTTCAGAAGGGGGCTATCCAGTCTTTACTTAAAAACCTCCAGTGATGAAGCACCTATAACTTCTGATAGCAAGCTGTTCCACTGCTTCATTGTACTCAATGGTAAGAAGTTTCTCTTTAATTCCAGGTTGCTTCTTTCCTTGATTACTTTTCATCTATTGTTTCTTGTCTTGCCTTCTGGTGCTTTGGAAATAAGTTGACCTTCTTTGTTGCAGCCCCTCAAATATTGGAATACTATCATTTCATCCCTAGTCCTTCTTTTGTGTAGACTAGACAAACCCAATTCCTGCAATCATTCTTCATATGTTTTTGACTCCAAGCCTTTAATCATCTTAGTTGCTCTTCTTTTCACTTTTTCCAAAGTCTCAACATCTTTTTTGTAATGTTCCAGATGTGGTCTTACTAACAATTAATAAAATGGTATTATTATATCACGTGATTTTGATGCTATGCCTCTGTTTATAGAACCAAGGATTGTATTAGCTTTTTTGGCTGCTGCTGCATACTGCTGGCTTATGTTTAGAATAGAATAGAATAGAATAGAATAGAATAGAATAGAATAGAATAGAATAGAATAGAATAGAATAGAATAGAATAGAATAGAATTTTTATTGGCCAAATGTGATTGGACACTCAAGGAATTTGTCTTGCTGCATATGCTCTCAGTGTACATAAAAAAAGATACGTTTATCAAGAATCATAAGGTACAACACTTATTAATAGTCATAGGGTACAAATAAGTAATCAGGAAACAATCAATATCAATATGTTTGTTTTATTAAATTTATAATAATATAAATTGTAAGGATACAAGCAACAAAGTTACAGTCATACAGTCATAAGTGAGACGATGAGAAGATTAATAGTAATGCAGACTTAGTAACTAATTTGATAGTGTTGAAGGAATTATTTGTTTAGCAGAGTGATGGCATTTGGGAAAAAACTGTTCTTGTGTCTAGTTGTTCTGGTGTGCAGTGCTCTATAGTGTCGTTTTGAGGGTAGGAGTTGAAACAGTTTATGTCCAGAATATGAGAGGTCTGTAAATATTTTGATAGCCCTCCTTTTGACTTGTGCAATATACAGGTTCTCAATGGAAGGCAGGTTGGTAGCAATTGTTTTTTCTGCAGTTCTAATTATCCACTGAGGTTTGTGTCTGTCTTGTTGGGTTGCAGAACCAAACCAGACAGTTATAGAGGTGCAGATGACAGACTCAGTAATTCCTCTGTAGAACTGTATCAGCAGCTCCTTGGGCAGTTTGAGCTTTTTGAGTTGGCACAGAAAAAACATTCTTTGTTGTGCTTTTTTGATGACGTTTTTGATGTTACCTGTCCATTTTAGATCTTGCGATATGGTAGAACCTAGAAATTTGAAAGTCTCTACTGTTGATACTGTGTTATTTAGTATTGTAAGAGATGGAAGTATGGAAAGGTTTCTCCTAAAGTCTATCACCATTTCTACAGTTTTGAGTGTGTTCCGTTCCAGATTGTTCTGGTTGCACCACGAGGCTAGTTGTTCAACCTCCCATCTGTATGCGGATTCATCATTGTCTCGAATGAGACCAATCAATGTTGTGTCATCTGCGAACTTCAGTAATTTATTAAATGGATCATTAGAAATGCAATCATTGGTATACAGAGAGAAGAGAAGAGTGGAGAGCACAGAGCCTGGGGCGGGGGGGCTGTGCTAATTGTACAGGTATCTGATGTGATTCTGCTTAGCTTCACCTGCGGCTTCCTGTTTGTTAGGAAGCTTATGATCCACTTACAAGTGTGTTCAGGTACCTGTAGCTGGTTTACCTTAGTTATAAGAGTGTCTGGAATGATGGCATTGAATGCTGAACTAAAGTCTACAAAGAGGACCCTTGCGTAGGACTTTGGAGATTCAAGATGTTGTAGGAAGTAGTGCAGAGACATATTAACAGCATCATCTGTTATCTATTTGCTCGGTATGCAAATTGCAAGGGGTCTAACAGCAGATCCATGATGGTTTCAAATGGGACAGCAGTTTAAGTCATTGTCTGCTAGGACTCTAAGATCCCTCTCACAGTTACTGTTTTCAAGCCAGATTTCGCCTAATCTATACTTGTATCTTTGTTTTTTCCTGCCTAGGTGTAAAACCTTGCTTTATTCCACATTAAATTTCATGTTGTTTTACAGCACCCATTGTTCAAGTCTGAGCTTGTCTTCTGGGATGTTGGCTATTCCTACCAGCTTAGAGTCATTGCAAGTTTGATGAGTTCTCCTTCTATTCCCTCATCTTAGTCATTTATGAAGATATTGAAGAGTACTGGGCCTAAGAAGGAACCTTGTAGTACCCTACTGCTTACTTCCCTCCATGTAGATGTAATACCTGAAGTTGACCTGACCAAGGCCATTTTGAGGCTTCAGTGTTGCCACACTGGAGCTGAGGTATAGGGAGAGGGGAATAGAGATAGCTGGGGTTTTGTAGCCAAAACAAAATACTGACTCCTGGGAACCAAGGACATTCCCACAGGTGGCTGGAGAGAGGAGGAATGAAGTTACCAGGTGACCGGACAGCACCTGGATTGGACCATGTGACTGGTTGTTTGGGGAAGATAAAAAAACATTTCTTTAATTAGGTGAAAACCGCGGGAACATTCAGAGTCAGTTTTCACCAGCCTGTGCCAATATGATATATCCAATAAAACTATGAATTGAGGAATCTACCTGCCTCGGAGTTCTGTTTGCTATGGGTGTATTACTTGGAACCCTACAGTATCATTAAGGACCACTCATTGAGTACAGTTTGTCAGCCAGTTACAAATCCATCTGGTGGTGATGCTGTCTATCCCACATTTTTTACTTTACCAAGAACTAGGTTGTGGTCTACTTTGTCAGATGCCTTGATGAAGTCCAAGTATCCTATGTTCACAGCATTTCGCTGGTGTGATTTGAACAGCATTTCCCCTGCTAAAGCTCCTCAATTGCACAATCAAGCAAATACATGCAGAACCATAGTTGGTTTTAAATCCTGTTGTTACTGGTTCGCTCATGGATGTGTGTGTGCTTGCGTGTGTGCATAATGCTTCTGCACATGCACAGAGATGTCCGGGCAGCAGGCGGAGCCTACCGCTACTGCCGCTACCGGTTTGCCCGATCCGCGGCGAAATGGTAGGAACCCACCACTGATGCAGAAATCTCCATGGTCCATACAAGGGTAGGGGGATACTGTATGTAAGTCCAGATAATGAAATGAAAAATAAATGTCCTTTGAATAAAGAAAAGGATGGGAAGGAGTATCTATCTGGTATTATAGGCAATATAAACATCATTGGAATAGTTTATATAAATTCCTAAATTTAAGTAGAATAAGGGGTAGAATAGGATCTTCAATCAGTTTCCCATTAAGAACAGCACACACCAGTTTCCAATTGAATGAACCCATAATATTGGAGTGTCTGAATATTTGGTTCAGTCCAATCCTAAATTTATTGTGACTATACATCATCCTGAATAGCATTACAATAATAGATTATTATTTATCTTGAAATAAAAGGTGTATTCTTACTTTTTCCCATTTATTGATGCATATTTATTTAGTTAAAATGTTTATATGCATAAAGACATAAACTAAAGGTCTATGGCAGATACCTAGTATGAAAAATTAATTCATCATTTAATATGCAGGAATCTCTATTTGGAAAAATGTCCTCAATTTAAAAAAAATGATATTTGTTATAAGTAAGCAACAGGTGTCACCACAGATTTGGGACAAGCAAATACTTAGGATTCCTGACCAAATTGGACATGCATATGGACATGAAGCTGTTATCTATAGCTGCTTTCTTTCTGACATCTGCTCACACAGAAAAAAGAAATATGTCTTCATTGCTGCTAGATGAAACTTGGTGCCCTTCTTTTTCTAATCTCAGTTTGGCAGGACGGAGTTGGCAAGAAATCAAGAAAGTTTAAATTACAAATTGTAAAATTTAATTTGAATCAAATTGGATATCACATGTAGTTAAATAGCTAAAAGGAGGGTCAGTTTCATGCTTTAATAAAGGAAACATATCACATTACTGAATGACTCTTCTGTTAATATTGAATGTTTAGATGGTATTCAGTGTTTCTCAACCTTAGCACCTTTAAAATGGTTAGACTGCAACTCCCAGAATTCTGTGAGTTGAAGTCCATAAATCAGAAATACTGAATACCATTTAAAGTAGAAAATTTCTACTGTTCTATTTATCAGTGGGCACTTTTTAGTTTTATAAATACATACCTACAAAGATTTATTGACCCATTTTACATAAAATCTCTAAAATGGTGGCAAATGTAACTGCAAATTTAGGCATAGTTTTCCTAGTACCAAGAACGGTATAAGCATCCCTTTCTGTCATATTCCAGATGTGTACATTTCAGATCAACAACCCATTCCACTGAATATCACGACAATGGACAATGAAAAGTGACCATTGACTTATTTGGGTGGGGTAAGATTGGGAAGGCTAGAGGAATGAATTAGTAGAGGCTGGAGAAAAACATACGGCTACTATTCTATAAGAAATATTTTGGGTACATGGATGCATTGTAGTTATATGTCACACTATAATAACTAAACTGTCACAATCATTGTGCCATAGGGAGTAGCGATCAAGACAGAGTGAAAGAACATTATCCTCTCCTATTTTTTTAATCAATGTGGAAAAGATTGCCAGAGTTTCCATCTCTTTGTAATAAACCTCCTACAGAATCCTTCCAGTCTTCAATTTTCATGATTCCTAGTTTTCAGAGATTTTCCATGCCTTCATTTAATTATAGATATTGTCAGTCAAAAATAGAAGTATCATTTGGGAGGGAGGGAGTTAATGAAAATCTCTAAGAATAGGTAATTAATATTTTTTATACTCAATTACCTAGCCACTTTTCCCTATATCACAATTTTTAAAAAGACAGTAGGCTCATCTAATCCGGAATCTTTTTCCTTTACTGACTGTACATAAATTGCATATAGATTCCACATTTTTGAGGTTGCAGTAATAAGAATTCTTTGATCTGCTAATCAGTAATACCATGAGGCTATTTTAGGAATTCACAGCCCATAAGGGCACTTTGTACTCTGATGCCATCATTGGTTTTGTTCCCATTAATCTGGAAAAATAACTTGGTAATTTTAAACAATTTATATATAACAGTAACTTCAATCAAATGGCTCGTGCAGCATCTTTTGTATTCAGCTGAAGAAAGTAGATTGTTGGGGAGGAGGGGGGAAGAGGAGGAGGAGGAGGAGGAGGAGGAGAATGTTTTCCAGATGGTAGCAAAAGATTATTTGTGGATGAGCACAAAGGAGGAGTCTTTGCTCATAACCAGTACATTCTAGGATAAAATAAAAGCAACTGACCCTTAGGTGTTAGATTGCTGGGGCCATTTCATTGCTATTGATAGGGATAGCAATTTATAGACATATTATCTGCCAGATGGGAGTGGTATAGAGTAATGAAGGATATGAGCCCCAGTGGCGCAGTGGCTAGAATGCAATAGTGCAGGCTAATTCTGTTGATCACTGGCTGCCAGCAGTTTGGCAGATTAAATCTCACCAAGCTCAAGGTTGACTCAGCCTTCCATCCTTCCGAGGTCGGTAAAATGAGGACCCAGATTTTTGGAGCAATATGCTGACTCTATAAAAACCACTTAGAAAGGGCTGTTAAGCACTGTGAAGCAGTATATAAGGCTAAGTGGTATTTCTATTGCTATTGCTATTTAGGGACACCATTGCCTTGTAGTGGACAGGGTATTTTAAATTTGCTCAATGTTTACTTGTAATGGCTGTTCAGAGTTTCAATTGGTGTTCTTTTCCAGCTCTACTGAAAAATATCAAGAAGTCAACAAAGGACTTATTGCATTACACATATATGACCTAATTTTGAACTTAAGGAAAGCCAAACAAATATGTAAAATAGGGATCAGCAATATTTCAGGTGTTGAATACCACTATGGGATGTCGTCAATGAAGTGGGTAGCCCAGCCCATTCCACAAAAACCTTGAGAAACCACAAAATCATACAGGACTTTGGCATCTCACCCATGAGATATCATGTGATTTTGTTAAAGAAGTTGAAACCACATATGTTCTAATCAGACATTATTGAGATCTTACAAGGAGAACATGAACAAGAACATCTTAGAAGATTTCAGGCATTGTTTCAATATTTTGAATAATGAGTACTATTTGAATTAATTGAAGTTTGCATCTTTCCTGTATGTAATGTTTCATTGATTGATTGATCATGTGACATCAAGTCATTTTCAACTCCTTGTGACCACTGTAGATAAATGTTCTCCATCGATCAAGTCCATAAGGTAACAAAAGAGGTATAGTGGTTTGCACAATTCTGATATTTCTAGGTATTGACCCATTTTCCAAGGGCTTCATGGCTGCTCTACCAAGTGCTAGATTGGCATATTTCGTGACTGTTTTTTCCTTTATGGTTGATGGTTGATCCCAACATGTAGTATAGTGAACGTAAAATATCCAGTGTAGAACTTGGAATAAAAAGGAGAAATATCTTTTCCATAAGTTCTAGGCCTCTGACTTCTTTAGTCCTTTGGGTTAGGGTCTACTTTGTGTCAGATTCATCTCTGGGTCACAATCAATCCCTGGATTCAAAGTGCTGAATTCTGCCTCAAAGGTTTATGCTTGCTGATTGAATTTGGAAACTGTCTAAGGAAGAAATTTGCAATCCAATATTTGAAAGTTTTAAAGCAGAATGTAGAATCTGTATTTTGCAACATACAAAAGATTGGACACGCCTATAACATAAGGATTTACTTTCTAAATCTTCATTCTTTGCACTTCTTATCTTTGCGAATTTTACATTTCTATGCTTTGCCTTTTTTCCCATAAATTTGTTGCCTTTTAAAAATATTTCTGAAAATAATAATATCAGAGTTTTTCACAATTTAGTTGAATGGCTAATGTATGCATCCCTATGAGTAATGCTGGCTATAATAATATAATTATTATATTATAAAACAGAAATGCATTTTTATGTCTTAAATGTGTGTATGATTATTTTGCAAATTAAAATATAGGTCATGATATAAAACTACATTGATTGATTTGATTTGCCATCAAATTGGTGTCAAACTTTAATAACCGGACAGTTCAACATTTTGTTAAAAATATATTAAAGTAAGTATAGCCCATACTATCTTGCAAATCAACTTCCTCAATGAGTGTAACAATATATATATATTTCCTGATGGAGGTTATTTGCCATGATTACCAACAAATCTTGAGTTCAACCCTTTCTTTTTATAAGCAAAGGTGTTATTTCCTTCTGGGGAGGGGTGGGGGGGGGTAGCGGTTATCATTAAGGAAGATCTGAAACCGAGGGAGGCCACTGCCCCTCAGACGACCAGTGTGAATCCCTCCTTGTGAAATGGGGCCACGGGGTTCAGATGGGTTTGCTGTTCATGTACCTGGCTCCCTGCCACGTGGCAGCAGCCCTGCCCGAGCTACTCAACATCATCGCCGCGGTGGCGGTTGATACCCCCAGGCTTATGGTCATGGGGGATTTCAACCTACCATCCATGGGCGAGGCATCTGAGGTGGCTCTGGAGTTCATGGCTTCCATGACAGCTATGGACCTGACCCAGTTAATTCATGGCCCTACCCACATGGGGGGAAACACGCTGGATCTGGTTTTTGTCTCTGGACAGTGGTTGAGTGATCTCGAGATAGGGGATATAGTCACCGAGCCCTTGTCATGATCTGATCACTCTCTCCTTCGTCTCAACCTTTGAACTGCTACACCCCGCCGCAGGGAGGTGGAGCCGGTAAGATGCTTCTGCCCCAGGTGCCTGATGGAACCTGACAGGTTCCAGATGGAGCTTGGGTCATTCCCTGAGGCTCTGGCACATGCCTCGACTGGAGACCTAGTGGCCACCTGGGATAGGGCGGCCGCTGGAGCTCTGGACCGGGTCGTGCCTTTGCGGCCTCTGACCCGGCACCAATCTCATTTAGCTCCTTGGTTTACTGAGGAGCTGAGGAAGTTGAAGTGCCGGAAAAGACACCTAGAGAGTAGTTGGAGGGCCAGTTGTTCTGAATCTGACCGGACACTGGTAAAATCTCATATTAGGAATTACCTAGTGGCGATAAAACAGCGAAATGTAGCTACTTTGCTGCTCTTATTGCGTCATCAGATAATCGCCCGGCCGCCCTGTTTAGGGTGACCTGCTCCCTGCTCCACCAGGAAGCGTGGGAGGACCCCTTGGAGGGTAGAGCCGAGGATTTTGTTCAGTATCTGTATGACAAAATCACTCAGATTTGGGAAGATCTGGACTCCGACTGGGTAGTCTCAGGGGGAGGGACTGGGGTAGGTCTTGAGAATGTTATCTGGGATGAGTTTGATCCTGTGACCCCTGAGGACATGGACAGGATTCTGGGTAGACTGAACGCGACCACTTGTTTATTGGACCCGTGTCCCTCCTGGTTAGTGCTGGCTTCTCGGGAGGTGACACGAGGCTGGTTCCAGGGGATTATAAATGCTTCGTTGGGTGAGGGTATCTTTCCTGCCGCCTTGAAAGAGGCAGTGGTGAGGCCTCTCCTCAAGAAGCCTTCCCTGGACCCGGCAATGTTGGTAAATTGTCCGGTCTCCAACCTTCATTTTGTGCTGAAGGTTGTTGAGCGTGTGGTCATGCAACAGCTCCCCTAGCACCTGGATGAAACGACATATCTGGATCCATTCCAGTCGGGCTTCAGGCCCGGGTACAGCACGGAAACGGCATTGGTCATGTTGGTTGATGATCTCTGGAGGGCTCGGGACAGAGGGTGCTCCTCTGTCCTGGTCCTGTTAGATCTCTCAGCAGCTTTTGATACCATCGACCATGGTATCATGCTGCACTGGTTGGAAGAGTTAGGGGTGGGAGGCACTGTGTTGCGGTGGTTGTCCTCCTTTCTCTCTGACCGGTCGCAGTCTGTGTTGACAGGGGGACAGAGGTTGACCCCGAGGCCCCTCATATGTGGGATGCCACAAGGGTCGGTCCTCTCGCCTTTCCTGTTCAACATTTATGTGAAGCCGCTGGGCGAGATCATCTGTGGTTTCGAGGTGGAGTACCATCAGAACGCTGATGACATCCAGCTGTACATCTCCACCCCGGATCACCCCAACGATGCCCTTGAAGTGATGTCCCGGTGCCTGGAGGCCATACAGATTTGGATGGGGAGGAACAGGCTCAGGCTCAACACATCCAAGACCGAGGGGCTGTGGTTTCCGTCCCGATATAGTCAGTTGACGCCATCACTGACTATTGGGGGCAAATCATTGGCCCCCACGGAGGGGGCTCGTAACTTGGGCGTCCTCCTGGATTCACGGCTGTCTTTAGAAGAGCACTTGATGGCCGTGACCGGGAGGATTTTTTTATCAGGTTCGCCTGATTCGCCAGTTGTGTCCCTTTCTGGATCGGGACTCGTTATGCACGGTCACTCATGCCCTCATCACCTCCTGCCTGGACTATTGTAATGTTCTCTACATGGGGGTCCCCTTGAGGAGCACCCGGAGGCTCCAACTGGTGCAGAGTGCGGCCATGCGGGTGGTAATGGGAGCGTCATGGCGCTCCCATGTGACACCTATCCTGCGCGAGCTGCACTGGCTCCCAGTGGTCTTCCGGGTGCGCTTCAAGGTTTTGGTTACCACCTTTAAAGCGCTCCATGGCTTAGGACCTGGTTATCTACGGGACTGCCTACTACCACCAATAGCCTCCCACCGGCCAGTACGCTCTCATAGAGAGGGACTCCTCCAGGTGCCGTCAGCCAAACAGTGTCGGCTGGTGGCCCCTAGGGGGAGAGCCTTCTCTGTGGGGGCACCTACTGTCTGGAATGAGCTCCCCTCAGAGATACGGAGGATCCTGGATCTGCGCATCTTCCGCCGCGCTGTGAAGTCCTTTTTATTCCATCAAGCGGGCTTGGCCTAATCTCCTCCCTCTTTTAATATGTAAATTTTAATCTGTTTTTAAATTATTGGGGTGTTTTAATCTGTCCGGGCCAAAATGATTTGATTTGATTTGATTTGGTTTTTAAATTTTTTGTATTTATGTATTTTATTGTTTGGCTGTTCACCGCCCTGAGTCCTTTGGGAGTAGGGCGGTATACAAATCAAATAAACTAAACTAAACTAAACTAAATTACCTTGTTTATAATATTTCCAAACCATAGATCCAGAATTCTTAATATTCTCAAAAATAGCATAGCATAGCATAGCATAGCATAGCATAGCATAGCATAGCATAGCATAGCATAGCATAGCATAGCATAGCATAGAATAACAGAGTTGGAAGGGACCTTGGAAGTCTTCTAGTCCAACCACCTGCTTAGGCAGGAAACACTACACCACTTCAGACAAATGGTTTGAAAAGGTTAAGACAAATTGAAAAGACATCTTTTTAAAAGTTTCTGTACCTTAACTAAGTTGTAGTTCAATTAACAGCAAACATTCACAAATAACATTACAGAGATGATTATGTGAGAATTATCTTTACAAATCTTTCTATACTTTTAGATGTTCATTGGAACAGCAAATTAAGCCAGGAAATATTGAGGGGGAAAAAAAGAACAAAAAAGTCCAGGTTCAGCATAAAACTATACCCTATACACGCAATAAGCCATGGAAGTTATTAAGGTATCCACAAATTTTGTAGCAAATTTCACTTTTCCACAGTCCATCTTTCCAAACTATTCTTCATTAATTCTATAGATATTATAGTTTATGCTTTCCCCAAAAAAACTGAGTTGCATAGATTTAGTCAAATTGTATCAGATTTTTTTTGGTGTGGGGGAGATTGCAGGAGTGTGTTTAGCAGGTATACAGTATTTAGTGATCACAGGATGATGAAAATGACAATAAATGTTATTGAGCACCCAAAATGCAATTATGTGACTAATACATGGAGGAGAAGGCAACCATCTAAAGTTCAAATCTGAGTCATAAATAGCTCCAAGGAGGTCCATTGTAATCTGTAATGGTCACTAAGCAACCAGTTACAAGTCAAGGATTACCTGTAATTTTTGTCAGAAAAAAATGATTGACTGTGTAGTTGTCAGGCACAAATAACCAGCAGCATTCATTAAATTTAAAGCACAAAAGGGTTTATTATTATTGATATCTATACACAAGAAAGGGATGTGGTGGCTCAGTGGCTAAGACATTGAGCTTGTCGATTGAAAGGCCGGCAGTTCAGCGATTTGAATCCTGAGTGCCGCGTAATGGAGTGAGCTCCCATTACTTGTCCCAGCTTCTGCCAACCTAGCAGTTCAAAAGAACATAAAAAATGCAAGTAGAAAAATCGGGACCACCTTTGGTGAGAAGGTAACAGTGTACCGTGCACCTTTGGCATTAAGTAATGCCGGCCACATGACCACAGAGTTGTCTTCGGACAATGCTGGCTATTTGGCTTTGAAACGGAGATGAGCACCACCCCCTAGAGTCGGGAATGACTAGCACATATGTGCAAGTGGAACCTTTACCTTATAGACAAGAATCTATAGCCATAGGCCAAATTGGTATTAGATAAGGGTTAGAGAACTCATGGGGGCTGGAGACTGAACTTGTTGCAACACAATGACTCTAAACTGGTGACACATTTAACTCCATCTTCCAGCTCAGTCTCCTCTTCTTTTACAATAATAAAATAATAAATAATTAACATGCAGTTTCCTAAAACATTAAATAGAGTAGAAATACATAGCAGCATAAAAAGAAAAGGATTTACAAAATGTAAAGATAGGTTGAAACTATTGCAGCTGACCCATTTGCATGAGTCAAAAATTATTTCCAGTTATAGTAAACAAAGAGATTTTAAGAATGTAGCAATATATGAAGAACCATGCTTCAATAGATCAAAGGCATAACTAGTTCAACATTCTGTTCCTAAAATGGCTAACCAGATCAGCTGATTATGATGATCCTTTAAACAGGATATGAATGCAATTTTTTTTCCTGAGTTCCTAAGTAAGAAGTGCTAGAGAAAATATTGCTTCTGATGCTGGTGTTTTGTACTGCAGAGGTGATATGATACTTTTTCTTGAGGTAAAGAGCCAACACAATGTTTCTGTCAAAGTGCTTCATATAATGTTAGAATCTTGAAGTTCTGACTGGTAAAGAAACTGTTTCTCACAAGTGAAACTGCTGAAAGATGCCTCAGAAGCCAGGGGAAGTAAAGCTTTGCTACCTGAATTAGTTACTCTGAGTTACTTTGCAAAGCAGCTTTAATAGGTGTTTCATTCAGAGGATTGTCAGTTCTAGTTCAAAGCTGTGCATACAGCTCTAAAGTGCCCTTGATTAGTAGTTAGTCATAATCCCTTTTAACAATGTCCAGCTTGAGAGTCATCACTATATATTGCACTAGTACATTCACCAGGTTTACTATGAATTCTGTGACAAAGAACTTCATTTTATCTGTCCTGAATCTTCTACTATCCAATCACTGTCAACAGTTTCCACACTATTATAGGCAACTGTTGAATGATCATTCTTCTAAATGTCTGAAGCATATAAGAAGCCATATAGTGACAGGTGTGTGAAGCATTTTTTGTTTGTTTGTTTTTGGGCGGCGTTAAAGTGTGGTAGGAGAAGACTTCCCAGAGGCAAAAAGTTTTAATTTCTCCTGTAAAAACTATCCTCAAACCTGGAAAATAGCTCCAAATCTCGCAACCAGTACTCCATACTATCACAATCTTAGCCAAGTGGAAAAATAAGATTCTGGGACACTGTATTGTCTAACTCTATTCTACACAAGCCATAATTTTGTGTGTTCTGCATGTTCCTTTTTACCCCCACAGTCTTACCTACAAATTTCCAGTCTTGCCTACAAATTTCTAAATTTCAAATCTACCTAGACTATTTTAAATACAAATCCCATAACCTCCAACTAACATAGGTATCGTTTAGGAGTTCTGAAATGGCTAATTCAAGATATGTGGAATTGCCAGTCTCTAGACTGAGTAAATAATTCTTATTCTTCATTTTAGAATAGGCCTTCCTCCCCAGTGGAAATCAAGCTAAGCTTGTGGTGCAATTTTGCTTTTGCAATATACTGATTCTATATCAACACAACCACATTGCTATTTTCCGAGCCCAGCACAGAATAAACTTTTCATTTTGCAAATGGAAGGGAATTGTGACTTGAGCACTGAAGAGCTTACAAATCAAAATGTGTAGTCATAAAACAAAAAATAAATGGAGGCAAGGAGCCATCTTGCGTAGTCCACGCCTAAGTGCAGAAATATCTTATTCTGTCAATGTGATTTCATAGCAGGATGAAAAATGTCAAAAATGAGGATGACAAATCAGTCTAGTGAGGAAACATGACTCTGAGATGAGAGATGTCATTTGTCATGATTGTCATGTGCACTTTCCCATCTTTTCTTTTCTGATGAATATTGTTGGTTTCTTGTTTTCTGTTAATTTCAAAATAATTTTAAATGAGCTAATAAGAGTCAGAGAAATAGAACACTAGTGTATTACAGCTCTTAACCATACCCAAAGTGTTCTGAAAGTGTTGAAAGTTTTTAAAGGTGTGACTTGGGAAACCTTTACGTTATGAAGCAAGTTGGCATCCTTGGAAAAGTTATCAAATATTCCACAGCTTCGGTCTGAAATATATATTTCCTAAACATAGGTAAATGTGTGTGGCTTTTGTTCAAAATGGACACAGCTGAGCCCAGCTCTTGCAGCCACTGCATAATACGGGTGGTAATTAAGCCACAGCTTCAAGGTTGCATGGGCACAAGACAATTCAGCCTAATGAAGTATCGATCGGCTCCAGTTGAGGTAAAACAAGTTGACATTCATTTAGAGGTAGCATTGTGAATATACCACATTGCAACTCTAGAAAGAAGGTGTTGATTTGGCAGGGGTGCGGGGGGAGAGAAGCAACAAGCCTGAATTTTAATCTTGCAAACCCAATTAAGAATCTTATTTACAGCACATTGCTATCATTTAAACAAATGCTAATTGCATACTTCGAGCCCCGATTTATGATTCCTAAATCAGCTGAAATTACAAATTGTTAGAAAGCACGTTAGCCAATGTCCCAATTAGAAGTTATGCTAATTTTATTTCCTTCCCCCCACCCTTTTTTAAAAAAATCTTAGAATTGCAGTTCCTAATTAGGGTTTTGTTTTGAGATGGAATGGTAAATCTCTATATGGTTCACAAGTAGATAATTACTTCTTATGACCATTCTTTCGAAGTGTGCCATTTCATTAAGAAACTTTAAAAAGTTGTCCAGTGCACCAGAAGTTGTCATTTTCCTTTGTTGCTTTCACTGTCAGCAATTTGTAAATAAAAAAGATAGTATCACTAAGATGATTCTGTAAAATTTAAATTTAAACACATAAGCCGATACAGTTTATTTTATTATGAAAGAATTGGTTTCATTCGTTTGATATTACCTAAAAGTTAGTACAGAAGACTTTGATAGACTTCACTGTTGGGGCAACATAAACATTGTGAAAAGAGTCACTGGTCTTTAATTAACTAAAATGTTCTTTCTGTCTTGGGGAAAATCAGAGCTTGGTGGAAGCATAGGATCCAATTCTGAATTTGAGACACACAGAAATAAAGTGCACACTTTCACTGACATTGCTGAATAGAGAATTACACTGATTAAAAACACTGGCAAAGTTGTATACTGGTTGGTTTGAGAATCTTGCAGATAATCTACAACTCTGCTTCATTTATTAAGGAACTTCCTGGCCCACAATACACCCTGCTCTTATATTTGTATGTTTTTTACATGAATGTCATGGCTTGAATACTAAATTGTGCTCAAAATTTAGGTTCCAAGTCCATATAACTGAAGTGCTTTCCCTTTGAAATAAACAAAACCCAGATTCTTGTGAAAATTGTCTCAGATGGACTCAATAAGATGAATAAGAATCAAGGATATGTCCTGATTGGAGAGTCCCATTGTAGTAAAGAAACTTTATGAAATATATAGCAATAGTACATAGACTTATATACCACTTCACAGTGCTTTACAGCCCTCTATAAGCTTTTTACAGAATCAGTATATTGGCCCAAGAATCCAAGGCCTCATTTTACTGACCTTGGAAAGATGGAAGGGTGAATCAACCTTGAACTGATGAAAATCAAACTGCTGAGCTGCTGCAAATTAGCTTTCAATACTGTGTTTTAACCAGTGTGCCACCATTTTTCTTTAATGCATACATTTGTGTATAACGGATTTTATTTTATTTGTAGCTACTGTATACTTTAAGGATACCTACAAATCCAGAGTCACTGGTTTGAGCTGGGCAATTATACAATTTATATAAATACATTTGTTGAATGACTGATAATAAACATTGAGATGGTTCCAACTATGTCATTTCAGTCAGAAAAAGGAATATATGGAAGTTCTTGCTAAGGGGCCAATGAGATTGTTTCTCTTCTGTGGCTTCTACATCTTCTTCCATATTGTTTCAGAACAATTTGAACCTCTTGAGCTGATATTTGGAAGGAAAATAATGAAAGTCATCTCATTCCTTGAATCAGTTGGAAAGCTGAAATTCTCTCTTCCCCCCCCTCTCTCTTCTTTCTTTCTTTCTTTCTTTCTTTCTTTCTTTCTTTCTTTCTTTCTTTCTTTCTTTCTCCAATTATGGAACCTAAAGATTTAATCAATGGATAATAAAATGATTTAGTTATCAATCAATCAGTCACAGAGTTGAGAATTTGATTAAGGAACAGATAATCTAAACAGCTAGATCTTTCATTTCTGCAAAGAAATAGATGTTCTAGCATTCATCTATGCCAATTCTTGTCTTTGATTTAAAAAAATAATGCTAATTTCATGTGCTTCTCTTTTTCTAAAGGTATGACCTATTTTTCTAAAAATGCATCCAAACAATCCAGAAGAGTTTTAATGCACCTAAGTGGATTTAAAATCCTTCTGGCAGATACACAATTCTTTAAAAAGTTACTCATTAGAACATTCTTATTGCCAGATGTTAAATTTCATATAAAGTATCAGACTTTGTATATAGTGATAACAGTATTGCACTGAGATAAGTTTTACAGTATTTTAGTAATTAATATGTAGTCACACAAAATATTTCTGGAACTCTAAATGTGCTCTCTTGGGTTTTTAAATGCTGCAGTGATTTTAAATATTTTGAGAATGTTTAAGGCCAACAGTCCCTCTTTGTTAGGTAGCACTTTTATCCAACTATATTAACCCAAGACATATCAAAACACGTTTTTATAACAGAAATGTCAAAAGTAGTTTCCAATGAAAAAGGAATCTCAGGTTCCGAGAATCACATTCATAGAATTGTTGCATTTATCACTAAAACAAATGCATTCATCCAATTATACAATTAAATTGCAGTTTTTATTCCATTTCCCTCTTTTCATCTCACAGTTGTTCTGCTTCCTTCTGACATTCCTTGTATGTCTTCCCTTCATTGCCAAGGATTACTATCATACCAAACTTCTCCAGCATTCAGAAAAATGAGCTCTTGCAACCATCATGAATAGAACAAGAATGAGAAAAAGAGATAGTCCATAGATATATTTTGACTGAATGAGACAGGCATGGTTTGTGTTGGGTGCTTTATGTTACAGAAGCCCAAGGCACCCATTATCTGGTAGGTCATCTACCGTAGTCAATACACCAGATAGTGCATTTCCCTTTGATGGGGCATTTTGCATGATGTAAAGCCTTTCTTCCAGAATTTTCCTTACAAAAAATGAAATGTGCAAAGGTCCACTGAAGTAAAGCAGTTTGTCTTCCCAATGGAGAAGAGAAACTGCTTTTTAGATTAGCTTTTTTGTAAAGGTAATTCTAAAAAGTTCCTTTGAATGACATCACAACAAAGTAGCCATTTTAGATTGTAGGGTTTTTTAGAAGGTTTTAAGTTTCTGCTTAAATTTTAATAAGGAAAGAACACCTATCTCAACTTCAGTAGCAGTTTATTGCATAGAAAGTCCCCACCACCAGAAATGTATTATCTTACATACATTACATACATACATAGTACATCTTACGTACTATCTTAGACGTGTTCAAGCAGAAAACATGGCAGACACTCAAGTGAAAACAACAGAACAGGGGCAATATAATTAGTTAATTCTGCAGATAACATTGACTTAAACATCTAATCCTTTGCACCCTGAAATGAACATATTGAATTGGATTTGGAATTGGATGGTTATAGAATCATTGAATCATACAAGTGGAAGGGACCTTCAAAGTTTTCCAGTCCAACCCCTTTTCCATGGCAGGACATCTTATATCATCCTGGACACATGGTTGTTCAATCCTCTCTTGAAAATCTCCAGGAATGGTGTACCCAAAACTCCAGTCTGTACTATTGGTTCTCACTGTTAGAAAGTTTCTCCTTAGTTCCAGGTTCCTTCTTTAGTAAGCTTCCAATTGCTTCTTATCCTACCCTCAGGAACATTGGAGAATAAATAGACAACCCCCCCCCCACTTCTCTGTAAGTGGCTTTAAGTACTGGAATATAGCTATAGTGGCACCCTAATTCTTCTTTTAATTAGGCTAGGCATACCTGGTTCCTTTAACCATTCCTTGTACAATTTATTCTGCAGACCCCTTAGTTGCTCTCCTTTGCATTCTTTTGTTGCAACATTGTGCAACGTGGTTGCATTATGATACATTATGATACTTCTGCAAAATGGATAGTACTTTGATATAGTTTGCATAAAAATTTTTTGGTTGCTACACATTATGCAAAAATGAATAATGTATTGAAAGTTTAAGACAAATAAAGGAATATAGAATATCCAAAAAATGTGCAGTGGAAAGTTAATAACATGTCCAGACTTCAAGATTTAATTATCAATATGAAGAAGACTCTTATTTCAAATGGTCCAATCTATCTGGCTAGTTTCAGTACTTTAAAATAAGTGTCATGGATCTATAAGAATAACAGAAGTGGGGAAAATTCTCAGAGACTTGACTGAATTGGAAAATCTTATAATATGTCATTCAGACCATCTATCTAGTCTTATTTATTAACTGGTGAGGTATTATTAAGCAGGTGAAGTATGATTCAGAACCTCAACAAGTAAAAGATCATGTAATTAAATGGATGCAGAATTTGAATTCAGTAAAAGAGGTGCAACAGTTTTCAATAGAAGACAAATATTAAATTACTCTGAAGATAATATCTAGAGAAATTTGGTGTAAGATATTTTATCATTAGTATATTACTACAATTTTGAATGGGCACTATATTAAAAATTACATTACAAACGTAATGAGTGGGTCACTCTTTTTTCATATTTTGTAGCAATGTTGTACAGGTCAACAATTCTGAAGAATGATCTATACTGGAATGAAACAAAATTTAAAACTTGAATTACCATTTCAAACTATGGTATTTTAATTAAATTTTACTAAACCATATGCCCCTTCAAAGAATACTAAATTAGCTTTTGATATGTTAACTGCCACAAAGTTTCTTACTGAAAAGGTTGCTTCATTTTCTCCTTAGAAAAATACTTAACAAATTGTATGATTGTACTTTGTTATCCAAAATAACATCATACCATAAAAGAAATTTGATATAGAATTCAGTTTAAACTGGAAACTATTCCTAAACTAGAATGTAATACATGGATTTGTATTATGTATTTGGGTTTTATGTGTATGGAATCTATATTCTAATCATGGGATGTTTACATTAGAATAGATTCTCAGTATCAATTCCATTTATTGTAGTTTACAATTTCAGTGTGTGATTTATATTCTGCTTACTATAGTTCCCAACAGGTATTCTCAGTTCAAATTCTAATAATTCTTAATCTTTTAAAATGATATATCTAATTATTCATAAGTTATTAATGATATATTAGAAAATTGTAACCTCCAGGACATTTTTGGATCCCTTGTTTACGCATCTGTATTTTACACGTTTTATTTATATTTGATGTATGTTTGTTTAGCTTTACTTTCTGGGCCAGCTGCCAATTGTGGGCAGTTTTCAGAAGTACTAGGCTGCAATAATCAACCTTGATGTAACACACATGTATTGCTGTAAGCCACCTACACCCTGGTTGGTTTCAAGTAGTCAGATACATTTCATAAATAAATAAATCCGGCAACATGTTTCTCCCTACTCCAGGTATAAACACTCCTTTGCTAGAGATGTTATTTGGTTGTTCATTATCAGTGTTGGATGCAGGAAGACTTTCAGAATATACTCTTTAAGTAAAGGGAAGTGTAACCTAATGCAAAAATAGACGTATCACCCAGTTCTCGAAGTCCAATCCTAGGAATTAGCAACACTTACAACTTGTTAGATTTCAATTCAATCTATTTTCCTGCAACCAGTCCCTTGCACTCTGGAGATCTGAGGAATATTTCAAGATCCAATTGTGAAACTGATATTAGCATGCTCTATTTCATTGTACTACAGGCTAATGAATTTACATTATGATGGCTCCAATGGTGAAGCTCTTGGTTCTCATTTAATATTGATTGCTTTTGACCCAAAAGTCAGACTCTTCCTCATTTATACTATGACCCAAAGCAGCATTAATGTGAGGCCTGCCTCCATTCAAAACCCAAGAAAAATACCCCCAACTCCATTGAAGTAGAGAAGAGGTACTTTTACTGATAGCAGCAAAAGAAAAGCAAGATCTGAGCCAAAAGGCATGAAAATTACATGTAGAACATTTTACCAAACCCCACCCCCCAGGGACCCAGGCTAAATGTCCAAATGTGGAGCACATCTTCAAGTGCTTTCGTCCATCTGGAGTTTTAGGACAGTTGGCCTTGACTTGGTGTAAACAACTCCATTCAGCAGCGCAGTAATTCTGTAGAACAAACTTCCCTTTTAGTTCACATGGGCCTTCATCACACAAGCTCACTTCCCAAACCCCAATGCCATGCCCCCCTCTCCATTTTACTATGGCAGCCAATAGTAAGCAAGCATCAAAAGGAAAACCCATGCTGGAGATCCGGCTGACATAGGAACTTATTATAAATGGTTTTGTTGAAAGGGATCACAAAGGATATTTACAGTTTGAAATAATAGTAAGGTGAACACCATTGACTTTCTGTTGCCATCCTCCAATTTAACCAACAGAATTATTGGTTTTGAAGTTGACTTTTCAGATGGACAATGACCATGCCTCTCCTTAATTGTTACATAAATTTCTGATGTACTGAATGGAATATAAAGATTTCCATGTACAGGGATTATTGTATCAAATAGTTCAGTGAATTTGAGAAAGCCTTTCAGTTTTTCCATTTCTATTCAGGTTACTTGATTATCACATCAGAAAAGATTAGCCTAATTTAATGTTGTACAGCAATATGAAAATTAATTTCAAGTTTAATTTTTTGAATGATGGATAGTGTATAGAAGCCAAAGATTAAGCTAGTTGAAAGGACTGTAGAAAGATCAATGGCCAACATCAGTAGGGTATTATATGAGATATGAAAAATCATAAAAGACCTAAAAGTAAAAGGTTGAACTAGAAAGCTTGAAAAAAATCCATTCTGCATTTTGCAGCTTACCCAAAGGTCTAACTTTGGGTAATAAACCAATTTTATTGATTTATTTATTAAATCAAGGTTAATTTTTGCTTGATTTTCTGTTGGGGATGCACACTGTTGCATCCCATATTGGCCCTCTGAAATCTCTAAATGTGCCTTGCAATTAAAAATGGTTATACAACTATATGTATATATGTGGGGAGAGGGCTATTGAATTCCATGTGTGTTATTAAAGATTAAATTTTTATTGGTTGGCTCAAGTGCTGGCTTCCTTATTCACTCAGACTGAATTGATCATTCCATCAAGATGACAAAGATGCCAATCACAGTGCCTATTTATAAGAAAGATGATAAATCTTACCCATCAAATTTTCACTATCCTTTTAAGACTATTTAGCAAATCATATGATAGGCATCTTTATTGGAAATTGACATTGGCTGATACAAGAAAATATATTGGCAGAGGAGTAAGTTAGATCCAGTCAGGTTGATCAACGCTCAATTTGTGCATAGTGTTACATCATCTAATGGAACATACTCTTGCTACTTTTGTGGTTTATGAAGTCTTTATTGATGTAATCCCTAGGGTTAGTCTTTGAGCAAAACTGACAGGCATTTTGATTGACCACCATCTCTTTTTTCTGATCATAATGCTGCGTGAGAACACCTCAATGCAGGTCAGATGTGCACTTTCAGAGGATTTTCTGCTCCAATTCCCATTCAGATAGGGATTAAACAGGAGTATTTTATCTGGCCTCCTTTTCAGTCTTTATATGAACCATATAACTCAGGCTCTGAAAAAGCATCAATTTCAATTCCCAAGCTGGATAGATCTATTATGGTTTTCCTCTATGCTGATGATATGATTATCCTCTCTACAATGTTGGCTTATATTGTTCAGAGGAACTACTGGATATCAGCTACACCAAAACAAAAATAGGGTAGTCTTTATCAAAAAGTTACATAATCAGATTTCTAGCTGGATGTTAAATGGCTCCTGCATTGAACAAGTTAACACCTTGAAATATCAAGAGTTACGTTTCAATCATCTGCAGTGTACAAGGACAAATTAAAGCCATTCCTAGTAGTCTCACAAGACAGCAGATACAATTGTATCTTTTTTTCTACCAGAAGAGGTAATAGTGATTACTTCCTGCTATTGATATCTTTAAAACTAAAGTGATCAATTTTTTGAGTTATAGTTTGCAAACTTTATTGCCTATTTCTTCTCACTCAGATTTGTTGGCCTGGATGAGTCAGACATGATATTCAATTCAATTTGGGCGCTCACTTTTTTTTTTCCTTTTATGATGTTAATAGCTTTCTGTGATGCCATGAAGTAGATTTCTCAGCTTCTATCATATATTAGAAATAGAAACCTGATGAGGCACAATGTGCTGAAATAAATACTTACTTCAAGATAACTGCATCATCAGCTATTTATATCTGCATGTCATCAGCGTTTTGACTGATAACCTTTCAAAATTCTTTCATACTATAATAGGTTGCATGCTACAGACTCAGTTAAGTTCAGAATGACAGGAAATTCATTTTCACTTTTGCTGGAATTACTTAGACACAAAACACTTGTCAATCTTCAGTGTTATTCTCTCTTTTTAATGTTATGCTACTACATTACACAAATCTTTTAATTTTAAATCTTTTTGTTTCTCTTTTTCTGATTGTGTCTGCATATTTTGGTTTTCTAATTGAATAATCATTTTTCAATTGCCAGCATTTACAAAAATGTAATCAAATAACACTACTAAATGTCAAAGACCAATCCTTAATATGTATATTATTTTGAAGAAATTATAATAAAAATTACCTCTATGAGTAAGGTGTAACCCCCCGAAACCAAGCATTCTTTTCTCCTTGGTGACTATAGAGAATATTCAAGGCCTCTTCAAAAGAATATTGAAAAACTCAATCATCAGGGATTTGCTCTGATGATTTCTGGACCTACTAGCTACCTTACCTCTCCCTCCAGTGACATCGTTCTCCTGACTGTGCCCAAAATAAAACAAGTTAGGACAAATAGCTAAATGTTTATAAAAGAAATAAGCATTATAAATAAAGGCAAATATATGTGTCCCAGGATAATGTTGCAGGATCCCATCTGGGTTGGTCACCAGGACCAGAGGTTCTACTTAACACATTTTGGTGAAAGAGAAGTTCCCTGAGGATGGGCATGAATCTGAAAATTCAGAAGATTAAATCTCTGGTCCTAGTAACCAAACCATGTTGGACCCTGAAATAAGCATTTACTAAAATACTGATTTTATAAAGTGCTTATTCACTAAACATATTAAATGAAACTCTTTCTTGTACATGAAGTCTAAATGACCATAGGTATGTCATCCATCCAATGAGATGGCTGTCAAGCCTGGTAGTCAGACAGAATTTGGGAAGAAGGACAGCCAGGAACATTAGGACTATAGCAGACAGAGGGTGATATGGTGGGAACCTGAGGACAGGGGGCACTTGGGGACATCAGGAATGCTGAGTAATCCCAATATCCAGTCCTCAGGGTTCATCTCCCATTCTAGGTAATCATAACCTTGGTGGCCCTGGACTCTAGCCCTGGGCAACTGACTCACAACACCAGTTGTTTGGTAATAAATCTGTTCTTGTTCATGATTTTATTGTGGCAGGGGAGAAAATATGATTTATATGGACCCAGAAAGACCCAGACAGAAGACTTTCCCTGTCTAAAATAAGTCCACCTGGGTTTCGGTTTGTCACCAGCAAGAATCCAGTGGAGAGGAAGGGGAATAGCAATTATTATCTACTAATTGTAATGGGCCCTCAGAAATTCTGCTCTGTGGATAAGCAAGAGTGAACCTCTCTAGGGGACAATTGCTGGCAGAGTAGTTAGAATGCAGTATTGCAGACTAATTCTGCTGACTGCCGGCTGCCAGCAGTTCGGCAGTTCGATTCTCACTGGCTCAAAGTTGATTCAGTCTTCCATCCTTCCAAGGTGGGTAAAATGAGGACCCAGATTGTTGGGGGCAATATGCTGGCTCTGTAAACTGCTTAGAGAGGGCTGTTAAGCACTATGAAGCAGTATATGTCTATATAAGTACATATGTCCCTTATATATACTTATATAACTCGTGACCTAGTCACCTCTTGAATGGATTACTGTAATATACTGTACACAGGATTGGCCTTGAAGACCACTTAGAAGCTACAGCTAATCCTGAATGTGACAGCATAGAGTGTTGGATATATGTTATTATGCTAGTGATATCCCTGTTGGGGTAAAACATTGATCTTTATAAACATTATTGCTGTAATGGATTTTGAATTGGACAGCAGAAGCAGCAGGCAAACTGAAATTGCTTAGTAACTGTATTGAAAGGAGGTTCTTGTGTTTTCCATACTTTGAAAGGAGTTCAATCCTGCCATCTTTCATGTTTTGGAGGGGAAAGCTGATTGTTTTCCCATAAGCACACACTGTTTCGTAGGAAAGGAAATGAGGTTGGAAGAATGTACCAATCACTTTCCTTCATTTGTCTCATATGAAATCAAGAAAGATGGCATCAGATGCTGGTTTTGTTCCTGCAAGCAGAATAGAAAGTGGCAATAAAGACAGGATCATTATGCTGACATATTCTGCTGATTTAAGGATTGGAAGGTAATTCCTAAATGTTGTTATCTGTCCCCCATCAGTCAGAATGTAAAAGGAGAAAGTTAAATTGCTTCTTACTCATAGAGTATCAAGAATTGTATGAAGGCTAGGGACTGTTTACACATTGCATCTTTGTTCTGAGTCTAAAACTGAACTGAAAATGTCTTCTTTGTTGCTATTCTAGATTCTTATTAGATATAAAACTGATTTTTCCCCCCAATGGAGTGTCCATTTTGATATTGTTATAGTTGTGCCAGAAATAAACTGCCAGTCTATCTGTTCTGAAGATATTTAAAATATCCAGAGTATTGCTAAAAAGAAGGCATTTGTAATACATAAACAGAGCTTATCATTAATCCTTTAGTTACTGTGCAAACTTAGCTTTACAGCTGAAATAACAGCCCCGCCTAAAGTGAATTGACTGTTGGCTCAGCTTTTGGCCTTGTTCATCTCCAGGAAAATGCTTCTTCAAAATTTCTAGTAGAAGTTTTGCACATGGCTTGCCTGTTGCTACCAAAACAGCTGGGTCAGATACATATTTAATTAACTGTATCCATTCTTTTCTTGATTTCTAGTGTGTAATTAAACACTAAGCGCTTTGGGACATCCATTTATATGAAAACTCCCTAGAGATGCCTGCTGTTGCTGTTAATGACAAACTGGGGGTGGGGAGGGGGTCGGATACTTGAACAATAATTTTTCTGTGGAATATTTCTCTCCTCAAGATATACTTCCTGTTGTTTTTAATAATACCACAATAATTAATACTACTGAACATTTCAAAACTAATATTAACATTACTACAAATGTTTATAATAAAATACCATGAATATTTAGGAAAGATCATATTAGTGTTCAAAGGATTTTGGAAATCTGCCAGTATTTTTTTTAAGACAGCCATAATGGTCTGAATGAAGCTCCAGCTGATTTTTTGTATGTTGTATTGTGTCTCACATTAAAAAAAAACAACAGCAGAACTAAAATCAAACCTATGTTTTTAATACATATTTCTAAAGATTCTTGAAAATCTCCTGGCCCTTCATTTGAATATGCCTACTGAGTATAATAAAACTGTAAGTAAACGAAGCTTACACACCATAAACAAATCTAGAATGAACAACATAAATCAAGTAAATATGTGGTTAACTTCTGTAATTGTACATATGTGTGGAACTAAGCTCAACTATCCATGTAAACTTTTTGGAATTCATGAATGCTAAAAATTCTCATTTTCTCTTTCTTTTAGGAGGTTTGTTTGTTTTTTTTTAAAAAAAACTTTTCTCTGTGGGTTCAAGTGAATAAAAATGGCTATAACTATACATTACAAAAAGACATTTGGCACAAGACTTTTTTTTCTCTTCTTTTTAGTCACTGAGTCACTCAACAGGCAATGCAACATTTTACTTCAAGATATTATTTGTGGCTTCTATCACCTGTTATTAGATTATTTTTATTAGATAAATTTTGTGAATTTTGTATTATTTTCCTATTTTTGTTAAATGCTTTTAATTTTGTAAGCTTTAACTCATGTTCATTGCGTTCAGCACATACACTAGGGACGTGGAATATAATGTTTTAAGTAAATAAGTACTTGCACTAAGTAAAGGAATATAAATGCAACAGGACTATGGTTCTTAAACTTTTTCTTACAATAAGGGAAAGCAACAGGGAAGGCCACAGTGATGACCATTTGCAATCTTTTGGCTTCTCCAGAATGTCAACAGGTTGCAAGAAGAGGAGTTGCAAGGGAGAAAAGAGAGGAGAACAGAGTCATTCTGAAACTGCAGGAACAGAACTGAAAATCTTCAGAATTTCAACTCTGTTCCTGCAAGTAGCAGGAGGATTCCCCCCTCTGTGCAAATAGATTGCTGCAATTTATTTAACATTAGTTAAATAAATTATTTATTTAACTAATTATAATTATAAAGGATGCAGTGGCTCAATGGCTAAGATGCTGAGCTTGTTGATTGAAAGGTTGGCAGTTCAGTAGTTCGAATCCCTAGTGCCGTGGAACAAGGTGAGCTGCCGTTACTTGTCCCAGCTTCTGCCAACCTAGCAGTTCAAAAGTATGTAAAAAATGCAAGTAGAAAGATAGGGACCAAATTGGTGGGAAGGTAACAGCGTTCCATGTGCCTTCGGCATTTAGTCATGCCAGCCACATGACCATGAAGACATCTTTGGACAGCGCTGGCTCTTTGGCTGTGAAACGGAAATGAGCACCGCCCCCTAGAGTTGGGAATATGTGCGAGGGGAACCTTTACCTTTAATTAAATAATGTTTGAGCAAAAAAAAATAGGTTTTGAGCCTTTAGAATAACTTTTAAATATTTGAATTTTACGATTGATAATTAATGATTTATAAGATAGTTTATCTGGCTTGAGAGAAAATTAATTAATGCACTTCAATTAAATTAACACCTTTGCAAATATTTAGCATGTTTTGCAGCCTGTGCCTTTGCCTTCAATCTGTTCTAGATAATATACACAGATTAAATCTAGGAATTGAATTCACAGGGTCACACCGAGCTCCTTTTTTATTTTCCTAAATTTGTCTTGCCAGTACTTTTTCACTCTTTTTCAAATGTATTTTGTCTCCTTCTTGTGACATTCTTTCTAACTATAAGTTTTTCTTAATTGGCAGGTTTGCATTTGAATTTCCTAAGTTGCATGACCCGGTGTTCCTCATTCGGCAGTGTCAGGAAACAGAAATGTCACTGTTGATTAGGGGGTCTGATCCTTGGGCTCCTCTTTTTCATACAGTCGGCTGTCTTTTTCTGTACATACTTCAGCTGCAGGGTCAGCCTTAGGGGAACTCTAAACAAGTGTCCACCTGGGACACCAAATGGAAGGGGCACTGGAAGGGGCAAGTGTTCTTTCAGCTCATTTGTCTCCCACCAAAAGTCACTTCTGTCCCTTTAAATGTAAATATCTGCCAGTGCTGCCCACACAGTTTTGTGCCTCTGGCTTATAACACATGGCACATTAGTGATGTTAACATCACTCCCAAGCATTGTGACATGGAGAGGTTTGCCTGTTAATGCTTTTCCTCTGAACTGAAGTGCTAAAGCTTCATTTTTGATTCCAAAAATCTGTTATACCTACACTAACCCTGTTTGGTTTGCTGTTATCTCTTCTTGCTTCAGGCACAATGAAACTATAAAGATGGCCTGGAAAAACTGTGTAGATCACTTATACACAGAATGTGTATGGTACAGTGGGAAAGAGAAACACACAGAGAAATGAGTATACAGGGATAGTGTTCAACCTTATTTGGAATCTTGGATTTTTCTGTCTTTAATGTACATATTGACCTAGAGTACAACAATAGAGACAGAAATCGGGTGTGTGAGAGAGAGGGAAGGAGAGGAAGGGACAGAGGGAGGGAGAGAGAGAGGCACAAATGTTTTGGTATTATTTTACACTAATTGGACTAAAGTTATATTTCTAGATAAGTTTCAGATAGCCACATTACACGTTTCAGGACTTTAAATCTCATATCTTCCATGAGGCTAATAAAATAATAAACCAAATAACTACTAAGTATAATGAATAATTAAATAGTTGAAAAAGAGGAACAGTAAACAACAATTTAAATCAATTGGAAGTAAAATACTAGGGTCTCTTTTGCTTGGAATGTTGACAATATACAGTAGAAGATGTTATTAAACAAACAAGATTTTTTTAAAATTTGCCATCCATATAACTCAGACATCTCCAAAGAATAATGCTTAATATTTAGTAATACTTCTATAGGAAAAGGAAATTGGACAATTCAAGGTTTTTCTTGATAACTATAAAGATTCTTCATATCTATGCCACAGTATTTAATAGTAATCCATAAATATATTTAGTGGCTTTAATTTGACTGATAGTTTTTAACACATTGCATTGTACTGTATTATAATTTATTATTGCACTTCTGAACATTTGTATTTTTATTGTCTTACATTTTTAATAAAGTGGAAAGTAATGTGTAAATTCTTTAATAAAATAGTAACAAGAATCTTTTTCAGCCACAACATTTTGGGCTTAACAAGATTCTAAATATCACCATGTGTTAAATTCCATAAAAGATCATCAGCAAGATATTATTTGTGCTTAAACTATCATAAAGAAGTTGCTTATGAAGGAATATTCTTTGACAAGAATAATTTCTACATGCCTAAAAGAGCAAACAAATTATTTTATCCCTCTGTTACGTAAATTAGATACAAGAGTTACGTACAATCTTTATACTGGAGGATATTCCAGCTAAGAGATACATGGATGTAAATTAATGAAAAAGATATATAGCAAGATAAGACCAATATTTCTCAATCATGACAATTCACCAGACAGCATCTTAAAGTTGCCAAAGTTGAGAAACACTAGATTAAAACATTTGAGACATCAGGATATGAAGGCAGAAATAGGTTCAGATTCAGAAGCAACTGGCCAAGCTGGTAACAACTGAGCTTGTGTAAAGCTGCCAGAGAAGCAACCTGTTTGCATGGTTATATCCTCTGTTTTAAACAACAAAAGAAGAAGACTTAATGTAGACACCAGTAATTATATTAGAAATAAGCATTGCTGGTCAGAATCAAGTTATAAAATATTGCTTAAGGGAAAATACAGTAAATGGAAAACATTTGTGCTCTTTGGAAAGATAACAACCAGAAGAGAGTACTTATTTATGCCACATGTACTAATCAAACCTCTGAAAACCTGTGAAAAGTATGGGCAGAGATAAAGGACTAACTGCTTATTCAACGTTGATCACTGTTTGGAATGGATGTGGAAACAAAGCAACCTACTGCGTCACCTCTTGTTATCTGATACAGAACCAATATTCCCCTTCAAGATTCAGTGTCTAATTGGAGTCTGTGATTCATTTGATTGATGTTCCATGGGATGATGTTTAGAAAAAGAGGGAAGGGAAAGGAAGTTAAGCTGTAAAGAACAGCACACATTTGACTTCCAATATTTAATAAGTTGGGCTTCAGGGGTTGTACATCATCTTTTTTTTAAAAAAAAAAAAAAGCAAGAGGAAAGAAACATTCTTATTAAAGGGTTAGCCATGTAGCAATGAATACTGCTTGTATAGCAAGATACTTTATAAGGACAGATAGGAAAACCAAAAGGAAGGTAATATAGAATTCAACATTACACTTTTATTTATTTAGCAAAAATATCATATAAACTAAATTAATGTGATGCTAAGATAGTTGACCACAAACTCTCAATAAAAGTCACCATAACCTTATGTCTACTAAAAATTCAATGTTATCAATCCTCTACTGAATAAAATATAACCCTGAAAATGTATTGACAATTTGTCATTAAAGACGCAAAGCTAGCTATTAGAAAGCTATTTCTAATAATAGCTTTATTAAAAAGAGAAACACTATTAACTGAAGCATTCTGATTAAATTCCATGACTTTTTGATTAGTACTTAATTTTGAACTAAAAAAATTAGTTCCCCGCTTACTTCTCATAAGTATCTAACTGAACTTCTAAAAAAGGCTTCTTCAGAAGCAATCCTGTTGCCAGCAACTAAACCTTATTTGATACAAAGGAAACTTATGATAATTTTCTCAAAATATTTTGCCTTTCACTCTTTATTACGCATGGCCAAAAGTAAAATAATGAGTGGCTCTAGAATCTACCATTTTATAATTAATTTGTAAATTGTATATTTGTAAATACTTTGTAGTTCTATATACTACAAAGTTCTATACAGATCACTGTGCTGTTTAAATTCCCGCTTTCCTTTTTTTTAATAATTAGAATTCTCATTATTTTCATCTGTACACAAATTGGAACTGGGCATTTCAAACTGAAGGAAATCTCCCCTTTGATGTACTTTTACTAGAGGATTACCTTCTGTAAATTAGGATACATCCTTACTCTGCTCAAAAACACCCCTGGTCTTATTATGCAACTATTCTGTGAGCCACTATATTAGAAACTCTAGGCAACAGCCATCTATGGATTGAGGGCCTCTACTATAAAGTTATTCCTATAAACAGTTAATCTATTTCTACAGTTTATGTCTTTATTAAAAATTGATATTGAACAATTGATTGATTTTTTTATTCCTATGCAAAAAATCCTATTCCTTTTCCTTATCCCTATCAACTTTTTGACATTGTTACACACTATTTGCAATGTTTACAAACCAACCACAAAGACTCTAAAATATATGTTATATTGAAAAAGGGTATTCTGAACCCTTACTGATGACATTTCACCATATGTATACAGAATACCAGAAGTTTGAACTTAGGGAAGCTAATGACATTGAAAAGAAAAGAAAGGTAGGCAAAGAAAATTGCTGAATTGGAAAAACTAGATCTGAAAAATAAATTTATCCAGGGGAAAGAAGGCAGAGAATACACTGCTGAAATTGGGAATAAACAACAGGGAGGAATGTCCCCTTTCCATGCCCTCTTCAATAATATGTTTTGAATGTGCATTCAAAAGTAGAAAGATACTAAGTATAGTAGAGCATTGGTTTCATGTTTTAGCAATCTTTTGAACTTTGTTATGTTGGAATGTGGAAGAAATTGGTGCTTGGTACAGACAGAAGCATAGAGCCATCTTGTTGCTTTGACACAGTGAGAATAGGCTGTATGCCAGAAGTTGTTGTTTTGTTTTTTGTTTTTGCATAAATGTAGTTTATTCCTATTTTATGAATGGGAGGAAAACAAATTGGCATTGCTGTGTGCCCTCTGTATCATAAGGGCTTGCAAAGATTTTAGACAACTAACTGTGTTGACTCAGTGTCTGGGAGTAGCAGTCGAATAAATGTGGAAAATCCATAAAACTGCTTATAGGGAAGTTGATATGGAATAAGGCCTTTGCTACACATTTATTTTCAAGCAACAGGCAACAAAGTTTAGATTATTGTGACATGCTCTAAATGGGAGGATACCCTTGAAAGTCACCAAGAAATTGAAGTGCATTCAGAATGCAACAGCCAGACTTCTGTTGGATGATTCTGATTAAGAGTATGTAATGTGTACTAAGCTGCACTGACTTCCAATAGAATTCTAAGTTTAAATTCAAGGTGCTTGTTATTTTATATCAATCCATAAATGGTTTGGGTCCCATCTCCTAATCATCTATTGGTTTGTTTGCTTTAATTACAACTCTAGGCAGTTAGCAGAGTATAGATAATTAGGATGAAGACAGATCAAGCACATAACAATAAAAGTGCTAAAACATTGGAGAAACAACAAAACTGTTGCATAGATTAAACATAGATCAGAAAACAGGTCAGAAACTATCCTGCTCAATGTACTGGAAAAGGCTTTAAGGCTTCCTGAAAATAACAGGTTTGGGTTACATGGAATTCACCTGCAATTACTGCAGGTTCGAATCTTACCAGGCTCAAGGTTGACTCAGCCTTCCATCCTTTCTAAGGTAGGTTAAATGAGGACCCAGTTTGTGGGGGCAATAAGCTGACTTTGTATAAATATACAAAAGTATGAAGGCTATTGCTTAACGCATTGTAAGCCGCCCTGAGTCTCCGGAGAAGGGCGGCATATAAATCAAATTAAAAAAAAAAAGAGGAATGTGTTCCAAATGATGAGGACAATCACAGAGAAACTTGTATTCAAGATGTTTTCAGTAAGTTGCATTTTAGGAGCTACAGTCTTTAACTGGAAGGTGATTATATGTGCTGGCCTTGAAGGGCAATCTGGAACTCAGAAGACTTAGCTAGTTACGGGAGTAGCATCCATTCTAAGGACCTTTAGTCTTCTTCACTGCTACCCTAGAGAGAGAGAGAATGTTGCCTTTTCCCATAATAGCTTTCGGACTTAGTCTATCTTTTGGACTTTTTAAAATGCTGGCTTTATTTTATTACCGTATTTTTCAGACGCACCTTTTTCCCCAAAAAAAGAGGGTGAAAATCTTTGTGTGTCTTATACTCCAAATGTAGCCCTGCCCAGCTTCTCAAACGGAAGTTTCAAAGGCTGAAAAAAGCATCAGAAATGAAGCATCAGAAAAGAAGCCCACAAACAGAGCTTCAGAAAAAAAGCCTCCAAACAGAGCTTCAGAGGCTTTTTTTTCTGAAGCTGTTTCGCAGGCTTTCAGAGGCAGAAAAAAAAAAAAACAGAGCAAAAAAAAGCAAGGCACAGAGCTCACAACCAAGGAACCTATTGCTAAAATTCACCTCCGGGAACAGCTGATTGGGGGTATTCCAGGAGGCTGATCCACCTGCCAATTAGTTTTTTTCTTATTTTCCTTCCCAAAAACTAAGGTGCGTCTTATACTCCGGTGCATCTTATACTCTGAAAAATACAGTATTTATTTTTTACTATTATTATTTCATTAAATTTGGTATGGTTCCTCATTCTAGGAGACTCTGGAAAGCTTACAAAATCCAACACATAGTAAAAAGTTAAAAATATAAACAAAATAAAACAGATTAAATTAAATACAACCACAATACTACAGATATACCAGGAGTACCCTCAAACATGTTAACTCCAGATCTTTGAACAAAGCCAGGTTTTAAGCTTTCTGAATTTCAGAAAAGGGAGATACTGTTTCAAATCATACTGTTCAGGCAGAAACAATTGAAGATAGGTCGTCACCCAAATTACTAGGCCTTATTTATCAATGTCATGAACAACTGTGTGAAGACGAGCACCTACAGTCATTGTAATCAAGCCATGTTGTGTAGCAGAGGTGAAACATGGGCATAGGGACTTTTACTTTTATATTTGAACCTACTGTTACTTTCAGATAGTCTTCAAGGTCAGCCCCATGTAAATCACATTACAGCAGTCCAATTGTGAGGTAACCAGGGTATTAATGACCATTTGAAGGACTCCTAATCAAGGAAAGAGTACAACTGGCACACAAGATAAACATGTGCTTATAATCTGGAGAGGGGTTGATTATCTTAATGCTTTTAGATTTGTTCCCTCTGCATGATGGATTGGTTTAGATCATTCAAATGGAAGTAAGAGTCACCTGAAATAACTGTAAACATCCATTAGTTCCTGTCTGTTTTAATTATCCTTAATACTATATTTATGTCCGCAACATAAAATGATCTTTCAAAATCAGGGCTATTCAGCTACCACTAAGAACTGGTTGTAGATAACTGTTTTAGTAATTATGTTTGGTCAATCTATTTGCATATTCTTTATAGAAAGGACATTGGAGATAATTTTGTATGCTATGTATTTCAGATCATTTGGGTTTTAAAGAATTGGACTTTAACTATATTGATTTCCATCCCATTCTGCTATTTGCTAGTCAGATTCATAGTTGTCTCAACATCTTCTCTCAGTCACTTAAGACAGTCTTTCTAATCTTAACTGATGGACCCAATTATAAAGGTAAGATAACTCTATTATTAAGAAAAAGCTTAATATAATAAATCAAACTATAAATAACCTTAAAGGACTCTTCTACACAGAGCTGTACTTAACATATGCTTTATTAAGTAGAGTTTATAAATTATACAACCTTTCTCTTCAATTTGCAGCATTTCTATCCCACAGTAAAAAGCCTATTTCAAACAATAATATAATGTCAAACCAATAAAAATAGCCCTCCAAACAGAAGGCACTATATCCTCCATAGATATTGCATTTAACTTCCCTTTACTACTGTACATTTTAACTGCCTTGAAATTGTTCAATAATGCACATATTCCACTGTCTATTTTCCAGCTTCAGATTATCTTCCCATGGAATATTTTAAATAGCTTGGAAATGCTATTTGTCTTTTCAAAGCTACAACTTCTTCTTAAAACATTTGTCCGTTAAGCTTTGGGCATATACAAATAAAAATATACTATTTTCAAAATGATAACACAACTTCTAAATAGTCTAGTTCTTTGCACACATATCCTGCGTAGGTTTGATTTTACTTGGTTTAGCAAGAGTGCATTTTAATTTGCACTGATTATGTTGCTTAAAAGAGAAGCTGCCAGTTGAAGCATTTGTTACCGCTGACTATATTTCCTTTGAAATCCTACCTATGTAATAGACTAAATTAGCTGCCACTTAATGCCAGTCTGGAGGCACTCACGGCTGCTATATTGGCACAGCATGTTCGTAAACATTCTGACGCTGACAGAACAAGAGCTAATTACAGAAATGTTAATAATGCATTAACTATGGATGGCTAGATAGGTGGGTGAAATGAAAAGTTGAGTTTTCTTGTGCATAAGACTCCCTTATGTAAAGCCTAGGAAATGGCATGTTGGGTATGAAATAGGGGATAATTTTACATCAGGACTGTCTAGTTCCTCAATGTTCAAGACAAGTAAAAAAAGAAAAAGCTGTAGACAGGATTCCTATGCAGGGCAACAAATCCACACACTATAAGCTGTTGAGATCAAAGGGGAAGAAAAGTGTTCATGTAAAAAAGGAGCAGAATTGCTTGTACAGAAAGCCTGCTTTCATAGATTCCACCCACTCTGTTTTTGATATTGCTTCCATACTCAGTAAGGCCAGCAGTACAAAGGTCAGCTACATAAAGGAGCTTAGCAAGCATAATGAATGTGACACTTGTTTAAAATACAGAGAACATAATACATATAAAACCACTTAGAGTCACTATATATCAATTTCTGAATTCCTTTGTTCTCATGCTGCATACAAATCACCCTGAAAAATATTTCAACTTATTTTTCTTTAAATAATGAATGAAAAGTTGCATTTATCTAAGCATACATTATGGCGTACAATTTTCTTGCTAGAGATTTCATATAGCTGCTTTTTAAAAACTTAATGACTATACAAGTTTCATCTTTATAAAAAGCCATGTCAATTAGTGCTTAAAATTAAAAAGTGGAATGTAGCTACTTTGTGCTAATGGATAACCTTTCTAACTGAAAAGGATCAAAATTTGAAGAAGCCAATCAGGTTGTTCTGGATATCTTTCAAAAAGGAAGGTAAAGGACTAATAAAAATGGAAATATCCTAATGCCAGTTTTAAAATTTCTACAACACTGCTGTGATTTATCTAATTCAACATACTCTTGAAAATAAACCTCTCAGACATACTAGTCACTCAAATTATATAGTTCAACATTGGCCTGCCTAAGTGACTCCAGCCTACTAAAGACAACAGGTGGTAGACGGGAGGAGGAAAATCCTTAGGAACAAGTATTTTTATACCTATAGATACTGCTGAAGAATTTACATTTTTTCCTCTCCTGCTATGGACTAATTGTAAAAGTATACCCTACATTATCCTTTAAGTCTGCTTCATTAAGTCTGTAGCAACCAGATGAAGGCAGTTGATATCATTTCTGGAATAATTTCTTTAAAACTGGATCCAGTATTCAACTCATCTTGGCTTTAGTAAATGTACTAGCCTAATTAATTGAGCTCAACTCTGTCTAAAATATCAAACCTTTTTTTTTTAATTTGAAATTATCAGTGAGCCTTGTCTTTGCTTCCTAATTTTCTAAGTAAGAGCTAGGGTAAAAGTACAAATTTTGTTGTGTTCTGTTATTTATTAGTTTTATTTCTGGCTAACCTAAATTGTGACTGGATCCCTCTATTTTCTATTGTTTTAAAAGGAATTTGCCATACTGATGCCATCATTTCCAAAGAATTGAAATTTAGTCCCTTGATCTCATATTTATATTTCAAATATCTGAAAGAGAAGAGAGCCCTCAGTAACCAACCTTCTTCACTTCTGAAAATGTTAAAATTTTAGAATGGAGGACAGTGATGATTAGGCAGAATTTTAGTGGCAGTGTGATTCATAACTTCAAACAGTCCACTTTTTCTCCTCTTCCTGCATTTTCTTTCAGACTTAAAAAATTAAGCAAGCTGTTTCATATCTGGCATACTAGCGGTAAATAAAATACTAAATACATTTGTGCATGTGGCATATGTGTGTGTGTGAGTGTGAGTGAGAGAGAGGGAGGGAGGGAGAAATAGAGAAGGAGGGACAGAGACAGAGAGACACAGAGAGAGCATGAATATGTCCCAATGAGCTCATATCAAGGTTGTCCTAAAAATCATTATGCTCCTGTCATAATCATGTGTGTGTCATTATATTTTGTCATTATTATTTCTTGAACTCTGAAAGTCAGGGAGGGAGGGAGATTGACATTATGACATTTTATTATTCACAATGTAATTTACTTTCTGCGAGAGATACACTGCAAAGAACACAACCCATCATTTAAATTCTAAGAGATTCATGTTCATCCCTGTGACATTAGCCTTAAAAAGTTGAAGCCCACTAGACTGTGGAGTGAATAGACAGAACCCAATGGACTACAAACAAAAGAACATCAACAAAAGGCTAATTTAAAATTACAGTAATATATGGCTTCTCAATATTTATGGAAGAAAACCCTTAAACAATGTGGAGATTTAGAATCACATTCAAAATGGTATCCTTAAGTATTACATTGTAATGGCACCATTCTCAAAATCTTTAAGAATGAACACACACACACACACACACACACACACACAATTACTCCTCCTTTGTAAGATAAATGCAGTTTTTAATTTTTTTAAAAAATATGTATTATACTTTTCCCAATCATCACAAACTTTAGGTCATGCTATTTTTATTAATTAATGCAATGATATTGCTCTCCCCAGTCTTTAATTATATTCATTAAATCAATGCACATAGACATATACAGCTTTCTTATAATAAATTCCCCAATTTTTTGTAACTTCTTGATGAGCTACTTGCTTTCATGAAATTGTTTAGATATATGTATAGGAGAAGAGTGATCTGAAAACTATTTTTTTAAAAATCTATACTAGAGAATAAATTTTTGAAGCAGCCAAATAAACTTGAATGCCAGGGCTAATTCAGTTATTATAGAAATGTACAGTCTAGGAGCAAAAAGTTCAATAGAGCCATCTTTTCAGGCATGTGAGCCATCGCCCGTTGCTCTTCTGGGTTCTGGCGCACCAGCCAGCTGGTCTTCATATGTGTGGGAGCGCCGTAAACCGGAAGATCGGCCACCCGGTGCACATGCATGGGAAGATGATCTTTAGGTTTCTGGCATGCGTATGCGCACCAGCCAGCTGGTCTTCGCGTGCTCATGGTGCCAGAAACTGGAAGAGCAGCTGCCCGGTGCGCATGCATGCACAGGAAACCAGAAGATCATCTTCCCAGCGTGTGCATGTGCACCGGGTGGCTGCTCTTCTGGTTTCCAGCATGCACGCACGCACACTCCCATTTTGGCATTCGTTGCCATTTTGGCATTCGCCAACACTGGGTTAGTTTAACTCATCGTCTTTAGACAGAATTACAGTTGTTTGAAGAAAGCCATAATTCACCCATACATGTAAACATTAAAATAATTCATATACACAAAGGCACAGACACAAAGCAATATTCCCAGTGTCATTTTGCAAGCAGTTCATGGAGTAAACCTTCTGGAATAATATAAAGGCTCTATATTGTTACACCTGCTTATGACCTATAAGTACAAACATGATGGTGCATAGACAGAATAAAAAAAACAACAACAATGTACTTGTAGACAATCAATGAGCCATGGGGCTTTTTTAAACAGAATCTCTATTAGGAATAATGATCCTGATATTTAGAAAATGCACAGCTTTTCTAGCTTCAGAATATAATTTTTCTTGATAGTTAACATCTGTGTTTCAAGAGTATTTTCCAAGACCAAAAGGATATCACTCCTCTAAGCCACTCTAAGATAAGGAGGAATTTAAAAATAGAGTTCCGTGACCTAGGGGTCATTAATTGATTTCTAGACCAAAAATGAACACATGAATAACTGCTTTGATTTTTTTCTATCATCACAAAAATACTTTTCCCACATAACGAATATACTAATGGGAAAGTTTTAAAGATGTTTCTATCAGCCTTTCTACCTCAAACTATTTCAGCTATGGAGCTATCATGAGGTACAGTTCACTAATATACCCTGTATTAATGTGCTGACCTTGGCTGACTTTCAGCTCCAGAAAGAACTCAGAGTGACAATGAAAGTTTGAATTTGAGAGGGGTTATAATCCAGACCTCTCTTGTTGCTGTTTGGAGGTCAATTGGTTGCAGTTGGAAGAGGTAAAGGACATTTCTAATCAGGGTTACAGGAATGTATCCTGTTAGAGGGCAATTATATTAAGGAAAGCAGAGAAACATAAGAAATAGAATGGTCTATACTGTAAGAATCCTAAAGATTTTAACTAAACATATCCTACTTCTGAAGTGTTGAAACAGCCTAACAAGCTGTAGGCCTGATTTGTAAAAACTGTGGATTTTTTTTTTCTTCCAAGGGTCCAAGATTGACAGTTCCTGGGAACGGTAACCCTGTTAACCTAAAAAGTATCTGAATGCTGAAGTACAAAGCAGAAATTCAAGCCTCTTCATTTTCCTGGGCAGAACTAAGAAAAAAGATAGCTTTTTTCCCCTCTAACAACTTTGACCATTAAGGTGATCTATAAAATTGGAATGTTATTAACATAAAAGAACTCTGTCCACCAGTAGAAGTCTTTGGTAGAGAAAAGGGACCTACTGAGGGGACCAGCAATAATGGAATATACATAAGATTTCTGCTTAAAGCAGCTCAATATAACTTTATGAGAGGTGTTCCCTTACTAAAATCAGCGAAATAATTAACTGATAATGTCATTCAATAGACTTAGGAGATATGGCATATGTTTGGCCATAAATACTATTAGATTTGAGTAAACACTCTTGTATTTAATTTTCAAAAGTATTAAAGAAAAGACATTTTAAAATGTAAAAGGAATGATGTGTACATGTGTGTGCATATATGTATGTCAGTAGGGGTTTCACGAAAAAAATGATATTATATATCTGGGGTAACAATCAAAAGTTTTAACAACATACCTTAATGATTCACCTTCCAAATCTTTTTATTATGATTGATGAAGCCTGACTATTTGTGAATGGAGGAATGGGTGCACAAAACCATAATGCTGCATGATATTATATACTAGCATTCTAGTGAAAATGGATTCACCACCCAATAGGACATTTTATTTGTGGAACCAAATAAAATGTCCTGTTTGTCTAATGGCTAGGAGGGCTTTAGTATATTGCTACATTTACCTTGCTTTGAGAGACACACTCCAGTTAGAGAAATATTTTGAAAATATGTGTGGAAAGAATGAGAGGAAGAGCCAGAGAGAGAGATAACTAATCTAAGATGTGATCTTAAAATGTTAAATAGATTTAGCAATTATGTTGATGTATTTGTTGAAGGAGTAGTCCTCTGTGGAATAAAGTTCTTTGCAAACTCTTTTTTTTCAGTGTCCCTGTCCTCTAGACTGTTGTAGAAAGACACTGCCTTGTTGTCTTAATCAGAGCCTATGGCGGAAACTATATCCTTGCTTAAATCTGAACCAATTTGGAAGCTGCATCATTGGAGATCACATCTTTTCAAGATGCAGGATACATTAGTGCTGTCCCCAGGCTATATGATTACTTACTACTCTAAGGACTATTGGCTTGTTGAGTAACACTTCAGTTTAAGTTATTGTATTTCAATAAAAGTGGCAACCTTGGTCTTTAAACCAAATTATTAGTGTGTTCTGTTTTTCTTTCTGCATCATCTAGAATGGCATTCTCAAACACATTCTTCTGAGTATCCGTAGAAAGCCTTTCAATTATTTTCCAAGGCAAAAAACTCCACCAACAATAACTAATTAGATGCTCTCTCTTAAAGCATACTAAACTAAATTCCATTTGCACATACACTAGAATAACTTCCATTACCCATTAGGAGAACTAAGTCCCAACCTTATCTATATGGGCCCATTCTGGGTCCATTAACTGGGCCTATTTCTGTGGCTCTTTATCAAGTTAGTAAAAAATGAGAGACATAGATAAATGAATAGAGAAAAGAGAAAAAATATGGTTTGCCCAAAGGAATTTAGATGAGCAGAATGACAACACTACAACAGACTCTGAAGCATTAGGCAGAGAATAATAACTATAGAATCCATAGATTTCTTACCTCCAACTTCTTACCTCCAAAGTGATTTCATTGTATATAGGCTCACCAAATTTATTATGCAGATAAGGTGGTTAAGAAAACAGTATTAAATAGTTTGCTGAGGAAATTTTTGATATACACATTTATACATTATACATGACTAATATTTGACAAAGAAAGAAAATGTGGGTGGATTTGGAGATTTAATATATTTGAAGAAACATGATGCATTATCTACATAAATCAGGATTTCATTTACGCAAAATATTTACTATTTTTAGCTCCTGACTATTGAGAAATTAATATTTACATTCAGATATGATTTTAACTTCTGGGTAAATAGTTAAGCTTTCTGATAATATTCATTGAATATCATTACTTCACAGAAAAGTACCACTGTGGCAATATATACCTTATGGATATAATTGTTATCACCCTTCAATGTTCGAGCTGAAGCTGATGCAAATAGAAGTAAACTTTCAGTCATATAATTCCCACAATCAAATTAAATTGTAAGATTGAGGGAGTTAAAGTTAAATTCCATCTTATGTTTTCAGTCTCAAAATGAGTGTTGGCTAGTTAAAATCAGAACCCCAGGTACTATATAACTTTATTTAGAAAAACTTTAGACCATTTTCAGGATCTCTTCTCTCATTATCAGTCTGAATACATGTTTTCTCTTACAATTCACTCTCTCATTCTGCCTGTATACCAGGATTGGCTGTCCTTCTTTTTTTACCCATACCCAGATCAATTGCTGGGAGAAATCCAGTGACCCCCTTAAAACTGGAAAGCAAGAGTAAGGGAGAGGCCACAGCATTTATTTCTCTACAGGGCAACAAGTTAAGTGTATCTGACTATAATTGGGCAGATTCCATAAGAATCTGGATTTTTGTAATACATGTTGACATCATCACGTGCATGCTGTCATTTTGGTATCATCACAGTTTGCTGCAAGCACTACAATTGCATTCTACTTTAATCTAAGGTTCTAAGGTTAAACTAAACAAAAGATGAACTTTGGGCCTATGAAACTTGCATTTAACACAAATGTCCCTTTCTTCAACAGAGAAGGTTTATGTAATTGCAAATAGGATTTCTGGTGTATTTTTACCAGTCCCACCATTTATTTTAAAGCACAAAGCCAGGATTATCTCAAGCATGTTTCTAATATGTGTTTGTTGTTTTTTTTAAAACAAACAAACAAACACTGATTTAATTGTAATCTTGCTGACTTACACAAAGCATACATTTTTCTCCCACCATTTCAGTTAAATCTTGTTCTAATGTTATTTCGATTGTGAAGTTTGCCTTCTTCCTCTTCCTCTTATCTCAAGCAAAATGTGGCCAACCCTTTTTTTAGAGCTTCATCTTTAAAGCCCTTTTCTATGCACTATTGATATGTTCCAGTTTGCCTATATCCTTTTTAATATGTAATGTTAACTTTGAACATAATGCTTCAAGTTTTGTCTAAACATGAAGAAATAGAGTGGTACCATTGTTTGTCATACTTTTGCTGGTGTAGTCTAGAATGACATGAAACATTTTTAATTACTATATTCATGTTATTGACTTGTATTTAGCTAGTTTTAATGCATATAAAATAGATATCTGGATCTATTTCATGTATACTGTTGCCAGGCCATATATAAACCATAATGCATTCTTGCACATAATTTTCTCTCTCTAATTACAGAACTTTATCTCTCTTAAAGTTCATTTTCAAATGCAGTTCTCCATTTCTGACAATATAATTTCATTAAACTAATCATTATTTTGCTATTAACTTTCATTTTTTTCCCAACACCTACTGCACCTTTTCTTTGAGAAAAAAATCAGTGTAATATTCACTCTGTATATTATGTGAAAGGATTCCAAATAATTCTCAATATTTGTTTAGTAAAAGTGTAAATATTGATTTTCAAATACTTTGATTTACAGATTAGCATTTTCAAATTGTGATACCCCCAAAGAAATAACCACAGTTTTTGTTTGTTTTTCTCCCTGCAATTTATTTTCACACCAATGTGTGATTCTTTCCAAGTTAATGGATGAATTCGTTCATCTCTTTCTTTATTATAAGGCAAAGATAAATAAGTCTTTTTCACTCAATCTGCTGAGATAACTTGTGCCCATGCCGAAAGGTGATCTGTTCTAATCAACTTCACGAAGTCTGATGGAATTACACCGAACATATTTCATACCTGACACAACTACAGAATGATACAGTTCAGGACAAACATTGGTGACCTGAATAATACATGACAGACAGATGACCGGGTGAGAAAAGTAATTTTTCACCTACAACACTTGAGTTTCTTTATTAAAGGCTGAAACATATTTGATGGAAAGAAGGTAGGTTTGCCAGCTAAAAGCTGGTGTGCTTTATTAATAGCTTAGTAAGTATTCCCTTGTCATTTTACTACTTGAAACATTTATTTTGACAATAAAATACTACATGCATATAGTTTGCATGGGAAGGAAGCATTTAAATAAATTCCCATAATAACACTAAGTCACAAATCATAGACATTATAAATTCATCAGTTAATACTACATGAAGAAAACTAGACAATGCAAATACTTTTTCTAATATACTGATATACTCCTAATTGAATAATATAGATATCTATTATTAAATTTCACCCATTAATTGTACTGCATTGATTAACTGACCTATAAAAATAATAATACTTCATTTCATAATTTGTTTGAAAAAAAGAAAGTATGTACAGGAAGAAACTGTGGAATTACATATCTGGTTCTCCCTAAATGGCACATGGCTTATCTAGTCTTCAAATCCACCACATTATTGTAGATGCTTGTGTTACAGAAAACTTCACACAAAGATTTCCCTATCTCAAGACTAATGATAGAACATCAACTGGAGAAGAGACATCACATGCACTATGACCAGATCATGCAAATTACAAACATGACATAATCTATGCGATGATGTCCTGACAAATATGATGTCAATGTGACTTGTACACTTATGGATAACATAGTCTGAGTCTTGTAGACATTCGTGATTCACTCATTCAGCCAAATAATATGAGATCATGTGGGTGCTCCGAACATATTTCATACCTGACACAACTACAGAATGGAGGTTTTTAAGAAGAAATTGGACAATTTGACTGAAATAGTATAGGGCTACGGTGGCGAACCTTTTACTTACTGAGTGCCAATCAAGAACGCGCTGAGTGCGCTGTGTACACTCGCGTGCCATGTGCAGTAATCCGTGGCTCTTCCCCATGTGCGTGGGCAAATGTACCATTTGTGCATGCACACTAGCACATGCTGCATGCTCAATCTCACCATATGTGCATGTGCACAGCTTTCATGCATGCAATGCACACGTGCAAATGCTGTCTGCGCATGCGCACACTGCGGATCAGTCATCTCTCATGCATGCACAAACACGTGTGCATGTGCAGGAGAGCTCCAAAGACCAGTTGGGTCCCCTGAATTGCACGCATGCGCACCAGAGGCCTGAATACCAGCTGGGGTGCGTGCACATGCACAGTTTCAGGTGAGTTTGGCGACAGCTCGCGTGCCCGGAAAAATAGCTCTGTGTGCCACTTCCGGCATGTGTGCCATAGGTTTGCCAACACGAGTATAGAGTTTTCTGCTTGGGCAGATGGTTGGACTAGGAGACCCCGAGATCCCTTTCAACTCCATTACTCTGTATATTTTTCCACATTAAGGGTTTGTTAGGAACACGTCTTGTCAGCCTAATCTTTTCATACAAAGTAAGTACTTTGATACAACAAAAGAATACTGTAACATATGTTGATGTTAATAAAACATTTGACAAAGTCTCTCATGGTATCCTTACAGTCAACATGTAGAAGTTCAGGATAGATAGTACTGCACTCTGGTAGATTTGCAATTGGTTGAACAACTGCACATAGATAAATGGTTCAGCATTATCCTGGCGGAAAATATTGGGTAGGATTCCCCCAGAGATCCATCTTCAGTCCATTGCCATTCAACAATTTTATAAACAACTAGAGGAAAGAATGAAAGAGGTGTTTATCAAATGTTCAGATTCCATCAGCTTTAGTATTTGGTTAATATCTTAAAGGACAAAATCACAGTTCCAAATGAAGAAACTTGAACACTAGATCCAAACAAATGGGATGATATTCAATTGTGACAAATGGAGAGCTTTGCATTTGGGTAGGAAAAATGGGCAAAAAATATTGCTAATGGACCACGAGCTATACCCAAGAAAGCACTGTGATAAATCAGCAAAGAAGGCAATTTCATTCTTGATTTGCACTTAACAGAAGCACCGCATTCTGGTATCAACATGAAATAAAGCAAAATGTGGCAGATTCAGAAGAAAATTACTACAATGCTAAGATATGTGTAAACAAAGTACTGTGATGAACAGTTATATAACTATAATATAATATTAAACAGTACAGTATACAGTAATAATAATGTCAATAGTAATAGGTACCGGTAGGTAGGTAGATGCAATCCCAAAACATCTGGAGCACCACTTGAACACCAGTCAATTGCAAAAGGCAGCTGTACTTGGATACAGGTATATGGATCCTTGCAATGATAAATTTCACACCATAAAAAACATCTGCTAGGTCTTTTGAAAGGACTCATAGATAGATAAAAATACCAAATCCAGTCTAAACTTTTGGCTGACTATACAACCAACCATAATAATACAGTAATATTATACAAGAAAGTTTAACAGAAGACATAATAGCTGGCTATAAATATCTAAAAACTGTCATGTGCAGGATAGACATCTCTATTGAATGAGACATTCTGTGAACATTAGGAAGAATTTCCTAATGGTAGGAACTATTAAGCCAGTGTTTCTCAACCTTGGTAGCTTGAAGATGGGTGGACTTCAACTCCCAGAATCCCCCAGCCAGCACAGCGCTGGCTGGGGGATTCTGGGAGTTGAAGTCCACCCATCTTCAGGCTTCCAAGGTTGAGAAACACTGTAAGCAATCAAGCAGTTATTCAAAAAGTATGCTGGACCCACTTCTCTTTGGAAACTTCCAAATGAGGTATCTATGGCCATCTGTCAAGGATGATTTAGTGGATTTTTGAAGTTAATAGAACCACTTGAACCAGGTGACCTATAAAATTTTCCCCGATTCACACTTTATATTTCTTTGCCTAAATGACTCAAATATAGAACTCTAAGAATCTTTCTTTTGCTGAAGCATATTGTTAATTGTCAACCTACAGTTATCAATACAGGTTTCACACTCACACTACTTCTAGGTTTCAAGTAGGAATTTTTCTAGTCATATTTTTTTTGAAAAAGTTTTTTATTTTTATTTCTCATAAACATATCTTAAATGTACAGTCTTTTATCCATTGTTAATCATACATATTCTCTTTTGACTTTCATATTAGTTCATTCTTCATCCTAAACAATTTAAGTATGCTCGGGGTTTCTCTTCTACCATTCCATCTCCCTTATTTTACAATAATCCTTCTTCTCCTTCTCCTCTCTTTCCCTTCCCTCCCTTCTTCTATCCTCTTCTACTTTCTTCTTTTTACTCCTCTCCTTCCCTTTCTCTATTTTCCCTTCCTTTACCCCACACCTCCCTTCTTCCTCCTTTCTAACCTTCTCTCCTACTCTTATTTCCCCTCCCTTTCTTCCTCTCCTTTTCCCTTTCTTCTGTTCCTCTCTCTCCTCTCTTTCTTCTCACCTCCTATCTATTCCTCTACTCCTCTTTCCATTCTCTCTCCATTGTTGTATTCATTTTCAATTCAATATTTTCCAAAATGGTATCCGAGCAACCCCAATTTTCTATTTATATTTACTTTTGTTTCAGTTTCTTTTCTATTTTACTGATTTCGCACATATCGTAATAAATGTACATTTATATAATAACATTTTTTTCCTTCCCCCGCCCTTTCCCCTTTTCCATTTACACAGGTATCATCTGGATTTCTATTTCTTTTTTGTCTTCTCTCTTATTTACTTATACCTTATCTAATGTATTAATCTATTATCTTTTATTCATATTTCTTTTCTAAAATCGTCCCCATGTCTTGAAATACACTGATTCATCTTTATCTTTTATTCTTAATTTTAATCTATTCATTTCTACACATTCTAAAATCTTTATTACCTCTCCTTCTGATGGGATTTTTTCTGCCTTCCACTTTTGTGCAAATATAATTCTTGCCACTGCTATTATATGAATAATCAAATAAGTATCTTCTTTGCTATATTTCTCCGGTAATATACCCAATAAAAATGCCTCTGGTTTTAATTCTATGCGCTGGTGTAACATTTCCTCTAACCATGCCTGTATTCTAACCCAATAGTTTTTTGCTTCTGTACATGTCCACCATATATGATAATATGATCCCAGCAATTGAAAACATTTCTAACATTTAGCTGATTTATCCTTAAACATTTTTGCTAATCTTTCTGGTGACATATGCCATCTATAAAACATTTTATATTTCTCTAATTCTATTGTGTAACCAAAGTTTTTTGCCCATGCTATCATTGTCTCTTTTACTTCTTCATCTTCTAATCTGATTTGCAATAAATAATTACACAATTTTTTACTCATTTTTTCATCTGTCCCAGTCAATATCTCATCCAATTCTGATTTTCCCAGGTTAAAACCATACTGTTTCAAATCTTTATCATATCTTGATTGTATTTGCAATCGTGTATACCAATCTTTCTCAATCCCTTGTTTTTCTCGTTCTTGTTTCTGTTTTAGTTCTCCCTTCTCTGTTAAAATATCTTGTATCTCACAATTTTTCCCATGTTAATTATATTTGGATGCATCAAAGCTTCTATTGTTGAAAGCCACATTGATATCTTCATATAATATTTTTCTTTCACTCTGTCCCATGTTGTTAGCAAACCATTCCTTATGTAATGTCTCTGAAAATACACATGTATCCTATTTTTCCCCGTATTAAAGAAAAGTATGCCAACCTAGTTGCAAATCATGTCCTTCCAGAGTCAATATTCTATTTTTCTCAATAAAATCCATTCTTTAACCCAGATTAGTGTTGCTGCTTGGTAATATAGTCATATTTGAATGGAAAATGGGCTATGTGATTGCAAACTCTATGCTCTGCCTTGAATTATTACAACTATTAACACAACTATGATCTATAAATTGTTGTTTTGTAAAACTCTCAACAATAGACATTCTTAACTTATACAAATGGAATGTTCCAGGTCTATATGATTGTGTCTATATTGAAGGTAATTTTGCATATTATTAATTGTTTGAACTAGTAATGGAAAAAATGTAAGAACCTATGATAAGGTCATGATTAGACTATGATTTCTTTCTAATGTGTTGAGAACATTACCAGAATGTGAGAGACAGCATTACCATGCTGTCTCTACCATGTTTTTTCTTTTGTTTTAAGAAATTGTATAATTGTATTACACAGATGTCATTTAATTCATTTTGATAATTTTCACCTAACTTTCTTTGTGGTAGAATCCCTATCTATTTTTTTTATCTTTCATATGTTTTTGTTTTATAATGCATTCCTTTAAAAATTAACTGGGAGAAAGCATTTAGGGAATAGGGTTGGATTTACTTTATTCACTGGAAAAGGTAAGGAAGTACTCTTCCATCCTTATGTTTATGAATTAAAAGACGTTGGTCAGATACTGGAGTGCAAGGTCTTCACTGCTGCTTCTGAGTTTTGTTTTGTTTTTTAATTTGATTTATATGCTGCCCTTCTCCGGAGACTCAGGGCGGCTTACAATGCATTAAGCACTAGCCTTCACACTTTTGTACATTTATACAAAGTCAGCTTATTGCCCCCACAAACTGGGTCCTCAATTTACCTACCTTAGAAAGGATGGAAGGCTGAGTCAACCTTGAGCCTGGCGAGATTCGATCTTACTTTAATTGCAGACAGCTAGTGTTAAATTACAGTGCTTCTGTCTGTTGAGCTATCCAGGCTCCTGAGTTGCTGCTTCTTCTGAAGTGCTTCCGTGACTATAAAGTAATGACCACATCAAATATGTTATAAAATGTAATAAGAATCAAACTGAGGGAAATCACGGTTTCCAAGGCCCCTCTCTCTCTGGAAGAAAGGAATATATTTCTTAGGGAAATATATATAATTACTGTAGATAAATAATATGCTAAACTAAGACAGCAATCACATGTATTCTAGAAGGTTCAAGGAACAGTAAAGTAAAGCAATATGCTACAGGCAAGCCTTTAGTAGAGCAGCTTTAAAGGATTTGAAAAAGATATTCAAATGCTGTGATATGTCTATACATCAGTGATACTCTCTATGACATTTTATGGAAACAAAAATTGGATTTGAAGAACTAGGATTGAAGGAGATCAATGTTTTTGAAATTTGGAAAGGAGTAAACTCCTGAAAATAACATGGACAGCTAGAAATCAAAGAAGCGAAACATCAAACAAATCAGTTCAGAGATCTCACCCCAAAATGGGAACACCACTGGAAGATCTGAAGAACCAGATTAGGAGCAGACTTAATGGCACATATTCAATAAGATCAAACTGATAAAAAGTGTCTCAAATTTTATTTTGTATAAAAGAAGTAAATAACTTGTGATGTTACAAGCAAATATGCAGTAGAATATCCACAGTATAATATTTGTTTTTCATTATACTTAGCACACTCTTTAAAGAGTTTTGCAATCAATTTTTATTTTTAAATAAACCTGAAAATCCACTTTTGAATGTTCACGATTGTGATTGTTTTTGCTTCTTTTTCAGTGCAAAAACTGAAAGATAGAATACCACAAATAGCCACCCAGAACGAGGAAAACCCATGCAAAAACTCCACTGTTGAAACATTTCCATTTAACTGGAGCTATAGTAATTGTCATGCTTTTGCTCACTTTGAAAACGTATCTGTACAAACACTAAGGTGCAGCTTGAAAGGTATATGACAAATTGACAATAAATTATATTTAACTGTAATTGAAAATTGTCCTAAATCTGCAAATGGCTTTGAAATCCTTGGCTTCCTAAACCATTAATTTTTTTTTCTAAAAAAAAGCTACAAACTCCTTTTAAAAATACTTAGGAAGATTAGCCTTTTAACTCCATAGGTCTTGGCTTTCCAGGCATTTAATCAACAGTGAGTAGAACAGCCACAAAGAAATGGGTTCCTATTGCATATCAAGTGTTAATGGAACCTCTCTTAGATTTCAACAACAATAGAGATTATCTCTTATGCAGGGAGCTTCCATTTCTCTGATGGAGAATTCAAAATCCCTTAATTTTGATCAATGTGGGCATAATAGTTATTTGCACAATCAACGTAATAATCTCCACTAGACAGCATAAATTGATTTGCATATCATGAGTAGGCTGGACAGGGAGATAAATTATAATAATGTGGATTATTTAGGGTAGATGTATGTATGTATGTATATATATATATATATATATATATATATATATATATATATATATATATATATATATACATACACATACACACACACACACACACACACACACACACGTGCGTGCACACACACACACATATAAAATAAATTGAGAATCAATGACATGGATGTAGCTCAGACTCTTGATATATTGTACAGGTCTGATTGCTCCCTAGGATACACACTGTGAAATAAGTAAAACTGCGATAAAGTCAAATGTTCTGGACCCAAATAGATATAAAATGGTGCAACCTGAATGGAAAAACCAGGTTCTGCCATGGATTAAAATTAACATGAGATACTACATACAACAAAGATGCTATTAATGTTGATATGCAATAAATAAACATGTTTTTAAGATACTGGTTGATGACCTTCATTATGAGAGATTTATTGCAGACAGTAGGCCAGATGCAAAAGCCTCATTACCAGCTCTGTTCCTATAGTTTTAATACTAATGAATTAGTGCATAAGCCTATGGGAATTATAAAATGACCCTTTAACATCACTATTTCATTTGAAGATGGATTTTTTGGGAGATGTTAGGGCTAACATATCTGCAAAAAATCCAGAGATCATTAGAAAGAATCATGGTTTACTGTATTTTTTAAAACTATCATCCAGTGGTCATTCACATTTTTGCTGGAAACATATGATAAGGCCTGGGAGCTTTCTAGTTGGAGAAACTAAGATCGAGCAGCACTTGTTTTTAAAAATAACAAAAATAATAATAAATGTCGTTATGCTGCTGTCTCATCTCAACATGCGCAAGAGGATTTATCAGCACTCTTTGAAATAACTAAAGTTTTTGAAAAGATATTGTAGTCAAAAAGTCTGCGTTTAGAAAATGAAGTAAGTGAACTCTGCAACCTCACAAATATCTGTCAGACCTATCTCATCAATATGTGCCTGATGCACATATTATGTTGCATGAGGAAGAATTGGTTAGACATATAAAAGAGAAAGGTCCCATGCATATTAAAAGGCTTTACAATGTTTTGTTAGAAAGGGATTCAGAAACTGAATTGGTTAAAGATTGTATGATTAAGTGGGCACAAAATTTTGCAGAACCAGTGATGTTGGAAACATGGGAAAAAATTTGGGTTCAGAACGTTAAATTCACACAATTGCAGAACTTGAGGGAAAATTTCTATAAAATGTTTTATAGATGGCATTTAGATCCCAAGAAATTATCGTGTATGCACCCTAATGTTCAGCCAAAATGTTGGAGATGTAATTGTTTAGATGCTACATATTATCATGTTTGGTGGACTTGTAAGAAAGTTAAGGCTTTTTGGATAAAAATTTGGTGGGTTATGCAGAATGTTTTGAAGAAAAAAATTCAATTTTCTCCACAATTGTTTTTATTGGGTATAGTTAAGGGTTTTACATTGGGTGAAACAAAGTTGATATTGTATATGATAACAGCAGCAAGATTATTGATAGGTAAATACTGGAAAAATGAAGCTTTGCCCACTATCGAGGAATGGACTTTGAAGATGGCCAGTTTTGCAGAGATGGCGAAGATCTCAGCATATCTAAAAGATTGTTCACAAGAGACTTATGAATGGGAATGGAAAAAGTGGATAGATTATGTGCAGAACAAATATCAAACTAGGAAGTATCAAATAGCTTTTCATTGACAGTATTATATTAAGATAGAAATATTTTAATTTTGTGAAGATGAAAAATTTTATGGGGGACGGAGGGGTTCACGTTTTATATAAAGGAGTTTTTTGATGGGAGTATATTCTGTGGAAGTCCGGAGGGGAGGGGAGGGCTAGGGGGGTTAGGGAGGGTTAAGTTGGGGAGTTTGGGGTGGGCTGGGGGGGGAAATGGGGTGAAAATATAATTGTAAAACTTTTGCAATAAAAAAAATATATGCCTGATGCAAAACGGGACTAGTGAAGTCCTATAAATGTCATCACGGAAATGATGCAAAATTATATAATTTGTATTGTCAACATCATGATGTTATGTTCCATGGGATGTCCTCATGTCTGGACACCAGTGTATGCAAATCATTACATTTTGCTATGCTCCTTGTTCTTTCAATCAACATTTCCCATTTTTCTAGTTTAAGGTTAAGGTAGTTATAAAGAACGTACATTGCTATCGCTCCTGTATTTCCATAAAAAGAGCAGATATTTTCTCTGCCATAAACAGCTCATAAACATTTGTAAATTGTAAAAATTGTTTAATTTTAGAAACCATAATGGCTGTGTTAATTCAAGCCTGGTTTTGAGTTTCAAGATTACCTTATCTAGGTCAGCGTGAGCTATACTCATCTGTGCTGTAGGTCTCCTAAATAAGTAAATGTTGCCAGAGGCTACATGTTTGATGCCAGCATGCCATTTTACTTGTATGATACATGGGTTTATAAAGGTGTTTCTAGCCATAATATAAAATATCAGGTTTATCTTAACCCTCTTTCCCTTCTTTCACCTTTTAAAATTATCTTTATAAGACATCTATGTTATTGATCTTAATGCAATAAAAATATTTTTAAATGATAGGAAGAATGAAGAACAGACATAACTTGGAGTAAATTTTAACTAAAAGGTGAACATTCTTCTACTCCAAGTATTTTAAAGAGAGGTCAGCCAGCAATTACAATTCTTTATGCATATTCTACCTTCTAACTATTATGCATGTGTGCTACCATCAGGATGGAAAGTCAGATTTAGGAGAGGCCAAATATAATAATGAGCTCTGATAACCACAAAACCATTTAGAAACATACAGTTGAAATAGCTTGGGTGGTGTCTGAAAGTGTGTGCAGGGAAGAGTTGGATTATATTCTTCCCTTTCATTTATATTAGAGAAGGAGGAATAAAAAAAAAGATCCTTACCACTTTCACTCAGATCTTGAAACTCCTTGTGTATATTTTCTTTATTTAAACAAGGTCAAGAATATAAACCAGTAATCTGTGGGAACAGCCATCTGTGCCACTTTTTTAAATCATTCAATCTTCATTAAAGTCCAGAGAATATCAGTAAAATCAGAAGTAGGGAGAGGATAAGCCTCTCCCAGAAAGTATGGGATATCAGTAATTTCATATGATATGCTACAGTGCAGAAAAATTCTAATGGGAAGGCTCCACTTTTATGCTCACTTACTACATTTTGGAATAATTCTCTTTGAATTCAATGAGATGTTTTTCTGAGCAAATATACCTATCGGTTATAAACTAGAACAGTGCAGAATTTTGAAGGCATACCTGGTTAGCATAACATCACTTACACTGGAGCAACCATTTTGTATTTTATTAAAATAAAGATTTTTCTCCAAATCATGTTGACTTGATTTTTATGGAATACCGGTAATACATTAATAGTGGTGGATTATTTAAGATTATCATTCTGAAAAATCCAGCAACATTCTGGATAGCATTCTGGATACAGATTTCTCTGTGTCTTCATTTGGTTATCTGGATTTTTGTAGCAGAAATATGGTGGCCTTAGTGTATTATTACCCAAAGAGTTTTAATTTTGCTCCTTGTTTCTCATGAGGGCTCAGATTTCTTTAATAAATTAAGATTAATACACTAACAAAATTTTATATTTAAAAGTATTTTAGATTAAGAAAACATATATTTAAGATGATCTCCCACTTCAATTTCAATATTATGCTTAGCTTAATTTGTTTATTCTCTCATATGAATGAGCTATACACAGCAGTATGTTGTTATTTTACACTGTAGTTTAATTAGCCTGAATTCACAGTTTATTGTTATGAATGGTCATGACTGCTTAATGAAAAACCACACAAAGTACTAAATCAGTACCAGATATCAATGGAAAGATTACCCTAGTCATAAATTATACATGCATGCTAAAAAACATGTCTATTATTGAGCTGTCTCCAACCTGCCCTTTTAGAAAGTGTTTGGACAGCAGTTTCAGAAATCCTGAAGGATGCTAATTACCTGGAGGCATTTCAGTCAAATTTCAGGCTGGTATTTAGTACAGAGATGACATTAGACATGCATGGTGTTGATCTCAAGCTGGTGACCTCAGGATATTGATGAAGTCTTCATCCCTGATTTTTCAGTAGTTTTTGATATCATCAATTTTGGTGTGATTCATCTGGACTGGCTGTACGGCTTGGGAGTTGTGGTAATCATGTTATCATGATTATTTATTTTTTTTATTTATTTTACTTCGAATTTATATACCGCCCTTCTTCCTGGGAACTCAGGGCAGTGTACAGCCAGATAAAAACACATAATATAAACATTAAGAACAAATTAAAAGGAAATATCTCAATTTGGCCAAAAAATTTAAGAAACATACAAATTTAAAATCATTTAAAAGGCATTGTTAGGCCAGCCCGGCTTGTTGGAAAAGGAAAGTTTTAAGGGAACGGTGGAAGGCACGGAGGTCTTGGATTCTCCTTATCTTTGGGGGCAGCTGATTCCAGAGGGTAGGTGCCCCCACAGAGAAAGCCCTCCCCCTGGGGGTCGCCAGCCTGCATTGCTTGGCTGATGGCACCCCGAGGAGGCCCTCTCTGTGGGAGTGCATGGGTCGATGGGAGGTCGTCGGTGGCAGAAGGCGGTCTCGGAGATAACTAGGTCCTATGCCATGGAGCGCTTTAAAGGTGGTAACCAACACCTTGAAGTGCACCCGGAAGACCACTGGGAGCCAGTGCAGCTCGCGCAGGAGCGGTGTTATGCGGGAGCGCCATGCAGTTCCCATAATAACCCGCGCGGCCGCATTCTGGATCAGTTGGAGCCTCCGGGTGCTCCTCAAGGGGAGCCCCATGTAGAGAGCATTGCAGTAGTCCAGGCGAGAGGTGACGAGGGCATGAGTGACTGTGCACACGGAATCCCAATCAAGAAAGGGGCACAACTGGCGAATCAGGTGAACCTGACAAAAGGTACCCCTGGCAACAGCCATCAGATGTTCCTCCAAAGACAGCTGCGTATCCAGGAGGACTCCCAGATTGCGCGCCCACTCAATGGGGGCCAAAGACTCGCCCCCGATAGTCAGCGATGGAGTCAGATTATCCTTTCTCAGTGACCAGTTCCAGCGATTGTTGGCAAAGGAGAACAGGTTGCACCTGTTGACATTCTGTCCACTCCTATTTAACACTTACTGTATATTTTGGGGAGATATTAACTGGCAGTTAAGGTCCAGTATCACTAATATGCAGCAGATATCCAGTCACATCCGGGTGCCGTCAGCCAAGCAGTGTCGACTGGCGGCCCCCAGGGGGAGGGCCTTCTCTGTGGGGGCACCCACTATCTGGAACGAGCTCCCCCCAGAGATACGGAGGATCCCAGATCTGCGCACTTTCCACCGGGCTCTTAAGGGGAAGATGGTGGAACTTCAAATCTGGGAAAGTAGTTTTTTCAGGATCCATAGTAAGCTTGAATAGTTGCTAAGCAGCCAGTTATAAATAAAAAAACTGCCCGTACATTAAAATAGAAAATTACAAAAGTGAAAAGAATTTAAAAGAAAATATCATGTGTACACACTCAATTCAGATATTACTTGCTTGGTATAATGGCTGATAGACCTGACCCTATACTCTGTTCAGCATTGTTAGCTCCTATATTCATGAATGAATAAGTCAGCCGCAAGGTGCATCTGGATGGAAATACTATGAAATATCACAATGCTTTAAGAAAGCAAATATCTTATTCTGTGATTCCAAAACAGCAACAGGAATCAATGGTAGGTCATATGGAAAAAGCTAACTTCTTCTATTCCATAGTAAAAACAACAACAGGTGAGATTGCTAGTTATTGTTAGTACAACAAAACACAGTTTGGTTTACAAAATATTCAAGGGGAATTCATTTGTTTTGCTTTGCAGGGAACTAAATAGGAATAACAGTTCATATTTTACAAAACCTTCTAAGATGTTTGAATTTTTTCCATATCAAATTCAGTGAATTTGTTTGTGTACATGAAATACATTTCTGAATTGTTTGTCAGTTCCCTTCCCGGAACTGTTAAGCATTTTTGTTTATTATTTATTTATTAATCAAACTTCTATACCGCCCTTCTCCTTTCGGACTCAGGGCGGTGAACAGCCAAAATAAAAACATTTATACATAACATTACAGTTAAAAATAGATTTAAAATAATTACATAAATTTGGCCCGTAATTTAAAGCATTGTATTTTCTCCAAGAATTTTCCAAATTGTAAGTTCCTTTTGTGAGAGTAAGCAAAGAAATTTGCAAAGAAATCCACTGAAATAAGTTTTCCTGCCCCTCTCTTATTTTAGTTCAAATCAGACTTCTATTTTTATTTATTGATTGATTTCCATTTAAGACTACAGAGAATATGGAGATTAACAGTAGCAATAGCACCTAAAATTATATATCACTTCATAGTGCTTTACAACCCTCTTTAAGTGTTTTATAGAGTCAGCATATTGACTTCAATAATCTGGGTCCTCATTTCATTTTACCAACCTAGGAAGAATGGAAGGTTGAGTCAACCTTGAGCTGGTGACACTTAAACTGCCGAACTGCTGGCAATCGGCAATCAGCAGAATTAGCCTGCAGTACTGCAGTACTGCATTCTAACCACTGCACCACCACAGCTCTTATAAGTAATAGTAACCACAACAGCAACATTTGGGTATCCCAGGTCCTTGAGAAGGAACTTGATATATGGATAAAATGCCAAATCCAGTCTAAACATCTGGTTGATACTGTGACCAACCATATATTTAACAAATACTTTATAAATATAAACTTCACTGGTTTTTTGGGTTCTAATCGCAGTAGACTTGTTGTCACCTAGGCCAGAGTGGCATAATTAAATTATTAACAAGAAAAATCTTTGAATATATCAGAAGCTTATCATACTTCACTAAATAAATTATACTTTTTCCATAACTGTTAAAGGAGAGATCATACTATGATTGATAATGAGTTCTGTTTGAAGGGAGGAACAGTGGTTCTGGTCAGTATGAAGAGTTCTCTATTGGAAAAGCAAAGAACTGAAGTATCTAAATTAAGGGAAACACAATCAAATCTCAGTTAGTGCAGGAAAATCTCTGCCTAATTCTTACTTCTTTAGCCAAAACTATTGGGGTGGCCTATGAATTCTGATGGAATTATCTAGTTTGGAAAACAAGAATACAAAAACTGTAAATGTTTACAAAGATACTTCAGTAAGGATCAGGATAAGTTTTAAAAAATGCCCAAGACTTATTTTCATGTAGTGCGAAGACCAAAGTAAGAAGACACATCAAATTTAAAGTATCAATGAATATAAATTCCGCTTTTGGTTCTTGTCTACTCAGATATTGGCCAGTGTCTGGTACTTCAATATATTGTGACAAATTCTCCTTGTCTCTGAACAGAAATGGACAAACACAAGTGTTTTTTAATTAACACTTGGAACAGAAGCTGCTTAGTCAAGTTAGCTCTTCTTATTTACTCATAAGAGCTGCAAGATAACAAACTTCCCACATTCCCACAATCACAATTAAATATTTTTTTCACCTTTTGGCTTAATTAAGCATCTAACTGACAATTATAATGGGATGTGAGAATAACCTTGGGATACAGGACGAACAGCTGCATATTATATAATTGTCCAACAAGAGATATTTCAGTCCACAGAAGGAATGAGGCAGCATCTCAGAAGTTACCTGTAACATAAACATAGAAAAGTTCTTTCATACTAACAAAATTCTGTTATTGTAACCTTACAATAAGGTATTGCCAGTACTCATGGCTTTGGTTTTTGGTCTAGACTATCTTGAAGGGCTGACAACAATATAGTTTATCTTGACTAATATGTGACCCTTGGTCCTGATGTGGGCCTAGACTAAACAATTCCAGTTGGGATGGATGGGAAGAAAGATTGAAGGGCTATATACTTTGCCCAGCATTTTGTGAATCAATTCTTTAGAATTTCCTAATGGAAAGAATCTTTTTGATGCTGTTAGTATTGGGATTTCATAAAAATCCCACAAATTTCCTAATAAAAATTTTAATATGTTTATAAAACATAGTCGTAAAGTTACTCTAGAGGTTACAAAGGTACTAATCATACATACTTACAATACGGTAATGCTATCTTATTGGATAGAGGCATTTAGGGTGGATGTAACTCCATGATTAGGATTAGCATTAATATGGTACAAGGACAAGTGGCTTCTCAATTTCAGTCATCACATCAATATCTTACTATAGTCAAGCAAAATCAGTGGAGAGAGACAGAGACAGATAGACAGGCTTTATGTTGTATATGCCATTGAATAAAATGTGAATAGAGTAGCTTCAGTGTTTTTAAGAATTGGCTGGCAGGGATGTTGATGGTAGAATTACAAATATATAGCCCTGTAATATTCTATTATCCCATTGTATTAATGACAAATACAATTTTATAGTTCCCTCCGGATACTAGTGTTATTAATAGGCCCATTTAATTAGCTCCCTTGAAATGTTAAAGAGGACTCTAACTGCTTAATTCTATGCTTGACAATTTGTACCTAATTTGACATTGCTCTCAAAATTCTGTCAGGCTTTTGTAGTTTCCAATCTTAAAGAAATAACTCATTTTAAAAAATAAATTGTCTCGTAGCTAAATGTTGAGCTTCTTTACAAGTCTAAAGAAAAAGTAAAGTAAAGAAAGTTATTTGACAGTGGAACCAATTTTCCAAAAAAAGTGGTGGAATTTCTGATTAGAGTTAAGAAGAGACTAAACAACTCTCAAACTCAGAAATATTTAATATGCGTTCCTGTAGTGAGTAGATAATTGTTCCTGATGGCTACTGTGGCATTCCAAACCCCTGGATTCTATGAAAGGTGGAGAACAATCACATTAATCTACAAAGCAAGAGATGATGGTGGTGGTGGTAGTGATGAGGATGAGCATGAACAGAAGAATGTATATGTGTGTGGGTATATTTTTGCATGTATAGTATGTGAATGACTGATATAATTGACTGATTATATATCAAGTCATTTTCGACTATAGTGACCAAATAGATAGTTTTTATCCATGACAATCTGTCCCTAACCTGGTCTTTGGAAGTCCTTTCAGGTCTTTCAACATTGTACCCATTGCCATTATAACTGAGTCCATCCACCTTGCTGTTGGTCATCCTCTTCTTCTCTTTCCTATCTTCTCCAGCATTAGAGCTTTTTCTAATGTATGCATGTACATATATACACACATACATACAATGCTGGATGTTGAAATAAGTATTATCTTACAGGTATTATTAAATTGCAATTTCCAGCAATTTCCAGCAAGACCAATGGTAAAGAATGGTAGAAGTTATATGAACATCTGTCTCACTACATGTCCTCCATTTTGTTATAGATAATATTGTCATGTTGTTGAAATCCTGGATCATGAGTATTGCAAAAATATTATTAGTAGCATTTTGTTTACACAATGTTTTCTACATGAGAAATAAAAAAATTATAATCCATATATGATATTATTCATTTTGTACACACAAATAAGAGCATCAGTGGCACAGTGGTTAGAATGCAGCACTGCAGACTACTTCTGCTGACTGTCAGCTGACTGCCATTTGGCAGCTCGGGCCTCACCCTCAAGCTTGAAATTGACTCAGCCTTCCATCCTTCCAAGGTTGGTAAAATGAGGAGCCAGATTGTTGGGGGCAATATGCTGACTCTATAAATTGCTTAGAGAGGGCTGTAAAGCACTATGAAGCGGTATATAAATCTAAATGCTATTGCTATTGCTAATATATAATCATTTTTTAAAATTTAATGATTTAAAAATTAGGGTGCTCCAATTTTTAAATGCAAAGACAAAATAAATCAGGAATTAGAGGAAACCTTAATCAAAACTGTAAAATAAATTTTAAACCCTATAATCTAAAGTGAAGGAAGATGGGATAAAACAGACTTTGGGAAAGATGGCAGCCTAAATAAAATACTGAAGCCCAAGTGGACAGCCTTTTTCACGTGCAGTTTTCAGATCATTAAGTACAGGGTGTGTTTTGAAGACAGAAACCTATTATACTGAGGCCAAAGGAGTGGCAAGAATTTTCACCATCAACCATGTCTTACCTGACATGAATTTTATTAGCACTGCTATTTAACATTTATTAAGACTACAAACATCCCATTGCTTGTTGGTATGTTGGTACCAACATAAAAAAGCAATTGTCCCAGCTGTAATATGATCCCAAATGAGCAAGTCAAGACTCAGTCATGCTGCTGCATTTTGAATAAGGGAAAAGCTCTGGAGAAGTCAAAGTTTAGTGTAATTTGAAAACAAATTTCAAGATTATGTTGTAAAGTTTTACTGTGACAAAGCTAGATATAAAAAGATTTATATAATATGAGCATATTGACAAAGTTGGTTTATCATCTAGGTTCGGGAAAGCCATTATACTACGGTAAATACTCTGCAGGATAGACTCATAATTAGCTGAGGCGCTGGACACAATTTAATGATCAGGGAGTATCTTTCTGTATCAAACATTGCCTGTTCTCTATTACCAGAGCAGAATAGTCTTTTGAGGAATTGTTTCCTTTGCAGGAGAGGTCACTCGCATCTATAGCTTCATCTACTGTATGATAGATGGCACAAACAATGGAAAGGTAGACACACAGAGATGGCATGTATCCAAGGACACACACACACAGGTGGTGGCATTGTCTGTATTTTTTAAAAAAAGTCCAATATTATTTAGAATGTCTAAAAGTTCAAAGTCATATGAAGATGACTTTCAGGCCTAGGAGATATTTTAGAATATTTAGCCCATTTAGAATTTTAAATGTGGATCCAATATTGTGAGTGTTAGGCCTTCATAAATAGCTGTTATGATAGGCACAGCTACTTGAAAAACAATCACTTACCAGAAAGCAGTTCTCCCCTATCACCTACCTCCAGGAAGGCAGACATATTTCCAAACAAAACATTTGGTTGCAATTACATATTGGGGTTTTTTTTCTAAGAAAAATTGTGTAGCCTTTTTGGACGAAGAGGTATTGGGAAAAAAATGTGAGACAGCATATACCCTAGTGCAAAGACCATAGAATCTCTATCTGCAACCCTATGCAGAAATTACTCGCCATGTGTTCCAGGAATGTGAGCTGTGTCATAGGACAAATGAAAAGTAGGTTAATGTTTAATCCTGAACAAGGTTGTACTTGGAATTTGTATGCAATTTGGGAATCTTCTTGAATTTACAGTTTCAACTCAAGGATCAGCTAGCAGCTATGGCAAAAAGGGCTTTGCACAAATTCTTCTAGTGCACCAACTATATATATACTTGGATTGGAAGGCCAAGAGAAAGTCATTCATTCTTTATTTGAAAGTATGCAAGGGATGGCCCTCAAAAATCACTCAGAAGTTGCAGCTTGTTCAAAATGCAATGGCATGGGAAATGATGGACATGCCAATGTATGCTCATATGACATCTCTGCTTGTTACCCATAGGTTTTGGATGCCATTTAAGGTGCTGATTATCATCCATAAAACCCTTCATGGTACATTGACGAGTTATCTGGGACTGTCTATCTTCTATCATTTCTTCCCATCTTGTATACATGGCACAATCAGCATGCTTCAATTAAGCAATTACTTGGCCAGAGCCAGGGAGCCAGCCTTCTCTGCTGTAATGCCTCCCTCTGGAACAATATTCCACCAAATGTAGTCGCCCAGAGATTCTCGCTACCCTGACATTGTTTAAATGAGCTCTTAAAACTATGGTCTAACATGTGAGAGGGACCTTTGTGTGATAAATGATTTGTCAGAATCTGTTTCTTAATTTTTCTCAAAGTATTCAAAAAAATAGGTCTGAAAATTTCAGTCTAAGCTATTCCATTGACTTCACAATGGACATGGCAGAAAGAATAAATATGCCCCCCCCCCAAAAAAAAATGGTGGGAAAATGTTAATTCCAGCATATCAAAATCCATTTTACTTATTTTTTTTATCAGTTTCCCCTAGTTCTTCAAGTTTTGCAATGCATTTCTCCATTGTCTTATTAGGAAAAGTACATACAAAAATGCGTAGTCATGCAAATAACTTAAAACATGCATTGTACTAAGGGGAAAATGCTTGCAAAAATGCAAAAAGTGAAGAAAATTACAGAAATAAGTATTTTGTGTATTAGGTGAAATATGTCTAAAAAAGTTGGTTTATACTGAAATAATTTTCATATTAAAATCAGGAAGATATATGTTTTTAATTATTTACTTTTTAAAAAATTGGGGAGTTTTCCCTAACAAAATTATTTTTAAAAACAATCAAAGCAAGTATGTATATACACATAGTATTATTGTCAATGACAATAACAACATTATATTAAAATCTAAAAATGATTGAAGTCAAAATAGCTGAAATGATTCTGAATGCCTTTCAGGCACATCTGAATCAAATAAGGTAATTATTCTTTAAAATGCTTACACAAAGTCTGATTTGCATGCTGGTAATTGCTCTGCCTTGTGGCATCTAGCAATTGACACAGCAATGATTTTAATTATTGTAATTTCATCAGTATAAATACTTCAAAGTTATGCAAATAGTCCTTCATAATTCACACAGACAGTTTGCAGTATTTGATTTACTAGTCTTGTAAGTCTCTTTGTCTATCCAGTTTACTCTCAGATGTGACTGTGCATTGCAATTGAAGACTCTCACTCACATCAAAGTCTCCAAATCAGAACAAGATGAGCTAATTTTACAAAGACTGACAGTTCAAACATTAACTTGCAAACACAATTATAAGATGAAATATATTAAAAAAGACTTCAGTCTGATATTATCTGACACTGATACCTGCAGCTAATCATGTCTAATTTTTCTGTGACACTGGCAAGTAATAATAATTCTTAGGCATTTGACTGTTTCATCACAAGTCCAATATTCTACCCACTAAACATATCAATCTATACAATATATTGCTTTATTTTTGAGAATAATAAATAAAACTATGTCTTAATGTTTATAATGCATAGTAATCTATTAGGTGTTAAATTATTGTTTGAAATCTCTATTTGGTCCATCAATCTTACATTCGGTACAATGGACTCAAAAGACTTGCCTTAGCAAAATCAGGGACTTCCTACACTTTTATGGCAGATACTAATTGAAACTAAATCCTGTTAATTGCAAGGTGCTATATGAGAAGATGGCTCATCAAACCATGGTCTAGACAGAACTAAATTCCTTTTCAGAGCCAGTTTAACAATTTCTGGATGTTTCTATGACCTATAACATCCTGGGGGCTGACATTACCCTGTGAGAATTTGAGAATGTTCATTAGTCTCAAGTTATATTTCCTAGCTGTTGCATTTCCTTAACTGAATATTGCTGGCTATAATTGCCTATGTTGTGGCAACATTCTGGAGCAGTCATTCTAATATAGGGGTGGAGAGCAAGTGGTTGATATGGATAATGGACTTTAGAGAGGCAAAATTCCCTCAGTCTAGAGACCCAGACCCAACCACTGTACATGTTTTCTGCAAAAGACATCCCACAATATTTAGTAATGGGGCTAAAAATATTTAGTCATGATCCTCAGAATCAAAGTACTGATCTTGTTATTTTTAATTAGCACCATGCTCCATTTCTACATTATATTCTGAGAAGACTGGTCTAGAATGCTTTTCTTATAGTTTGTACAGACAGGCAGAAAGAGGAGCAATATTGATGTTGGAAGGAATGATGTGGTTTCTTTCTTCATGAAGTGAACCTTAAAGGACTCTGGATAGGCAGCAATACTTTCAAGATATATACCGGGTGCTTAGAATGATTGTGAGCTTCATTCAACAAATATCTTTTTAATTCAGATGAGAAATATTCATATATTTATTTTTCCAATAAAGTCAGTGAGCAATAAAAAAAATTCCAGGTTTTGCTGCATTATGGCTCCTTTTTTCAGAAAATAATTCAAAGTCAAATGATCGTATAAAAATAATTTTACTATCCTTTCCAAGTGCTATCAATGTAAATTACTACTGAATCTTGCACACTGATCATAAATCTAATGACCCACAATTGAGTTATTATCCTTAAAAAAAGAAGATTATCTTGGTATTAGGCCAAAAAGTTGGCAGTAGGTAGGAAAATGGAGAACAAACAGAAGATACACAGCTCACTTTAAAAATTAGCATGCACTCTAATTTTGTACTTTATGTGTCATTTATGTTTGTCTTCATTGCTAGTTAGTTAGTTAGTTAGTTAGTTAGTTAGTTAGGTAGTTGGTTGGTTGGTTGGTTAGTTAGTTAGACTTGATTTGTCTAGATACATTTGAGAAAAAGATGCCAAGATAGGGTCTGGTGGAGACATCAAACATTTCAAACAAGAAAGAGGGATGACCTGCAAAACCATCTAATATAAGCAGACAAAAATAGTCTTTTGAAAGAAAAAAAAACAGGAAATAGCTAAATTCATTATGTATTAAGAATGAAATTCAGGAGATAACATCATACAGATATATAATGTAGATGTATATTAATTTTAAAAAGTATTAATAGAGGAATCAGATGGAAGAAATTGAAAAGAAAGACATAGAAAAGTGTACTTCATTTCATATAGCATGTAACTAAGATGTTTATCCTTATAATATTTATTTTTCTGTGTAAATGTTTAAATTGCTGGTTTTATATTTTCACTGTACTATCCTTGTTTATTGGAGAAACAAAAATAAAATATTAATTAATTAATATTTGCCAAATTCATATTTTATCACCTTGAGTGACTGTAAATTATTTGGACTGTATAAATCTTCAAAATGGTTCACAAGTGGGAATATATATGAAGTATCTTTTTGAATCATTAAAACAGCCATCTCTTTTTCCAGGTTTTGTGACCATTTCATAGCCCATTTAACATCTAAACAGGTGTGTTAGGTTTATAATTCCAGTTACTGCAAAATAATTTTTAAAAGATTGGTAGTCTTCTAAAATATGCTCATAATTGGCCCATTCCAGTGGTGAAATTCAATTTTTTTTACTACTGGTTCTGTGGGTGTAGTTTGGTGGGCATGGCTTAGTGGGTATGGCTTGGTGGGTGTGGCAGAGGAAGGATACTGCAAAATCCCCATTCCCAACCCACTCTGGGGCCAGCCAGAGATATTTGCCGGTTCTTCGAACTACTCAAAATTTCTGCTACCGTTTCTCCAGAATTGTCAGAACCTGCTGAATTTCACCCCTGGCCCATTCCACATATACTGTTTATATATAGGTTATGTAAGCAATTTCAATTTTCTATAGATTTTTGTCTATGGAAGAACAAAGAATGCTCTAAGTATTAATTTTTGTACAAGCAAAGATTCAATAAGCAAGATGAGATCCTTGTGGTTGAAGAAACAGGTTTAAAAAGCTTTTCTATGAACCATTTTATTTTTTTTAAAAAAAAGCTTAACATCATGTTATATCAATAGTTATATCAATATCAATAGTTACTATTGAACTGCAATTTAAAAAACTGTATATTTTCATGATCTCAAGTATGGATGTTATATGTCAGAATAGCAATCTAAAAAGTAGTTCTATGATTTTAGATACATGCATTATAAGTGTGCCTGATAGCATTGTGATTAACACCAGCTGTCTGCAATTACTGTAAGTTCAAATCTCACCAGGCTCAAGGTTGACTCAGCCTTCCATCCTTTCTAAGGTAGGCAAATTGAGGACCCAGTTTGTGCGGGTAATAAGATGACTTTATATAAATATACAAAAGTATGAAGGCTATTGCTTAACGCATTGTAAGTCGCCCTGAGTCTCCGGAGAAGGGCGGCATATAAATCAAATTAAAAAAAAAAGTGCAAAATTCTGATTGTTCATCACATTTATTTATCTACAATTGTAGATAAAATAATTAATTGTATTTAATTTCCCAGATTCAAGAAACTTACAGTATCATGTAATGCTTACAGCAGATGTGTACATAATTGGCTAATAGTAAAATAGTTTGCAATCCAAAACCATTCACCACCCTAGCTCCACTTCTACATAAACTGTTTATATTTGAAAATCCAGCATCTTATTCATATCAGAAAAAATAATGATTTTTTGTTCCTCCTGGAATAACATTCACAATATTCTTTTATCACATTTAATCTTGCTTTCTAAATTTCACCTCAATCAGGTTGTATATTTGGTAGCTAGGCAGCCTTGTCCTACTGATAGGCTTCTGACACCCATAACAACTGCCATCTTTTCCAGTGTTATAGCAGAATGAAAATGCCACACAATGCATCACGTTCCCCATTTTTCCACAGCATCAACTTTAATGCTAGAATTGTGAAACTTTCTTCACTCTTCACTATACACACTCACACATTCCTGCCCTTTGCTAAAGTTCTTTGTTTACAGTGTAGACAATAGGAGATGTTAAGTGCACCAATGAAAATGCCAAGACATGCAGAAGAACATGAACAGTTAAGGATGAATACTGAAAAGCTAGAATATCAGGATCTTCTGGCATTGTGTATGATAGGAAATTGGAAGAAACTTTATTTGAATCTCAAGTACCAGCCTCGTTACTCAAGTAATTTTAAGCCTGGGATTGACCACTGGTGTTTATTATTCTAACAGAGGTTTTCATGAGCATCACACAGATATTACCAGTTTTAGGAATAAGGTATCAAAAGAAAATCAAGATTTTGGTAGCAGATGAGTAAGCAGGAAAGAGTTGGATAGGCTACAGATGACCAATAAGCAGACCAAAAGAAGCAATGAATTTAATGATATGATGGCAAACAAATCCTATGTTCATAAATAAAAGCACACTGCTTCTAAATCTAATAATCCTATATCTTTAAAAAAAAAACTCAAAAGGAAACAATGTTGATCTACTCCATGTGGGCACTAATCCTCTGAACCCTCATCATGTCTCAAACTAGACCATCAATCTATATCTGTAATTTTCATGGCTGAATATGTCATGAAGATGAAAATCTAGGTATGATGAAGGACTCGTGGCTGATAGCCAATTATTTTCTGGGAAAGACTTCTCATTTGCAATGGAACAAGACAAAGTGCTAAAACTTGGCTCTTTTCAAGCTGGAAACAGCTACACCAATTATGTATGGCTGGCGTAAGAAGTGAAAATTTCACTTCTTTAGTTTGTTTTGTTACAAACTTATAGAAGTTCTACATTTCTTTCTAAACAGCATGCAAAGAATTTTGCAATTAAAATAAAAAAGAAATACAGTTGAGGTAGAAAGTACGACTGAAATTCACCCAGCTTTACTGCAGTTCCCTATTAGCCTTTATGCAATATGTAGTCATCAAGTGCCCATTTGGGCTGCTGAGCAAAGCTAAAAAGGGGTGTGCGGCAGAATTCAGAGTGTTATCATTATAGTGTATGTGCATTTCATGTCACAAACATATAAAACATTTAATATCTACTATTAAATATGTAGCACCATTTCCTGCTAAAGAAAGAACAAAGGTTTGGCTGAGCCTTAAAAAGGTTTTGAATAATGCTGTTAAGAAATAGCCCAACCTTATTAAAAAAAATCTGTCTCAAAGCAGTTTTCTTTCAAAGCATTCTCTTTGTCATAGATATGGGCACATGACTCAATCAGGAAATGCATGCTGCTTTTTCTGGGAGGACTAAAAAATATATTTGGGAAATGTCATTTATCTGCAGAAATTAAGAGTCATAAGGAATCAGAGAACAAGTAATAAACAAGCGTATTTTAAAAAGCAGCGCAATAAATTAAAGTGTGTTTTATAAGCATGGTCATGTATAAATATATTTTTTAAAAACCACTCCACTCTTTTTGGCAATCACCTTTCATTTTTAATACAGTACTCTACTTTCATGCCACACCACTCTGATTTCTTTAAAAAAAAATAGCTATTTATGTGGCTACTTTCTATTTCCCATTAATCAAAACCTGAAACTAATTCCAAGCAGATATATTCGTCACTGTGTGTGCTTCAAAATAATAATAATAATAAATCATTCATTCACAATAGAATATTAGAGAAATTAATATGACTTCTGGAAAGTAAGCATGACAATTATCTGTCTCATGATGAAGATAATGATGCGTTATAATCATGATTCTTTACATCAATTAATGGGAAAATCTGATGGACAAGAAAGAATAAGGATTAGCAGCTTGCTATGTGGAATCATCTTCTTTCTGATGTGACCCAGAAGTTTAAATTAAAATTACCACCAGACCTCTGTGGTATTAGACAGACTAAAAAGCCCGTAACATGGAATGCAGGGAAACTAAAAACTACAATAAATATGAATGAAGTTGCAGTTCTGGGATAGAACGGGGTGGGGGAGATGAAATACAATGGATGCTTACATTGATATTACTGTAAATTGTTGATACCCCATTAACATCTATATTATCACAATATTACTGCACATAAGTATTATATTAAATACAAAATAATTATTTTAAGATAAGATTTTGTTGTTTCAAATACTTTTGAATTGAGTCAATTCATATATCCTTCAAATGTTACACTGAGGTTTAAATATCGAACACTGTCTGGACAACATTAAATTAGTCCTACATGTAAAGGTACAGATATTTCTCAAATATTAAATTTATCTCTGAATGTAGTTGGTTATGAATGCCACTTGACCTGAAGTGCATCAATACAACAATTTTCTTCCTTCTTTGATTTTGGAAATGGGACCAGGGGTAGGAATGCCATAGGGGGGGTGTGTAGTTTATTCTTACTAAACTTTCCCCAGTAGCAATTTTAATTAATCTACCCATTAAAATATCAACCTTTTTTTTAACTGAGAATGCAGTGTGCATTATGAGCTCATTAACAATGTTTGCAAATATTCATTTTGCCTGATGTTTCAGTCAAAGTATGACTCTCTAGTCCTCCTCTAATTTTCCATCAATACATTTTAGTGAGAACAAAGTGTTCTTACTCCACTTCATAAATTAATAAAGCATTTCATTTAAAAAAAAAAGAATTAGGCAAAAAGAAGACTAGGTATCTTCAAGTATAGTACACAATATATGAAGCACAGTAGGCAAAAAACTTGTTCTTTCTTAAAGTTGTTAGGATTAGAATGTTGCCTTGTGAAAAATGGGTATATACATTCCAAAAGCATGCCAAGAATGTATGAAAAATTTTGTACTTACCAAACTGATATAAATCCAGGACAAGATATTGGAAAATTGGCAAAGATAATGGCATGCAGTAACTGAAAGAACTGAATCATACCATTAGGAATTTTTGACACTTCTGCATTATGTCCATAAATAATTCAAAATTATTGGCAACTGCTCATAGGAATCACAGAGTTCAAAAAATCTTCTAAAAATATGTTCTTCAGCCCCATGCCATTGTAGACAAGTGGCTGTTATAGGATCCCCAAGAGATGGTCTTCATCTTAAATATCTTTAATGAAAAACAGGCTTCCAAATTCTGAGGTACCCTGGTCTAGGATCAAACAGCTTGTGCCATAAATATGTTCTTTGTCAATTAGTCTCTACCACTTTTTCTTTTTCTTCAATTTGAATCCACTAGTTAAGACTACTGGAACAACAAACAATTAATTTGTTCCATTTTACATATCATCTCGGTTTAACAATTTCATAACATGGATTACATGGCTTCATTATTTCTGCCCCATACTGAACTCTTTCAGTCAATTGTTAAATGCTACTGAATTTTGGCATGTTGGAATTAGCAGTATCTAAGACCCAGATTTTATGGAATTTAATATAACTTTGCAGACGAATGTGAAAACATTCATACATTTAGTCTATATTTTAGACCAATGGCAGTATACCCAGTAGGAATAAGACTTATTTTCTTTGCCGATGCTTTTGTTCATAAATGAATGGATTTTGATGGACAATCTGGTCCCGGCCAAAATCTGAAGAGTACAACATTGGGAAAGCTGATGAAGTAATATGCCTTGTATATCAGAGTCAAACTCAACTACAAGTCTTCCTCTACCATCACTAACCCCTTCAGTACATTTTTAATATCATAAAAGGTAGGAAAAGTGCTCTGTAGCCCCCTTCCCTTCAGTCTGGGAAGAGACGAGACTTTGAACAAACTCCCCCTCTATTATATACCTTAGTTGCCTGACAGCCAAGTTACTGGAAATGACAATTGTTGGATTTCAATAGTAACAGGCTACCACATTGATAATACCAGCTTTTCAGCTTTTACTAGGGAACTTTAACCTTACATTTCAGTTTTAACTCTAAAAGGTAAGCTTTTCTTCTTCTCATGGTATAATAACAAGAGTTAGCAGTGACTCTTGGGAATGATACTACAACTCTAGTCCTAGAGAACAACAATGTCAAGTCCCACTAGAGACTGTGGAACTAGGCAAAGGCAAGACAATATGTCCCATATGGAGTTATCAGGCCCCAAAGCAAGCTGGTTTTGTTGGGTTTTTTTTTCTTCTTTTTCTTCTTTGAGCTTTAGCCTTTGAACAGAAAGCTTTCCAAACCCAGGCTCCAGGCAGTATTTGTGAGCCTTGTGGTAGTGATAAGAACTCAAAGCAAGAGGTAGGGGGATAAAAATTACCGCAATGTTCTGATTTTTCACAAAACAAATGGAGAATTTATTCTGAGACCAATGAAGGATTGTAAACTAGTTGTTCTATGATTCTACAGATCATGGAAAATTACCTGCTGGTACATTTGATGCAAGTTAGCTCCTCAGAAAAATAAATAAATAAATAAAAAGAGAAAATGTTTTAAGTTTTCTTATGAATGTTTTAAAAAGGTTTGGCACAAGAGATGTGTGGGTGGGTGGTGTCTAAACAGTGAAATCAATCCCCATTAGCATCAATTGATAAGACATTTTTATTATTGCTGCTCTTAACAGGGCAATCCTTTGTATGAAATCAAGCTTTAAGAGTATTATTTTCCTCACACTTTTCCCAGGATACAGGGCAATTTGCTGAATATTCCAAAAACACTATGGCAGTGTTTAAAAGCTTACAAACTAACTGATGTCTCACATGACTCTCCTTTTCATCCCAGCCCCACCATTAAGGGATAGAACAAATTGTATTTTCACAGTAAAGGTGGCCTCCCCCACACAAAAAAACCAACACATGGACATCAATGTCTTGTTATAATGCTGACCTGGGTGCATTGAGCAACTGCTTCACTTATCTGATTTTAGGTGGATATGAAGAAACAGCCAAATGATTAGTGCTTATGTTCATTATTATCACATTTTGGGTAACTTGAGTATTGCAGACTGAGAGGGAGTTTAGTTTTAGTCTTAGTTTTATTTGATTTGTATACCACCCTACTCCCGAAGGACTCAGGGCGGTGAACAGCCAAAAATAAAATACATAGATACACAAAATTTAAAACCCAATAAAATCAAATTAAATTATTTGGCCCAGACAAATTAAAACACCCCGATAATTTAAAAACAGATTAAAATTTAAATATTTAAAAAGGGAAGAGATTAGGCCAAGCCCGCTTGATGGAATAAAAAGGTCTTCACAGCACGGCAGAAGGAGCGCAGATCCGGGATCCTCCGTATCTCCGGGGGGAGCTCATTCCAGATAGTAGGTGCCCCCACAGAGAAGGCTCTCCCCCTAGGGGCCGCCAGTCGACACTGTTTGGTCAGAGAGAAAGGAGGAGAACCACCGCAACACAGTGCCTCCTACCCCTAACTCTTCCAACTGGTGCAGCATGATACCATGGTCGATGGTATCAAAAGCCGCTAAGAGATCTAACAGGACCAGGACAGAGGAGCACCCTCTGTCCCGAGCCCTCCAGAGATCATCAACCAACACGACCAATGCCGTTTCCGTGCTGTACCCGGGCCTGAAGCCCGACTGGAACGGATCCAGATACGTCGTTTCATCCAGGTGTGGGGAGCTGTTGCGCAACCACACTCTCAACAACCTTCACCACAAAACGAAGGTTGGAGACCGGACGATAATTTACCAACATTGCCGGGTCCAGGGAAGGCTTCTTGAGGAGAGGCCTCACCACCGCCTCTTTCAAGGCGGCAGGAAAGACACCCTCACCCAGCGAAGCATTTATAATCCCCTGGAACCAGCCTCATGTCACCTCCCGAGAAGCCAGCACTAACCAGGAGGGACACGGGTCCAATAAACAAGTGGTCACGTTCAGTCTACCCAGAATTCTGTCCACGTCCTCAGGGGTCACAGGATCAAACTCATCCCAGATAACATTCTCAAGACCTGCCCCAGTCCCTCCTCCTGAGACTACCCAGTCGGAGTCCAGATCTTCCCGAATCTGAGCGATTTTGTCATACAGATATTGAACAAAATCCTCGGCTCTACCCTCCAAGGGGTCCTCCCACGCTTCCTGGTGGAGCAGGGAGCGGGTCACCCTAAACAGGGCGGCTGGGCGATTATCTGATGACGCAATAAGAGCAGCAAAATAGCTACATTTCGCTGTTTTTATCGCCACTAGGTAATTCCTAATATGAGATCTTACCAGTGTCCGGTCAGATTCAGAAAGACTGGCCCTCCAACTACTCTCTAGGCGTCTTTTCCGGCGCTTCAACTCCCTCAGCTCCTCAGTGAACCAAGGAGCTAAATGAGATCGGTGCCGGGTCAGAGGCCGCAAAGGCACGACCCGATCCAGAGCTCCAGCGGCCGCCCTATCCCAGGCGGCCACTAGGTCTCCAGTCGAGGCGTGTGCCAGAGCCTCAGGGAATGGCCCAAGCTCCATCTGGAACCTATCAGGTTCCATCAGGTGCCTGGGGTGGAACCGTCTTACCGGCTCCGCCTCCCTGCGGCGGGGTGTAGCGGTTCGAAGGTCGAGACGAAGGAGAGAGTGATCAGACCATGACAAGGGCTCGGTGACTATATCCCCTATCTCGAGATCACTCAACCACTGTCCAGAGACAAGGGAGGGAGAGAGAGAGGGAGAGACCCCATTTGCTCTTTTAGTTTAGTTTAGACCTGAGTATTAGGCACAAGAGCAGCAGCAGGCACTCAACGGAAACAAGGCCTTTTCTTCCTATGACAATAACCTTGGTACTCCCCACCGACCACTTTGACCGGCCACCCCTTGAGGACCCAACCCATCACAGTACGAATAACAGGGTCTCTAGCAGAGGCTTTTGCCACCTCGCAAGAGGAGATAGGTCCCAAAGTCATAGCGTCAATCAGAAGGACGGGGGCTTCCGGCTTGGGGTTGGCAAGCAGGTCGGGTAGGGGACAGCGGCTGAGGGCATCCACGTGGCCCAAAGTCCGTCCGAGTCGATGGACAAGTTGGTATGAGTAGGCCGACAGGAAAATGGCCCACCTGGTCAAACGTGGGGACAGGGCGACGGGGGTGGGCCTATCACCGGCCAAAAGTCCCAGCAAGGGCCGGTGGTCAGTCACAAGTTCGAATTGACGGCCATAGAGGTATTCGTGGAACTTTTTAACCCCCGCAATCGCAGCCAGAGCCTCTCTGTCCAATTGACTATAGATCCGTTCTGCACTTGACAGGGTGCGAGAGTAAAACGCAATTGGCGCCTCTAGGCTGTTTGGCAGTCTATGGCCTAGGACGGCACCAACTCCTACGGGGGAGGCGTCACAAACCAATACGAGCGGTAGTGCTGAGTTGTATTGGATTAGGAAACTGTCCTCAGATAGAAGTCTCTTTACCGCCTCAAAAGCAGCCGCTTGTGGTTTCCCCCACACCCATGGTACATTCTTCCCCAATAGTTTGTGTAGGGGATCTGCGACAGTAGCTTTGTCCTTTAAGAACATCGAATAGAAATTGAGCAGTCCAAGGAAGGCTTGGAGCTCCGCTTTGGTTTTGGGGGCCGGTGCGCTCTTAATAACTCTCACCTTGCTTTCGGTAGGGTGGATGCCTGTGCCATCCACCCTGTACCCCAGAAATTCCACAGAGGGGACAGCAATTATGCACTTATTTTTCTTCAATTTAAGTCCTGCTTCTCTAAAACGGTAAAGGACGTTCCTGACTCTGTCCCCTAGCTGACGTTCGTCCTGAGCGCTGACTAGAACATCATCGAAATAAGGCACCACCCCTGGGAGCCCTTGCAAAAGGCGCTCCATGGTGCTTTGAAATAGGCCAGGTGCGACACTCACCCCAAACTGGAGCCTGGTGCATTTGAATGCATCCCTATGAGTTACAATTGTCTGCGCCTCTGCCATGGCATCGTCAACTGTTAATTGTTGATAGGCCTGAGCTAGGTCTAATTTGGCAAAAAATTTTCCGGGCCCCAGGGAGTGTAGTAGATGATGCACGATCGGCACCGGATAGGCGCTCGGCTGCAAAGCCTTGTTGATCGTGCACTTGTAGTCGGCACAAATCCTGATTGAGCCATCAGACTTTACTGGGGTCACTATGGGGGTATCCCATTTCGCATGGTCAATGGGAACCAACACCCCTTGTTTAATTAATTTGTCCAGTTCTGCATCGATCTTTGGTTTCAATGCGAAAGGCACCCGTCTGGCCTTAAGTCTTATTTGGGCTACGTTGGGGTCTAAATTTATGGAGATAGGGGTCCCCACATACTTGCCCAACGTGTCCCTGAAGACGTCCTGGAACTCGTTCAGGAGGCTGTCCTTTAGTGACAGCTCGGACATTCGGTGGACGCCGGTGAAGCCCATGCCAAGGGCTCGGAACCATCCCATGCCTAGAAGGCTAGGCAGCTGCTTTGTGATGATAGTCAGCGGCAGGTCTTTTTCGAAGTCTCCGTAGGTGACCCGGAACGTGCCCACGCTTTCAAGGGGGACCCGGTTCCCCTGGTAGTCTAGGATGCGCAGTCTTTGCTTGGATAGCTGGTCCTTTCGGAATGACGGCAGGATGGTCTTCGGGGTCGCCCATGACATTATGGAGAGACCTGATCCGGTGTCGATCTCCATCGAGCATGGCTTGCCATTGATTTCGACCACCGTGCTGACTTTGTCCTCGATTGCCGTGCTGGCCTGGTCTATGTGTATGCTGCGGCCATCTCGCGGTTCAAATTTGCACCGTTTCTTCGCGCCGCCTTCTCTCATTGGATGCTTCTGGCGCGTCGATTCTGGTTGGCTGCGGTGCTCACGTGGTTGGTGTTTTTTGGGCAGAATGGCTCTACAGACTCGCACCAAGTGCCCTTTTTTCTCTCAATGCCTGCAAATAGCTTCTCTGTATTTGCAGGACAGCCTATCATGATGCCCGCCACAGCTGGGGCAGTTTCGCCGGGGGCTGCCTGCGTCCTTTCTCTGTTCGGAAGATTTCCTCATCTGACTCGGACTCCGAGCTGGATCCGGCATCTTCCCTGTGCACTGGTGCAGACTTGGGACTGTCTTTGCTGGTCAGCGGACGCTGCAGCATTTCTGCGGCTTTTGTGGAAGCTTCATGAGTCCTGGCCTCGTCTAGGACTCCAGCAAGCGTTTAATCAGGCTTGGCAGGCAGACACCGTTGTAGCCTTATGTCTCGAACACCACAGATTAGTTGCTCAAGTAACGTATCATCCAAGTCCCTATAGTCGCAATGAGTTGCGGCTTTACGCAGGCTTGCCATGTAAGCGCTGACCGGTTCTCCCTCTCGTTGTACGCGCTGTCTGAGTTGGTATCGTTGCACGAACTTGGAGGGCACGGGAGCGTAGTGAGCCCGGAGAGTTGCCATCAGGGTGTCCCAGGAGACGGTCTGGACCGGCGTTGGCTCACAAAGTGACTCTGCCATCTCGAACACGTCCGGTCCGCAGTGGCTTAAGAAGAGGGCTCTCTTCCGATTAGCGGAGAGTCCCTGCATGTCGCTGGCTTCAAGCGAGCACTCAAACCTCGTTAGGTACAAGACCCATTTTTCACGGGTCGGATCAAAAGGCTTGGGCGGAACGTAGGCAGACATGTTCGGTATGCCTCCTGTAGTTCGCCTCGTCGCCTAGCTGAAGCTCGTGGTCTCATTGGTTCGCTTCTTGTGGCCTCAATCCCACCTTCGTCGCCAATGAAGTGGTTCGGGAATAACGAGAGGCACAAGCAAGCAAGTGACAACAGCTCTTTAATATACAGTGAGACTTCAGCAAAAACTCAGAGGCTGCAGCCCTCCTTATATACAATCCTGGAGGGACTGTCAGCCAATCAGAAACTTAGGCAGGTTTGAAACTCCCGCTGAAAAGTATCAATACATAACAATTACAGTGATAAATCAAAAGCAATTTTTGGAAAGGCTCTGGGAGCTTCACATCCAAGGCTTTCAGAGACTATTTCGCAGGGCTTTATTTTTGCTGTAGAAGGAAGCCTGGGTATAAAATATTTTATTTACTTTTTTTAAAAAAAAATGTATTAATAAATAAATATTTTCCCTATCACCCTATTAGCGGGAAAGAAAACAGGTTCCCATGCATTGGATAGAGGGAAGGTACAAATTTAATGAGAATAATAGTTGATTATATTTCTGCCATTGTTAGAAGTACATAATACTTGAAGTGAACATTACATTACATAGGCTATTTTCTTGCAGTAATAAAAGGGAGGGGGAAAAGAGGGAGGAAAAACAACTCTTGTTTTTAATGCACGCTCGGTTCCTTCCATTTTAATCTTGCATGTGGGCAGTGGGGATTAAAACATATACATATTCCTTAACGTGTGCTTTCACTCAGAACATAATAAGACAATAAATAAGGAGTAGGCAGAAATAGCACCTTTCAAGACATTTGAAAACCTTTCAGAAAGTAATTGGACAGGAAGGTCCGGGCAACTGGAAAATATGTGATCTCGTTCCTGACTAAAGACATGAATGTCCATATAGCCCATCTGCCAAGGTTATAAACAAAAGGCATCTGCTTTCTTAGCTCACAAGCAGTTGTGGTGGTATGTGCTTTTGCTCTCTTTATCCTTCACTAAACATGCTCTCTTAATGCACTCTTTCAGTCCCCAAGAAATTGTTCCCTTGAAAGCTGTCATTCCTTTTCTTCAGCTCCCTCAAACAAAACAAAGAACCAGTCCGACTTTCTGCTATTCAGGGGTCACTGGAGATCAATTCTAACAACTCTCATTAAGTGCAGATTAGGTGGCATTGTCTCTCTAAAATTAGCAAACCTAGGGTGAAGAATGAGTAAAGTCAATTTCTGATTTAAATTACAATAAGGAAATCACCTCAGGAAGCTAGTTAATTCACTAGGAACTGCTGAAATATATATATATATATTGTTTTGCTTTGTTTTATTGGAATCAGTGGTATAGTTTTCCTTAATGTAGATAAAAACACATTTGTCATTTCTTCCTCTATCTCAACAAATGATGATTCTACATATTTGTGACCTTTTTTACAGCTTATAGTACAAAGGTAACTAAACTGCAATAGTATTATAAATAGGCTCTTAAAAAATAAAAACTAAAGTAAGCATGAATTACAACTGAACGTATCCATCACAGTGTTACAGAGGTGGCACACAGCCCTATATTTCTGTCATTAAGATGCATATTTGAGAGAATTTCAGGATCTAAAGAGTTTTCGGTCTTTAATAAAAGTAATCCAGCAAGTCAGTTGGTAATTTCTGCAAACCTAGCTATTTTGATAATCTGTTTTTCCATTATTGGTGCTTCAGAAGTCTTCCATCTTTGTCCTTTCTCCTGGCTGCTGTGATCATATATAAAGCCTATCTTCTATGTGCCTTTTCTCATTGAGTGTCCATATAGTCTAGTAAAAAAACTGAATGTTAATTTTCAAAACTCTTTGCATCAAAACAAACTGCATTTGTTTCCAGTATGCTCTTTATAGACATTTTGCTGAAAATGGGTAAAAATGAAATGATGATTTTTTGCATATGCTAATTAAAAAGGTTTGTTTATGGGAATAAGGGAGTTATGATATACAATATGTGAGGGCTAAGATAGTAGTTGCTTTGCGTGTAACTACTACAAAGTGATTGGAAGTCACTTATTTAGATGTCTTAATTTTCTTGCTTTTTTATTGTTCTTCACTTTTGCTCTTTTATAATATTTTTCTATTTCGTCTATATTTCTTCACTTTTTCAAAATTTTTGTTATGCCTTCTTTTAATAAAAATTATAAAAAAGAAAATATTTAAGATTAAAATCTTAATCCAGGGACAAGCAAAAAATATGGAAGTTGGTGTGAATAAAAGCTCTTTTCTTCAATGAGCACAATGAACTTGAGCATTCCTAACTGTCCAATGAATTTTAACTGTTCTTTCCCACAAATATGCCTATGTTTTTCAGTCATGGTCAATTCTTCATTTGTTTATTCTCCCAAATGTGTGTGCATTCAGACAACATAATCTCTTTTTGATGAGTAAACCATAAATATGTGAGGCAATTCACTGTTGATACTTATAGCATAAAAACCTGTTTGCATACATGATAACCAGTTTTTAATATATGAAGACATGAAAACATGCATTGATAAAGATTTTCACAAGCGAAACTGTATTAACAGATTTTCCTAGCACATGATAGCTATATTCATACGTCACACTTTTATATAATTTAGGGGACCTGTATGTATTCTCTTCTTCCCTTTTATCTTCTAAAATGGCAACAAAGAGATCAAAAATATTCTCATTTTTAGCTGTGCTTTCTTCTGATGACCAAACCTGGTCAAACTGTAATTATTATTAGCTGTAGTTTATTGAACCAAGTCAGACCATGGCCAGCATCTTAACTTTAGTATGCCAAAGTTAATGCTAATCAGAATTTATGATTTATACATAAAGGGGTAAGATGAAAACATAAATGAAAGTGTTACTCTGGTCAATTAAAAGTATTGAGTATTCTATTAGATATACGAGATCTCAAATGTAAAAATCCAAGTAAGCACTAGGTGGCAGAAAAAATGAACATTTTCTAAATCTCTTTGAAGTCTTCTAACAGTATCTGAGTTTTTGAAGCCCAGATTTCAGAGCCAATCCCCAATGACTATGATAGAAGAACAGAAGAAAATGGAATTATTATAGAAGTTTTCCAGTCATGCATGTATTCTTCAATTATGCATTCCATTAAGTGCAAATCAAGTCTGTGTATGCACAAAGAGTAGATTTATTGACTGCATGCAAATATCTCCTTCCTTCATTTGCTTGACTGAATTTGCCCTTACTTATGAGTCTTAATGTTTTTGAGACTTAAACATTAAAACTGTATCTCATATTTCCTTAATCAAAAATCATCTGATAGTATTGATGGATTGAGACAATAAGAAAATAAGGGGGGGAATGTTTTCCTACTTACACTGTTTTCCCTTCCCAAGCAGATTAAAGAATGCAGCATCTCTTCATCATCATCCTGTACAAGTGTTGCAAGAGGAGAATACTTATTTTTAAAAGGGCATTTTGAGGGTTCAGAGTGCAGAGATGTAAGCATAGATATATTTTATTAAAGCTCTCTTGGCTGCCAAGTGCTCTCAGGAGCAGCCAATAATTTGCCAGATGAAAGTGAGTGGGACCAAGGAAAGCATGGAGGCACTCAGAGACCTATGTTCTTACTGGCTCCTGTAACCCTGGGTTACCCATCCTCTATATCAAGGAGATCTATATCTCAACCTCAAACAATGGCAGTACTCTCTATATTATTCACCCAATTGTCTAGGGAAGAAAAGTAGCAGATAATAGCAACAATCATAATTGCAGGGAATAAAATTTTATCTATATGGATAATTTTAGTATAACCTCATATAGACAAACAGTTGATGAAAATGTCAGGAAAGACTTTGACAAAGCAGCTATGTTGTACTCAGAGTAACGTATTTCTATCTATATTGGGTAATCAGTGTATAAACTGCAGTATTTGCATCATTATTACTGCAATGGAGTTAGACAAGTGAACTTCTATAGCTGTTTGAGAATGTCCTAAGAGAAGCAGGTCACTTCAAACAGGGATTTAAGAATGTAAAAAAAGTGATGCTGAAACACCACTAGTCCATCCTCTGATTCCATGTGTCCAATCCAATGCCTGGGGAAAGTCACAAACAGGGCATTGGCAAATTAACATCCACCTATTCACATTTGTTAACAGCTCCTTGTGATGCAGCATAGGTCCTGAATTACTGGAAGCATATTTAGCTATTGTAGAAGTAGTAATACCGGTAGGTATGACTGTTTCTAAAGTTAGATAAATTAGTATATATCACCATATTATGTAATAATATTATAATTTAATTTTGTGATAAGTGAAAAAGAACTTTCATTTGTCCAAAATGTCTACCATTCAGCTATATGGTATGATCACAACTACTATATCCTTAGATACTCAAAGTACTAGAGATGCTAGTATTACAGTTACTAATACATACTACAGATCACTAGGATTTATTACTAATATTCTGCAGATATTAAAGATTTATTGTGCTCTTTTTGGTCTGATGCAGTGATGGCAAACCTGTGACACACATGTCACAGTTGATACACATGTCATTGTTGATGACACGCTAGAACTCCAGACCCTCTTGAAGCTGAGAGAGAGAGAGAGAGAGAGACCTGATATTGAATGGCCTCTGGAGTTTCCAAAATGTGAGAACAAAGCATGATTTCCTGCTCTTTTTGGAAGCTGCAAGATGAGACAAGAGCATTCTCACACTTCATGCAACACAAAGCTGCCTCGGATAAGCATTTCAAAAAATATTTACAATTATTAAAGCTTTTAATTGTTTATTTAATAAACATATAAATAATTTAGTTTCATTCAATTTAATTCTTCATTAGGAATTGTTTCAGTTTTGTTAGGATGGGGGAATTATACACCAGCAGAATCAAGTTAGTCATTTTCTAAATTTTTGACACACCAAAACCAAAAGGTTCATTATCATTGGTCTTGTGACTTTGGCTCAATCACTCTTTCTCAGTCCATGATGTCAGGTTCAGGTGACAAGCCAGTTGAGCAATTCCTGTTGCAGCCAATGGATCAACACTTAGTTGATTTTTTTTAAAAAAGGTGGACTCTTCACTTGTGGGAAAACACTAGGAAGAAATACATGTCCTTTGGATACATCACAAATGATTTTTGGCACTTTATCATGTCCCTTTTTGCTTGAATATTTTCCCTCTAAACTAAACAATTCCAAATATCACAACCTTTCTTCTAGCTGGTTGGTCAATTCAGTTATCTCTGAAGGAAAAAAAAGAAGTAAAACTTGAAATAAAACTGGGCCAGGAAACGGAGAAGAAAAAGGAAAGTTAAAGGAAAAAATAAAGAGCAAATGTAGTTTCACTTACTTAACGAAGTTTTATTATTGGAGAGCGCAAAGTAGTTAGGAACGGTACTTAGGATGAATTAGTTTTGAAAAGAGTCTCTAGAAAGATGAGAGAATAATGATGTAGATGTTCAGAGATTGAGCTATTAATAAATGAATGTTGAGTGGAAATTCAGCAAACTTTTGAGTTCAAAAGAGACAGGATAACAGAATGAGAAATGAAGAAAATGCCTCACTTTTTTCTCTTGTGTTAGAGGTTACCACAGCAGTTTTATACAAACAATGTTGGGGAAAGGGGGGAAACCAAGAAAGTAATTGTGGTGATGGCCACGTAATCAAAGCCCTGTTTCATTGTACATGTACACATCTTACAAAATGGGTGGGTGTTCAGGGTTGATTGACTGATAACTTAACCTATTGACTGATAACTTAACCTCCCCCGGGGCACAGTCTGCTTCTGGCAGTTAGAAAACATTTTCCTGAAAACTCACAGCTCACAGCCCACCAGCAATACTGCCAGAATTCCTTGCAGAATAGCATCAGTTGTCCCATTCAATAAGTTCTGTAGTTTTGATCTTCTATCTCTACACTCCAAAATTGCTAAAATCTGCTGATGAAATTGATAGGAAGTTTTAGTGTAGAACTTTGGAAAGGATAGCCTAGAACAATGACTTCACAAAAATTTCACATTTATACAAAGAAAATGAAACCCCAAGATATCGAAATGGAAGCATAACTAAGCAGATTCTTCTATTAATTTAAATAATAATTCATTTCCTAAATTTTTTTTATTTTTTTATTATTTTTTAATGTTAGGAGCATAAAATATGATAGTATTGAATGAAAAGCATCCATACCTGCAAAGGTACACCAATATTGTTTTTGTGTCCTTCAGAGTGAGATCAACTAGTCCGGAAATATTCCTGGCATGCCTCAAGATAAGGACAAGAAAGCTGCAAGAAAGAAGGGAACCCTAGATGTCATACAAACAGGCAGTGCAATGACTAAATGGAAAGTTTAACTGTGCATTTGCATTTGTCTTGAGCGGTAGAAAAGAGAGAGATTATATGTATAATTCTTGGATAGTCTGACCTAGGGGACGCATGATTGTTTGTTTGTTTTTTTAAAAATAGAAATGCCTACAAACTGTTACACTTGTTTAGAAGACACATGCTGAACTTGTCAGTTAGAAAGCCTGGGTTTGACACCCAAGCACCTTGTGACATGAATTCCCAGTATTTGCCCTAGCTCCTGTCCACCAAGCAGTCTGAAAACATGTAAATGGGAGTAAATAAATAGGTACCACTTCAGTGGGAAGGTAACAGTATTCCATGCGCCTCAGCATAGTCATGCTAGCCACATGACCAGGGAAATCGCTTCAGAGAAACCTGGTTCTCTCAGCTAAGAAACAGAGACTGCTCCCTACAGTTGAAAACAAATGGGAAACCTTTACCTTTAAAGTAACTACCAGGGTTTCTTCTTGTCCACAGATATCTTGGCTGTTATCAGGATTTGCATTATAGAAGTGTCATATAACAGAAGTTGGGTCCCAATTTTCATCAAGCAATAGAGAAATAGCCACATCTAAAATATGTAAATCTTAGATCTAGAAGGTATGGATTAGTTGGGGGAGGAGGGAAGCAGAGAAAACTTTTTCAGAGGTTTTTTTTTTTTTCAAAAACTATAGATTCATAATGATCTCTAGATATTGATCATTGCATATCTGTACCTGGAAGAAATCTACTTTTTACTGATTCCATATGAAACAGTATTTTTGTATGGGTTTTTTAGATCTTGAAATGACCCTGACATCATCAGAATGCTTCTGCGCATGCGCAGAAGTTTCTACATGAGCAAAGCGGGGTGCGCATGCGGCCCCATTGCAAACCGGTAGTAAAGGTGAGTAGAACCCACCCCTGATTCATACCAAAGCCAGAATTTCTCTTAGGTTGCCGGCATATGCCTACCTGATCATATTTCAGCTGTTTTTATAAAGTTCTATCAAAACAACAAAGAAGTTTTGTATACTTCCATTTCCTTGGCTGAAATGCTTGTTTATGCTAACTGTAGAATGACACTTTACCGTAAAACAGCTGACATTGACATTGGAACCAAAATAATTCACAAACTCCATTATTGTCAGTTCTTCCTTTTTTTCTGAATCCCTTTAGAGAAACACTTGGAGATAAAGGCTATAAAGTTACATTTCAGTAACTTCCACTTTAAATCTAGTATGACCGTGAGCCTATGCTCTCATTACGGCATGAAAAGATATTAAGGACATCATCACATAAAAAAATTCACGCTATTAATGCTATTTGTCACCGTTATTTTATAGATTAAATAAAAAAAATTAAAAAGTATTTAAGCACTTATTAAAGAGGTTTTATTGTTTTTTTTTCCACAAAACAATAAAAGGTTACAGTAAAAGGTTCCATCTCTTGTGGCCTTGGTAAAAAAATAGATATCTTGATATCTATTGTGGTGCATTGTCCTTCAGCAATTATAATTCAGGAATCTACCAGTCTACCCAAGTGAATGGAAGATACTGAATGAAATACAGGATAGTTTAATAATCTAGTATAAATAGCCAGCCAAGGGCCCTCTGGCCAGCTGCGATTTCATCCAAACAACAAATTATCCTCATAAACTTTCCTTCATCGTACTATCCAGGATTTACTGAATAAGCTGGACAGTAGATGAACTGTGTCAAACATTAGCCATTAGCAAATGTATTAGCATCAAGAGACTTGCTTCCTGCCCTAGTGTGAATAATCAAGCCAAAAGCCAGTTGGCACTTCGCCACATAAGGCTGGAAAGGCCACTGACAACTTTCTTTCTAGATTAATTCTGCATGTGGCTGGATAGTAAATGGATTTATTCATATAAGCAGTAGTGAGATAAATAAAGAATTAAAGGTAGCCTAGAATTAAAAGTAAGTATTGTAAAAATAAAAACCCTTTATCTGTCAAAAATGCATGCCGTTCGGAACAGGTTCTGCAAAAACTAATTGCAGGTGGGCAGTAATCTTTTGCAAAATTTTGCAAAATTGCCAAAGATTATGTGTTGGTGTAAGGATTAGAAAAAGCTATAGTAGGTATCCTTCTTTTAAAGCTGTCTTTCTATTGCTTGCAATAACTCATATGTATTTTTATAAAACAAAAAATATTCAGAAGACGATTCATAAAAATTACTTGCAGATAATAATACCCAAATCAGTAAATCTTCTTATAAATGTACCGTCTAAAATCTCATTCTATTGCATTTCAATTGAATAATATCTGAATGCTTATTGTAAACAATTATGTTAAAATTTCTTATTGTCTATTTAACAGAAACAGTGATCATTTTGAAGAAATACAGGTATCAGTATAATATAAGCACTCCTATAGTCCTTGAAGAAGCAAGTGAATAGTGTAAAAAAGTGATGTCCCAATTTCATAAATATTCCACCATTTAAATAGGAAGGAAGGGACTTGATAATTGTGCCATGAATATCAAACAAATTTAAATAAATCAGCCAATGTCAATAAATCCTTTCCAAAAACTTCAGTAGGCAACTAATTTGGGATGCATGCTTCTGGCTAAGATAACATAGATCTTTAAGTCTTCCATTAGAGTATAAATACTGGAGGTAAGTCCTTTATTAGGGACTAAGCTGCTCATATACAACTATACTATTTGCATAATAGTATACAGGCAGCAGAAAGAACTTAAAAAGCTAAAGTCAAATTTAGCTTCCCTCTTGCTGACGGTCATGGACACAGAACCATGTAGGTTGGAGGCAATGATATGGTTTGGTATTTTGGCCGGTGTTTTCTAACTTCCTAGGCTGTTCTTCAACCATTGTATTCACTGGTAGTCTTACTTTTAAATACAGGCTATCCCTGTTTATTGACTACTTGCTCAGGGACTATTCACATTCGCAATGGTGCTGAATGAGTGAATGAATTATGATCAGGGGTGGGTTCTACTTACCTTTACTACTGGTTTGCAATGGGATCGTGCTCACTTTGCATGCACATGCACAGATCACTTCAGATGACGTCAGGATCAGTGGGTGGAGCCTCCTGCCAGTTTTACTACTGGTTCTATAGAACTGGGGGCAACCACCACTGCTTATGACCCTGAATTTCTAGCTATCACAGTGCCCCCACAATCATGTGTTCATGATTTGTGGCTTCTGACAAAGTCAATGGGGAAGCTAGAAGATGTTGCAAGTCACAATTTGGTGAGGTCCTCACTTAACAACCCATGCAGTTTTCACTGAACAGCAGCAACCAGGACTACCAGAACTGCTGTTGTTAAGTAGTACAGTCATGTGGGGTATTTTATGTATGACTGAGTCAGTTAATGACCAGAGTTCCTGGTTCCAATTAGCATAATTAAGTGGAAATAACTTGTGTTAACCAAGCTAAACTCTGCTTAACTTTCACAGCCAGTCAAGCTCAGCCACGTGCCACCATTACTAAAAAAGCTCTTTGTCTATATTTCCACTTGGGAAAAGAGCCTAAGAAAGATAATATTGGTGGCATTAAGTCACCATCTTTGCAATTACGATTTAGTTTTACTGCTCCTAGCTCAACTCATGTTCATGTTATATATGCATAGTTATCAGCTTATTTATAAGGGATCTGAATTAATGCTCCAATTGCAAAGAAGCTGTTTCCATTGATCTTTACACAGCCCTTTCCTCTATTGAATTTAGCAAACCCCTTAGGATGAATTGTTGAACTCCTATGCAAATATCCTTATTCTCCTGATAGTGAAAGATAATGAGGTGGACACCTTTATATTAATAATTTGAACCAGGATGTGCAGTCTAATCAACTTCTCCAATTTATTGTAAGTTCTTCCATACAGCTTCCACACTTTAAAGCTCCTATGATATAGTCTACATTTTCTGAACAACAAGACACTCAAGACAGAAAAGAGCAGAGTAGTAATGCCCAGTGAAAAATGCATGATTCAAGAAACAATTATGAAACAAGGAAATTAATTTTCCATCACCCTAATAGTTGGAATAATATTGCATAAAGTTTAAAATTTTTGGTATTCATCAAAAATTTATTATAATTGGTAGTTCTTATAGCTGAAATGATATTTAATCTGAGCAACTCTTATTACCTCAGCAAAGTTAACTTCTCTGATATATTTCTAGAGAGCAATTCCTGTAGGAATGCAGGTAAAATGGAAATCCATTATATCTTTGAAACACAACGTTTTAATAAATTTAAGACGATTTCAATGTGGTAGCTTCCAAGATTTAGTATCCCTCAAGAAATGAATCTCTGTTTCTCCTTTATCAGAACCTCATGAGAGTCATAAATCTTTTACCACTATTCTGCATCTCTATATAGTATAGTCATATAAACTGAAACCAAAAGAAAAAAAATCAGTGCAAATCTGTAGATATCAAAAGTCCTGCATGTCAATTATTTCTTTTCTTCTGTTTTTAGTTAACAAAAATACTTAGATATACTGTATAGTTTCCCTAAAATTGTAGGTATTCAGAGACAATGGAGCTTGTATATAAAAGTACCATTCCTTTAAGGCAATGTCTTAGGACCTATTGCAACTAAGAATTGTTCATATTTTAGTGCCCTGTTACATCATCCCATGTACTTTACATTGCATCTTCTTGCTTTTTTATCCTATTTAAAAAGAACTAAATTGAAATGTAGTATATGCCATTCAGATGTTCTAGTTTAAATAGATGTTCTAGTTTGAATGGATCGTCTATTCATTCTAATAGTAGAAGGTAGTAGAGGATCAGCAAAAGAAGTAGCCACACTTGGAATATTGCATGCAGTTTTGGGATGAGACTCAAGAAGAGTGATGGCAAACTGAAAAGGGGGTGTGTGGGTACACGCCTGGGCCGCAACCCGGAAGGGGACCTGCCCATGGTGCATGCCCGAAAATGAACTTCTGGTTTCAGCCACTGAACTTCCAGTTTCAGCCAGCTACTCTTCCAGGTTTCTGGCACGCATGCAACAATCAGCTGATTGGCATGCAAGCTCATGCAGGAAAAAGGAAGACCAACTCTTCCAGTTTCCGGTACTGCTGCATGCAAAAAGGCCAGCTGATTGTTGCATTCACATGCACACCAGAAACCCAGAAGAGGAACGGGGAATGCCGTGCGTGCCAGGCAACATGGGTCCGCATGCCACTTCGGGCATGCGTGCCACAGGTACACCATCACAGTTCTATAAAGAGTGCAGAGAAAAGCAACAAAGATGATTAGAGGACTGGAGGCTAAAACATACAAAGAACAGTTGCAGGAATTGGGTATGTCTGATTTAATGAAAAGAAAGACTAAGGGTGACATGAGAGCAGTGTTCCAATACCTAAGGGGCTGCCACAAAGAAGAGGGGGTCAACCTATTCTCCAAAACACCTGAAGGCAGGGCAAGAAGCAATGGATGGAAACTAATCAAGGAGAGAAGCAACCTAGAACTAAGGAGAAATTTCATGACAGTTAGAAAAATTAATCAGTGGAACGACTTGCCTCCACAAGTTGTGGGTGCTCCAATACTTGAGGTTTTTAAGAAGAGATCTCTGAAATGGTATAGGATTGGATGAGAAGACCTCCCAGGTCCCTTCCAATTCTGTTATTCTGTTACTAATTATCTTTTTCTTTTCTCCAGCAATTGGGAAATCGGAGCGAGCCCATCTGTGAAAACATAATTACTCAGGCTCTAAAAGTCTTACCAATTCACATAGTATTATGACTTCTGTCTGAAATAAATAAATAAATAAATAAATAAATAAATAAATAAATAAATAAATAAATAAAAAAAACACTGACATTAAGCTTTCACTCTGGACAAGGACAATCTAACATCTTGTGACATATATTTTTGGTTCTACAAATTTACTGTTTATGGGTTGGTTGGTTTTTTGAGAATGGTGATTTTATTTATGCTCATACATTTATTCAAGCATCCCATTGATTTCAATAGAATGTATTCCCAGGTAAATGTATTTAAGATTGCAATCAAATCTTTAATGGATCTTTCATATTTCTAACAATATATAGGACTGCACTTTGAATGCATCACTGCGATTGCAGGATATTTTAGATACCGTTATAGAAGGCAATGGAAAGGCTTCTGTCTTGCCAAGAAAATGTATCCGTTTAATTTCTAGAGCTTCTACTTCATTAAAACAGATTTTACCTTTTATAAAATTACATTGTTACACTCAGTATGTCAAAATTCCCACTTGGAAATAATGTTCCCACCACTAAATAATTGGTGGAATTTAATCAAATTGTGCCAAACTATACTGACTACATAGTATTATCTTATTACTAGCATTTTTAACCTTGTGCAAAGTTTTTTCTAGTTAAAGGATCGAATAAACATATTTAAATTCAACAATAATGTAAACTATAAATACATTATGAATTAGAACTTATTTACTAAACTGAGCCTAATTTGGACAAATTAAATTACACAAAAACCATTCTTGTGTCTCACAGTATAGAATAAAATGTTAGAACAAAAGCAGCAGAGAATGAGGTGAGGGAATACAGATTAGAACGTAATAATCGAGTTTAGTAAAACAGAGAAGGCAACATGAGGTGAATTAAATGTTTAAATGCACACAACAGAATTCATGTGTAGCTCAAGTGGTTTCCTTCCAAGTCATAAATTTGGCATACAGAAACAATATGTTGCAGACAGATGCCTTTTATAGGATTTTCCCTTCTTAAAATAAGAGACTATTATGATGCTCTCATGCAGATAATAAATTTAGTTCAGAAATCTACCCACTGTGAATTCTACCAAAATATAGGTCTGAGAACGAAAAACAGTATTTCCACAGAGAGAGGACTGTCTGAATATAAGAGGTAAAACTGAAGTGTAGGCAAAGCAGAAAAAATACTTGAAAAATATAGTATAACCAGAGTTTACTTGAGCACAGCAACAACAAAAATAGAAATACTTTACAATTAAAATATCTATAGAATTAACTGAAATTCTGTTTCTTTCCAAAGTTTTTTTTTTTAATCATGTTAGCAAATAAGGATAAGGGCAATAAAATATGTAAGCAAACAATTTAAGGAATGTACATTTTACCATTTTTCTTCGACAAAACCAGAATTAAATCCTATTCCATTACATAGAGAGATGGGTGAGAGTTTATTTGGTTTGGGAAAATAAGGTTTAGAAGAGCTCTGTATGTATCTTCATAAACAAGACAGAGGAAACTTGGGACTTTAAATACCTGAAAGTGGGAAAAACAGATTTTTGTATCTCAGGGTATGAATTGTTATAAATAATCCATCTATAGTTTTAAAATGCTATAAGAGAAGAGAAAGATAGAAACTAAAATAGGGGAGAAAATTGGCAAGAAATACCTTAGTAATCAGGAATGTTTCTAGGTATCATTCATAAATCATTTCAGAGAGCTATCCAAAATATAAGTAAGCAAATATTTGCTAGGACTTTCCAAAATGAGTTTTTAAAAGTTATATTTTTATTATATGCATATATGTGCATAGGTGAGCCTGGTTGTGTGTTTATAACATTTCTCTTGCAGGTAATCAGGCCAAAGCCATCTGTGGCTTAACCCAATTTATGTTACACTCATAAATAATTGTGTAAGGAAGTATGGTTTAAGACTGGACAATGAACTATTTTATAATCAGAAAGTAGAAGCAAAATAATTTTGACTGTGAAGTAGGGAAAATTAAAGGAAGATACTTAGATTCATTAACATAGCTGGTAAATATTTAGATTTTTTTCCTTTCTTTGGTACATTTTGGATTTTAAAAGAAAATGATCATAAAAATATGGAGGCATACTAGGCACCCATGCCATGAAGGTAGTTTATAAGAGTATTTTGGAGGAGAGAATAAAGTATTTTTTTCCCTACAAACATTAAGCACTTGAACTACTCCAGTCATTTTCAATAGCTCTGTGATGTGCCAGCAAAAAACCTTAATTAACAGCACTCAGGAACTCTGTAGCTTCTTTTGGTGATAACTTTACGCTCCTGACATGCCACATATATCTAGAACCGTCATTTTCAAATTGGAGTGGCTTTGGAAATGTGAAGTGCTCTACTAATTTCAAATTATTCTGAGCCATGCAAGCCCAGGATTCTGATCACCTCTACACTTAAAAGACATTATGAACATTTGAAGTAGTTTAATGTTGTGTTTCTGTTTGAGAGGTCATAGACTTAACTCTCTTATCACTATGAAGTGATTGAGCTGGTCATGCAATAATATAATAGGACATTGGAATGGCACGTATTTTCATCCCTAACAAAACCTTATAACTGTGCAATACAATGAAACAGAAGTAAATGCAGGGATGGGCAATCTTTTAAAAGCCATTTTTCTAGCCAACAAGAGCTATAATGATGGGGCAGGAGAAGACATTTTGGCAAGCTCTTTTGTAATTTTGGAGTTGTTCTGAGAGGAATATAGATGTGTTAACTCTTTCATTAATTCCTGCTGAACATTGTGAAATATTACCAGTTTTTATTTGGGAGGTAGATGTTGAATTGGACAGAAGGGTAAATTTTGGGGTAAATGCCTTTTGGTCTTTTTAGAGCCATCTCCAATCAAAAGTTGGTGACTAGGAATGCTACATATATATGTATGTATGTATGTATGTATGTATGTATGTATGTATGTATAACAGTACAGTACATGAAAACAGTACATTGCATTTTGGCAAAATCATGGATGTTGTTTTTGTGGAAAGAATATGTACATGTCACCTTCCAGTAATGTACAAGACTTCCTCACATAATTAATTATAGTAGTTGATATTTTTTTATTCTACATCCTGTGTTCTAAATATTTCAATTTCCTTTCCTTTACTCACTGTAAAGGAAAGGTATCTTTATCTATTTTTTAGACAATAGGCTCATTTCATATATGATCAACCTATAAACATTATATAAATTATTTAAATCCACAATGGGTCTACTTTCTTGATTATTACTTGAAACATTGCTTACAGTATCCTTATTTCCATGTAATCTTTAATTCAAAATACAATTCGTATATTTAAATTGTCCTACTTGAATCACATAACATAAAAATATTATTTTTACTGACAACCATTCCTCCAGCACGTAATCTATAAATTAATTAATTAAAAAAAGTTTTAATTGCACTATCACAACTACTATATTAGTTTTTGAACCAAACTTTGCAGACATTCATGGGTAGTATGATACTACCACTTTTTATTACTGGTTTCATGATTGATACTGGTTTATAGGAATTATTTAAACAATAATCCAATTACTCTAACCTTAAAGCAAGATTTAGGAATCTGTTTAAATTTATAATTTCCATAAAATATTATTAAAGTGGTACAGTTTTTATGTTCTTTCCTTTTGTTTTTATATCCAGTAGGTTCAGAATGGTATATTAATATTTGCCATAAATAGTTTAGTGTATAAATTCCAGTAGCCTAGAAGGCTATGGTTAAAAGAAGTAATACTCATAGTAGAAAATCAGTATGCTGAATAAAAGCTAAGTTCAACTGATAAGCAAGGGGAAGCCATCAATTCCCACCTTTCAGCTAATGCCAAGACCTATTGTCCTCTCCCCTGAGTTTAAGTTTGATTCAATAAAGCTATGGCCTTTAGGTCAGTTTATATATAAATTTGTTCCTATGTCCTCATTGGTCACTGTTGACAGGAACATTCCATCTAACTCCTTGCCTTGCAAATTACCAGTGTTCCAATTTAATGTTGTCAGATTTGAAGACAGAAGAACTGCTCTTAGTCTCAGATACATATTTGTGTTTCTGGTCCACAGCAACAAAAAAAAAAAAAAAGACCATGTTTTCTGGGAATTCCTGGAATTTGCAGTCCCAATATAACTGAAAGTCATCAGATTAAAGGAGGGTGAAATGACATGAGTTGTTTCTTGTTTGTTTACCTGAAATGTATCAATATTCATTAATGTCCTAGATGGTTTGCTAAGTAAAATATTTAATATACTCATAATAGCAACAGAATAGAATAATGTGCATTAATGAGTATGAAATCAATGTTTTTGTAACAACGTTGGATCATATTTGATCTATATAATTTTCCCCCAAACTTTGTGCTCTCTGGTTGCAATGTACTATAGCTTCTCTTATTCTGGTAGGCCTAAACAGTTGACAGCACTTCACCAATGTGGCTGATATCAGAAAAGTTAAATAGCATCAACTTTGATTAAGTTTGATTAGCAGTTGTATCGGAAATTCTAGAAGTGCAGAAAAAAGATAATTCAAGAATAAGGCAATGAGAGACAACTTCAGTTATATGCCAACAAAACACTCTGGGGCCATGTGGTCATTGAAAGTTAAGTTCACTTCATATCACTTTTATATCTTGATTTTATCTGTAAATACGTCCACCAATCAATGTCTGTGCCCTGTTGTCTCAGTTCCTCTGTTGTTTTTATAGCTCCCTCTGTGTTCAACAGTTCGTCATAGGTTTTCATCTTGCCTATATCCATTGTGTTCGGATAGATTTGGGCCTCCATGGTTGATAGTCATCTTGGGATTTTATCGTAATGTTTTCTCCTTATTTCAGTCCAAATTTTTGCCAATGCTCCTCTGATATAATGTCTCCTAAAATGATCATGTTGTCTGGGCTTTTCCTCCCATAAAAATGCGTGCCAGCCTTTGGACAGATCAAATCCTTCTAGTGCTAATGTTCGTTTATCTTCAAGCGTCATCCAATCTTTAATCCACGTTAAGGCTGTTGCTGTGTAATACGTTTGCCAGTCTGGTAATCCCAGGCCACCCCTTTCTTTGGTGTCTTGCAGGTGTTTCAGTTTAATCCTGGCTCTTTTTCCCTGCCATATATACTTTGATGTCATTTTATCAAGATCTTTGAAATATGATTTCCCTGGGTTTATCAGTATTGTTCTAAATAAATATAACCTTTTTGGTAAAATAGTCATTTTAATTGAAGCAATTTTGCCTAATAGTGATAGTTTCAATTTACTCCATGCCTCTAAGTCCTTCTGAATTTGTTTAGCCAATTTGATATAATTGTCTTCTTTAAGGGATGATGCTTTATTGGTGAGCCAAATTCCTAAATATTTTATTTTTGTTGTTGTTTGTATTCCTAATGTCTCTTCCAATTCTTTCTCCTGGGTTTGTGTCAAATTTTTAGTTAATAGTTTTGTTTTTTGTCTATTAATTTTCAAACCAGCCACTTCGCCATATTGTTCTATCCTCATTAGTAAATTCAGTCCTGATTGTTTTGGTTGTTCTAAAATAAATACTACGTCGTCGGCGAATGCTTGTAACTTATATTCCTGGTTTTTGGTTCTTAGTCCTTTTATTTCCTTGTCATTCCTAATTTCATTCAACAGGGGTTCCAATGCTAATATATATAGTATAGGAGAGAGAGGACATCCTTGTCTCACTCCCTTGGATATTTTAAATTGGTCTGTTGTCTCTCCGTTTATCCATATTTTTGCAATTTGATCTGAATATATTGTTTTAATCATATTTAAAAATTTCTCACCAGTTCCCATTTTTTCTAGTTGCAATATTAGGAATCCCCAGTTGAGATTGTCGAACGCTTTCTGTGCGTCGAGGAAGAGTAAAGCCATTTTTTCATCTGATTTTTGTTCATAATATTCCAGGATATTGACTATTGTTCTTGTGTTTTTATTGATTTGCCTGTTTGGAATAAATCCATTTTGGTCTGGATGGATATAATTCACAATAATTGTCTTCATTCTCTGGGCCATAATTGATGTGAATAGTTTATAGTCTGCGTTTAGGAGTGATATGGGTCTGTAGTTTTTGGTTTGAGTGGGGTCTGAGTCTTCGTTAGGTATCAATGTAATGATTGTCTCTATCCATGATTTAGGAATTTTGGCTTCTAAGATTGCTTCATTCAGGACATGTAGTAAAATGTCATCAATCAGCTGGTGTTCAATTTTGTAGAATTCCACCAAGATACCATCTGGGCCTGGTGTTTTGTTATTGTTCTGCTTCTTCTTCGCTTCAATTAATTCTGACATCGATATTGGTCTGTTCAAGAGTTCTCTTTGAGATTCCTTTATTTCTTGGATGTTGGCTTTATTTATATACTCTTTAACTTTTTCCAATTGGATTTCTTCCTGTGCATATAGTTTCTGATAGAAATTCCTTACAATTCGCTTTTTTTCCTCATTCATATGCTGCAGTTGCCCTTGTTCGTCTTGTAGTTGGTGTATTAGTCTTTTTTCCTTTTCTTTCTTTAGTTTGTAGGCCAGCCAACGTCCTGTTTTATTTGCGAATTCAAATTGGTTTTGTTTTGCAATTTTGATTTTCCTAGCTATTTCTGTTGTTGTTATTAGGTTTATTTCATGTTTGATAAGGTTTATTTTCCCTTTGATCTCTTTCCTATCGGGTCTGTTCTGTAATTCTGCTTCCTGTTTTGCGAGTTCAATCAATAAATTGTTTCTTCTTTGCTGTTTCTCTCTGTTTTTCTTCGCCTTGAATGAAATTGTTAGTCCTCTTATATATGCTTTTGTGGCATCCCATAGGATTTGCAATGTTGTATGTTCCTTTTTGTTAATTTGGAAAAATATCTCCATCTCTTTCTTTATCATCTCTATATATTCTTTATCTTTGATGATCTCTCTGTCCATCATCCATCTTCCTCTTTTTTGCTGACCTTTCCAGACTATTGTTATAGGGCTGTGGTCAGCCCATACATTCGGTGAAATTTCAATTTCTTTGATGTTTTCTCTTAATTCTGCGGTCATCCAGGCCATATCTAATCTGGACCAGGACTGATGGGGGTTTGAGTAATATGTATATTGTTTTTTGGTTTTATTTAATTCTCTCCAAGCATCTTTCAGTTGTAACTCTTGAATCATGTCCTTAAAAGTGTCAGGTAATGTCTTTTTCCTAGATTTGTTTTTTTTTTGTTACTCTGGTAATCAATGTCCATATCTACGATTGCATTATAATCCCCTATTATACATATATGTTCATAGTCTAATTCTTTTATTTTATCATGTATCTTTTTAAAGTATTCTTTTTGGTTCCCATTCGGGGCATATATTGATACCAGTAACATATTTTGGGTCTCCGTCTTAATGTCTATCATTAATATCCTGCCGTCTCCATCTGTGTAAATTAGTTTTGCCTGAATATGATTTTCAATGTATATTGCGATACCTCTTTTCTTTTGATCTGATAGTGAGGTGAATAATGATCCAAGTTTTCTGTTTTCTAGTAATTGTTTATGTTGTTTTTTAATATGTGCTTCTTGTAAATTGATAATGTCTGTGTCTAATTTTTGGAGTTTTTTGAAAGTATGTGTTCTTTTGGTTGGTAGGTTAAGGCCGTTTATATTAATTGAGATTAATTTCAACTCTCGTCCCATTGCCCTTAGTTTTTCTTTATTAATTTAAGTCTACTTGTGTTTCTTGTTACCATATGTGTCTTCCCCCTAGCCCCTTCTCTTTCCATCTTCTCCCTTTCTCTAGCCTCCTTTTCTTCCTTTCCTTTTTTTGTTTCCCCCGTGGAGTGTTCCTGATTCGTATTTTCTGAGTCACGCCTAGTTTCCTATTCTTCTATTGTAAAGTGTGTGTCAAAAAATTCTTGTGCCTTCTCTATTGTGTCGATTCTATATTTTTTGTCGTCCCATGATATTAAAATTCCCTCTGGCACCAGCCAGCGGAACATTATTTTATGTTGGTTCAGTAGGGTTGTCAAGAAATTGTAATTTTTCCTATATTCTCTTATTCTTCTTGGAACTTGTTTTAGAGTTATTATTTCTTTCCCTTTGTAGCAGGGTTTTCCCTCTCTCATTAATGTGTAGATCTCTTCTTTTACAGTTTTACGTGCAAATCTAACATGTATTTCTTTAGGTAGTTTGTGTCTGCGGGCATAGTTCGTATGAACTCTATAGATTTCGTCAATTTCCCTACTAATTTCATTTTTCCCCTTCTGGGTAGCCTCCACTAGTATATCTGTCATCAGGTCTCTTAGGTCTTCTCCTTTTGTTTCCACAATATTTTGAAATCGTAAAAAAAATGATGCCTTTTCTAATTCTAAATGGGTAATTGACTCTTCAAGTTCTCTATTTATCTCCATTTGATCTTGTTTGATGTTATCTATCTTTTGCTCCTTTAACACCATTTTAGCTTCCATGTTTTGGATTCGTTCTTCATTTTTAACTATGTTTTGTTGAATTCTCTCGATCTTATCGTCCATTTTTTTTATATTGTCATTTATTTGTCCTACTTCTGATTTCAGTTCCTCATGGTTCCTTTTTGTTTCTTCATGGTTATTCGCTATTGTTTCTTGGGTCTTGTTCATCCCCTCCTGGATCATAGCTAATATAGACTGTATATTCTGCATGTTGTGTGCAGTGGCAACTTTTTCCTTGTCTGTAGTTAGCATCATGTCTATGGTTTTTTGTTGTGCAGGTGAAGATTGTGTGGGTGTTAATTTTTTCCCTGTTTTCGTTATTGTTATTGAGGATGTTGCCATCGTTCTTTGTATTATTTTTCCCCAAATTTTCATACACTAGTTCGATTGGGGGAAGGTGAAATATCATTATATAGGAGTCAAATTAATTAATTCAGAGGGGTTAGGGGGAAGTACAGTATTTTAGCAATTCATTCTTCTATTCTTGTTCCTATACAATATAATACGGTTAATATTTAAATACCAAGTTATATTGGTGTTAAATCACATTTATGTTCATACTTTCTGGTATCACAATACTTAAATTCACTTTAACACTAGACAATTCCCTTTTAACAATTTCTATGTATCTTTTATGTAATAAGCCTATAAAATCTAAAATTCTCTATAAATTATCTAAAATATTCTATTAAGTTATATCACAGTTGCCAATGCATACTACCTATATTGATAATCACAGTTATTATTCCTTAATATCCCTTAATAATATCTATAGCTGTCTCTCTCCAATATCTATATTAATATCTAGGTTTCTAATCAATAGACAATATAATATGGTATACAATATAGTTCCTCTTAATCAATATAATTACTATAAAATCTATTAACTTATTTCAATAGGGTGGGAAACCATAAAACAATAAAGAAAAAAAATAGTCTTAAATCAATTCTTTGATATATATTATAATAACTTCAAGATCTAATATTAGTATTCTTTGAGCAAATTTAAATAAGTTTTCAGTGTGGATTTGTAAAGTAAATGAAATAACTATATCTTAATAAATTAACATTTAAGATTCTCCACTATATCACTTTCAGACCAATTGGAATTACTTCCTTCTCCTTCTTCCTTCGTTATTCCGTTCGCCTTCTCCTCACCCAGCTTTCACAGTTCTATTACAATGGCTTCCGTTAAATCAGTAAGTTAATTGTTCCGCTTTTCCTATGTAGCAAATTATGTCTCTTTTGCCAACAGCGTCAATGTATCTAATGTCTCATTACAAATCCCGTGTCTGTGGTTTAAGTTTGTTGTTGGTACTGGATACAAAGTAAAAGTTCCTTCTCTGAATCCTCAGTCCTCAACCGCCATTCGCTACCGTTCAGCTGATTCCTTTCCGTCCGCAACCGTCTTAAATAGTCTTAGATCTTTAAACTTCACTTCTACAGTCACTCTGTTGATTAGTCTTTGTTCCTTATTAAATCAAGATATATTATTGTAAAATTATAATCCACCGCTTGCTTCTGATCCTTTCCTTCTGTCTCTCGTTCCTTTCGACTGTCAAATCTGCGTTGTCACTGTGGGTGTCAGACTTCGCTCCGATCACTATCTCTCGCCGCTTGCCTGTCGATCTTACCGCCGCTTTTTGGAGTCCTATTCACGCCGATGCCTTAGATCCTTAAATCCTTATAATTATACCTTTGTATTCGAATAGCTTAGTCCATTACCGATGTTTCTCTGTACAATCTTCGCTTCCCCACTTGTCGGTTGACAGCGCTCCGGCCAGCCAAGATGGCTGGTTTTTTCCCGGCTGGAATTAGGAGGTTTTCCTCTGAACCTTCGGGGAGATTGCTGTCACCCCGAGGTCCTAGGGAGTCCTCCTTTTTCTGTCGACCTCTCCGTGGTCGAAAGTGCCAAAAACGGCTTCCAATCAGGAAATTTGGAACTTCGGGGACGGAGCCTCATTCCCCTCGTTCCTTACACGCTGACGTCACCGCCGGAAGTGATATGAAAAAATTTGGAATTCAAAAAGAAAGGAATGAATTAGATAAAATCATAATACAATCAGACGACAAATTGATAACTAAAATATATAATTATTTGCTTAAATACAAATTGGAAGAAGAAGTGGTGAAGGAAAACATGATTAGTTGGGCAAAAAATTTTGGATACAATATTAACTTAGAAAAGTGGGAAAAAATGTGGAAAGTAAACACTAAACTGACAATGTCCGTGTCCTACAAAGAAAATACATACAAGATGTTTTATAGATGGCATCTCCCCCCTGCACGGCTGGCAAGGATGTTTCCCAACACTAACCAGAATTGCTGGAAATGTAGAATACAGAAGTGAACCTATTACCACATGTGGTGGTTATGCCCGAAAGCCAAAAAATTTTGGAAAACAATTCAAAGTCAGCTGGAAGAAATCACCACCCAAAAAGTGCCCCTCAGACCGGAAACATACCTATTAGGATTATTGACTAAGGACTATAAAAAAGAGACACAATACTTAATAATACACATCCTAACCGCTGCCAGAATCGTTTTCGTACAAATGTGGAAACTGGAAGATACGCCACCAGAAGAAAAAATAAGACAAAAAATAATGGAATGTGCGGAAATGGACAAACTGACCAAAGAAATACAGGGAAAAGAAGACTCAGACTATTATTTAATTTGGCAAAAATGGTACAATTGGCTAGATAAAAAGAACACGAAATAAAGAAATACCACCCAATGTTACCAAACAAGGAAATAAAATGAAATATCGTTATATAAATACCGATATATGAGGAAAGATAACATGTACAGATATATTGATCGATATATAATTACCGAAGTAGCTCTATTTTCAAAGTTCAAGCTTGATGACTTGATTTCACTGTATAGTTAGTTTATGTTTAGTTTGTTTAAATGTTTATATTTGTATGTGTATGTTTGTCTATAATAAAAAATTATAAAAAAAAAAAGAAAAGAAAGAAAGTTAAGTTCACTTCAAGTGAATCTTATTACCTTATTTTGGCTAGAGTTACTTATAGACATATTACTGGTGATATTGAAGAGTGAATCCAGCACATAAAACACTAATAGCTTATCTGCACATCCTATATAATGGGAAATTGTGTTGGGATAAATAATATTGTGCCTACGTGTTTCAATAATAGGACTGTTCTTCCTTACTATCTGTACAGCTTAACCACACAACAGTGGTTAACAGTGGTGTAACAGTGCTGTAACAGTGGTGATGGATGGTTGCCTGAACTAGAATTAAAGAAAAAAAAAGAGAGTTTGGTGTAAGTGAAAGATAGCATTCACTTTACAGGTTGGTAAACTGATATTACCTTTACAATGCAAGGAGATATAGTGGCTATATTATAATAGTCTTCATAGTCCAAACAACATGGCATAAAAGATTGGAAAGTTGGAACTAATTGGAAGAATAAACAACACATTGATGTTAAAGGCAGAGCACAATATATGGAATTCAGTGGTGGGTTGCCCTCGGTTCGGACTGGTTTGCAAGAACCGGTAGTAAAACCGGTGGGGGGCCCTGCCCACCTCTACAGATGTTGTCATCAGTGATCTGCACATGCATGGAAGTGCAGAAGCAAGGCTTGCACGTGAGTGAAGCGATCGCACACGTGCAATCCCGTTGCGAACCGGTAGTAAAGGTAAGTAGAACCCACTCCTGATGGAATTGCTTAGCAACAATGCCCTTTCATATAATTCATATAAAATCATATTAAAAATCATTATGGTTCTGAGCTTCAGTTAAGCTAAAGTAGGTCATTGCTCAAGAAGGTTACATTTCTGCACAAGACAGTCGTCCTACAAAGTTTAGTAAAATTGAACTTACTATTCTGCAGATGCAAATACATACTGATTTTAGATCAATTGACCTTAATTTCCCATTAAAATTAAATTACAAAAAATTCCTAATTTGGATCAGAAAAATATTGTGTGGGTTCTTGCAAAGAGACATGCATGCTAATAAATATCTAATACTATTTTTTTTAATCATTGTAACAATTAATACGATTTTGAACAACTGATTATTTATTCAGTTATTTTATTTTCACTGTCATGCCTTTATATTTTAAATGAATGACTTTTCTGTCTTGTATGTATGAAGAGGAAAAGAAGAAACCTAGAAAACAAAGAATAATATTAGAAAGAGTCACATTAGGGGAGAATGTACTGAAGAATGAAAAAAAATCCAATAAATCTTAATAAGTAGAACAAAGTGATAAAGATTATCTTTAGAAAACACCACCCTCACTACAGGAACTCTCTCTGCAGTCTAATTAGTGTTTACAGAAAACAAGGGCGTACATTTCCTATTCACAAGAAAAGTGTTAATTTTCTTATTTATCTTGATTAGGCCTTTGTTGCAGATGCTCCTTGTTCTGAGGAGCTATCATACTGCTTTCATTCCTAGTCCTTGTTACTGCTTTGTTTAGCTTAAGTTAAATCACATACAGCTGTATCCAACTTGCAACTGGAAAATGAAATAAAGTGAAGCAACAACATTGCACATGAAATGTAAACTGCATTTTTTCAGACATATGTCAAACTGCACAAAAACATTCCAAGTCAAGAGAATCTACTTTGGAAGTGGGATTGAGGGATTGGAGAATTTTTAAAACACTGGAATATAAAGTTTGAATATGCCAGTTTTGACATGCCATCAGATTTGCTCAGATACAGCCCCACATCATGATTCATTAATGTTGCATAATGTGATGTGTTGACATTACCAATGTATTATCAAAATGAGATGTCAAACCTGGGAACTCAAAGGAAGCAAAATTTATAAGAAAACTATCCTTATTATGACACTTAGGACACCTGCTTGTGTCATACTATAAACAGTTGCAAATGTATACATGAGCTTTGTTGTTTTTTTTTTACACATAGGCTCAACGATATATGCACTTTTATTTCTTATCATGAATAATTATTTTTCTGCATCTGGAAATCATTGATTTATAATGAGGGGTTCATTATAATTATAAGGTTTGCACACAAGTTCAGAATACAAATGCCACTGTTCATGACAGCTGCCAACCTAACTACTATTACTGCTAAAAATCAAACCCAGAAGGTAGATAAAATGAGCCCTAGTTTGCTAAAGAACTGGTATTTGAGCTGCATAACTATGCATTACATTTTGTAGAATATGCTTCAAAAACTGATTTTAGTATAGTTTCAATATGTGGTTTTTTTGTGTAAGAAGTATATTTATAAGTAATAAATACCTTTTTTATTACATGTTGCCAGAGCTTATTAAAGTTTATCCCAATCTTATGAAAAAACTTGCTCGGAAATTAACTCCACTGATTTCAAGGAGGTTTATATTTAAAGGTACTAAGAATGCAATCTAAATTATAGATCTATATATCTGAAGACTTTAGAAAAATGCAATTATAATCAATCGTATTGAACTGAAAAATATAGATAGAGTCAAAATAAACTATTGTTCATAAAACATTCAAAACAACACTTTCTGAGCTCACTGACATGTCACCGTGCCCTATTTACCTGCTTTAAAAACATTAGCTCAATTCCATGAAAAAAAATCCTTTATTAATATGTGACTGGTTAATTCAAATCCTACCTGAATGTCACCATATGATAATAATGATGACAACATCTAGGCCAATAATACAAAATCAATACCAAGCACTAAAGTGCTATCTCAGGCAAATCTGGAATGTCATTAGTTTATTAATTAAATTGACACCTGCCAAACTAAAGCTAACCCATCTTTGCTACACATGGAATATTAAAGCCATTTTTTCTCTACTAAAATACTTTATAAAAGTAAATCTGTGCTGTTAATGAAAGAGAAACCTCAAACAACTTAGAGCTAGAAACTGGACAAATTTAAAGAATAGAATAAAACTGTAAGGTGCATAAATACAATTTTTGCAAATGGTCTTTTAACTCTTATTGATCAGAAGCTAGACATTCAAAGACTAATTATACTAAAACTATTCTATTTCTCTAGAGTACTGGCAAATCATTCACCTGAAACTAATCAGGACTCAAGCCACATCACTCTTAATTACATTTATGTTTGATTGGGGAAGTGTAGTTACTTGCATTTGTAGAAGTCACTATAATAAAGAGCTTTAAAACTATTTTTTAAAATCATTGCTTATTGCTCACCATAGCTACCTATAATCTGAGCTAACTTCTTGTGCTGAGCCATTTCTTACTCACATGAGGTACATTTGTCATTCTTAGTTGAAAAAAAACCCACTGAACAAGCAGAGCAAAAGTTCATCAACATTTCCCAAGATGGTGCTTACCAAATGAACTCTCCATGAATTCTGATTTTGGTGCTTACCAAATCTACTCTCCATGAATTCTGGAAGTTGGAGTCCCAACAAATATGGAGAATATCAAACAGGCAAAGCTGATTTCAAAATTTTGGAGTAAGGTTATTCAAATGAAAATGCTCTTGTGAAGATCCAGGAGTTTCAATCAAAGAACTCATATCATAAAGTCTCCATTCAAGAATGTTAATCATAGATGAACAGTTGTACTAATCAGTTTTTGCTTGCATCTATATTTGTTAAAGCTAGATAAAGAATACATATGCAGTGAGCTTAGACAGATAGCAGCATTTGATAAGATTTAAAGTGACAGGCTTAAAACATCACAAAAATGGTATCATATGCATTGGAGTCAATCAAAAATGTTAGTTGACAACTCTGTAATATCTTTGGAACTAGAGTTTAGCTCTTTATAACTTGGAAGATTGTAGTGGATCCAGCATAGGCAACGCTCATGTATTTTTAACCAGAGATAGTTTTGACTCTTATTTTTATTTTATTTTCAAAACAAAATAATATGCAGCAGAACAATGCACAAAGTACCAACTTTTGACTCTTTATCCTCTGCAAAGGTCTGGAGACATCATACCTCAATACTTCTTAATCAACTAGCCCAGGGGTGTCAAACTTGCAACAACATGTTGTCATCACATAACGTAATGCAACTTTTTCCCCTTTCACTAAAATGGAGTTGGGCGTGGCCAGCACATCACACATCCGATCTGCAGATCACGAGTTTAACACCCCTGAACTAGCCAGTCTAAAATATAACATCAGTAACATAAAAAAAGTGCTGCTACATATACTACCATTTCTTAGCAACAAAAGTCTGGATGAGTACAACATAACAGCATACAAAATTCTTGTCTCTCTTGACTGCTATTTTGTGGCTGTTTGAATTTTTTTCAATTCCATGTTTATTTGTCATTGCAGAGAAATGTTATCTTAATCGGTGATCAAGAGAAGGATCCAACATTTTATACAAGGAAACTCATCCAGGCAGTGAAGTTTTCTATTGGACCAAGCCAGTGTTTCTCAACCTTGACAACCTTAAGATGTGTGGACCAGCATGCTGACTGGGGAATTTTAAGTGTTGGTCCAAACACTTTAAAGTTGTCAAGGCTGGCAAACATTGGACTAAGCACTTTAAACAATGCATTAACTTATTACAATGTGAGTAAAATAAATCACTATTGTTCAATTGAAAAATCTTAGGACAATTTGCAAAGAACAAATAAAATATTTAAAGTCTACAGCAATTTAAACTTTCTGTGGATAAGCAGAAACCCCATCTGAAGAAAATTTGGCAACATAGAAAGCTGCCATGGCAAAACTTTTACCCACTTGAGACTTTTACGTAATTTTAGCAGGAAGGAGAGGTCCTTACACCACAAAAACGCTATCAGACTGGAAACAGAAAAAAAATCCAGATATCATTCCTCATTCATGCCAAGTATAATGACTATCTCTATTTGGAAAATACGTAAAATGAACATTTTACAGAAAATTCTGATTCATGGGAATCAAACTTGATCGTGTCCCGTGATAGTGTAGGAAAAATAGTATAGGAACAATAGTGTAGGAACAATGTCAGATAACTCAATTCTACTTTATCAAAACTATAGGGCACAATCAGAATGAACAGAAGATATGTGCCATCTCAGAAAAGCTGCATTCTTTCATTCACAAAAACTTCTAGAAACAGAGTCTACTGACATAAACCAGCACCAAAACTCTTGTTAATATCAACAATGACAGAATTCATAGACTCATCAAATTCATATATTTCTCATCTTCAAGCACAGTGACCATTATAAATATTAGTTGTGTCCATTCAAATAATACTTATACATTAGATGTATACATTTAAGCATCTCAAGATGCTTATATTGTACTTGTTACTTCAGAGTTAAGAAAATGAAAACTTCAATGTTCTTTTTAATTTGTTGTTACATTTTATATAGTATATTACTTAAAGAGAAATGTAGTATAATATGACCCTAAATAGATGTAGGAACAAATACAAAAAAGAAATAGGAGAATTTAACTGTAGACTGAGGTATGTTATTTGAAAATGGGCAAAAGTATGTAAAAAAATTAATTTAAGTAGAATAAATATATAAAGATATTGTTTTCTAATTAAACATTTCAGGCTATTTTATAAAGATACTACTGAGAACACTACTTACAAAGAAGCAAATTAATAATCCATTATGGGAAACTAGTCAAAAAAAGTTCCTGCTAGAACATGTTGAACTATTTGAAGCACTCAAATAAACATGAAAAGTTATCTGCAAATTAGTCATAGTGGGGTATATTATAAAAAAACTTGCACCACTCAGAAGAAGAAAAAACTTTACTGTGTCTTCTGCTCAGTGCAGAAAATAATGATTCCACAGACTTTATTGAAAAATCAGCATGCTACATAGTAGTTTTCTAATAGGCCAAGAAAAAATTGAAAAGCAAAAGGCTTAAAGTAGAAATGTGGTGTTATATGTCATTGGTCAAGGAGGATACAGGTCTTTCAATACAATCATGCACATGCATATCTACTAAGAAGTACAGCTTTAAGAGAATTCCGCCATGGATCCTCCTGGGACCCAATTTGAGTATTTTTCTGCCAGGAGATATTCATAGTGACAAACACTAGTCAGAATGAAGTATGGATAGTATTTGTCCATCTCTGAAAAAAATCCACAAAGCAGCAGATAGAGATTGTGCTTAATTTCTAACATTTCATAAGGTAGCTGAAGGATGACCTGTTCCTTTTTCTGATTTTCAGGGAAAAAAGCACGCCTGAGAGTTTAAAAAGAGAACCCCTATCTAGCCCTTATTTTTCATTTAATTTTTAAATAATCTAAAAAAACATGCACATTTTCTGGATCAGAGATTATAGACACTTTTGGAAGCACATGAAAGGTTCTTGTCCTAACTGTTTAATCCTTACTCGAAAATCTATTCTACTATGTTCAGTGAGTATTCTTCACTGATCAGTGGCTATAGGACAGTGATGACTAACCTTTTTTGGACCGAGTGTCCAAAGCGTACATGCGCCCAAACCTCCAAAATGCAATGTGTGCATGCTCCCCACACCCCGGCACATGCTCACGCCCCCCCAAACACAGCCCACCCTGCGTGTATGGCTTCCCGGCACGTGCCCCATGCCCCATGCATTTACATGTGTCCCCTGCAAGTGCCCCTCCTCCGTGCATGCATGATAGAGACCCAAAGACCAGCTGGCCAGCAGGAGGCATGCGCGCATGCCAGCAGAGCTGAACAGGAGCGACAGCTTGTGTGCCATTAGAGAGGGCGCCACCTCTGGCACGCGTGCCATAGGTTCGCCATCACGGCTATAGTGACAGTGAACAAGTTGACCAATGTAACTTTGATCAACTTCAAAGCTTTCACTTTTCAGATTCCATGCAGTTTGGTCTGAAGTACAGAGAACAGAGACAATTGTGGCACAGAGTTTAACAATGGAAAGTGCAAATTCAATCTCATTTCCAGATCTGGCAATGCATCATTTTCAATGTATCATGTCTGCCAAGATTCTCCCTCTTTCTTTGATTATATTTTGTTCCTGGAAATCATGAACAAAGTATTACAAAATCTAGTATGTGCTTTAGAAGTAGGAAAAACAAAATCTTTATGTCATGTGTGATCTAAAAAGTGATCCTCTGTTTATTTTAGTATGGAATCATTTTTCAGTCTTTAAATAGTAAATTGAACAGCAGGAGTATCACCTTCAGAAATCCTCCTTTAACAAGCATTATATATTCCATCTCAATTTACAACTGATTGAAAAGAAATAAAAAAAAAATAGATTGACTTTTCTATGACTCTTAAAATATCTTAATAAAACAAATTGTTAATACCTTTTAGGTATGATTTCTAAACATGCACCATTTTGTATATGGTAGCTAGGGACAGTGCAGAATTCCCAGTATAATACTTGTATGTCAGAGATCTGGTGGGAAGTTTTATTCTTGAATATAATCCGTTTGAGGGTAAAAATGTTCCTTGCACATAATATAAAGCACAGCAGGCAGATTTGACACAGTCCTATTCAAGGTGGTTTATATCCTGCAGGATGCATTTGGAAAAAGACTTGAATTCTGGATAAATAATACAAACACACACAGAGAGAAACAAAATGTAAAGGTTGTTTTGTTTCTACTAGATATGGACGAAGTCAGCCTCACATTTATTCATTTTTTTGAACATTTTTTAATTCCATTTGTTCCTCAATAAATTTGCAATTAACAGAAACTCTTAGAGGGTTCCCCCCCCCTGAATTTACGCTTCCTCTATACACATTTATATATTGTTTTTTAATACAATAAATAGATTTTATATAAGCAATTAATTCAGATTTTGTCACTGAATGCATTGTATGCACCTAATATATGTCATTGTCACCATCATCATCCTAATTAAATTTTCACCTGACCTTATTTGTTATTCTAATAATAATTTTATTAAAAATATCAAAATACAAAGATGGAGAAGACAAATATTGGGCTAAAGTAAAAACAGGAAACAGAAAGATAATGTAAAAGAGACTATTATGTTTAAGTTAAGCAGAAAAGTATGGTAAAAGTAGAAAAGAAAGAAAAAGAAAATTGCCCTCTCCCTTCCCTTCATATTTCCAAATACAGAGCATAGTTTTTGCAACTGTTGCTAATCTCTAATGCAGCCCTAAAAGCCATATTCCAGCTATCTAAATCTGCCTCTTGTTTGATATATTGTGTTTAAGGAAATTATTTTTACTTAAAGTTAATTTGACTTCTTTTGTAAATATGTATTGTTAATTTTGGTACTACAGCATTAGTTGTTCCAATATGATATTGTAGACAAGGCATTGCTTTTCCAAAGTTGTGCTTTATCTATCTGTGGTGGAATGTAGTCTGGATTCCCATGAGGAAGGGTTGCTTTCAGGAGGGCAAATAGGCAGTGATACTTGGAAAGTTTGGCCAGCAGTTCTTGCTTAGTTCTTCGCATAGTAAATCTATACTCATGCAAATAGTTGCTTTAGTTTGGCAAAATTCTGCCTATAAATGAAGCACCATAAAGAAAACTATTCTGAAGTAACAACTCATATGGAGCTGGACACAATCCTAGCAATCATAGATAGTTATATACCAGATGAAGAACAGGAGTACCACTTTTCTCTTAAATTGAGGTTTACAATATTTTTATTGATTTTTGTCCATAGCTCTTCCCATTGGGGTATCAATAATTAGCTATTCTACATAAGGTTCCTTTTTTCTTTCCCTTTAAAATGCCAGAAAAAGTACAGCTACTGTACTTTTAAATTAAATTCCTCAAATGTGTGTACCATTTGTCACATCTGCATTAAAAGAAAACCATATGATTTTTATTTCCTAGCCTTGTCATTAGCTAAGAAAGTTTTCACATTAATGGGCTTGTTTGCCAGCCAGTTTTATAGGACAATGGCCTGAGCTATGTAAGCTAATACCCCCTGGTTCCAGGAACTTCCTACAGTATCCATAATTGCCTGTGCTGCTTAGCACCACCCTATCAATTGCATTCTAGTACCTTCCAGGTATATATAACAATACATCACATAATTCACATATTACATGAGCCTGAGATGTTAAAAAGATTTTTTTTAAAGTGCACTACAAGCTCTCAAAAATTAATTAGATCAATTTGAAAAGATTCTGTGAAGCCTTTTTTTCCCTATCTCAGAACTAGAAACCTTGACCAGCAATTACTTTGATAGAAAGTTATGACAGTGTTGTTTCAGACAGCTGATCTTTAAAATCTGGTTTTCAGGGACTGTTTGATTATTTCTGTATGCTTAATCTTATTGTGCTTCAACTTTCTCATTTAAATATCCCTTTCCATCAATCATTAGTGCTTTCCTTCCTGGGTCATTGAGAGCATAATACTTCATTGTGTCAGCTGAAGGTGTGCTGACCTACTTTTCCTGGTTAATTTCAAGGGTAGCATCAGATGTTCCATTGCTTTTAGTAATTGATCTGACGATACATCTTGTCCTGGAGCAACCCTGACGTGGTCTGGGGGCAAGTTAGGCATCACTGGCTTCAAGGTCATTATTGAAATGAAAAATTCTCAAATCAATTAGATAGCATGACTTCAGAGGCTGTTCTTGGGGAAGCTGGTCTCTCTGTGTAATCAAAGAACACAAACAAGATGCTTTTGAAGGAAGAAGAGCAAACCTTATAACAGTTTACATTTTACTTCTTGAAGTAAAGAAGCTGCTTCTTAAAGAAGCAGCTATCTGGAGCTCAGATTGAGAATGGCTTGCATATCCGTTCTCCAGATTTCTTTTCCTTTTTGTAAAAACAGTATTATTAGAAGTATTGCACTTAAAGATTGGACCAAAAATTTATCTCTGTCCTCTGGGATGTAAAATTAAGGGACTTAAGATAATAGCATTATAGTAGGCTGGTCAGTTCACCTCAAACAATGATCAATTGGGGATAAAAGAGACTTTATGGAATTTTTGTTGAGAATGGGGAAAAAGTGAAATGTTAATTTTTTGATTTCACAATTGAAAAAGGATTGAATAAGAGATAGAAGGGATTTTTGTAATATTGAAGAGGAAGAAAGAACAATTAGTTTATTTATAAATGTTGAAAAGAAGATAGGAAGTTGTTTATTTTACCTGATTCTTATTTCTTTGTTTTACTGTCTTTCATTTTATTTATATATTTTTATATTTGACTTTTATTTATCTAAAATCTCTTAATAAAAATTGTATTTAAAAAAAGAAAAGGGGGAGAAAATCCTTGACAACAAATAAAATGCTGTGTTGGAGGAAGAGACAAGTGTAATGGGTGAATATCCTACTTGAACAGGGAGAAAACACCCTATGTGATTAAATATTTGCAAATAAGGAGAGGATTCTATCATAAATATTTTTTTTGTTTGAGCTAAGCTTCTTAGATTAAAGAGGGAAATTGGGCTTCCAATCACTATTTTAAGATGCTTAGTGGTTTAATTTGATGAGAAAACAGTACCAGTTTAATGAAATTGATCTAGGTAATGATTTATTGAAATCAGGCAACCCTCTCCCATAAACATCCCTTAATTTTAACCCAGCTGTTCATTAATTTGTTTAAATCAGTCAGAAGGCATGTTTGACTTTAATCCATTAAAGTTGCTAAATAAAAAATAGATATAGCCAAGATAACCAACAGAGCTCACCAGACTAGTCACCAAATTTTAAAACATGACTCTGTTCATTTGTGAGTGCAAGTCATCTCTAAAATGCAGCATACCAAAGTATATTTAATTTAGTTTTAGTTTAAGGATGGTTAAATCTATTGATTCTTGTCTGGTATCATAGTTTATACCTAATTCAATAAATGGTGATTTATTCTATAAACCATGTTTAAACAAATTGTTGTTTGAAAAGATGTTCGCTTCCTTGAAATGACGTTTTCCACAGGAAAGAATGCCACTGGAACAGAAGCATTGTTGAATCAATAAGAAATTCCTCTCAACCTACTATCAAGGCTGCACTGTCATCTGGAAAACTCTTACAATCTTTGTGCATCCACCTATGTTTATGACACCTTGTTGGAAAATTAATGGTGGGTAATTTCCCATTTTGTTTGCTGCCAGCACACTCCCAGGTCTATCCCCATACCCCGTTTTTGTGCATAAAAGTAGCAGAATAAAATAAAAAGTAGCCTTCCAGAAAAGCATCAATGGCTGGATATTCTCCCAAGTGCTGGAGCCATGGATTTATATAGATTGGTAAACTGGAGATGAACAGCTGTGCACCTTGTTTTTCCTGGTTCTGGTTTTATTATTTATTTATTATTATTGTGATCAATCCAGAGCTATGTTTTACAAAATGGATGGGTGGATGGGTGGATAAATAAATAAATATACCAGATGGGTGTATCTTGATTGGGATATTCCCACCTTGATTGGGATATAATGATTGGGATATAATGTATTCAACCATACCAACTTTTTACCTACCTCTTTCTCCCTGACAACTTCTTATCTTTAATAGCACAACAGAGGTTACAATATGATTATTCCTGCACTAAGAATAACCACTTCTATTATATTTTATTTTTTACCTGTCAATAAAACAGAATTCTACTTTATTGAATGCCATTAACTGTTCAGTTTATTAAAAATATTTAAATTTCTTCACAAAGCAAAACAAGAATATTATTTTAACAAATAAAAATGTATCTTTGTGACAAAGATGAAATTAACAGATTCATGGATCTTTGGTGAGAGACATTTTCTCATTTTTAATCTATAGGCATGGTTGTAGAAGGGCTGTTCCACTGATAATCTAAACCAATTGTGATTCCTGGCCCTTTAATGCTTATTCCTATGTAGTATAAGGCCCCCAAACGGCAGGTAACCTCCTGGCACACAGAAGAAAATCTTCTGCTTCATGTAAAGTACTTTTAGAAATTAGAGATTAGGAATCCAAGACAGATTACAAGAGTGAAAAATAAATTTGTATTTGGCAGGAGAATGTGAAGCAGTAAATTACTGTGAGGATGATCCAAACATATGAAATTATGAACTGTAAACAAATGACATTAGCATAAATAGTTGAGATTGTATTACCTTAAATAGGTCATTTTATGCAATCTTGTTTTATAAAAGGCATCAAGCATTGAATAACATTGTTATAAAATATATATATATAATGTGAAAAATTGGTTTGGTGATGGCTGTTTTGTTGGACATAGAGAAAGGTTTCAGTGTTGTACAGTTTACATCTTTAGAACATGTAAAACAGACAAGCTATGATTTGGCATTGTCTAGTCACATACACCCATATCCATGGAGGCTCACAAAAGGTGTGCTGGAAGGAAGGAGACTGGGCTAAACAAGCTCTCTTTTCTAACTCTGTATTTTGCTTTATTGATAATGTGAGAGCAACAGATACTATGTTAGGTTCTCAGATGAGAGGAAGATGTATGGTTGGTAAAAAACACCAAAGTCTTTAAACCATCTGAGATTCCTTGTTAAGATCAGGGAAAATTATTGGGAAAAGGTGAGTAATGGATAATCTGGTTGGTAGCTAAAGTCATTTATAATATGATGGCTGATAGGTATTAAGTAGTTCTTCTAACTGTTGAAGGTAGACTATTGGTCTGTTAATTTTTCATCTAGAGCAAGGTTTATTGATAATCTAAACTGAACTGAGAAGTTTATATAAATAAGGATGTATATTCTTATGTGAGACTGGGAAAAGATTAGCCAAAGCATATGGAAGTGTGATTAGAAGAAAACAGTGGGATGATACACTCTTCTAAAAGGCCATGTGCCATAAGATAGATGGAAAACAGGAGAGCAAAAGATTTACCAACCAACTTCAAGATCATCTGTCAGCATTGCAGACTGTAAGGAATGTTAAATTGCCAATTAATTCTGTAAAGTTTTTCATAAACCAAAATAGACATATAGTAGTAATTAATGATCTAAAGGCATACTTAAACATTGGGAAAACATATTGGGGAAAAACCCCAAGAGACATATTTACTGGCCTTTCAAAAAATAATTTAAATTATTTTTTCTTTGCTTTTTAAAAACGTTTAAAATATCCTTTATAACAACTATTTATTTAAGTATAAGTGTATCTCCTTTCTTTTTGCTTTAGTTTTTTAAAAATTTGCTGATAAAGGGATCTTAATAAATACCAAAAACTTCAATATATTTTAAATCACAACTTTTCTTACAAGAAATAATATTTCAGAAATACTGTAAGCTAACTGCATGTATGCAAAAAAGGTCTAAGAACACGAATACCTTATTAGAGATGCAGTGAAATTCATTTAAATATATGTCCAACTATTGTTCCATATGGGAAAGATGCATTAATTCAACTTTGAGATTTAATATTTTCAGATGTTTATGTTTCTTTGAAGTTTATCCCTATCTCATAGGAGTTGACATCTGGACAAAGAAAGTAGATTTTCTGTACCTCACTTACAGCTAAAAGACAGAAAGTCAGGCTTGAAAAGACAAACATATGGCTCTAACTATTCAGTGGTCTGTGAAATTGATCAATATAAATTAGATATGGATGACTGTAAGAAATTATTGCTTCCATACATTGAAATACAACTTTATTTATCTAGTATGTCTATAAATATATGCCATACATATATGCCTTAAATATGTTTTTTTTAACTTTTTTCTTTTTTATTCTTTTTATATTATTTGCATTCTTCTATATTTTTGTGAATTCCTGTTTCTTATATTTAGTTAATAAGAATAAAAATGAAAAAAATATATATGATGAAGTAACATTGAAACAGAAAAGTTTAAAGTATTTGTTCTAATAAGGCTTGGCTTCTTAATTTGATTTTGGAATTTTTGAATTCTTTTATCACACATATCTAATAAAATATTATAGATACCGATGGCTGAAAAATTATATGAATTTCTGTTATATGTTCATGACATTTTATGTGTTATTTACTAGCATTTATGGATACAACAGTTTGATAAATTTTCAGGAAATTCTATTAATTGTAATCAATTATGCATTGATTTTTGTATACATTTTCAAATATTTATTGTAAGGAAATAACCATGATTGTACAATATTTTTCATTTGTTTTATGTTGATATTGATACATGATAATAAATGTTTGTTCTTTGTATAAAAGTTGTAATGTAGCTAAACAGTTGCTCAATATTTTATCAATCTGTTTAAAATACCTGTTAAATATTACTATGTATATATATATATATATATATATATATATATATATATATATATATATATATATATATATATATTATGTAGGTCTTTGGTTATTAAAAGTTTTCTCCCGTGTAAAATTGGAAGTGTCTTGGCGATGTTTCGACGAAGTCTCATTCGTCATCTTCAGGCTGGTGTTTTCAGCTTCGTGCTTCTAGGAGCAATGTGTGATTGCAGCTGTTTCTTCCTTTTAACTGCCAGTGGGGGTGTGAACTGATTGGGTGGGAGCTTGACTGTGTTCTGATTGGTTGGAGGTGTGTTCTGATTAGTTGGAGGCTTGGCTGTGCTCTGATTGGGTGGGGGTTGGCTGTGCTCGGGTTAGTCTGAGTTACAGGGGGATTTGAGCTGGTGAGCTGTGTTGCTGTTGTTTGGCTTCGCGTTCGTGGTCGTGCCACATCTTCATGGTGGGTGTCAGTTTGCTTCATGTATGGATTGGAGGGGTTTAAAGTGGCTAATGATGCAGCTGTTGTCTGGCTTCAGGTTTGTGGTCATGCCTCATCATTGGTGTGGGTTTTGGTTTGCTTTTTGCATGGATGTGTGGTGGTGACATCCTGTGTGGTTTTCGTGAGTGTGGGTCTGGTGTCATTCTTTGTGTAAGGGACTCGTTTATCAATAAGGGCGGGTTTCCAAATGGCTGGTAGGCGGGAGGTATCATCTTGTTTATTCATGCTGTGTGGGCGTTTTTCTATCTGATGGCTTCTCTGATTATTCTGTTGTTAAAGTGTTCAGTTTTGGTGATAGTTCTGGTCTTTTTAAAGTCAATTTCATGTCCTGTAGCTTTAAGGTGTTGGACCAGTGAAGAAGTTGGTTCCTCTTTTCTGACTGAGTTCTTGTGTTCTTCAATGCGTGCACTTATTCTTCTGTTGGTTTGTCCGATGTATGTGGCGGAGCAGGCGGGGCATGGGATTTCATATATTCCTTGATTTTCTAACTCAATTTTGTCTTTGGGGTTTCTTAGGATGGTGGATATTTTTTGGTTTGTGCAGAATGCTGTCTTTATGTTGTGTTTTTGGAGGATCTTGCTGATTCTGTCTGTGGTGCCTTTTATGTATGGGAGGAGGGCTTTGCCATTTTCTTGTTCTCTGTCTTGGATTTTAGTGGGTGTTTCTTTTTGGATTAGGTTGGTAATCTTATTTCTTTGGAATCCATTGGATGTTAGTACGTTAGTGAGAGTGTGTAGTTCGGTTTTTAGGTGTTGTTCGTCAGCTAAGCGTTTTGTTCTGGAGATGAGTGTCTTGACTACAGAGTTGATCTGTGCTGGGTGGTGGTGTAGAGCACAACCTGAGCACAACCAAGCCCCCAACCAAACAGAACACACCTCCAGCCAATCAGAGCACAGCCAACCCCCCATCCAATCAGAGCACAACCAAGCCTCCAACCAATCAGGACACACCTCCACCCAATCAGAACACAGCCAAGCTCCCACCCAATCAGTTCACACCCTCACTGGCAGTTAAAAGGAAGAAACAGCTGTGATCACACATTGCTCCTAGAAGCACGAAGCCAAAAACACCAGCCTGAAGATGACGAATGAGACTTCGTTGAAACATCGCCAAGACATTTCCAATTTTACATGGGAGAAAACCCAAATAACCAAAGATCTACATAGAAACACCCACGAAAACCTCAGAAAACAAATATGTATGTATGTATGTATGTATGTATGTATGTATGTATGTATATATGTATGTCTTGGAGTATGTTTCCTTTTAATAAGCTTCACCTTATCAAGACTGATTGGAGTAAACACTGGAATCACCACAGCTTGTTTATGCCCTAATCTTTCAATTGCAAATTTCTGATCTTCTCCAATTCTTTGTTTGAAAATCTACTATCACTTACAGTTGTCATGAGCTTGGTCTTTTTTATATTCAGAAAGAGACCAAAAATCTGATCGAGAGTTGTATTGTCAGCATATTGAAGATTGTCAATGTTTCTTCCACCAATCTTTCCCCCAGTTTTTGATTCTTCAAGATCTAGCTCCCTCATGATCATCATGGCATACAGGTTGAATAAAAAAAGGGGGAGGAAATGCAACCTTGTCTCACTCCTTTCTCTGTCTTGAATGAATCAGTGTGTCCATATAGTGTTCGCACAATGGCTTCCTGATTTGTGTACAGTGATTGTACCAACTTAACCAGATATGCTGGTAGCCCAGGTCTTGAGGGCTCTCTATAGCTTCTCATGATAAACACAATTGAAGGTTTTCTTGTAGTCAGTGATCAAAAGCAATATAAAAGTAGATACTAGTAATTTCAAATACAGAAATATAACATCCCATTTAAACTAATCAGCAGATTGCAATTTTAAAGGATATTAAAAATGTAACTTTTGATTTAAGATATGTTTCACTCAACAATTCTTTTTCCAAAAAATGTATAGAACATTTAGTAAGGGTTAAATGACAATTTCACTTTCTTGGAAGCATAAACTTGAACACTATTTGGGCTTAACCCATACATGTTTTATTGTATGCCACTCAGTCAATGTTTGTGAGGTGGGTAGCTATATAAATTTGATAAATAAATAAACAAATTGATAAATACATGAATGAATACTTTTTTGTATAACATGTAAAGCTTAGGTTTTAAATATGTTGATGAGATATTGATCTATATATCAAAACACTGGAATTTAGCAATGTATGGAAAATTTTGGATCTATAGACTGTAAACAGAGATTTACATCTCTGAAGAGCAATCTGCATTCTGCTATGGTGATCTACACCTTCTACCTATTAAGTTGTTGCATATTAATACAGAGGAAAACAGGATCAGTTTCTTTCCATGTGGTATGACTTAATTGTTAAAAAATAACTTATTTTCTTATTAGGTATTGCATTATTTATGTAGCTCTGTGTTCTATTTTTTCCCTGCATTTTCCTTTTTTGGTTATATTATAGTCCGCTGTGATTTTTTGTTTTCTGTATATTAAAAGCATTAAAATATATTTTTTCAACAAGACGAGCACATTAATGTTTGAATTGCTGGTGAATTCCTTATCAAATGCCTAGGACGTTGCAGCCACAGAATTGAGCTACAGCTGGAAAAGTGAAGCAGCCAACTGAATGTTTCTTTTCCCCTTTGACATATTTTTCTTTTAGAGTCTGCATGCCATTTGCAGCTTGAAATTTTCTACCAAATAATGCTTGAGGGGAAAATAGTTGATAAGCTATTGGTTGCTTGTTATTGTAACTGCATTTAAATTATGCATTATTACTTTTTTCTGTTCCTGCTGTTTTGAAACAAACAGGGGAGATGGATGTATCCTCATTGTTTTTCCTATATGATGATAGTTTTGATGTTATCTCATGTACCTCCAGCAAGTCAAGAAACGTAGAAAATAGGGGGAAATGGACACAAAAATAGTTTACTGTATTGCAGAGATCTAACACATCAAATGACTTAAGGTGATCATTATGTTCAAAGACTGCACATGGATTAGGAGGACAATCTAAATGATCCCTAGTCGAGGCAGAATCAAATACTTTATTTTAAAAAGTTTAGCATCACAAGCAATCGCTGTACCTCTGGAATTTTTGCTGGAATTCTAATACAATTTGATGAGTTGCAAAGTTTGGTGATCTTAATAATTTTTTTAAAAAACAATATTTTTAATTTATGAATCCATATGCCATCTGAAATAGTTCATGTACACTATGATAGTCCACAAGTGCCATGTTGCCAGTCTCTAATGTGGTAGTGCATAAAGGTTGTCAATAGTTATGTAGTAGCCTACATAAAAGAAAAGATGGAAATTATTGGAGTAAATTAACTCTAAAACTCTAAAATGGCCTGTTGGTTTCCTTGATGATAGAAAACCTATTATATGGATTCTTTTCTCAAAACTTTGCACATGTAAATATGGTTCTTACATCTCGTAATAAATCTAACTCCGAAAAACAGTTATATTTTACAGGATAAGCTTCCTATTTGGTTGGGTGGGTGGGTGAGTAGATATACAAATTTCTATATAATATAAGTTTGCTTCAGACTTTTCCACATAGGGCAACTATGTTCAAGTGAATCTAAACAGAGCAATTGATACAGGAAGATAATAGCAATTGAAGGTAAGTAAATAAATAAATTGATGTGGGGTATCTAGCTACCATGAGTGAGATTAAATCTCCAGGATCAGAGCAATTAACCCAAGACTCTTGCAAAGCTTGCAGCTATCATCTTGAAGAATCTTTCTATAATCTTTGAGAAATCATGAAGAATGTCCATAAGGCCTGAAGACTAGGGTAGAACAACTGTTTTTCCTAGCTACAAGAATAGTAAAAAGGAAGACCCAGAGATTCATAATTCCAGAAAGGTCAGCTTGATGTAAGCACCAGGCAAAAGTCTAGAAGGTATTACGTAATGTCATTGAACATTTAGAAAATATTTCATGCCTTAGCAAGAGGCAGCATGGATTTATTAGAACAAGTCATGTCAAAACAATCTCATCTCTTTTTTATATATAATGACCAATATAGTTGATCACAGGACATATAATAGCATACTTACGGCTTGGCAAGGCATCTAGCAAAGTCTCCCATGAAATCATAGTAGATAAATGGTGAGATGTTATTCTGATGGATACAAAATTAGTTGAACAATTATATCAAGTTAGTATGTGTTAATGACTCATTGTCAAGCTTGAAGAAAATGACAAATGGTTTACTGCTGGGCTGCATTCCAGGACTTATTCTGTTTAACATATTTAAGTGTAGATGAGTAGTTAGAAATTATTATCAGATGTGTAGATGACATATGTTAGGAGAATAACAAATACTTTATAGAACTAGGTTAGGATTCATAGGATTTTGACAAGATAGAACAATGGACAGAAACAAAGAACATTTATTTCAACAGAAACAAATGCAAAATTGTTCATTTTTGTACGAAAAATCAATAGCATGAATATAGGATAGGCAGAACTGCATATAGAAAAGATCTGGTGTACAGTAGCTCACAAGCTAAACATGAGCCAAGAGTGTGATGCAGGTGCAAAAAAAACCCCAAAACAAAAAACCATTGCAATCTGAGGTCACATCAAAGTAAGTTGAATGTTAATGTCAAGAGAAATAATCAATTTACCTCTAGTCTTTGTTGGTCAGACCATACCTAGAATATTGCACCCAGTTCTGAATACTGAATTTTAGAAGAGGCACTGACAAACTGGAACATGTCCAAAAGAAAACAATTATAATACCCTGTTTTCCCCAAAATAAGACATCCCCTGATAATAAACCCAATCGGGCTTTTGAGCACATGGCAATAAAGCCAAGCGCTTATTTCAGGGTTCAAAAAAATAAAAGACAGAATCTTTTTTGGGGAAAACATGGTAATAAGGGAAGGAAAGGAAAGGAAAGGAAAGGAAAGGAAAGGAAAGGATTGAATGACTTTAGCTTAAAAAAAAGATGATAGGAAAACAAGATTGTTCTCTTCATGGACCTGAAGAACTATCATGTTGAAAGCAGATATACTTCGATATTGTTCCAGAAAAGATAGGAAAAAATGGGGCAAAGTGGTTTTAAAATTCAAAGAAGCAGTTTTTGGCTGGACTTCAAAAAAAATGTCCCAGGACTAAGAACTGCTCAACAATGTAAGACTGCCTTTAGAGGAGGTAGACATTCCTTTATTTCAGGAGAATGGTGGTACTGCTGCTGCTGCTGATGATGATATTTTTTTAAATATAAATTACTCAAGGCCGTGAACATACCTAATACTCCTCTTCCCCACCACCAATGATGGCCATCTGTAATAGTGGATTTTTACATGGGTCAACTGGTTAGACTAATCGATATCCAAGGATGCTTTCAACCCTTTCATTCCATAATTCTATGAATAATAGGTAAACATATAATCATTCAGACATATAGTTTCTTGCCAAATCACAAATTTGAACTTATGGAAAATCATTGTGTTGCTTGGGGTTAGGAGGGTTTTTTTGTACTCCTTTCTCTTTCTCTTTATTTCTCTGAAAAGACTGCTGTTTTAAATCCAGCAGAGTTTCTTGTTTCTGCACTGAAATCAGGAAGTCCTAAAACAAAACTTGAAGAGGAATCAGCAAAGCATCTCCCCACAATTCTTGTAGTATCAACATATTTCCATTAATTATGGGTCTGGATCCCACACTGTATTTTCTTGGCAAATTCTTTTAAGTACATATAATTAAATGTTTATAGTACCAGCAGTTGGCTCACTTTACTCTGTAACTCTCCTACTCTATTCTTCCTTAATTAGACCCTGTTTAGGATATTGTGATCAGTTCTGGGGATTGAGTACAATGGAAAGTAATACAAGTTTGAGGAAGGGGATGCCTACAGATATATTAATAAGCTGGAAATTAAGGTCTATTGAAATAGTTAAAGGAACCGGGTATTTTTAGTACAGAAGACAAGATATTATAGCAATCTTCTGATATCCAAGAGCAGTCATACAGAGGAAGAAATGGACTTACTCTGTTGCTCCAAAGGTAGGATCAGAGTAATGGATTGAGATTATCTGGAACTAGATTCCACTTAGGTATTAAGAAGAATCTCCTAATAAGATTGTAGAATGTAGTCAGGAGTCGCAAGAGGAAGGAGCTGTTTCCCAGAGGGCAAAGAGACAAACTTGGAATGACTGGTAAACAGGAGGAGAACAAGCTCAGATCCTCCCTAGAAATTCAAAGAGTATATCTGTGGTTATTATAATTGCTTTAGTCTGGAAAAAAATTGTTTGTAGATAAGCAACAATAAAGGAACTATTCAGAAGTAACTACACATCATTCTTGATCTTTTGGGCCTCATCCTGACCTCTGAGATAACATCAATGCTATGATTCTATGATAATTCTTTCACCCAAATTTCTGGAATATTCAATACTGTATATTTTAAGAAGTTTTGAAACAAATTATACACATACACACAAACAACATTGAGAATTTTGTTATGATTTCTACCTTCATTAAAGCTATTTTAAGGTCATTAGATGACATTTCATTTTTATGTATACACCAAATATTAAGCTCAAGGGTATGCTCTCATAAATAAGTGTTTATGATTGAATTCTACTTATATTGCTTCTTAAATTAATTATTGTGCATTTTCTTGAGTGTTATTCTGTGCAGAAAATAACAGCCAAAACAAATAACTTTGACATACATACAGAAGTGAAACCGATCTCTGTGACATTTCCTTCATGCAAGTTATATTTTGTGAATTATATAATAATAAAATATCAACTTATAAAAAATGCAATTGTAGATATTCAGAAGATACAATTATTAAATATATCATTGCATGTATTAAATGTGCATACATATGGTATTATATGTACATTTAGGTATATTTAAACCTACTATCTATATATCATTTCCCCAAGATGTGGGAATATATCATAACCTCATGTCAGAAGCCCTATGAAATTATGCTTACATGAAATTTAACATTATTGTAGCTTGTCTGAAACTATATTTTAAAACAATTTGCATACATTTGGAAAAGTTGAGAACATTAAACAGCAAGCCTATTTTATTATAGCATAGATGGTTTTGACTGAAAATCTTAATCATTTGATTAGGACTTTATATATTACATATTAACAATTTATAATATTTCATTTTGAAATCTGAATATGGCTATTATCCATTCCTACTACCATTGTCAAGGAATGCAATGAAATCAGTAATCAAGAGTAAAAGGAAAGTATACAAAATAAAATAAAGCACCAACATCACAAAACTAAAGTTCTGTCATGGTTTTAGGCACACAATTTTGACAAAACTATGTTTTGATAGATACAGTAAATTCTGCATCTTTAAAACTTTTATTATTCTTTATGAATGATTAGAAACAAAAGTCTCTGAAATTGACTTTTCTACTCCTATCATCCCTATATTCTGTATTAAAAAATAAAATGCCTAGTTAAAGAAAGGCTCCACGGCTTAATATGTTTGGACTTGCACTGGTTTTGGTGAATTCACAGCCATGTTTAGTGCCTTCACGAAGAATTGATGGCCTCTGGAAGAGGAGGGGGACCCACCCTCAACCAGAACAAGTCTCAAGAGACAGCTACTACAACTTCTAACACTTTATTATTGGTTAATTTGGGGGCTTCTTTCACTCAAATGACACAACAAGAAGGATGTCACTGCACAAATCAATACTTACTGCTTGGCCATTGATGTGTCTGCAACCTTAAACAACAACAGCTGTGTCAACAATCGTCTTGAAGTTGTTCAGGATACTAATTATTGAAAAGCAGATTTTACTCTTAGCACAGGCCAAGCAGGAAACTGGCCTTTGCAAACAAATCTGAAGAGCTTGCAGCATCTTTTTTTTCTTCCAGCCTTAAGGATTTTTGTCCTGACATGAAAAGTTACCTTGGCCAAATATGTCATACTTTTAAAAAAATGCTAACAAGTAAGTCTCCATTTATGATCAGTGTATGGAATTTATGATGGGGGGGAAATGTACACTTTTTATCATATGGGGTGGTTAAAACTAGATGTACTTTGTCTTTTCTCAATCTTTGCCCTGTTTTGCCTTTCTCATTTTTTTTAAAAAAAACCAAATTATTTTAAAAATAGGCTTTTTTTATGAGTCTGAAAGAAGTTGTGGCTATTTTGGGGAATCCATTCAATAGAATTAATTTGACTCCTAAGGCTTGCATGGAAGATTTTAAAAAATCAGGTTGCTTTAAAGAATTTCAGAGAGGGGTAAATGTCTCCTACACTTGCCTAACTCTATGTAGCATGTCTACCTATGGGCTCTCTGCTTAAAAGGCAAACCACTTACGTACAGATAGAAAGAACCTGTGCAAATAATTAAACACCAATACATACATACTTATTGATAAACACAATGATTAAGGTAATAATCTTATACTTAGTGAAATAAATATCTCATGAGCCAGATTTCTTCTCAAAGGTCAGAGAGAGAATTCAAACTGGCAGGGAATCTTATAGGCTTGGCCAAGAAACACGCTCAAAGCAGACATTAATTTCTTGATTGCAAAACCTGTTCATCTTTTTGCTATGCCCAAACCTAGAAAAAAATTATATTAGTCTTTGAACTGATTTAAATTATTTCACTCTCCTGGGAGAGATTAACAAAGAAACCCTAAACAAAGAGATTTGAACAAGAGGCAGAAATACAAATGTCTTTCTGCTCACAGAATTTCAATTTATATGGTGATGAGCTGAATGTATGATCTTGGTCTTTTCCTGGGTTAAGGTGTTATCGTTTCATATTTTGATTTTATTGTTTAATTATTGTGGAATATTGTTTTTTACTTTATTTAAATTAATACTTATGGTATGATGTCCAGAACATAACAAAAACAAGGATCACTCTGATGTTCTTCTGTTGGACAATAGTTTCCTAAGGGAGCTAAAAAACAGCAGAAATCTTTAGTTTCAGCTGAATCTATTCCTCATTCACAAGAGAAAATAGCCAGAAAAAGGAATAGAGTTATAAAGCTACAGTATATGAAGTTGCATTTCACTTTAAAAAATCTATACAATAATTAATGGTCTTTTAAAATAAATTGTTATCAATATAACCTGAAATGTGATGTGGAACAGATCTCAGAGATAAACCAAAGATTAGATTATTTAAGAGATGGGTGGAATCAAAAATCTTAATGACTTATACAATGAAATTATTTGTGATTGTTTAGGTTAACTGAATATATCCTGGGTAAGGAGGGGCCAGGAAATACCTGCAAGCCTGCTGTAAATAACTTGGATAAAGTTACTTAGTTTTGTTCAGAGTTAGTATCTGAGGGTACAGATTTATGGAGTTCCTGAGACAAGTTCTTGCCTAATTATCTGGGAAAAGCTTGGACTTGTTTGGCCTAATGAAGTGGACAGATTCTTGGATGCTATGTGTTTGGCCAACTGTATTTTAGATTTCTGTCCATCCTGGTTGGTTATAATATCCTGGAAAATGTTGGGGTCCTTGTGGTGTTGAATACTTCTCTGTGAAGGTGGGTGATTTCACCTGCCTTGAAATATGCAATTGCTATCCTTCTTAAGAGATCATTGCTGGACCCAATTGTTCTGTACAATTTTCTTCTAGTCTACAACATTCACTACAACTGCAGAGAGTCCCCAAAAAATGATTCTTTTATTATGGAAAACTAATGTTACCCCAAATTTACAAACTTGGATTGATTGTATGTATTTGTTCCCTTTCAGGGTCTAAGATATTTCAGAGTCTAAGAATCTGCTGCATATTCTAGAACTACAAAATATGAACCAAAGGAGTTCTTACAAAAAATAAAAATATATATTCTCCATTTATTATTTTCAATGAATGCTAGAATTTACCCAGCTGCAATACATGATTGTGAAAGCTGTACCATCAGAAGAGCTGAATGAGGACAAAATTATGCTTTTGAACTGTGATACTGTAGAAATTGGTTAAGAATGCCTGAGACTACAAAAAGAACAAACCATTCAGTACTAGATGACTCCTCACCAAAAAGGATAATAATGAAATTGAAACTTAAATGTTTTGAATAGTTTATTCTAAGGCATGGGTCATTGGAAGAGATTGGATGTTTGGAAAAATCAAAGGCATTTGTAAAAGAAGACTACAGAAGGGAAACTGGCAGAAACATGATTGGATAAGAACTCAAGTAAACACTCAATCCCGGGAAGCTGACGTCCATTGGATCACAAACAGTTGAAAGTGACCAAATGTTTGACAAATAAACATAGATTGGATCAAAATTAATTTTATTCTGAAAAAATTGTTTTGATTGTACGACCTCAGTCATATTTAGAATGGACACAATGAAAGACTCAGGCTTTGAAATAGGCTTGAAAAAAAATCTGTTGAGTGATAAAATTATTGTATGTTATAAATCCGTGATGGTGAACCTATGGCATGTGTGCCAGAGGTAGCATGCAGTGCCTTTTCTGTGGGCACGGGAGCCATCGCCCCAGTTTAGTGTTGCTGCACATGCGCGCATGCCTCCCACCAGCCAGCTTGTCTTCGGGTCTCTGCCACACATGCGCAGGGGGTGGGGCGCATCCGGGGGGCCACGTGTGCATGCACAGGGGCATGGCATGTGTGCACGCATTGCATTTTGGGGGTGCGGACGCGTGTTTTGGCACTTGGTCTGGAAAAGGTTAGCCATCACTGTTATAAATGAATAACTACTGCAGAACTCAGCCAGTTGTTCTATCTTTTTATATGTGGTGCTCTCATTCATCATTGAGCTGATTGAGGAAATCTGACACAATACTCTGAAGCCTGCATAGACAGAACAAAAGTTAATTCTTTAGTTCTTAAGGCTACATTAAAGAATTGCATATTTAAGGCAAGGGTTACATATCATTTTCATTCCAAGGAGTATTTGTGATGTTGTTGGTGTTAAAGGGAAAAAATGTTAAATATTTTTTAAAAACAACAAAGCATTAAAAGGTAGCTTCCTGCAGATTCCCATATCAGAATAAACACCATCTGATTCTCCAGAGGGAATTTTTATTTTTGAAGTGGTTCCATTCATATACAATCAAATGATGCCAAGAAAAACCTACAAGATCTTTAAGCAGCGATTTAGCCTCCAAGTCTGCAGAAGAAAAATAGCAGTGAACAGGAGCATTCAAAAACAGTCCTTTGAAAAAATATGAACCCTTGCATAATATAGTAACAGGAGACTTGCAGAATTAAAGTTTCCAGTTTCTGAATGGCTGTGGAACTCAAAATATGGAAACTGTTCCTGCTTGGAAAATAAGCTTGCTCTTATTTTCATTAGCTGTGCAGAAGCAAGATTAGTGTTTGGGGAGAACTAAATCTGTTCAGGCACAAGAATCATTTGTCCCTGGAGGTATTGAACTTCGATTAATACAGTTTGGTTTCCTATTTTTCATCCTAATTCTTCCGTGTGAGCTACCTGGCACTAAGAGATCTACTTTATACCTTTCCCTATTTTGGGCTGTTCTATATTTTTATCTTATCTTTTACTTGAGCGTGGAATTTTTTACAACCTGATCAGCCATAACTGTAACCATAAGGCAATAAGATACTGTGCCAAATATTTCTGGATGGAAGGGCTAGAAAATCAACATCCCTGGTTCAAGATACAACTGCCACACAATAGAGTGAGGTCAAATCATCGCCTAGCGCCTGCCAACCCAAGAATTTGAAACCATGCAAATGCAAGTAGAGAAATAGGTACCATTCTAATGGGACGGTAACAGTACTCTATGATGTCATGCTGGCCATATGATCATGGAAACATGTTTGGACACCACTGGCTCAATGACCCTTGAAATGGAAATGAGCACCATCCCTTATAGTTGGCAACAACCAGTGAAGTAAAATCCATCTCTTTCTGTCTGTTTGTGTCTGTCATCTATCTATCTATCTATCTATCTATCTATCTATCTATCTATCTATCTATCTATCTATCTATCTATCCTCTATATGCTACTCATCAGTAGTGGGTTTCAAATCCTGTCACTACCAGTTCGCTTGTGGATGTGTGCGCACTTGTGTGCATATGCAATGCTTCTGTGCATACACAGACACGTCTGCGCATGCACAGAGACATCCAGGCGGGTGGGCAGAGGCTCCCGCCGCCACTACCGGTTTGCCCGATCCGGGGCGAACCGGTAGCAACCCACCACTTAATTAACCAAGGCTCCTTTGAGTCACATTTGATTCTTTCTGTCTTTGTTCAGACTTCTTTATATCAGCATTGAAGTGGTTTGGGGTATGTTATTCAGTTTTCCTTTCATGGTATTTTTAGTGGTGAGAGCCTATGCAAGTATTAACCATACCTGATCCTAGTTAGCTTCTGGCTACATGAATACACAAGATAAAGTGTCTATTGATAGAATGCTAGTTTATGGGTCCTTAGGTAGGTTGGCTTTCAATATGCTAGTAAGCAAAAGCTGAGAATCTTTTGGAAGACCAATGGCCTCTGACCAAGTTTAGAATGACCAAAATTCTGTTAGGTAGTCTTACAATAAAGTAGTAAGTTCGTTCGTCTAGTTGTGTTCCCTGTTTTGTTTACCTGGCAGAGTTGACACAAATCTTGCAAGTCTGAAAGTATAACCTTCTCAGTCACTACTTTTAACTGTCTTATCCATTAGGCAGTTTCTTTCTGTGACCATAAAGTGGTTGCAAACTCCAGCCCCTCTTGGCTGATTGCAGAAAGTATGAATCCCTTCCATTGCCCACCAGTTAGTTAAAACTGAAGAAGCTTCTTGGGTAAGAAGTGAAATGTCTTAAAGAAAATTCAGAAAGTTCAATTGCCTTTAAAGTAAAAGCACCTTTGGGTTTACCTCTTACTGTAGCACAACTTTCTTCTTTCAATAATCTATCCTGTCTAATCACCAAAATCATAAATCATAAGAGTTTTTTTCCTGTTTCATACAAAAAGTTCATAAGGAGTTTTCAGTCAGCAATAAACTTGTCTTTTTTTTTAATTATCCAATAAGTCAATCTAGCCATTTCAGCATGTTCCATCATCTTCACCAATCATTCATCCATTGTAGGTAGTGCTGAATCTTTCCATCTTCCAACACACAATAACCTCTCTGCAATTATTATGTACAAAAAGAAAGCTCTGTGAGTTTTTCCCCAACTCTTTTTCATTAATCCTAAAAGGAAAGGTTCAGGCTTCAACAGAATATTAATCTTTGAAACCCTGTTTGTTAAAGTATGTAATGCCATCCAGAGTCATTGGCTCAGATGAGTGGCCATAGAAAATAAATAAATAAATAAATAAATAAATAAATACATACATACATACATACATACATACATACATACATACATACATACATAATTTAAATCCATTTTTTAAACTTTTTACCTGTCTACCAAGTATGATAAAATGTCCCTTTTTGTCTTGTTCAGATTTCCAGTATAAATTTGATGTGTGTTTCTAGACAGTTCTAGACAGTTTCTCTTGTGACTTATATCAACAGTACATCATTTTATAAAAATTTTCTTTAAGATAAATTTCAATCCTTTCAACCACGTATATGGTATAATCTATGCCATCTGCATATTATAATAAAAATAGCCTATTTTATGATTTGATCTTTCAGATGTCCTTATTCTGTTTCAATTTTCATTATACATTCATACATTTAAACAATTGCATGGTAATTATTTGTAAAGAACCCTATTTTAAACTGTCTTACAATGTTTAAAATAATGCATTCCTTTGTCAACTTAAATCTTTTAAACAATTGTAAATAAGAAAACCATTGGCAACTATATCCCTCTGCCACTATTTCTTCTCTTGGTTTTATTTTACTATCCCCTTGACAAAATTCTAGTATCAAATGATAAATCAGCCATTTGTTTGCTTATTATTTCTCATCTATAAAATGCTTCTTATACTGAGAATCATAATGACACAACCTGTGTTTGCATCTAGTCCATATGGGGTGTGATCTGATGGCTCAGTGGTTAAAGGTGCTGAGCTTGTCAGCTGGAAAGTTGACAGCCCGCTTGAAGATCTCAGCCCCAGGTGATTGGTTGAGCTTCCATTACTTGTCCCAGCCCCTGCCAACCTAGCAATTCAAAAGTATGCAAATATGAGTAGATAAATAGGTACCAGGTAATGGTGTTCTGTGTGCCTCAGTATATAGTCATGCTAGCCACGTGACCATGGAAGCATCTTTGGGCAAGGCTGACTCCCTCAGCTAAGAAACCACATCCTAGAGTTCAACACAACTAGACAGGGGAAACATTTACACTTACCTTTTAATGATTTTAAGATTTATATTAACCTTGATTTTATCATACCATTATTTCAAATCGGGTAAAGCAATCGTCCTCTTATATTTATATCTTGTAACATCTAATATATAACTCGTTTTTTCTCCTGCCGCACAAATTTAGATATATCCTTCTGCCACTGATTAAAATGAGGCATCAGTTGTCAAAATAGGAATTCTCTGAAACAAAAACATCATTCTAGGCAACCATTCTTTTTATTATAGAAATTTCCCATCAATGACAATTGTAATTTCTCTCATCTTAACTTGTTTTTTTTTAAACTTCATTCCATGTCTTAACACAGTTATTTTGAAATAACATACAATACATATTTTTCATAGTGATACCCAGATATTTTACCTTCTTCTCAATTTTAAAACCCATTTTATTCATCAATTTTGTTTGAGTTTCTATTTTCATATTTTTGCTAGCATGTTTATAACATCTTCTGTTTATTACTATTGAAATCTGCTAATGAATCATATTCTTTTAATTTGTCCATTAATATTTCAATTCTCTTTAAGGATCATCCAGAACCAATACCAAGTTATCTGTCAGAAACCCTTAACTTATAAGTCTCTCACAATTCTTTCATCTTGTCTTGTATCTCTGTTCAGCATTTCAAGAGCAAAAATAAATAAGACTAAACAATAGGCATCCCTGTCTTGCTATTTTTTGTGTCTCACAGAATTTTTTTAGATCTTTATTAACAATTATTTGTGCTTTCTGTAACGTGTAAATCTCCGGAGACTCAGGGCAGCTAAACACCTTTCCTAATTTAATATTTTTATAATTTTAAAAACTTCTCTAATTGTTATAGGTTCATTCACAATCTATCTCTGTTCTCTGTTTTTCTGTGGCCACAATGTCCATTAGTACTGTAGCTCCCTCTTATAATTTCAATATCATTTTCTTTTCTTTTCTTTTCTCGTAATTTATATACTAGTCATTTCCCTGGTTTATTTCCCAATTCTTTTTCTTTACATACATTTTTGCTTTAATTTTTATCACCGATTCTCCTACTCTTAATTTGTTGAGAAATACTTATTGTATCTGGAAATTTCTTCTTTCCTAAAAATGCTATGCAGTCTTCTGAGGATTGTAATTTAGCCTTATACAATAAATAGAAATCAAAAATATAAATGTTCCCCCTGTCCAAAAAGATGTAATGTAAACTACTATTACATAACATTTCTAGAGATCTAGGTAGATAGTTCTGCAGCTCTTCTAAACATCCTTTTAACTGTCTGAAAAACTAGAGTGGACATAAAAACTTGGATTCAAATAAACTTTTATTTGTCTTTAACTATTATTTTTAAACTTGCTGTTGGTAGATCTTAGTCAAGTAATAAATTGATGAACATATTTCTGTGTTATCTGCCTATTATTGTAATTTCTTTTCCAAGATTTTATAATAGATATATGTGATTATGTGTGGTAAGATTCATACACATACATGTATCCATTGCTACAAATATCATACAAACACAAACACAAATTGTCACCTTTCAATGGCTGCATTCAGACCATTATTTGTTCAGCCCTGAATTCCAGCCTGCTTGGCTGCAGGATTACAGCTGCATACTGATGACATTGGCAGCTGTTTTGGAATGCAACATTTAATCCACATCTTCAAGATCATCAATGAACCCTCAGTTCATTGATAAAGTGGAAAACACGGATGTTTATTCAGAAAAAAATACAGAGATCGGCAAGTTGGAGTTTCCTTACCTGACTGCTGCATGATGTGACCATCCTGTCGCATGACTTTGCCATCATTTCAATTATCCAGTGATGAGGGCCACCCTTTCTCTTCTCCCACTATTCTGAATCAACCACCCTGACACTGACATATAGGTAAAGCCAAAGGCCTCTGGTCACAGCTTTATTTTGAACCAGATTAAAACAAAAGTCATTAATTCAAACTGATTAACCTTGTTACTTGTCTAGGCTGACCCCCTGCTTTTACTTTTGAAGATTTAAGTGGTCCACAAGCCCAGTAGCACTTGTCTCAACCTGAAGACATTGTCTTCCATCTCGTGCCAAGCAATAAAACATTGTACCTATGTGCAACAGGAGAAATAAATGCAACACTCTGCTGTGTCCACTTGTTTTAGCATACATTGCATCACAATTTATTGACTGGTTTTATTTATTTTTTTCCCTTTAGCCCAATAACAAAACACAATAACTAATAACAGGGGAAAAATGTAAAATAAAATCTAGCCATCTTATTAAGTATGGCCATTTAACATTTCAGCACATTGGAATACAATATTCACACATGCACAAACATGAATGTATTAACTCAGTGAGTAGCTGAGTTTCCCTTTGTCCATGAGACAATTTAAATTTGCACCACTGCTGCCTTGCAGCCAGGCTTCTGGATGTAAAAAGAATAAAAATAAGGTTTTTGCTTTTTCATCTTAAACAACTGGCTTCCTTTTTTATATTCAAATTACTGGTCAGAAAGTTATTGCTGTTATCCTGTAAAATAATAAATCTAAGTGTTCCAAATTGTACTTAGATAGGATTTGCTCTATAGAAATTATAGTATCCATCAACATAGATGTGACCCAGTTATGTATTTGAAAAAGAAATCTCCTGATCGATCATAATACTACAAAACTTGAAATTGAAATATAATGAAAATCAAAATACTTGCTGACAAAGGCTCATTTGAAAAGGAAGGGAACAAAGGAAGTGAATTTATAGAAAAAAATGAATCCAATCAAAGATCAACTTCAAAAATAACAAAAATTAAAAAGGAATGGAATCCAATGAATTAGTCATCCAACACAAATGCATGGTTATGTTTCTCAAGCCAAGCCAATCAGCAGCACCAATAGCCTGGGCTAGATTATGGTGATAAATTTGGCCCTCCCTCCTTTGATCTTAATACTAGTACTATACAGGTGATTACTGAGAGAAATATTTGATGCTGGCATCCTTGGTGCTCTCTGAGTTTGGTGCTCTGCTTGCAGATATTTCATTATCTGACTAGGTAATATCAACAGTTCTACTGTGTGTGTTGGGAGGGGTTGATCCCTGTTTATATACAATAGCTTGCCCTGTCAATATTGGTGGGGGATCATTAGTTGCTGGTTGATTTTCTCCTTGGTAATTCCTTAATTAGGGTATTGATTTCTGCTTGATTGTTTATCTGGTATTAATCCCTGTTTCTCTGGATGTTGTCTGCTTGAGAGGATGTGTTTTGCTCAAGTAGCTCATGTTAGCTAGTTGGGTAATGAAATCTTTGCAAACAAATAACTAATCTCAGAGAGCATCAAGGATTCCATATTTCAACCCTGAACTACATTGCATGCATGCAAGTACTATATACATTATATGTATATGTGTATGTATGTATTTGGTTATGATACTTTACTGAGTGTTCTCTTTTCAACATCTCTGGTGTCCTTCTTTGGAATTGTCTCTCAAAATCTGTCCTAGGAAATCTGTAAGACAAAAAAAAAGTGTATTCGGTCATTTTGCACAGATTATCCAGTTATATAAAGTAAACACTAACAGATTATGCTGTACATGCATTCATTCAACCCAGGTAAAGCTATATATTGATCCATATTGTTGGAGGACACACCATGTCAGCATCCCAGACAAGCTCCACTTCCAAGTGTATAGGATAAATATATCTGCACACATACTGTAGCCAGCGGTGGGATTCAAGTAATTTAACAACAAGTTCTCTGCCCTAATGATTTTTTCCAACAACCAGTTTGCCAAACTGCTCAGAAAGTTAACCGGTTCTCCCAAAGTGGTGTGAACTGGCTGAATCCCATTACTGACTGTAACTTTATATGCATTGACTTCCATACATACAAGGATAATGCAGGGTTTGCATGGAAGCCAATATCCATGTATCTATAAAGATGTTTTGACCTGAAGACATATATGCTAAACAAATGATTTTTTTCAGAAAGCCACTATCATGCCAGCAGTGTTGATAAAGGACAATGATTTCCTGGCATATAGGATATGGTTAACTCTCCAGATATCATAATATCTAAATGGGGCTGAGAGTTAATAGGAAACTAGTACTGAATACATATTGATGATGAATATGAAAAATCTAGAAAGCTTTTCAGAGTCATTTCAATGAATGTACATTATGAACATCTCATCAGAGTGCCCTTGATTAAATATATATGGGTGCTTGACAAATTCCCTTTTATATGTTTCCCTCTCCCAAACATTTACTTGGTAGTAGAGACTTAATGGCTCTTCTGGAGTAAATTCTATGTGTCAGCAATACAGATAGTCCTTGATTTACAACCATTCATTTAGTGACTTTTCAAAGTTACAACAGCATTGATAAAAGTAACTCATGACTATTGCAGTATCCCCATGATCACATGTTCAAAATGTGGGCACTTGTCAACTGGCATGTATTTATGACAGTTGCCCTGTCCCGGGGTCACGCAATCATCATTTGTAACCTGGCTTCCAAAAAGGAAAGCCAATAAGGGAAGCTAGGTTCACTTCATGACAGCATGATTCACTTAACAACTGTGGCAAAAATGTCATAAAATGGGGCAAAACTCACTTAACAACTGTCTTGCTTAGCAGTGGGAATTTTGACTCAATTGTGGTTGTAAGTCGAGGACTATCTGTAATGGTTCTTGCTGTCCTTGATTGTGGATTTTCCACAATCCTTGGGTGTGGATTTTCATCCCTTCTTCTTCCTGCTGATAAATTGCATCTTTTTGTCTGTTGTGTTAAATACTAAAAAGAAATGAAGAACTAAATATTTATTGTAATATAAGCATGGCTCTAGATATGACAATGCCTCTATTAGATCAATGTTAGACCACCCTGGCCAACATGCACAATTTTGGCCAGAACACAAATTGCATCTCCACTTCCTCATATGTCCATTTGGAAGAAGAATGAGGTATCTTTTTGCTTGGAAAAATAGTAAATAGGATTGCATATGAAAAAGGCTCCCTGCATCAGATAAAACAAATATGGCTGAGATATTTAAAAAAAAATACAGGAGGAAGAGGAGTAGGTAAAAGTTGATGAGATGAAATAAGGACCACCCATTGCTTATATGCACTATCTGTAATGATATGAGAATTTTTTTAAAAAAAAAATGTCAATGAGGATCAGCAGGGAAGGTCACCAAGTAATCAAAGACAAAAAAGATACAAGGCATAAAACATCAACCAGTAGAGGCAAATGGAAAAGATTACAGAAAGAAATAAAGAAAGAGTGCAAAAAAAAATGATAAGGAAATTAAGGGGAGAAAATGAAAAGCAGATTGACCAAGATAAATTGGAATGTTTCTAACACAAGTAGAAGAACAGGTCAGCAAAGAGGAATGGAGTGCATGACCTTCATGAAATGAAAAGTGTAATTTATTCACAGAAGACCAAGTTATTTCTATCAAATCTTCATATCACTGCTTAGAAATGGGTCTATGGAAGGAATATGTTTACATTTTGTAGGGTAGGAAAATATAGATTTAAATGAACTCACATTCATAGTCAGTAGCCATCTTGATGTGAAAAAGTTGAACTAGGTTTACAGTACTTCTGATTTGTTCCTAGGCCAATATCTGAATATGTTGCTTGAACAGCAATAGTCACACCAAACTTACACATTAGAGTAAAACTGCTTAGGTTAGAATTTTCCTAGCAATCAGAGTGAACTGCACAGATATTAAATTAGTAATCTTTCTTAAAGACGTTGATCTGCAATATTCAGCTTGTGTGTTGTTTGCTTTGGATTTGTTTTGCTTTTTATAAAACAAGAGACCTGTTTGCTTAATGTCAGTTTGTTACAATTACAATCATGTAAACCTGATCTGTTGAACTAGTATGTAGTATAATAAGCAGTGCAAGAGAAATGCTGGTGAATGTAAGGGCAAGGATAATACAATATTATACTATACAGGATTTGAAAATAGGTGTATAGGTAGTTGGTAAGCATATGGTGCTTCCTTAACCAATGTACTGTATCTACGAAGGTAGAGGAGTTTGACTCAAAATTGGGGGAAAGGCTATTATGGAAAATATGAGTACTGTGAGTGACAAAGAAACTCAAGAAATAACTTCCTTTATTTTGTTAGGTATAAGTTGAAGTAGAGACGGACTTCAATCCAAAGTTTTTTGTACATATTCAGCTAAACACCCATACCTAGTTCTTACAACAGAACTGCTTACAAGACAGATGAGCCTCTGCTTAGTCCTATAGCACAGAAGATGCATTTGGATGATAAAATAAAATAAATAAATATCTTTATTGTCATTGTACATATATACACAGTATACCCATACAAAAAAATTCACTTAACACCCAAAGACCAGGTCCAACACACATAACAATCCCCAAACATACCCCCACCCACCACAAATTCCCCACCGCTAAACCTCCCAAACATCCATACAACAGACCAAGTAATGCTGTCCAATAGCTCACTGATTGTGGCCCTTTTTGTTCATTGTGAGTGCAATTATAGCTCTGGGATAAAAACTATTCAGAAAACGTGTGGTCCGAGTTTTAATTGTTCTGTATCTTCTGCCAGAAGGCAACAGTCCAAAAAGATTGTAAGCAGGATGGGAAGAGTCTCTGAGAATATTATACAACTTCCTCAAACAGCGAGATTCGAAGATGTGATCCAGGACTGGTAACTGGAGCCCGATGATATTCTGGGTAGTTTTAATGATTCTCGGTAGAGCTTTTCTGTCTGCTAAGGAGCTGCTCCCATACCATGCAAGAATGCCGTATGTCAGACACTCTCAATGGTGCTGAGATAGTAGGACAGAAGTAGATCCTGAGATTCCCAGGAAGTACAGCCTCTTCTCTGCCTTCTTCACAAGCATGTTAACATTCATAGTCCATGAGAGGTCTATAAACTCTATCATGTCAATTTCTACATGTAAATCTGAGAGTGGAGATTACTACTGCAATGGTTACCCACCCTCCAAATACAGCCAATCTTTCTAGGTATGGTAAGCATCTGCATAGGTCCTCTGTATTAAGTTCCTTGTGCATCTTACACCATATGTATAACTGACATGGATCATAAAGTGAAGAGGTGGAATATGCAGAAGAACAGATTTTTGGAAAAGCAATAGTTGGGATAAAAAGAAAAGAAAAATACTTGGTCTCATGGCTTCTGATCTTTAGGCTGGATAAGCTTAAGCATGGCATATAAAAATTAAATATACTGCCAGGCATTAGTCGTTCTTGCACATTTATCATTTTGAACAAAGTATTTACTGCTGAAATAATTTCATAGGCTATTATTTAGAATATTATTTTTTAAAAAAGAGGTTATTATTTTGAAAATCAGGGGCAAGGATTATGATATTAATTCCCAAAGTCTCTCACTTTATCTTCAAATAAATGTAATGAAACATGACATAATTTCTTTCTAATCAGTTGCAGAAAGATAGGAAGAGGGAAATGGCTAGCCTTTCCTAAATCTTTTCTGTTCATTTTTTAAAAATACTGATTGTACTGCAAATTCCTTAAAAAACCAATACAAACAAATAGGGATAAACAATGGTTTTCATTTATGAATGTTTATCAATTTTTGAAAGACAGTATTTTTATTTAGTGAATGCATATAATCACTAAAATGAATGTTTATTATTTGAGTTTTCAGTCTTATATTAACATTAATAATGTGGAATTATTATACACTGTACTTCACTGGTATTGCGTCATTTGCTGTGCATACCAAGTTACAATAGACTCTGCTTGATGAATATGTAATTTGAAATTCTTAAGTTAGTAATTTGAATGATTACTTTGTCTTGCTGTAATCTGCTTAGGATTTTTCATCTGTAAAGCTAAAACATTTGGCTTCACAAATATGGCATCAACATAACTTGTCATACAATCTTTTGTGTTTTTTTTAATCATTTTCTCCTGATAATCTAAATGATGATTAGTCCTGTCTCAGTGATTTCTTTGCTCTTCTAATACACATTTGCATTAATCCCTGGCACATATTTTGATTTTTTTTAAGAACAAGACTATATCAAAATCCTTTCTAAAACACATACACACATACGAAGCAAGATGATTAGAAAAATAGCATTTCAGGATTGTGAATAAGACTTTGTGAAATGCCAGATGTTCCATATAATTCAGAAATATAATGTAAACATGAAATGTACTTAATGTCATTAACTAGAATGACTGAAATGTTTAAAAAAAGTCTAAAAGAGGTTAGTATTATATTAAAAACTCTAAAACTTTACTGTATCTAAATTTTGCAAGTTTCCTTCGTATCAAAACGAAGGGAAAGGCAGTATACTACATTAAAAACGCATTAAGAATTAAGTAATGTGCCTTTCAAGTTAATATATAATTTTTCATAAAGAAAAGCATCTATAAAATGCCAGTACCCATCATCATATTGGGTTAAACTTTATATTATGTGAATATACAAATACAAAAAAAAAAAAAAAACCTTACGAAATTACAGACGTGTAGCCTACATTGGAACATTAGTTAAAGACAATACCATTACAACAGCATGATCAATAGTTCCTTTATTGTCCAAAACAGAATAGGCATCAGTGCTACAGAATGCAGAAGGATGAGAATTCTTTGTCTTCCATCACCAGTGGAATTTCATTATAATTTGGATTCTGTTTCCAGTTCCAGTTACCTTACATGAAAACTAAACATTTATGTAAACAGAAAATTTCCAAATATGATGTTTTCCTTTTTTTTAGTATTTTATATATGGTTAATTAATAAAGATTTATTCTATAGTTTGTTGAGTATTTCATAAATTAATAAATTACACATCAACAGTTGTATATTTGATCTTTAAAAAGAATCAATACCATAGGGTGATTTTGTTCTCCCATCAATATATGGGCAAGACAAGTTTTGTTTGTGTTTACATACAGAAAAGCAGTTTTATACATAAAAAGTAAATTTCACTGTTAACCTACAATTAACCATCCATAACCCTTTGGTTTAAAGCAGTTCAAGCTAAATACATTTTATGCCCAACGATAACATGATTTTATAATTGCTTTTCTGAGCACTTAAAAGGATTTAAATAGATGGATCTAGACATAATCTGCTTCCTCTCTACCAACCCCCAATATTTCCTTGGGCAGTATTTTTATAAGTCTAATGCAAACAGATATTCCATCTAAACAGAAGTCTTAAGACACTAGTTAGAAGAGTTCTGTTTTAGTGGTAGATTGCCTGGAGAAGATCCTAGATGAGTGCTTTTCAAACTTGGGGATTTTAAGGAATCCTGGGTACTCTCTGATCTTGTTTGTTTTCTTGCAGACCTTTCATTACTCTAACTAGATAATATCATTGGTGCTACTAGTCACTAGCACTAATGATGTTACCTAGTTAGGATAATGAAAGGTCTTCAAGAAAACAAGCAAACTCAGAAAGCACCAAGGACACCTCATATTATCTCTGAGCTACAAATATTCTCCTTTATTGGGAATTTTAAGATGAATAGATTTCAACTCCTAGAATTTCCCAACTACCATAAGTCCAGATGTCTTATAGTTACCATGTTTGAAAAACACATCCTAGATTCAGTTTTTGACATTTCTAGGATTGGAAAACCAGGACTAGGGCTGGATAAGGCAAACTGATGCCTTATGCACAGCCCAACAACAGTGCCTCTCAGCTAAAGCAAAACTCTACTTTCATGATATGGAAACAAATGTAACACCTGACATCTGATGACACCATAAAATCAAACTTTTAAACTTTATTCACTCATCATGCCAAAGAAAACTATTTTTAATAATGCAAGTTAAAGTTGAACATAGCAGATATTGAGAATTAAAAAAACCCAAAAAACTAATGTCAAGTATGGCAGTGAAAGGGTTAAGGAATAATAGCTATGGGAAGAAATTCTGTGGTGTCCACTTCCTTTGTTGTCCCAAGCACATGCTTATTTTACTTAATGGTTAATCCAGAACCATGGAAAACTCTTACCTATTTATTTTAATGGTAACAAGCTCAATTGACTAGAAGTACTTAATAGTCCATTTTAGGAAGTAAATGAATATCATATTAGAAATAATTGAAGGACTAAAATCACTATTGTGTTTGAGATTATTTGCTGTACCACTATCACCAATGGTCCTGGTACTTTATCCTTTAACGTATTGACTTAAATCCAAACAAAGAAGTACACTTCAGCCTCTCATCTTGAAGTAAACCCACATCTATTGTAGAGCTGTTAGAGTCTGTTTTCTGTGCTCATCTGACAATTTCAACATTATCTAATTCAAATTGGGACACAGGATTTTTTAAAATGGATGTACTTATATATTGATTTGAATGTTTGGAGAATAAAGATTATCTGTTTTCAGTATTACTTCTGTAATTCTAGGTATGAAATTATCAGATATATTATGGTAACATAATTTCCTTTTTATTTATATCCCGCCTTTATTATTTTTATAAATAAGGTAGCAAATGTATCCAGCACATCTTCCTCTCCTCTTTTGCCTATTAAAAACAATTCTGGGAGGTGGGTTGGCTGAGGAAGATTGACTAGCTCAAGGTGAGCCCACTGGCTTTCATGGCTAAGATAAGACTTGAACTCATGATCTCTTGCTTTATAACCTGGTTCCTTAACCACTAGATCAAACCTGCTGTAATACATGATTTTTATCTATTTTTTCTCTCAGAAGAAAACTGAACCAGAATACTGAAATCAGTGAGCTACCATGCTGAACTCATATGGATTACTTAAAGTACATTCAAAATAATCAACCATGAATTAATTTGCTCTATTCTAAATGCACATTCTAATATTTTAACACAGAATAGAGTTCTATTTCGTTAACAATAAAATAATATAATAAATATTTCAGATTTTTGATATATTCAATTTTACTTACAGAGAAAAAATGACTCAAACTTTCTACATCAGGAGTGTCAAGCTCAACACCTCTGCATGGTGCTTAGATCTGGCCTGCAGGGCCAGCCTTGAAACAGCAAAGGACCAGCCTTGGTGCCTCTGCCTGTGAAAACTGAGCGCTGGGGAAGCGTGTGCATGCTCCCGACCCCCATTTTCACTGGCACAGGGCTGCAGGAGTGTGTTATGGCCAAAAATGGGGTTCTGTGGGCCACATGCCTCCCCCCCAAGCTCTGTTTTCACTGGCAGAGGCCATGACAGCTGAAAACAGGGCATAGGGGATCGCGCAGGCCCCCTCGGGCTCCCTTTTTGCTGGGAGAAGCCTAGCAAAACAAACTAAAAACAAAACAAAAGGAGAAATTTTTCCCCTTTTGCATTTGATCGTGCAAGAGGCTGCCCAGAGTCCCTTGGGAGCATAGAAATATGTTTAATTAAATTAAATTAAATTAAATTAAATTAAATTAAATTAAATTAAATTAAATTAAATTAAATTAAATTAGGAAAGGAGAAAGGGAAAGAGGAAAGACAGAAAAAGAAGGGAAGGTGGGAAGAGAGCAAGGAAGGGAAAATAAGGAAAGAGGGGAAGGAGGAAGAAAGGACAATGAAGAGGGAAGCAAAAAGAAGAGAAAGAAGGAAGGAAGGAAGGAAGGAAGGAAGGAAGGAAGGAAGGAAGGAAGGAAGGAAGGAGTTTATAATGAGAATGAGGGAGGATTTCAGGGAAGTCCTGCTGTAGCACTTGGCCACCACAGGTGCTTCTGACATGAGTTGCGTGGCACGCTCACCATGGTCATGTCCACCCTCTGGCCATGCCCACCCTGGCCATGCCAACTCTCGGCCCTCTGAGGTCAAACACAATCCTGATACAGCCCTAAATGAAATCAAGTTTGACACCTCTGTTCGACATTAAAGATCTAGATTTAAAATGCCACATATAGTTGTCTATTTACAACCATAAATAGGACAAAGGTTTTTGTTGTAAGTCATTGCAGTCATAAGCCAAGTCAGACTTGATTTTACATTTTGGTTATTAAGTGAATCCAGCTTCCACAATAGATGTTTTTTGGTCAGAAATATACAAGAAAGGTCACAAATTACAATCATGTGGCTACAGCTGGTAGCAGGTATTTATGAGCCTGTTATCAAGCACCTAAATTGCAATCACAGGACTGTGAGGGGTAGTGGCAATATGACGACTGAAAGTGTGAATACAGGTTGTAAGTTATTTCTTTCAAAGCTGTCATAACTTTGAACTATTGTTAAATGAACAGTCATAAGAAGAGGACTATCTCTATTCTCTTACTTAAATTTACCTCTTTAAATGGAAATTAAAAGTTAATAGCTACTCTAGTTGCAGAGGAAGTTTTCTATTATTTATTGAAGTGGAACGATCAATATGAAAGTCAGTTTCTGAAGTAATAACAAAGACCACAGTATAGTGTTACTAAGGAAGGTGACATTTCAAATTTTTCACTGGAAAGGTGGAAGAAATAAAGCAATCATCTAATGTAATATGTTCCTTTTATCAGTCTGGCATCCATTACATCCCTGGGATAGAGTACTCTATTTGGTCACAAAATTGATGGGCTTGGATAATACGGTATATGTGAAATCATACATATATATTTTTGTGAAATTTCAGATTTGACATTGAACTAAATCTTTCTAATGAACCTGCTAAGAAACTATAACAGGAAAACACTTTCAAAACAAAGAATGTTGTGCAGCAATATTTGAACTGACATAAGAAAGTTACTGGAATATCTTCAAATGATATGAATATCTTCTCACAGTATAAAGAAATCAGTACAAGTATACGTTCTTGACAATAAACACAATCACCCCAGATTAACTAATGCGAAAGAGTTGTATGTGTAAAGCAAACACGTAGAAAATGTTTACCCAGAAGTCTGGTTTTATTACCAGCTTCTTTAAAAGTTATATCTTTTTAAAGACTTTCCACAATACAATCTCATCTCATCCTTATTGAAAAGAGTATTCGACGTAAGTGCCTATTCAATAGATATAGAATCATATGGATGTCTTTCTTTTACACACCAAACCTAGAATCAAGAATTCAAGTATACAGATTAATGATCTGTGAAGAAAACATTTGAAAAAAAGGTATTGTCCCTGTCCTACATTTAAAAAAAGAGTTCCAAAACATAAGCACTACTACACATAATTGAATGGTTTCACAGAAATAGCATAAGATTCATCTAACCAAAACTATTGAATTTACTACTTTTGAGAAGTCAGAGAACAGTTCCTTTCTCACTGTAAGATGGTCACAAAAGAAAGGAATTGTGAAATGCACACCATGCACCACATCAAAAATACAAGACACAATCCTCCATTTAGTTGAAATATGTATTGGTTAAACCGATATCTACGTTAATGCAGAATTTAAAATAATTGCTATAATTTAAATGTAACGTGATACTCATACCAGAGAAAGAACAATCTTGGCAAGCAGTAAGATGTACAATTACTTGCTTGGGGCTAACTTTAGGTGGGTAAATTCAATGTCCTTGTTCTTCCTTCTTATAGTCCTTTAAATAAAGATAAGACAGGGATCGGGCAACCAGCAGCCTTAAGACAAATGCAGCCTTAAGACCCCATCATATAACATCTGAGTTGCATGGTATCAAATATTGGTGGTGCAATTTTATACCAGAACAAGGAGATAGGAGTTGCCAAAGCAGACTCATCAACAACTTTCAGAGGTGGAAATTAAAAAAAAAAAAGTGTGTTGATGTACATACAAAAGGTGTGGTGCTTTGATCATGCTGCAGCGACTGCCATTTGAACTTTTTTGATTCAGCCTGTGGATGCCACTAAGACTCATGTTTCACTGTAAGCTGCTTTGGTAGATCACAGCATTTTGAAGTTAAAAGATGTCTGTGACATATTTCTGTTACAGACCTAATGTATAATATTGAGCTAGATGAAGCATTGCTTTCCAAGTTCTTCTGTCTTGTTACAATCGTTGGCATTCTTTGTACAAACACTTGATAATGGATTTGTATCATCTTCACTGACTTCATCCTGGATTTAGATCTATTTGGCTGTGTTGCATTGTTCATCTCATTCAATATATGATGCAACAGTAGTTACGGAGGAAATTAACATGCTTCTTTTTAAAATGTATCTTTAGACAATGAATGTATAAAAATGATTCACTTATCTCAGCGCAGATATTCCTAAGCACCATTGAAGTGAGTCTGAATGTAAGCTCTATAATGCATGCTAGCTACTTATAACAAAGTAATAGAGCAGGATTGCAATTAAATATTTTTGCTCCTTTCATAATATCTCTAACATTCATCACTGCTACTTCTACCAAAAAAAGGTGGGGAATATTCCAGGTATCTAGCCAATAAATGCCAGCTAAATGTTTAAAATTGTTGGCAAAATGCTTTTTCAACAGGTCCATGCCAAACGAATAAATGATAAACAGAAGCATTGAACAAGTAGAAGTACACGGCTTTCAACTCAAAGTAAGTGAAGCACTCAAGTGTGCCAACATTAATGTACTCAATATTAGTGTTACAAAACGCATTTGTTCAACATGTTTTTATTTCATTTCTACTTAACTTGTATCGATCAAAAGAATATGACATTGGCCAATCTTACTTCACTCAATCACTAAACAATGGAAAAATGGCCATAAAATAATCCACTTAAAATTTAAGACTATTTTGATTTTCACATCAAATAGGAGAAAGATAAATTTCCTTTTATTTTGTGAAAATCTTGGTTGTTCACGTACATACAAGCCAACAAATGCTTAAAAACTGGTCATATGCAAATATGCTAGATGTGAGAAGAAAAGATTTTCTCTTGGTCTAGGGACAATTCAGCATCTGTCGCAATCATGTGAAAAAACCACAAGCTTTTAAAAGCTGGTTGCTGCTAATGTGACATGTTGAAACATTAATCACCCCCTAAGGCCAGCATAATTGTAGCTCCATGTTAATTACCTAACAATTAACAGCAGTATTTCCAAGGGGCAATCAATGAATTAGCTAGTGATTTTCCCACAGACTTTAGTTTCACACTGCCAATCTGAATGCATTTCAAACTCCACACCATGGCTCATCAATGACATTTCTGGTGTATGAAATAAAAAATCATTTGCACTCTTACTAATTAGACTCAATTATATTACTGTGTGTATTCAAACTCTATTCATTTACACAAAATCTCTGCCACAGGCATTTCTTTCCATTTATAAATCTTTTTCTATTAAATTATAAGGTCACCTACAAAGAAAATGTACTAATCAAAATTTTGTCATTAATGAATTAAGGGTTTCAGTAAGCTGGCTTAATTAAGTTACCCTAATAAGTGATCATGGCTATCTGCAGCCTATCTGTATTCATGTACTGGTGTACATGGAACTATACTGTGTGTATATATGGACACTGCTGGAAGTGTCTGGTTTGTTCAAACACTCTTTTCATCATTTCTCTTCTTTGTGCTCTCTCCTCTCTTATATACCCTATGAGTACATAATACAAAAGGCTTCATCCATCGAGGTGTAACCCTCCATGGATAGAGCACTATAGAGTCACTCTAGCTTCTGAAGTTCTGCTGATATATTACCAGACAATATAAAAAGCATTACTACTCAGGAGTAGTAACAGTAATAGCAATTGTAGTGGTAATTATTATTATTACTACCACTATTACTAATCTTTCATAAAACCCATGTAAATACACAGTCTGATTCTGAGATCAGGATAGGAATAACACTTGATTCAGTGCAATGGCTTTTGTGTCTTTTGATGGACTTTTTCATACTAAATAATAACTACACCTTTTAAATATTTCATAGAATCATTGTGCTGGAAGGGACCTTGGAGGTCTTCTAGTCCAACCCACTAGTCGAGTTAGGTGTCTTCATATCATCTTGAGCAAATGGTTGTCCAATCTTTTCTTGAAAACCTCCAGGGAGCACCCACAATTTCAGAAAGCCAATTGGTCCACTGCTTAATAGTTCTTTCTGTCAAAAAATTCTTCCTTATTTCCAGGCTGGATATCCCTCTGATGAGCTTCCATTCATTACTTCTTCATTCTCCATAGAACCTACCTGAGTAATCCTTTCAGGTCTTATGGAGAATAAATTGATGCCCACTTTTCTGTGGCAGCCCTTCAAGTATTAGAAGATTGCTATCATGTTTCCTCTGAATCTTGTCTTAGTTAAGTTAAACATACCTAGTTCCATCAACACTTTTCATAGGATTTATCCTATATCCCTTATCATCTTTCTTGCTTTTCTCTGCATTTTTTCTAATAGCCAAACATCTTTTCTATATTGTGGTGACCAGAACTGGTTGCAGTACTCCAAATGTGGCCTCGCTAAAATGGTATATCCCTCAGTGGATGCACTCTAAGTCCGTGTTGTCTTTTTTGGCAGCTGCAGCACACTGGAGACTTATACTTAAGTGGCAGACTATCTGTTTTAATTTTTGTAATTTTGTAATTTTAATCCATTTTAATAGTAGTTGAATGTTTGTTTTATCTTGAGGTAAACTTCTCAGAGTGACCTGAACTGTAAGATTGGCAACAAATAAATGTGATAAATTAATAGTCAACCAGGACACCTAGATCTCTCTTATAGGCACTACTGTTAAGCCAGATACTGCTATCTTGTATCTGTACCAGTGGTGGGTTGTTACCGGTTTGCCCCAGATCAGGCGAACTAGTAGCGGCAGTGGTGGGAGGCTCCGCCTACCTGCCCAGACATCTGTGTGCATGAGCAGAAGCGTGGCGCATGCGTGTGAGCGCGCACGCGCCCACAAACAAATCAGTAGCAACTGAAATTGAAACCCACTACTGATCTGTACATCTATTTTTCCTGACTACAAGAAGGATCTTACTTTTCTTACCTCTGAACTGCATTTTACTAGATAAAGCCAAAATCTGTAAATCTGAATCTGGAGGCTATTGCCTGAAGTCTTTCTCCAGGCTTTGTGTCATCAGTAAATTTGAAGAATGCATCTTCAGTCCCCTTATTTAGGTAATTTATGAAGATGTTGAAGAGCACTGTGCTCAGAACAAAACCTTGAGGTGCCCCAGTGCATGTTTCCCTCATATACAGTAGTTCCATTGAGGATTACACACTCAGTGTGATTAGTCAGGCAATTGCAGATCTAACTGATAGTGGTACTGTTTGTTGTTCTAAGATACCTCATTGTTCTAGCTTACTAAGAAGTGGTCTATGGTCTACTTTATCAAATGGATAGCTGAAATACATAGCATTTCTATTACTTTAGTCATTTTATCAAAGAAATATGACTTTTGTTTGGCACAACCTGTTCTTAACAAATCCATGTTGGCTTCTATTAATTTCTTTGTTCATTTCTAGATACTCACAAATTCATTGCTAGGATTTCCTGAATCTTAGCCTCTGAAAGGGCTTAGCTAGCATGTGAAGCAATAACTATAAATCTAAGACATTGCAAGATACCATTCTGTGGCATTCATGCAAGAATATCCCAACCTCCCTCAGACTAGGGAGAAGTTCTTTCAATTTAAAGTGACCTCCACAATTCAGGCCCTGTCAAATTTTTCAACTTTCAATTTCCAAACATTGGGGTGCTCAAAAGTTGTGACATACCTTGTGGGATTGTAAAGATATTTTGGTTGCTTTAATATAAGTTAGATGTGCTTGGTAAGTAACTACATAAACATCATAACTTTTTAACATTTTGTTTGTTTCACACATGCCTTCACATCTGATATGTTTTACCTTAAAACAATCTCACGTTAGGAGCCAATTTGTGACTTAGGTATTTCTTTGAACAGTGCAGTGAAGTTTCTTTTGCCAACAAAAGTGATCTCACATTTTTTGGCTCTTGCAATTTTCAAGATATCAATTAAGCAGACTTCTGAAATAAAAAGAAAGTATGTAGGGCAAAAAGAATAACTACAAAGTTCTGGGCAACATGGAAAAGACAGGGGAGTGGTAAGAGTACTATAGAAGCATGGAGATAAGGAGTGAAACATATTGTAGGTGCCATAGATACACATTGCACTCTGTTCAATGTGGAGCTACTCTCTCTGGAGGGTCACTTGGAAACTTCAGTTAATAGAGGAAGCAATACAGGAAGTGAAGAGCACACCATTGTATTCCCATGTACCACTTCTGCTTTGTGAACTGCACTACTTATTTCAAGGCTTCTAGGTGCAATTTGAGGTACTGTTTATCAACTCTAAAGTCTTTTGCAGCATAGGCCCTAGCTATCTGAAGGGCTGCCTAACTTGATGGTTTCTTCTGCCATTATGATTGGACAAGATCAATCTATCTAATATATCTTTTTTCTTTTCAAGGTAAATCTCTACTTCAGGTCTCTGTATAAACAGTATTGTTTAATGGGACTCAGGAAGCAGAGTGTAATACACCAATATGAAATCAAAATGCATTGCATTATTGCTTAGGCTCAAACATTTGACATTTAAATTTTATAATGAAGAAATTCAATAATTTTTAAAAGATGATCCTCTTACTTATTAACCAATTGCTATTTTGCTGAAATATTCCAAGGTTTCACCAATTTTCCTACAGTTTCTTACACATAATGTTCAATGTGTAAGACTTACTAAGACTAACTTCCTAAGACATGTGGGAATTTCCACAGCTTCCAACAACAGGCAACAGAATAGAAAATTATTCATTTTAAAGCAAACATTAGTTTCTGAATAACTGCTTTGATGTATCGTAATCACATCACTGTTCCCACTTCAGGGACATTTAACTCTTGTGCAGGAATATATAAAGTCAGTTGTATGTGATTAGGCAATTAGTAAGATTAATATAGCAATTCCATTACAACCTAAAGTTGCATTATTTTGAAAAAAAATTAAGATTTTTTAAAAATCTTAAGATTTTTTAAAAAACATATAATAAAAAACAAAAATTAGAGTAAAATTGTTATATATTATACTTAAAATCAACTTTTAGGCTTATTAAAAATACTAAACTCATCCACTTTAGTAAATGATTAAAATATCCTAAAACTGAAAAATGAAAATTTAAGGCAAAGAACATTTTTTCTGCTGAGTCAACTTCATGAAAAAAAAATTCATTCCTTATGATTTGAAAAATTAAAAGTATTTTATTAGTCATATAACCACAAAAAACACTATTGAATTCGCCATAAAATCTGTCAAAATTCCTGCCACATTTTAATCTTTTAAAATTTAAAATTTAGATTTAATGAACACATACTTCTACTTTCAATACTTCCAGCATTTGAGGGACAACAAACATGTAATAAAACCTTGATTTAACATAGAACTTTTCAAAGTGGGTTCAGGAGGACATGAATGGACTTACTGTACAGTACATGGAAAATGTGAGCTTATCATCTGACATTCCCAATACCAAGGTTCTTCATTAAATATTTCAGTCTATTTTCTTTAACCAATATGTTCCACAGTCTCAAAAATTTTGACAATTCCTAATTTAACGGATCTCAGATAGCTCAAATTAATAGGCTTTTGTTTTACCAGAAACAATCTGCTAAATCTAAATTTTGCCTGAAATTTAGACAATAAATATTTAGAAAATCAATTCAGACAATATTCCTTTGAAATGAATATTCCCTATAACACAGATTTTCTCATGAATGAGAGCAGATTTTTTGTTGTTCCTGTTGGTAAAAGATTTCAATATCCATTTAATGAACATTAAATTTTTAAAAATGTCCCTTGTCCTCCATTAGTGTATTATATAAGTGGTTATTCACATCATTTGCATAAAAACTGAGGAAAATGGAAATTTAAGGGGAAATTAATATAATAATCTATTTCAGGTATTACAGTGAAGTTGTCCAGAGATAATTCAGTAACATTAAGAAGGAACCCTGAAAATATTTCCTAAAATATCTCTTTGCTATCTCTTATATAGACAAATGGTTTAATAAAAGCAGCAAATGTAAATATAATTTTTTTAAAAAAATCAAAACAGTCTATAAATACTATTTTATTAATATTGAAAATAAATAAATCTACTAAAGTTAGTAATAAAAGAATGGGACACAATTTTTGACTCATCAATGTAGTGTAGATGCCATGATTGGGGCAGCAAACTAAGGTTATAGAGGTCAATGCAGAGCTAGAAGTTTTTAAAAGGGAAAAAACACAGTTCAGCACAACAACAGTTCCACAATCAGGTTGCCTTTTGAAAAATATCCCTTGTTTAATGTGATGTGTTCCTCTTGTTTTTCATATCCAATTGTTTTATCTAATTGTTTGATTGTGTTTTTTCAAGCACTGTTCTTTCTTGTATACAATTCTTGGCTTCTTTGGAGAATTACCATGTTTTACATCACACCAAAACAAAGCAAATATTGGCAATGCAGTTAGTGCCTCATCAGAAATGCTATCCCAAATGAAATGTGGTTTTGATCAGTGAAGAGGGTAGGAAAGAGCCAAGATACCTTGAATAGTAAGGAAGAAGCCCCCCAAAAGCAGAAGTATCTAGCTGGGAAATTAGGCATTCTACAAGAAAAAAGCAGACCAGGGACTCTAATCAGTTTATATATTATGTTATTGTAAATAAACTAAGCTTATTGTTTAAACAACATTGATTACAATATTCAAACAAAACATTTGAAAGGGCAGTTAGTTCCCTTTCAGTTACATGAGAAACCATTCATGCAACTAAGCCAAACATGTTTATATGTATGTCAAACTGATTTCTGTCAATGACTTCCAAGTTAATTTATGAGGACATGCAGATTTATTTGTATGAACTACAGTAAAGACTTGGTATGAAAAACAGTTATTTCATTGCTTTGCAGCTAGAGCGGCTGTTGCTCTTTTGATGCTATGAGTTTTTTGTTAGAGAAATATTCTGCCTTTTATCCAAAAGCTCAAGGCAATTTACACAGGTGCCTCCTTCATTTCATCTCTACAATAGCAACTCTATAAGGTAGGTTAGAGGAATAACCATGCCTGGTTCAAAGTCACCTAGTGAGTTATCATATCTGAAGGTGGGCTTGAATTTGGGTCTTTCTAATCCAACCAAACATCTGAAAGGTCAAACTTACTTCCAGTTTTGTTACATGGTTTACTGATGTAGTCATTTTGGAGTAGGGTCCTGCTTGACTATACAAATATTTGTGAACTATTCCCATTTGACACATGATACAAATGAGTGTGTTACCTCCAAGTGCTTATAAGATCAAAACAAAGCTATGGAAAAAGTTTCATAAGACACATAAATGAAACCTCTACAATTTTATCGTAGTCTATTCCATGGAATGATCAAGAGATTTAAAGTGGGGGGCGGCTAGTACATGATAGCTACCATAATTCCACTGTAAGGTTATAAGGCTCTCGTACAGTTTTTGTAAGACTTCGATACAGCATTCATAAAAGTACTTCCACTGGACTTTTACCAATTTAATTTCTGAAGTCTTTACATTTTCCCTCCCTTCCTTATGCATCATAAATAAGTGAATAAGGATGCATCATGTAGCTATAAAAACAGCATTGGATGTGACATCAACATTAATGGAATACTAAAAGTAGTGCGACAGTTCAAACGGCATTTTAATTCATATTCAAGTGATATGAGGTAAAAGATTTTAAAAATGTAAAAACAAGTGATCTTTACTTCTCTAATTGTCATCAATAAAAATCCAATATGATTGTAAGTTCATTTCTTTTTATTTGATTTAATGCAATACAGACTTGTTCTATAGCAATAAAATATCTTGTTGTATACCATGGTATAGAAGATTATAATCTGATGATTTCTGCTCTTTGCTTTTATTATATGGATTTTTACATAATCGTTACTCATAAAGTTTTGACAGATAATATTACAAGAGTTAGCTTCCTTGCTATTATTATAAAAAAAATTCCCAGCTTCTTGAAAATATTAATTTATTAAAATGCAATAAAAAGAACCACCTAGTCATATCCTAAATTGTGAATATTTTAGAGGCGATGCTTGATATTCCTGTCATCTGTACTTCAAATATTTTCACATTTGAAAGGTGAAATAACACTAAGTCATAAAAAATCTCTTTCAGCATGCTAGCTGACACTGTCTTCCTAAGATTGTGTATTTTTGCTTTAAAGAGACAGGTGTATGTAATTTTAATGTCAGCACCAGCATCACCAAAAAGTACCCTGGCAATCAGTGGAAAGGTTTAATAGGTTTCCTGTCTTGTTCTTAATTTGCTGAAATTACAAAATCAATACTTTCAGTTGTAGCTGCTGCTACCCGTTTTACTGCTTTAAGATAAAGTCTACAAAGAAAGTAACCTTCACTTTCAATTTGCAACACCGAATGTCAGAGTGTTCTTAGCCACTAACTAACTAGTCTGTTTTCTCTTATCCACTAGAAGACATTGTGGATGTGTTGTGTCTGCCGTTGAGAGGGAGATATACATCTGCAGTGATTAATAACAGACAAATTATGATTTGCTTATTTGCTCCTTAAATACCTTCATACTTCTTTCTTAAAGCCCTCTCTAACAAATGGGGTTCTTTTTAAACTTATTTTCGTCTTATTTATTATATTTTTATTCTGTCTTTATTAGGGGGGCAGGGGTTTGGATTAGAAGATCTCCAAGGTCCCTTCCAACTCTGTTATTCTATTCTATTCTATTCTATTCTATTCTATTCTATTCTATTCTATTCTATTCTATTCCTTTATAAATAACTTGAGGCAGTGAAAATAGATAATACTTTCTCCTCCTCCTATTTTTTCCACAACAACTAAGATGAGTTGAACTGAGAGATTACAGGTAATTCTCAACTTGCAACCATTTGTTCAGTGACCATGCAAAGTTATAACAGCACTGGAAAAAGTAGACTTATGGCTACTTTCCACACTTTCAGACAAAGAGAAACTAGAAAAAGTTTATTTTTTCCCCTTTTACTCTCATTTGAGAGATCTGTAGTAGAATTCCTAGTAACAGACTGGATTCACACCTGCATTTTGTAAATATAAGGTTGAGCAGGTCTGTAACTAAACTGAACAAGTAAAGCATTTCGGCCTCAAATAACATACATGTGCTTGGGAGATCAGTGTGGTTCTCTCAATTGACATTTTCAAATGAGCTTCAAATGATAGTTTCAAATATAATGGGAATCCTGCTTAGCTTTATGCATGACTATGATTAAATTTCTTGAGGATGTGGTTGGAGAAGAAGGCATTTCTGTTCATTGCCAATTACATAATCATAGTCACTGCTTGATTGCACTGTTATTATGGCATTGGCATTAAAAGAACTTGATTTTTAAGTCAGTCTGACCTCACACTAGACTACCTGTTTACTAATTATTGATTTATGTCCCATAGTTTACAGCATCTTGGACAACTCAGATTATCCCAATGATTTCCCTGCTACACATTATAAATAATCAAGCATTTCTAGAGCAGACAAAGTATGCAGAGAGTGAATAAATAGCTTCATGTTTTTAAATGAAAAACATAATATTGATTTACAATGGTTAATGGGGTTTGACCCACTTTTATTTATTATTTATTAAATTTGTTTGCCAGCTATCTCAGGCAAGGTATTATATCTTCATTGCCTACATTTAAAATAATTTCCTAACCTGATGTTGTTGTTCCCACCATAACTGAAAAATGCCAGACTTGGAAAGGCTGATATGCTTTATTTAAGAAACTCATGAAAGAAGAAACTCTACAACAGTTGGGTAAAGATGTGGTATAGTAATTCAATTTTGAAGAACAGATATAGTCATATATCAGATATATATAGTCATATATGTTATGCTAAAATGTGGCCATCTTATTGTAAACTCTTTAATTCTACCAACATTTTAACTGTAATATAGGTTTTAGCCAACTTACAATTTTGTAGAATATTTCAAAGCATGAGAAAAGTGGCAGTTTAAATGAACAGCCAACAGCTATGGAAAATGAAGAGTTGACAAGGATCATACGTGTCAGTCACTTAGTTTTAAATGGTCCTACAGCCTTTACTGCATTCAACTCAGCAGGCTTTGAACCCCAAATCTATATTTACTTTAGAACATTGCACATTACTCAGAAATCTTTCAGCATCTTTGCTCTGATCTGAAGAAGGGCATGGGAACCTGTTTACAAAGGAGCACCTTTTATGTACTTAAAAGAATCAGAGACCAAATTCAAGAATATCCCTGGAAGGGTCTTATGTCTTCAACAGCGGGAAACAAAGAATGGGCTACTGCTTGTTAAGACTTTGTTTATCTTATGAGCTTATCCCTGAAGACAGAAACATTACTCTCTTCACAAGAGGTCAGAGAGGGCTGAAGGGAAGGGTTGTACTACTGAGAAATGAAGAATTACATTAGCCTTTCTGGACATTGTCAGCTGCACAATTTCAGCCACTTAACACTTAGTATTCTTTCCCTCTTTTTTCTTTAACATAAAACTTGGGAGAAAGTAAAATTTGTTCCCTTCCTCAAAATCTTAACCACTTCTTGATTTGCACTATTTGTTTGTTTTGGGCAAATTCCATCCAATGAAATGTAAATATGCTACTCTCTGAAAACAAAAAATTATCTATTTTATTTTTGCTCTTAGAGCCTTTTCCCCCTTTTCCACACTGCATCTCTGTTCCAACTGAAAATAATTTGTAAGTAAGAATTATTCTATGATGCCTCATGAAACAGGCATAATCAGACATATTACTTAATAAAATATCTTTGAGAAGATTCACAATGGTGTTGCTTTATTTAATGGGTTTATAATCACTAATGATTTTATGTAGCATACATAGTTGTAAATCAGTTTTAAAAAACAGAATAAATATGGGCCTTTGTAAAGACTGGGACTTTATACATTTATCTCATGTGTAACCTTTCTTACCTCATAGATAATTTTCTAGTCCATAATTTATTATATCAATCCTGTAAAGTAGCCTAGGCTGAGGATTGATGACTGGTACAATGTTATCTACTAAGTTTCATGGCTGGTGCGTCTTCCTAGTCCTGATTCACTTCTATAATTATGCTATTACTAATCACTTCTATAATATGCCAATGAGAATTATGCTATTCTCATGCATTTAAGTGCATGAGAATAAAGCTGTACTTTTTCCCATGGTAAACTTAATTCACAGCCTTGTCAATCTGAGACCATTTCCTTAAAAATAAAATGGAAACATTCTATTTCAGAACTTTCTTAGCCAAATCAAAATATGTTCTTCAGAAGCCCATTGCAGGAGACTCCATAAAATATTAGATTATAACTTCTTTCAGTGAGAAGTTCCTTGGTAATTCACATTCTGATTTTTTACAGAAGATATTTACCTAAGCCTTTTTAAAATCATTTTAAGACAGCATAAATTTTAATTCATGTTAATTATTGTTGAAGGCCTAATACGTTTATTCAGTACTGTACTGCGATTGGAGATATTTGATTTAGAGTTTTTTTATTGTCTTTATGATTTTGATCTTTTTTCATTAACATCGTTAATGATATAATAAGTTAGAAAGTAACTTCAAAATGGAGGTTAATGGAATGATTTAATAGCCAATGCACTACCTGAAGCAGAAGAATAGCTTAATAATAATAATGGATGTAATTAATATGAGTAGTATTTCCATTTATCTGTGGAAGGGAGGATAATTCTTCATTATCAAAAGAAAGAACTACTGTAGATACTTTGTTCTAAGAGTTCATTTAAGTCTATCTATCTATAGCTATCATCCAAATATCTATCTATCTATCTATCTATCTCTCTATCTATCTATCTATCATCTATCTATTATCTATATATCTATTATTTCCAGTTCCATATTCTAATTTTCAGAGTCAGATTCATAATCATAATAATAATTATAATTATTTTATTTCTATACCGCCCTTCTCCCGAAGGACTCAGGGCAGTGTACAGCCTATTAAAAACACAAAGATAAACATCAGTTAAAAATAATTAAAATTATTACATAATTTCGGCTCAGATTTAAAACCCCAAAAATTTAAAACACCCACTCTAAAAATCATTACATTAATAGCCTGGCTTGGCAGAACAGTAGGGTCTTGAGGGCACAGCAAAATACACAGAGGTTGGAGATCTTACGCATTTCCGGGGGCAGTTCATTCCAAAGGACAGGGGCTCCCACAGAGAAGGTCCTCCCCCTGGGTGTCGCCAGCCAACATAACTTGGCTGATGGCACCCTGAGGAGACCCTCTCTGTGGGAGAGAACTGGCCGGTGGGAGGCTGTTGGTGGCAGAAGTCGGTCTCAAAGGTACCCAGGTCCTATGCCATGGAGCGCTTTAAAGGTGGTAACCAAAACCTTGAATCGTACCCGGAAGACCACTGGGAGCCAGTGCAGCTTGCACAGGAGGGGTGTCATATGGGCACAGCGGGTTGCGCCCATAACCACCTGCACGGCTGCATTCTGGACCAGCTGGAGCCTCTGAGTGCTCTTCAAGAGGAGCCCCATGTAGAGAGCATTACAATAGTCCAGCCGGGAGGTGACAAGGGCATGAGTGAACGTGTGCAAGGCGTCCCAGTCCAGAAAGGGCTGCAACTGGCAAATCAGGCGAACCTGATAAAAAGCCCCCCGGCCATGGCCGTCTATTGCTCTTCTAAAGACAGCCTTGCGTCCAGGAGGATGCCCAGATTGCGAGCTCTCTCTGTGGGGCGCAGAGATTCACCCCCAATAGTCAGCGATGGCACCAGCTGACTATATCGGGACGCCGGAAGCCACAGCCACTCGGTCTTGGGAGGGTTGAGTCTGACCCTATTTCTCCCCATCCACACGGCCTCCAGGCAGCGAGACATCACATCAAGGGCATCGTTGGGGTGGTCTGGGTGGAGATGTACAGCTGAGTGTCATCAGCGTACTGATGGACTCTCACCCCAAAACCACGGATGATCTCACCCAGCTTATTATTATAAGTAATAAAAGAATTAAACAATAACTGTTTTCGCAAACTTTGAAAAACATTAAATTGCACTTCTGGGAGCCAAAGCATTGATAAATAGAGAAATCTTAATTAGGCACTGAAGTAAAATGAACAACAATGCCAGCCAATGTGGTATATTTCAAATTAGATCGTCCTGGAAAAATGCTACATTGGGATGTAGAGGACTACCAACTACATGGGAAAGTATATTTTATAAAATACATAGTCTCAACTATTGAAATAAAGACCTAATTCTATTTAAGTGTCATTATTAATTTCAGTTGAATTAAAAATGCATCTGTGGTTCTCAGCAAGCAACCTATCTGCTTTGTTTTGCTTGAAATGTGGCCTCCTTCTCATCTTAAGGACAGCTTGTCTGTAGAACATGGTGCAGGAATCTTGTTCACTGTAGTAATATCTACCCTAAAAACTGAGCATCTGTATCTTAGTTAAGATTGGAATAACTATTATCATTCATTTGGGCTGGTACAGAATACATTATCCATTATGAATGGTTTCACATATTTCATGGCTTGGATTCAAATAATCACATCTAGGCTCAAATACTAGGAGAAGTTGACTTATCTGATTCTAAAACTGCAAGTCCTCATTACCAGCAGATTTTCAAAACAGCATATAATATGTCATGGAAATGAGCTATTCAAAGAAAAAATATCTTTTGAACAAACCACATCAGGCTCTGTTAGACCTTTCTGGTTATTTTATTTATTCAGGGAAAAGTGGTGACATACATTACTCATAAATGAAACTTATTAAACAGTTTTGATCTAAAATTCTGGTTCAAAATAAAATAACAAAACATTGTATTATTCATAAAGGAAAATGGTCATTTTCAGATTATATGCAAAAACCAATCTAAAATCTGATTTCTCCTATATTTTAACATGTAATCCAAATTGTATTTTTATGTTTGATCAGTCTTCATGTAACCTACAGTTCAAGCCTGAAATCCTGATCCCAATTAGGTTGCTTAAAACCCACTGTTCTAAATTATATTTCAGCAGCTTATTTTGTATGCAGGATTGAATCCCACGGAAGTAAAGCCAAGATTTTCTAGATCTGCAAATCACTTTCACAATCTGATAGGAAATGTGCTGGAACCGTAATATATTTTAAGTAATATTTCTCCTTTAGAGATTAATATCAGCCATTACATTATATATCACATTATAATTTCTTCTAAAACATTAAAATAGGCCTATTAAAGAGTACCAGCAAAAATCAATTCATAGAGATGGAGTTTTAAATTACTGATTAATTCAAATCTGTTTGATAAGCTTTAAGGAAACTAATGGATATCAGACAACATCTCTGAGGCTACTCTGTGACAAGAACTACTGAATATATAATGTCACAGTTATCATGAAATGTTATTAAGTGAACATGTTTAGCGTATATTTTAGATGAATGAAGACTAATGAGATATTTTAAGAAAGTTTAACATTTAAAAATGCCTATTTTAAACACTAAAAGGTATCTATAAATATAGATGCACACAGTCGTTATTTTTTCTGTATATAATTATGCATATAATTATGCTTACATTATATTTTATTTTATTTATTGCATTAGCTTTTCCTATGTTTACATTTGAACAATTTTGTGTACTAAAATGGAAATCATATTGCAAATTCACATAATAAAGGAGGAATGCAATCTAAAATACAGCATGGATGATTTAATGTTTCTAGCTTTATTGTGTAGGTGAGTCTGAATCTATATGTTAATGACATGAGAAACAGTAATCAAGAAATATTAACATGGGTATTTGTATAAAATACCATTTGGACTAAAAACAACAACAACAACATGAGGTTTGCAGTATGTGTAACATTGATGTGTATCAAAAGCAAATTGTAATTGTTCCTTTGTTTTTTTGCGAAGTAATATAAACTGATGCTTAAATCCTTAATTCTCTAAACATACAAGTTACTTGATGCATCTCTAAACCCTTGAAAATATAATCTTTGGGGACTAACATGACATACAATTGTTCACACAGTGTGATAACTTATTTGTAGAAGAAACAAGCTTTAAAACAGTGCTTCAACTGAATAACCACTATGCTATTGAACATTTAGGAAAGGGCTGTTCTAAATGTGTGTATGTGGGGGGCATGTTCTCTTTATCTTTATGTTTATGGTACAGGTAGATATTCTGTTTCTATTCTGTTCTGTTTTTACAATATATACTGTATATATGTACCCTAAGTAAAATTTGCACATTAGTGAGATCAGTAACAGGTGCTTTTAGCCCCTGAATTCCATTTTAATTAATATTGGAGGCAGTGACTTGCACACTCTTTTAAAACATTGTCTATAGTTAAAATAATACATGGAGCTAAAAACATATAATTATTTCCCTAATTAAGCACCCACTGAAGAGACACTAACATGACAATCAAATAAGTTTAACATTTCTCATCTTATTTTGCAAAGCCTTGCTTTAACTTACTATAGCATATTGGACAAACTAAATGACCAGTGTAATCCTACACTTAAAGATATTCCATTGAGTTCAGCTTACTCCCAGGTAAGAGATAAAAGATTGAAACAGCACTTATTTTTGATTGTCATAGGAGAGAGGGGAGGGAGGGAAGGAGAGAGGGAGGGAGGGATGGAGAAAGAAAAAAAAGAAAGGGAGAGAGGGAGGGAGAGGTAATCAACACATTTAAGCAATTCAATGTTTTAACACAAATATATTTTGGCAATGTTGAAAGCAGAAAAAAATGCAGATGTTTTTGCGTCCATCTATGTGTATAGGTGAAACTGTATGTTCTATTATTACCTCTTTCAGAACAAGAGTATAGCTAAAATCGAATAAAAAAATACTAAGAGAGTAAATTGCTTATGTTAAAGAAAAAAGCACCATTTGGTCTTACCCCCAAAAAAATATTTGTATAGCTGGGGTTAAAAAAAATATAGGTCTTCAGATTGGATTGCAGATACTTGTATCAGAGTCAAGGTATACATAATTCTGGGTCCCAAAGCTATTCATTGTGCCTATAAGGATGTCACATGACGTCTGCGAAGTTTGAATAGGAGGCTGATACATTCAAGTCCCTCCTTGATAGGGATTTCCTCATGCTCTATTTTATCTAGACTGGTGTTTCTCAATTTTGGCAAGTTTAAGATGTGTAGAATTCAACTCCCAGAATTCACCTGTCAGCATGCTAGGAGGCAACATATACATTAGAAGTAAAACAGAAAAATGTAACATTTTCTGACTTTTTAAAATGACATTGCTCTGATTTCTGTGCTGAATGCAACTCTCATTGAAATAATACGATTATTTTCTCTCATAAATAATAAGACCAAAATTGCTTCAGAATAAATGGTGCCTTTGCAAAAACACCGTGATCTTGGTTGGTTAAGAAATTCATTTTTAAAGATGAGTTGCATTAAGTGCAAAATTAAATGTGTAAAATGTAATGATGTTCATTTTAATAATCAGCTTGCCTGCAACTTGATTAAAATTTTAACTATCAAGTTATCTATAATTTCAAAGAAAATGCTTTTGTACTACTCTTCTGGTTGCTCAAAATAGGTGTCATATTTTGATTTATGGATGTCTTTGTTAATGTTCTCCCGGTGCTGCCCACACCTTCCTTTTTATCCCATCCTGGTTCTTTATTTCTGCTTGTCACATTTCAGTTTTTAATGTGGTTAATAAAATCAGTTTTATTAGTCACAGATTCTATCCGTATTTCATTTTGTGCTGTATCTCAACAGGAAAAAAGTCTGCATGACCAAAACAAAACAACAACAACCCTACAGCCCTTTTCTAAACTATAATAAGGTGAATTTGTTCATACTGCTGTAGCATCTAATCTTATTACCAGGAATTAAATAAAAATTCTCATTTATAAAAGACTGGATTTCTCCTATGCTGTGATTTAACTCTGAAAGTTAGATGTCAAAAGGACAGAAAATGGGGTTTGGAAACTTTTTCTCCTTCCTGAATTATACATTTTTTTAAAATGGTTAAATAATAAGACTGAGGTTTATGTTCATTTAAAAAAAAAACAGCTGCTAGAACAGTAGAATTTGTTGTAATTCCCATTGTACAAGATTGATGAACATTAGTTCCTATGCATAATTTAATCTGTAGTTACTTCCTGCTGTAGCCTGCCTTCCAGTTTGATGACATGTTGTACATATATTCAGATATTCTAATATCAGTACACTACAGACTATTTGCTTGGATATTTCTAAATTTGATATCCCAGACCTGATGCTAACATTACAGTGGGATTCTGGAAAAGAAGGTGGCCATAAATTTTACACTTTCCATAAACTATAAGGAACCACCATTTTCTCTAATCCCACAGCAACAATGAAATGATGGTACAGAAGAAAACTAAACTACCCATCAAACACATTTTATCATTGCTTCTATACGTCGCTATCTTGTTTCCACAGAATGATTATCCTATATCTTCTGCAACAGAATGCCAATATGCTAATTTTATATATTATTTATTTATTTTATTTATTTATTTATTTTTTAGAAAAAGGTAGCTGTGGAATCCAAAATGGTTAGTGTCGCTTAGGCCACTAAGATCTCTGTCAGCAAATGTTTTCTGATTTAAAGAAAAAGCTACTAAAAGTACAGCATGATGCTTCTAGCACACAGTGATGAATGTATTTCTTGGAGATGGCACAATAGAAAAGCTGAATCCCAGAAGTAGAAGACACAAACATGAACCGGGGATGCAGCATTGGTCAGTATGGCATTTATTTTTTAAAATGTAATGCTAAAATTGCCATCTCTAGATGAAGGTTCATATCATCAAACCCATTCTGGTTAACTCTGACAATTTTCCATTTGTACTGTCTGTCTCAGCTTTTCTATTTTTCTATATATATATATATATAGATAGATATATTGAAATATATATATATATATACTTTCCTGGCATATCTATATATCCTTCAGACATGTAAGGCATATTGAATTTATGTACTATCTTCTTTGTAAATCATATCATTTCACATTTTGATTTTGAAAAGTCCTTCCTTGAAGATATTGCATAAGAAAAACAAGACATTGCAGAGAAAGATAGAATGAATATAGATTTTAGGTACAGTAAGGATGGTTTATTCAGGTTAATCATTTAGTAAGAATGGTATACAGTATGTTCAAGTTTATTGTATGTTGTATTTCAGCATTAAAGTGATCCTAAATTTATGCATTATTAATTTCATGAAAATGATTCACTTGCAGCTATTTGATATATTGTAGCTACCAATTTTTACTGACGTGGTGCATTAGCTTTAATTGACCAAATGTAAAGTGCAAGTGAAAATGTATATGATGTAATTGAGATGATTTGCAGAATCACCTACTCAATAAACTCCTATTAAGACCGTTTATTGCTTTAATTAATCATATTTAATAGAAAAAAGAGACGAGGCAAATATTGTAATTTCAAGTAAAAAAAATAGTAACTTGCCAGGAAACTTTTCTTGTACTTCTTGAATAAGATTAAATTTGCTACACCTGCAATTAGACACATGTAAAAACAATGCAAAGTCATTTTAAGTGCTTCCATTCTTTTTGAAATCCAAAGGAAATTGGATTTATGTAACACTGCCACCTAGTGATAGGAACACTGTGGCAGTTGATGTAATGCAGTATTGCGAATATCATTAGATTCTTGATAGATTCTATTCTCTTTGCTGAAGGTTTAAATATAAGGAATTCTCAACAGAAATGAAAAAGCAAATGAATGCACAATATTGCTGACTTAGACTACTGTAAGAAGGACAATATTGTGCAAAGTGATAACCAGGTGGGAAGGCAGGCTGCATAATAAAATGGGATTAACTGCTGTCCAAGACAGAATTTAAACTTTCCATAAAAATAGAACTAATGTCAAAAATCAAAATCAAATGTAAGTGTAAGCAATAAAATATATTCATGATAGATTCCATAAAAAATAAATATCCTGGTTTTGTAACTAGAGTGCAAGAAGATTTAAATTTTTAGACAATGAATTTACCCCTTTATATCTACCTAGCAATAAGGTTATTATCAAGTTCTGGTTCATTTATAGCAAGCAAAAAGCTGTTTATCCCTAAGGGTTAGCAACTATATATATTAATAAATCTACATTTATTTTAAGCATCTTGTGCTAATTACATTTGGGAGACATACATTTAAAATATGTGATTTGAAAAAAAAACACCAAAATGTTTGTTGGTGTATCATTAATGGAAAGAAATATTTCAAAACAAACAAGGAGATTTATGTAAAGTTCTGTCTAAAGCACAAGAAAAAAGAGAATCCCTTATTTTTGTTTGGAATCAAAGTATAGCGAAATATTTTCCTGAATAATACTTTCCTAATTAAGGAAAACATGTGTAGGTTTATTTATATACACATAGTCTCACATATTTGGCAATTTACTGCATTCTTTTAAAGATGTTATTGAGATTCTTAAAAGAACGAAAAACCTGCTTTAGAGAGATCAGAAGAAATTGTATGTTAAATTATATTTACTTTTATCTGGTTAGCCTTAAATGTGTATAAAAATCAAATATCATAAACCAAGCTTTTTCAAAAAAAAAAAATGGCCTCTTAGTGTGTTTCACAGCTTAAAAAGAAAAGGTAAGTATCATTTTCAAGGCTTTTACAATACTAAAAAAACTTAAAAAGAAAGTAGAAGCATTTCTTCATCCACTAGTGCATTTTAAATTACTGTTGTTCCTATTTTCATCACAGAAGTTTTGATTAACTTCAAAATAAGTTTAATTTTAATGCATCGCCTGTGTGTATACACTTATACATACACACACACACACACACAAGAAATTTGATTATTTAGGAACTGCACAAAATTGTTACTGAGACTATTCTTCCAAAACAGGAAAATGGTTTTTTAAAAGTTTCAGTATAACAACAAAATTCATGGTTAGTTCCAAACCTGTTGACATTACAAAAACAACTTGATCTATAAACTTCTTGATATAATATAATTTTCTCTATATTGTTATTTATGGGCTTTCTGTTAAATTAAAGAAGAATCAGGAATTGAAACATATAAGTTTAAGAAACAGGTATGCAGTCTTATCATCATGTTAATTAAGTTACTATCTCTGGCTGCTTGATACATTAATTGCAATATTTCCAATTCATTCAGAATAAAACCTTTAGTAGACCTTACTGAAAAATAATTACATTTTAAAGCTTTATCATTCATCATGTTTAAATTTGATCAGAGTCTGATTTTCCATTAATAATTAGCAGTGACATACTATATGCAACAAATATTTATTAATGCAGATAAATGCATTTTTACATATTTGAGAAATAATTAAATTAGAAATAAATGAAATGAAAGTCTTCAAATACATTGCATTTAGTAATACGGTAGAGATTCAAAATACTTGTAGGATTCTGAAGGAAAATGTATTAAACCAACCAATTTATGTTCTTGTTAAAGTTTTGATTTCTCTCTTTTTGCTCTACTTTCCTATCACCTATAGATTAGTAAATTTGTGACAGACTCAGAGGAATAGTGATGTAAACCTTTTAAAGGTTTGCCTTGTAGGTATTCCACTATTATACTAATTTTGAAAATAAAAATGTGAACTGGGGAGTATAAAAGGTAAGATACTTAAAAAAGAGCAGTCTGAAATATGTGGAAAGGGATCTCTGTAAGCAAAGCACAGTATATCAGTCCTTGACAGAGCATAATCAATTACCCCCCTTCTAAAAATATAAGTATATAAATCTAGATTTGGAAGAAAGAAAAGATAGGAAATAATTCTATCATTTACTTTTCTGATTAGAACGTCTTGACCATGTATACAATTCAAGAGAATTCAAGGGAGAAAATATACATAAAATAAAGAATACACTGGTTGGCTGGTTTGTAGAATACCAAATGACAGCAATTTTAAAAAGATACATTTTTTTTAATGGAGAAGAGGTGAAAAATAATGTCTTTTCCTTCAACCTGCACTGCCTTGAGTCTTGATACTACTTTTAGTTGTACATTTAAAATGGAAACGAAATAGGACTATACTCTAGTAGCTAACATCGTTATTATTTTTATACCTTAGCTTTACTAGTTCATTGCTTTAAATGAGCATCACATAACCAACAGAGCTTTTGTCTCTACGCTACATTTTCTTGATAATCATTTCCAATTTCTTCCCTCCCTTACATGTCATCATTTTAATGTAAATCTTTTTCTTTTCAATAAAATGAAATGATTAAGTAATCCTGCTTTTTGCATGATTAAAGATGACAGATAGGCTTGGGTAGATAAAAATCAAGGCTCCTTGCAGGATCTGTCCACCTCACTTGTCAGAATTCTTCCAGCTTGCTTAGTGCAAATGACGGGGGTAGGGGTCTGAAATTAGCATGTCCATAAAGTGACTAGAAAGAATAACATGCTGCTACAGACCTACCTTCTGTTATATAAAGCTTTAACAAAATTGTTCTTTTAAAACACTCTCTGTAATTAACCATCAACTAATTGTTTTGACAGAACGTTAATAGATATATGACTATTGCTGTGCTATTTAATCCCATCCTATGCAAGATAGTGTGAAAAGCAATATATCAAGATTATTGGACATATTGCCCAGAAAAGGTTAAAAAAAGGGAGGGGGGGTTGGAATCGTACAGCTAAATACAATTCATTTGCAAAGCCACAAGGAGAGAAAAAGAATCTAGGAATATCTACGAGTGTTTCTCTCATTTCATCAGCCCTATACAATAAGCATTCGTCTGTTGTTGTTTTTTTGACTCAGACACATAAACCAAAAAGGAGATATTACATACACACAAACTGCTATCGCCTCTAGACATATGACCCCAACTGATGCTAAGAAGTCTCTCTGACCTCTTGCTAACCAGCCTCTTGTGATTAATTCAGCATGTCCTTGCAACTATCTGCTAGAAATTCTGGTTTCTATCTCTATCTCCCCCTCCTTATAAATATAAGAGTTTTTGAATTCCACCTATACTTTTACTAGGAATTATTATTTGATTATTTTTGAAATAAAAAAAATCCTATCTTCTGATTGCAGGAAATACCACCTGCTGATGCATTTGCTAAATAGGATTGTAAATACGACATTTTTCTGATCTAAGTTTTGTAGATGTCTGTATAATAGCAGCATTGCATTTTCCTTCTTTGACAAAAGAAATTACTGTTCTTTGATATTCTTTTATCCCCCGCCCCTTCTCTTCCCCCTTTCCTGATTATGTTCTGGATGGCAAAATTTGGGCCACAAAATGCTAATTTCTAACCTAACACCATGACAGCAATCACAGCCATCACAAGGATGGAATGGAATAAAGAGAGCAATCTAACATCCAGGGATATGAATTTCTGATCAGTGGCTGGCAGACTGCCGTGAAAGCTTACAGTAATCCCATTGGACAGCTCGGGTTGATGAAGCCTGGGAACAGGCAGCCACAATGTGGGTAGTTCACAATTGCAAGCATTTGTCCATAATTTAAAGCTATATGAGAAGTGGAGAGTATTCATCTGAACAACAAGCTATAATTTAACTAGAGTAACATTTACATAGTTTTTAACCCATTATGTCCTTGTCTCACATTGAACAATGTTCTTTCTTTTATATGAATTGTATATATAGTGAGAGTGTGTTGGTGTGTGTGTGTGTGTGTGCGTGTGTGCGAGTGTGCATGTGTAGATGGATACAGACTCTCTCTCTCTCTCTCTCTCTCTCTCTCTCTCTCTCTCTCTCTCTCTCTCTCACACACACACACACACACACACACACACACACACACACAAAAGACCCAAGACATAAAAATCCATCTATTTCTAAGGAAAAAGAAAATTAAGATAGTGTTATTGTATAATTTAACTAAAATCACTATTGTACTTTAAAGCATAAAGGATCCTCATCACAAAATATTTTCCTTCCATAAACAATGCTGCAATCAATGAGTTTTTCACTGCGTAAGCAAATATTATTTAGGACTTAATTCTGACACCTTTACTTCCAATGAACAGTATTTTATTATAGTCTGTACACAAGTGAAGTACTCAATGAAATTAAATCCAAAGCTTTGCAATTCTAGTGAATGTTATTTTATTGGAACCATTGCTACTAATTCATTTTGACTGATACAGAGGTGGACAGTGTATGGAACGGTATTATTCATTGACCCCTATGGCTAATAGCTCCAAATTTCATTTGATGTAAGTAAGCAGTTGGCCATGGGATGCTGAACATATAAACATATGACCCTGCCTTATTCTAGGTCAAGGTTATTGATCTATCTAGCCAATGCTGCTTCTTTCCATTTTCCCTGGTCCACAAAGTGTCATTCAGCACCATTCCCTAAACCTACCACCTGAGATGCTTTTAATTTGAGATGCACCAGAGGCCTTCTTTCATGCAAAATATGTGCTCTACTATTGATCATAGTAGAGTTACTGCACATGATGTACTAATAAAGAACTAGGGACTCTTGACCTATTCATAGAGAATTGCTACTGCTGAGTTGATGGACATGGCTATGAAATATTTTTCCTCTGTTCACACCATCCAACAGCACTAGTGATGGTTATATATCACAGGACTCTTCTGCTAAGAAACACTGCTGAATTGAACTCATTAGAGGGCTAGCTTTGCAGAGACACACATACACTGTCTATGTTTGCTCTACATCAGCCTTCTTTAACCTGGTAACTTTCATATGTGTTTGGATTACAGCTACTAGAATTTCTAGCCTACTCATGTTGTCTGAGAATTCCCATACCCAGAAATTCTCAGATTGGGGAAATTTGTCCTGAATTTATAGATTGGAAATGATTCCAAATGTAGTTTGTTTTCAGAGGTTTACCAAAATGCAGCCAACCAATCTAACAATGGTGCTTGTAGTGGCAGGAAATATTTGAAACCATCAGACCACAATAATATTATTAGATGTTTGATTAGATGTTTGATTAGAAATCTATAAATGATAGCAAAATTTCAAATAAGACAATAATAGGATTCTCATGGTTTTTATAATGAAAACCAGAGCCCAGCAGGACTATTGGGATACTACGAATTCCAGTCAAAGTACTACAAAGTTCCAGGTAAGGGAGAGTTGATTTTCTCCATCACAGCTGTAAAATAGAGAAAGTCCAATTCATCCATCCATCCAATTTTAATAGTAAGCCTTAAAAACAAAACAGATTAATTTCACATTTGTGTCAAAATAATATGTCACATTACCCTACTATAAAAATATATAGCAAAATATAAGGATAAATCAAATTACATAATGATATAAACCAGAAATGTTAGTCACCATACAATCAAAATATGATCTGCTTCTTTAATGCCATATATAGCATTTAAAACCTTCTTATTTTCCTTTACTTGTTATCAGAAATCCTCTATTTCAAATATCTGACAACTCTTTTAGGCCTAGATCTGGCTAATAACTGGACTGAAAGATCTGTTATTAAAGGTGTGGCATGTACAAAAATACATAAAAATATGTACAGCTGATTGACAGATGTAAGCATTTGCATATTACTGTTATTTATGCAGTATTATGGATTGCTATCTCAACTTTTGGTTCAAACTGGTTATTTGAGATATTTTATATAAAAGAAAGAAAACATTCTGAAATAAGAGTTTTTAAAAAACACAAATAGTACGGTCACTGATATTTAATGATCTACTTAAAGAGATATGTCTTAATTGCTCCAAGGAAGTGCTTTCCATATTTTCTCCTGATGAAGAGGCTTTTCAAAGTGAGGATCTTCGGAAAACTTACTTGTCAATCTTAATACCTGGACACATTTATAACAGGTGAAGCAGTCCCTCAGCTAGTTAGGCCCATGTCACTGAAAATTTTAAAGCTTTGAACTAGCATTTTAAATTAATAAGACAATTGACAACCAGTGGGGTTCTTTTAATCCAGGCAAGATAATTTCCTGGTGTTGTGGTGCACCAGTTAGTAGCTTCACTGATTCATTTTGCATCAATTGGAACATTCAGACACTTTTCAAGGGGAGATTTATATGGGGATTAATTACCCCAATCTCATTCTCAGATCATACAAACAATGGGGAATTGTGGCTCAACAAGTAAACTTAAAAGCAGTGGGAATTGCTGACTCAGAAAAACATTAAAGTTCAAAAGATTAACAATTTTATTCTACAGATGCCAATAAACATGTTTTCTCCAAAACACAGGAAAGCAATTACTCTCTTGCAAACAAGCTTGGGTAGTGCGTCAATCTCCTGGTCCTAAACATATTAATCTAAAGGGAATATTGCATTTACCAAGTATGGTGATGTGAAGGAAGTGTCAGATTTGCTTGTGAAAATAGGAGTGTAAGGCAGAAGTGAAAGATTCATAGAAAAAGATAAAAGAGAAATCAGGAGTGTGCTAAATACAGACCGCTGTATTTTATTGAAAGGCATAAGCTTTTGTGAACAGTGGCTCATTTCATAGATGCACCTGGTGAAATATCAAACAACTCAAGTTAAAACTTCAAGACTGTCACGGGATACAAGGACTATCATCTCTGGTAGTATTATTATGATCTTGCCTTCAAACATTTTATCCAAAAGAACAAAAAGAAATAGAAAGGAAGAAGAAGAAAAAGAAAAGGCAACCAGATAACCCAAGTATCAGATTGTTCACAATATGATAAAAATAGGTGATTCAGATTAACCCCAGTAATATTATCCTTTGAAAGAAGATACTCCTCTAGGGCAGGGGTATCAAACTCGCGGGCTGCGGGCCAGATGTGTCACGCACTGACCACGCCCAACCCCATTTTAGTGAAGGGGAAAAAGTCATGATACGTCATTTGACAACAATGTGATGACACGAGTTTGACACCCCTGCTGTAGATTTTCCTCATAGACAATTTTCCTTATGAGAAAGTGGAGTTGGATAGAGAAATAGCATGGGATAATGCATTTCCTCACAATCTTCTTGGCGTAACAAAGTGTTTTTTTCTTTCCCAGCAACTTACATGACTCCAACTCCCAGAATTTCCCAACCAGCATGTTGATCTAGTTAATTGTCCAGACAGCATCTATAAAAAGGAAAAGAAGAGGTCCAAGCCATGATGACAATTCCTTGTCCACTATCCATTTCTTGTTTTTATTGTAGGCAACTGTTTCTGATGACCTTCTTGATGCATGAGGTGGCCAGGCTCAACTAGCCATAGCAACAATGAGTGAAGATGGGGTTGGGTTTTTTTTCATTCTTTCTCAAAAGAATCTGTAGAAGGGCTTCTTTTTGGTCATGACAATGTGATTAATAGTAACTGATAGTATAGTGTAGTGATGGCTAACCTTTTTGCCATCGCGTGCCAAAAGTGGGGGGAGTTTGGGGGGGTTGCGTGTGCATGTGCCCACACCCATAATTCAATGTGCCCACCCCCTGCGCATGCATGTGCGACCCCACACACTCACCCCACTTTTGGCATGTGATGACCCGGTGGGCCCGGTAGGCCCATTTTTCGCCCTCCCTAGGCTTCAGAGCCTTTCTAGGAACCTGGGGAAGGCGAAAAGGCCTTCCCTATCACCCAGAGGCCCTCTGAAGGCTGGAAACAGACCATTTCCCATGTGCCAGAGCTGAGATAGGGCAACGCTCGCGTGCCCATCGATTCTGTGTGCCACCTGTGGCACACGTGCCATAGGTTCGCCGTCACGGGTATAGTGATTCATTTCTGTCCTTGAAACCACTTTGGTGCACCCAGTCCCAATGCATTTGATACTATCCATGCTCTATAGTTTTGCTGCAGCTCTAAATTATAGCTAATTGGCTCCATAATGTGCAGGATGAGTTGAGACAAGGCTTAGAGGAGGACTTTGGAATTTGTTTTAGATCCTTATCTTATCTTATCCTTATCTTTACCTTATTTTAAGGTAAATAAAACTTATTCTTATTTTCTCTTCACTATTTTTTCAGAAAAATAGCATTTTAAAAAAATATGTTCGTTTAACAATGCTTAGAATACCAAATTCGTGTAGGAGCACAAATAACTGATACTATAGTGCTTTTTACATTCTTAGGTTATCGAGCAGCTCCTATTAAGGGCAATGTAAATTGTGTATTACATAAGCTTGTTGCTGCATTGCATAACAACTTGTCCTCTTCTCTTTTTTTGTTGATGATACTTTATTGGAATTTTAAGTGGCATTTTTCCATTGCATTCTTAAAATTTAAATCTTTTTTATAAGTAATCACATTCATATCCACAATCAAACTAAAAATATCCAGGAATAGGGTGTATGCAGAGAAAAGAAAGGCAGAGACGGAGAATGGAATGAAGTAAGCCTTGCAACGCTTTATCCAGCTAAAGAATCAGAAAGGTCTAGCTTCTGTAGGCAAGACTCCATTTATGTAATCTGACAAATGAATTAATAATGCTTTTCCTGGCTGATACCACTTCAGCATGCAGGAGAGCAACAGCAAACGTGAACTTTCCAGTTCCATGCATGTTGATTCAGTGGAAACATGGTCTTTTGTTTTATTTTTGGGGAAAGTAAACCCTTATCTGGAAATAAAGGAAGACTATGTATCATATTTGTTTGCTTTCTTCCTTCTGGTTTTAAGATTCCTACAGAGGCTGTGAGAAATGTTAATCTAGGATCATGGATGGCCTCAGGTTCACTATATTACATTATAATTTTCCTATACAGAGCGTACTCCAGTGTATGTTAAAAATATAAATTTCATGACCGTGTATTCTTATTAAGACACTTTTAACCTATCTTTATACTCTACAAATCTAGGCATCTTGCCAAAACATTAGTAACAGCATTTAAAACATCATAAAATTACAAATTAGAAGCAAATATGCCAGATGGTGAAAAGCAAATTTTCCAACCACTACATTTCACTGGGTATACCATTAATGGAGAACCCTACTGAAACTATTTCCAGGGTAATAATCAGGGTTAGAAATTGTGGCAAAAATCCAGAGAGAAAGATGAAGAGAAGGGATTTTCCAACCCAGTATGGTGATTTAATACATTCTGGACTAATATAATGAAACCATAGAGTTGGAAGTCATCCAATCCAAATACTGGATATTATTATCTACACATTATCTTCTAAAGAAGATCTCCATATAAAACGTACCTATCAGCCTTTCCTTGATTATTGCAATGTGCATGAAGTCACCTGCATGGAGATTTCATTTTGGTAAGAAGCAGATCCTCCAAAGAAATGTAGGAGTAAAGCGAATACAGAAATTAATGATCAAATGTGATTGATTGAAAAAGCCTTCACCTCAGCATTTTACTACTTGCTGATATGACATTGAAATGAAACAAGCCAGAATTCTTGATGAGATTCATTATAACTTGCCAGCCCAATGTGTGACCAATCAATTGTTTTTCCACTATGATAGGAATTTATGGCAGAGGTCCATTAAATATTCTGTATTAGCTACCTATTTGCAAATGCCTCAATATAAATAAATAAAATGTTAAGGGTGGCCATCAATGACTTGTTGGCGTTTCACTGACCAAATTAAACCCACAATTATATGTCATCTTTCAAAACTGAAGGAGAGCTGGTGGTTTTCACCAAGCAACATATCTCCATACTGGAACTTAATTTTTATATATTCATCATACTAGTTAACTTTTTAGTCAGAAATGTTATGTAGAATGTAGGAAGGTAGTAAGAAAATAAAAAGAAATATAGGTTAATTTATTTTCTACCCATGTCATTCACTATACCTTTCCAAACATTTTTATCTTTGGAAAACATCATTGGTTACAAACATATAATACTACATACATTGCCATTAATTCCTTAGATTGCTTGCCTCTCTTTTTCTGCTTCATACAGCCACAAGTTTATTCTGTATAGAGTAGAATACTTTATTTCATCAAGTGTAATTAGATATACAAGGAATTTGTCTCTGGTGCGTAATCTCTCAATGTACATGCAAAAGAACAGAATTATAATCATAATAATTATACCAATAAGAGAAGGTAGTGAAATACATGAGAAGGATAACAGTAATACAGCCATACTACATGGATAAATATACTTAGACACAAGACAGTACTGTGGGAATTAGGTGTTCATCAGAGTGATGACATGAAGGAAAAAACTGTCTCTTTGTCTGGTTGTTTTGGCATACAATGTGCTGTAGCGACATCCACAAGAGAGGAAATAGTTTAAAATAGCTTATGTCCAGGATGTTAGGATTCTGTAGATGTTTTCTCAACTCTCGTTCTGACTCATGCAATATATAGGTCCTCAATGGAAGGCAGGTTGGTTGCAATTGCTTTTTCTACAATCATAACTATCCATTGAAGTCTGACATGTCCTGTTCGGTTGCTGTACTAGAACGTTATAGAAGAACAAATGACAGGCTCAATAATTCCTCCATAGAATTGTATCAATATCTCCTGGGGCAACTCAGAACTTTCTGAGTTGACCCAGGAAGAACATTCTTTGTTGTTCCTTTTTAATGATGGTTCTGATCTTAGGTGTCTGTTTTAAATTCTGGGAGATTATAGAACCCAAAACCTTAAAGGTCTCTACTATTAATACTGTGTTATCTAATATAGTAAGAGGTGTTAGAAAAGAAGGGCTCCTACTAAAATCTATTCTTACCTCTACCATTTTAAGCATGTTCAATTCCAGATTGCTTTGGCTGCACCATAGGGCCAGTTGTTCAATCTCCCATCTATATGCAGACACCACCATTTCAAATGAGACCAATAACTGTTGTACCATTTGCAAACTTCAGTACCTTAACAGAGGGATCCTTACAGATGCAGTCATTGGTATACCAAGAAAAGAATAATGGAGAGAACACACAGGCCTGGGGGCTGTCTGTGCTAGTTGTTCAGGTATTCAATGTGATTTTCCCAAGCTTCACCTGTTGCTTTCTATCTGTCAGAACGCTTATAATCCACCTTCAAGTATGGACAAGCACAGTTAGCTGAATCAGTTTAGAGTAAATAATTTCTGAAATGATGGTACTGAATGCCGAGCTGAAGTCCACAAAAAGAAACCATGCATAGGTCCCCAAGGATTCAAGATGTTGCAAGATGATTCAAGATGTTGACAGCATCATCTGCCAATCTGTTTAGTTGGTAGGCAAACTGCAAGGGGTCCAGCAGATCCATGATGATGGATACTTTTCATAACTACAGATGTCAGAGCAACCACGTAGTCATTCAGTTCCTTGACTGAGGATTTCTTGGTCAATGGGATGAAAGTAGAATGTTTGAAGCAAGAAGGAACATAACACATCAGTGATTTATTAACAATGCAGGTAAAGATGGGGGCCATTTGATGATCACAGACTTTCAAGCAAGAAGGGGTTACTCTTTCTGGCCCTGGTGCTTTTCCAATCTTTTGTCTATGAAATAGATCTTGCACATCTTTTTCTAGAGTCACCACAGGTATAGGGCACAAAGGGTTCCCTCTCTATCTCTCTTTCTCTCACTCTCTCTCTCTCTCTATCTATCTCTCTCTCTCCCTCTCCCTCTATCTATTTATCTCTCTCTATCTCTATCTCTATCTATCTATCCATCCATCCATCCATCCATCCATCCATCCATCCATCCATCTATCAAATTTCTACACCATTGAGCTAAGCGATTCTGGCCAGTTTACAGTAAGAGATTCTTCCATCTTCTCCTGTGTGTTAACTCATTTAGTGATGCATGTGACTAAGTGGCATAATGATGCTGGAGGCTCCAGCTGGTGCAGAATGCAGCCACGCGGGTACTTATGGGGACGACATGGCGCTCCCACGTAACACCTCTCCTGTGCGAGCTGCATTGGCTTCCGGTGGTCTTCCGGGTGCACTTCAAGGTATTGATTTCATCTTCAAAGCGCTCCATGGCTTAGGGCCCAGTTATTTACGAGACCACCTTCTGCCACCGATAACCTCCCACCGACCAATACGCTCCCACAGAGAGGGTCTCCTCAGGGTGCCATTGGTCAGGCAATGTCAGCTGGTGACCCCCAGGGGAAGAGCCTTCTCTGTGAGGGCACCCACCCTCTGGAATGAGCTACTCCCAGGGATACGACTGATCCCGGACCTCTGGACCTTTCACCGGGCTCTGAAGACTTTTTTATTTCAGCAAGCCAGGCTGGCTTAAAATTTTTAATTGGTTAATTTTATGGGTAAGGGGTTTTAAATTGGGGGAAGCCAATATAGATTTAATTATGTTTTAAAGTATTTTAATGTTTATATTGTATGTTTTTTAATCCTGGCTGTTCACTGCCCTGAGTCCTTTGGGAGAGGGGCGGTATAAAAATTTAATAAATGAAATGAAAATGAAATGAGATGGTCTCTGTTTCAGTGATTCAAATCCTAGCACTGTGTGTTGGAGTGAGCTCCTGTCACTTGCCACAGCTTCTATCCACCAACAGTTTGAAAACATGTTCTATGCAAATAGATAAATAGGTACCATTTCAGCTGGTGCATAATGTAGTCAGTCAGATTCCTGCTGACTCTGAACCTTCCCAGTTGTGGAGTCCATTTATGAAGCGGATATGGGAAGAGAAGTGGCTAAGGATGATGCTGCACAAGAGCCTCTCATCTTTCTCTCTGTTGCAAAGCCAGCTCACCCTCCTGTAGGGAAGCACACAAGTATGTCCTACAACAGAGGTGGTAAATTGGCAGCCAAACTACTACTCTGCAGTAGCATTGTGGTCTCCAAGCTAATGTAACAATATCATATGTAACAACAACAAGAGCAGCAGCAACAACAACTCTTTCACTGTTTGGTGATATATTGTTTTACAATATAAGGTTTTAGTGACTGTGATCTAGGCAATTTATTTCCTGATATCTCTCTAGCCACTGTGGCTGGCATGTTCTGAGGCAAGGTCAATGGTGGTATTCAGCCGGTTCTATCTGGTTTGGGTGAACTGGTAGTGTGGCTGCGGGAGGCTCCACCCACCCGCCTGGATGTCATCACGTCCCATTTCTGATGCTTTGTGCATGTGAGGAAGGCTCTGCACATGCGCAGAGGTGGCACATGTGAGCTCACATTTACAAACCGGTAGTGAAAGTAAGTAAATACCACCCCTGGGCAAGGTGGTCTGCTGAACAAACCACAGGCAAACACAGTCAAGATCTTGGTCACTAAAATCCCAAGTCCAACAATATCCCACCAATAACAGATGTGAAAGCCTACACCAGTATTTTAATCAACATTCATTTTCTATATATGGCCAGATCATTTCAATGTACCTTTTTTCATACTGGTCCATTACATTTGTATCGGGGTGAAATTCAAATTTTCCTACTGGTTCTGTGGGCGTGGCTTGGTGGGCGTGGCAGGGGAAGGATATTGCAAAATCTCCATTCCCACCCCACTCTGGGGCCAACCAGAGGTGGTATTTGCAGGTTCTCCGAACTACTCAAAATTTCCACTACCGGTTCTCCAGAACCTGTTAGAACCTGCTGGATTTCACTCCTGATTTGTATTCAATACACATTCACCTAACACCCACTTGAACTATCTGTTTTGGTTTAATCACATATACTTCTTAAGTATCCACTTCCACTTCATTCAACTTTTATGTTTCTCCTGACACACCTATCCTTCACATCCAAACAAATCTGGAATAAGCACACTTTTATTCATACCTGTTTTATGTTTCTTCAAGTCAAACATCCCTTTCCCCAGATTTAGAAAAAGATGCAAACATTCATCTACTTGTTCAAGATTTTCAACATTGTTCTTGCAATCATTCACTTCATTTTCCCCGTCAAACTCAGTTACTTTGGGCTTTGACAGATTAATTTTCTGAGTCATACTCCTTACGGCATCATACAGTTTGACATTGATTGCAAATCATTTGGATTCTTAGCCAACAAGATAGCATCATCTGCATACAAAACTATATGTATACACACATCCCTAAATAAGCACCCCTATCATCACCGCAAGCATTCCTTAAGTATTTTTTTGTAAATACATTAAACACCACAAAAAGATCATCAAACATCCTTGTCCTATGCATTGCTCAAAGTATTGAATCAATTTGTTAAGCATTCCATTCATTCTCACGCATGATTTAGTTCCATCATATACTGCTCTTATCGCATTCAGCAACAAACTTTCAATTCCATCCTTGCCCAAAATATTCCATAACTTAAGCTAATTCATTTTACCATATATACCTATTCAGTCAGCTATTCAGATTACAGAAAGGGACTAAGAAATACTAAAGTTAATTAGTGTTTTTGGTCAAAGACCAAAATATTAGGAAATACTAAGAAAAATATTAAAGTAATATTTTTTAAAAATATTAAAAATAATAAAAATAAAAGCCTACTCAAAAGTCTTGTTGTCTTTGATTAGTTATTTTGGGGGTGGGGGAGTGACTTACAATCATTTTTTTCATTCCTGACTTACTACCTGGTCTAATCTTTACAGTTTTCCTCACAAGATTTTGTGGAATATTGGAAGTTTGCCATTATTTTTCCCCCCCTTGGGCTGAGACTGACAATCTCTTTATTAGTTTTACCACTGATAATCTATCAATCTATGGATTCCTACATACCAATGACAGTTCACATGATACAATTTCTGTTGCTAATTCCCTTAATGGCGCATCATAAATCATCAAATGATTCAATCCTTTATATTTATTTTTTGCCATGTGTAAATAGGAATATAACGATCCTAGACCACATATTCAAAACGAATAAACCTTATCTTAAGTAGATACTCAACTCACTACATCTTCACTTTTCTTACTTATTCTTGGGTCTCCAAATTACCATATTTTTCACACTATAAAATGCTCTGGACTATAAGACGCACCTAGCTTTTGGGGAGGAAAACAAGAAAAAAAAATCTGCCTCTGCCTCCCAGCATCTATCAGTATTCATCTGCCTAACATCCTTGCAGCAAACAGCAAACAGCCTGGTCAGCTTCAGCACATTACCACAGCCTGATTTAGCATGAGCAGCTGATTGGCGGTTGGACCGACCTCTTGGAATACCTCTGATTAGCTGTTCCAGGCTGCGGGGATCATTGCTGCCTATTGCCGTTTTTGCGCACCCCATTTTGGGCCTCCACACATCCCATTTTTGGCCCGTTCCAGGCAGTGGGGAGCACCACCACCGCATATTCCCATCACCTGGAACGGGCTGAAAATGGTACACTCAGAGGCCAAAAATGGGGCGCGTGGAGGCCAAAAATGGGGCACATGGAGGCCAAAAATAGGATGCGCGGACGCTGAAAATGGGGCACACGGAGGCTGAAAATGGCCAAAGGGGGGGGCCAGAGGGTGGGCAGGGCTTCAGCAACATTCACTCTATAAGATGCACAAACATTTCCACCCACTTTTGAGGGGGAAGTGATTGAAAATACGGTTATAGATTGAAAAATACGGTACTTTTTCTGTCCTCTTCTGTCTCATTCCCAACCATACACTAATACCACCTGCACTGTATTTATTCAAAACACTGTGATTTTTTTTTTTCATTACAAATTTGAATCTGGTTCTTCTACTGTCAATGTTTACTGGATTTTCACAAGCAAATTCAACAAATGGTGGAAGAAGACAAGGGGCTTATCTGCACTGCCAGATTGCCCATTACCAGTACAGAACAGTAGTCATTTTTGGAACTCAGGAATGGATGGTTTTGTCCAGTGCTCAATCAGTATAGTATAATGTCTGGGAGTATCAACTTTCAAAATATGTGTTCTCCTGCTTCTGTCAACAAATCCCACTGTTTGGTTTGTCTGCTGTCTTTATATTCTTCCAAGTCACTCCTTCATTTTGGCTACTTCACAGAGGCCAAAATACACCCTGACCATTTTTTTTTCTGTATAAAGTTTACTGTAGTGCCTTTTTGGATCAAATCTTTCATAATTGCATAGCTTTTATTTATTTGAATGTTTTGGCCGCCCAGGTGTAATGGACTCTAGTCAGCAAACAAAACTAGGAAAAAACCCATAAAAACGTTATGATAGAACAGTAATCCAGTGGACTGTTGTTGTTTTTTAAAAGCCCAGCTATAGGAGCTCAGAAAAATAAAAAGGTAATTCAGAAAAATAAAATATTTCTGTCTGGCTTTAAAACAAGAATGTTCTGAACAGACCAATTTTTAACCACTATGCTAATGGGAAAGATGTGTTGTAGCAGGCGCAGTAACCAACTTTGTTCATGAAAAACAGGGAAAAGGAAAGAAAGTGGTTTTAATTTTAAAACTTGTGGTTATGCTCCATCTGATGCTTTAATTATGTATATATAAGTTTGTTTTGACTTTGTATACATTTTTAATGTTTGTGTTTTTGAACTGTAAGCATATATACAGACAAACACACACAAGCATGTACAGTCTATCCAGAATATATCCCATAGGACCTACGCACTGGAAGGTAAGTGATTGGCTATCACCTTCCTGCTAGAAAAAAGTAAGAGGCAGCTGAATTTTTCAGTGCGATGTGACAGCCTGAAGTCTGAATGAATATGCTACAAGGCATTGCTGAAAAGTCTCAATCCAGACAAGATTTTCTTAAATCAGTTTAGAATCAAGTCAGCATGAGCCCAGCAAAAGCACTCACTAAGGCTACAGTGTAAATAAGCCCTGGGATCAATGGTGGGATTCAGCCAGTTCGCATCACTTCGGGAGAACCGGTTGTTAACTTTCTGAGCAGTTTGGCAAAGTGGCTGTTGGAAGAAATCATTAAGGAAGAGAACTGGTTGTTAAATTACTTGACTCCCACCACTGCCCGGGATGATGAGACTTAACACAATTGCATATCCACATTTGAGACGATTCCATGAGAAGCCTGAAGTGCGATTACAGTACCTCACCTCTCTTATTGAGTTCCAAATTCTTGTCCAGTGATCCTGTTCAAAGCACCCGCCCCCAATTTTTTCCAAAAAAGCAAAGGGAAGATAATGTAAAGCACAAGCAAAGTCCTAGTATGCTCATACTATTCCACAAGTCATGATATTATTGACTGTGTCCCAACAACAAGGAGGTACATAAAATATACTGGCTTACACTCAAGATGCAAGTTTAGTTTCTTCTAATTAAAATGGTAGCTAAGAAATTAGCATGCTACCAAATAAAGTATCAGTTTTTAAAGTAATTATAAGAATCTCTGGAGTCAATGAATCCATAATCAGCATTTTTAAAATAAAACTGCAATATATTCAACTAAAATAATTGCAATATATTCAACTACTGCTTTGTTTTGGAGAGTGCCCAGCTCAGCATAAAATGGGAAATAAAAGCTGGCAGTCAAGAAATGGGAGGCAACTCTTCAATTTGCTATCGAAACGCACCTGTCTGATGACTTGCCATGCCAATCATTTTGAAAATTAGCAAGTTTTTCTCATGGCTTTCTCTTTATTATTATGTTCTCATAAACTGAAATGTGTTCAGCAAAGTAAGCCTGTGGAAATGCATGTGCATTTTCAACATAAATACAGTATATGTGAAGGACGGATATCAAAATTCATGCATTTAGCATGCTAGTTTTGATATGGGCAACACTGTACAATCGTACTTAACAGTTTTATGAATATAACTGGTAATTAGTTTTAATATTAAATATGAAGATAGCAAAAACATGAAAATAAAGTGAGAAAAGCTTACAATTTCAAAAACCACAATGTTAATCATAAGTAATCACCTTGGCACTTATAAATTCTTTCAAATGATTTAACATGATGCTCCATACAAGTTTACATAGTAAAATATTTAAAACCATAATTGGATGCCTTCTGGCTAAAATAATTTCTGCATAAATTCAATACCCAGTTCATAATGAAGCTGTCTTAATCAGATAAGCCAAGTATCTCTCATCAAAATGCTGAATCTCACGGAACAGATTTAGGATACATGTGAAACTCAACAGGGAAGAGTGTTCTAGGTAATTCTAATACTTAAAAAGGTAGCTAGGAAATTAACCTCTAGCTCATCTTCCTGTGTTCCTAAGAATCTTGTGAACAATGTTTATCATAATGGGCTGGTAATGTTAATGACCTTGGGACACAGAAGGAAGAGCTACAGTCTAGACCACTGATGGCTAACCTTTTCCGGACCGAGTGCCCAAAGCGTGTGAGCTCCCAAACCCCCAAAATGCAATGCACGTGCAGCCCCCACGTATGTGCCTCACCCTTGCGCGTACATGCACGGCCCCCTGCATGTACCCTGCCTCCATGCATGCGCACACGGCCTCCCACACGTGCCCCACCTCCTGTGAATGCATGGCAGAGACCCAAAGACCAGCTGGCTAGCAGGAGGCACGTGTGCATGTGCAGCAGAGCTGAACTGGTGTGATGGCTCACGTGCCATCAGAGAAGGTGCAGGTGTAGGTTCGCCATCACGGGCCTAGGTAATGGTCCAATAAGCAAAATCTAAATCCAATGCTTAACGCATTGTAAGCCACCCTGAGTCTCCGGAGAAGGGCGGCATATAAATCAAATCAAAAGAAGAAGAAGAAGAAGAAGAAGAAGAAGAAGAAGAAGAAGAAGAAGAAGAAGAAGAAGAAGAAGAAGAAGAAGAAGAAGAAGAAGAAGGAGAGGAAGAAGAATGGGACTAAAGAAAACTTACTTATTTATTTATTTATTTATTTATTTATTTATTTATTTATTTTTCGTATTTCTATGCCGCCCACTCTCCGAGGACTCTGGGCGGCTTACACCAAAGACAGTATACTAAATAGCATATTGCCCCCAACAATCTGGGTCCTCATTTTACCCACCTCAGAAGGATGGAAGGCTGAATCAACCTTGAGCCGGTGAGATTTGATCCACTGCTCTGCTGAACTAGCAGTCAGCTGAAGTAGCTGCAATAGTGCACTCTAACCACTGTGCCACCTCGGCGCTTCTCAGAAGGGACCCTCTCTACTTTTCTGGAGAATGAATGTAAGAGAGGGGAGAGGTGCTTTTAGACTTGCAAGATGCTGTTATTCTAATCTTACAATAAAACTAGTATTAGTACACAGAATGTATGCATTTTTTGCCTGGACTACCTTTAAGAGCTCACACTTATTCAATTCTGGATGTTGCTATGTTCCCACTATTTTTTGCTTACAGATAAAAAAAAGTTTTAATTCTAGGATATTGTAGTACAGAATTTTAACTTAAAGTTGACATAATGATTCCTTTTTTTAATGTACATATATAACCATGATGTTCAAAAATATTTTTCTAACTATACTTTGCAGCAACTTCTTTAACTGCTTTTTTGTTTTATAAACATGACTCATATTCTGTGTTCCTATTAATTTCATATATATATGTCACAAACCTGATGAATACAAATGATCATTAATTCCCTCTTATAATCCATGGAGAATTTGTTCTGTTCACATGTTTTCGTTGTACAAATAGAATTTTCTGAGAATGTGTGTTTCTTCACACAGTATTGAACATTTCATTAGTGAAGGATTCCAAATTATTTATAAGCAATTAAGTCTGTATGAAATGCTCTCTTTCCTGCATATATATGGAAGAACTAAAGTGCTATGGAAACCTTCAATGCTTCCTGAAGGAAGACATGCATATTAGCTGGCAAAAACAATAAATCAAAGCAGCTTGACTTATTGACTTATGTCTTTATATCAAGCCACACATGTGCTCAGAAATCATGTTTATATTATTATTTTTACCATCATCATTACCATGATGCCCATGTGTAATTGTCTGCACAATGACCATTCCCTTTTATAATTATATTTGTTTTCAATTAAACCTAATATTAAAAATAAACAAATTAATATTACTTACTGGGTAGCCTTCAGGGAAAACTGTTTTTCTTAGACCATGCTTATAGTTCAGGATTGATACTAAGCCACAGAAATAACACAAACATATTGCTATCAATGGAACATATAAATATTATGAAAAACATGCCGGCAATGAAGCAAATAGTAAGCTAAGTAATGCTTTATTTGGAAATAGACATATTGTGTGGATTTATTTCTTATATAAGTCGTTTTTTACCTAATCCAAGTAATTATCAACAACATAATACAGGTTGAATGTCACATTAACTAGAATTCATAGTCATGTTTTGTTTCCTGTTTTATACAGCAATAATAGGTAAAGGTAAAGGTTCCCCTCGCACATATGTGCTAATTGTTCCTGACTCAAGGGGGCAGTGCTCATCTCTGTTTCAAAGCTGAAGAGCCAGCGCTGTCCGAAGACGGTCATGTGGCTGGCATGACTAAATGCCAAAGGCGCATGGAACACTGTTACCTTTCCACCAGAAGTGGTCCCTATTTTTATACTTGCATTTTTTACGTGCTTTCGAACTGCTAGGTTGGCAGAAGCTGGGACAAGTAATGAGAACTCACCCTGTTATGCGGCACTAGAGATTCGAACCGCTGAACTGCCGACCTTTCGATCGACAAGCTCAGCGTCTTACCCACTAAGCCACAGCGTCCCTATAGCAATAATACTTAGACTTATATACCACTTAACAGTTCTTTACAGCCCTTTCTAAGTGAAAACACACAGTAGCCCAGTCTTGAAAATGTCTACTATGCATAGGGTGGTAGAAATTTAATTTTTCCATAGTTCCCCTCTTTCTATAATAACTCATTCTATCCCAAATGATAAGCTAGAATTTAAAAACAAAAACAAAGAAACAACCTCTCATGATATCAAGAGAAAAATGTGCTTGCACAAATATACATATGTAACCATTTTGATTACGATCAGTCAAATGCTTATCTTTTACCTCTAATTTTGCCTATTGTATTAATATCAGTTTTAATATTAACTGTGAATGGCAGAGAGTCATATATTGTTGACGGTTGATGAGGCTGTTGAAAATGAAAAATGTATGAGAGTTTGAATTGGTTATAGAGATTTTTATGGATGCCTTTTAGATAATCATTGTGACTTTTAACTCTTTTTGAAAGACAAATAGGTTTGTGGAGTATGTGTATTGCCAATGTTCACTCAACATGTGATGGGAAAATCAGGGGGAAAAATAGTTTAGTAACCTAACAGATGGAGTTGAGATAGATGCACCCCAATGTAGAGCAGCCTAAGCATATCATGTGGGAATCAAAAATATTAAATTGTATGTTTTGATTGATTATGTGTCATCAAGTCATTGTTAGTTTTTAGCAATTACACAGATAGATGGGTTTTTTTTCCCATGATGATCTGTCCTAATCTGGTTTTTCAGTTCTTCCAACAGTGCATCCATCACCACTGTAATTTAGTCCATCCAACTTGCTGATGGTTGTCCTCTTCTTTTCTCTTCTTCCACCTTTCCCAGCATCTCTTTTTCAAGAGATTTAAATCTTCACATAATATGTCCAAAGTAGAATAATTTGAACATGGTTATTTGTGCCAAAAGTGAGAACTCTGGGTTAATTTTTTTTTTCTCAATGATCTGGTTGTTCATTTTCTTGACTGTCCACAATACTCTCAGGAATCCTCTCTAACACCAAAGTTGAAAAAGCATCAATATTATTCGTGTTCTAATTCTGAGTCCACCTTTCACTTCTATAGAGTTACAGGAAATACAGCAGCTTGCATGATTCTGATCTTTTAAATTGAGAGTACAGGTAAACATTAATTTATTATGATAATTGAGTTGTTTTTTGTCATTGCCACTTAGTGACAGCAATCCTGTTTCCATCAACTGAGTCCTCGACTTACAACAGTTCATTTAGCAACCATTCAAAGTTACAACAGCACTGAAAAAAGTAACTTATGACCGTTTTTTACAGTTATGACCTTTGCAGCATCCCCATGATGATGTGATCAAAATTCAGATGCTTGGCAATTTATGAACATTGCTATGTCCCAGGGTCATGTGATCCCCTTTTACGATCTTCTGACAAGCAAAGTCAATGGAGAAACCAGTTTCTCTTATCTGGTTACTAACTTATCAACTGCATGATTCACTTCACTGAGGCAAGAAAGGTCATAAAATGGGGCAAAATTCATTTAACAAACGTCTCACTTAACAACAGAAATCTTGGGCTCAATTGTGGTCGTAAATCAAGGACTATGATCCCAATTGTTAAGATGATGTTGTTAGCTGAGAATCCACCCTAATCCATGCTATTTCCCAGCCCCTGAGCCTCAGTTCTTCCAATGAAAGGATGTGGACTGCCTCCACTTCAACTTGCCCCAACTGCCCATTCCCCCACCCCCATCTCTGCCCTTCTGGCCATCTTGCAACCTGCCTTGTGGGGCAGCCTGCAGCTCCAGAACCATATGTCTCAGGCAATTCTTGGTGCATAGTTTTGAGGCTACAAGAAGCCCCTGAGACCCAATGCAGCACAAAGATGCAGCTCCCCCAGGAAGCTGCAGCTACCCAAGCCCAGCCTAGCAGCTCATCACACTTTTGGTCAGCCCAGCTCTACTCATGCTAGGCCTGAGCTCAACTCAGGCTACTACTGCTCTTGACGCTGTATGTCTTAAGGATCTACCATCCTATGCTCCACTGCCCCAGCTGGCTTTCTCCATCTTCTTGTTCTTGCTATTTATGTAGACTTGCCCTTCATGAGGCAGTTGCTGGCCATGTAAGATCTTCTTCCCCAAATGTCATGAGGAAACTGCTATAAGTCACCTCGGGAAGAAAGTGTTGAGCAGCCAGAAGCTGTCTAGCGAAGGGCCTTGTCAGACATGCTTGGTCAGAAGCAAGAACAAAAAGACAGCAAAGGTCAGCTAGATGGAACACAGAGTGGCAGGGGCCATGAAGAACAGAGCACCAAAAAGCAAAGATGGAGGGGAGATAGGCAAGTGGAGAAAGTTGAAGAAACCTTGTGGTCTTAAGTGCAGGTGATCTCCCAGACAAGTGACATGTGACATTTAATCATGGGAGTGCTGCAATGGCTACTGTATAACTTTGGGGACTATCTGTAAATATGTTTTGCTCAATGTCAACATAGCTTTGAATAATCATAGAACAAATGGTCATAACTCAAGGCAAATCTGTATAGAACCACTGTTATAACCAGAATTATTTTAGGATCTGAGAAACTAACCCTTAAATTACCTACATAAAATATCTGCAGACATTTTCCCAAGCCAGGTGGTAAATCTTCAACCAACCCAAAGGAGGCTGTTCCTCCTCCGTTTTATTGCAAATTCATTTTTTAAAAATCATTCTCTAATTGTGAACTAGGAAGAACAGCTTTAGCACTTGCTGTTAAAACAAAGAAACAGTAGCCAAGCACATACAAAAACAGTTATCACACAGGTTACTTTAGATCCTAAGCTATTAAACTTGGGGGATGAAGCCCATGTTATTCTGTTGAAGTGTCTTACAGAGAATCTAGCACTTCATTCTCTCAAGGGTACCATATATATATATATATATATATATATATATATATATATATATATATATATATATATATATATATATATATATATATATATATCACACTGGATATTTTAACAAATTGATTATCTTCCTTTCCTTGAAAAAAAGACTCCCAAACAACAGCTGAGTCTGCAAATTTGTAGTGTTTCTTGTAGTGTGTTTTTTCCCCTCAGTTTCCACCTACTGTGATCAATGTTCCTCTGTCTATCCTATCTGACCTTCTTTTGACTCTTTGAGCCTCAGTACTCTCCCAGTTGATTTACTGGGTGATTGCCTTACCAGAGGAGCTTCTCTCTCCTCCATTGGCTAACCACTGCCAAGGAAGACTCTTTCTACCCCTATAGCACCAAACTGTCCCTCTTCTCTGGCAGTTAAAGAGACTAATACTCTGGCTGACAGAGTGAAGCAAGGTGAAAATCTTCTTTCTTTCCCCACCACCCCTTCTTACTTTTCTTTTAGTCAGAAGTTGCCATTCTCTTTCTCTCTTTTTTTTTTCATCACTTATTCCCTTATCTTTTACACCAGAGTTTCTTCAAGTGGTCAGTACTGAACTCCAAGCATCAATGGAACTATACAAGGGGTCAATTGTATTATTTGCTGTACTATTAGTTAAAGTAGATTTATTAAATTGTTGTCATATAATAAACATTTATGGGTCAATGAACTGGAGAGTTTGGGGACCCCTGTCTTAGATTATGTCTGTCTAGTTTAACCTTTTCCTTTTTCTTCACACTGCCTCCTGACTAAAGTTCTTGTTGTATTCCTGTCCCACAGCTCCATCCGACACTTTTAAACCTTTCTCAATTTTTGTGAATTTCATTTTTGCCTCTCTACTCCTTGGGATAGGTCTCTTATTTTTGTCCAGAGGTTCCTAATTCTAAATGTTTTCACTGCCCCTCAGTTGTCTAACTGCAGCAGATTTATCTTTCTCTTCACCTCCACCTAATTACTTTTTACATGGAAGTGCTTATTGCCCTGATTCTAACTTGTTAAGGAACCAGATCCTGAGCACTCAGGCTTTAACTTAGCTTATATATTTCTTACAGCAAATTCTTTCCTGCTTTTCCTTTAATTATTTATGAAGACCTTAACTACAGACTAATGCTTGCTGAGATCAAATTTCAGCAAACATTGTATTTCTACAGTGTTGAATGAGCGTGATTGTTCTTGAACATAGCTATGAAGGCCTTCAACACAGACACTATACGTGGATGGTAGGAAATGACATGAGAAGGAGACTAGCACACTGAGTGAAACACACTAGCACACTGAGTGAAAGTGATTGGAACTATCCATTGCATATCAGATATAAATACAATTGAGAGAGACCAGAGATATTTTACGAGAAGAGTCCTCCGTTCCTCTACCTGCAATAAAATACCTTATGCCATCAGACTTCAAATTTTGGGCTTAGACAACTTAGAACTACGCCAACTTCAGTCTGACCTAAGTGTAGTACATAAAATTATCTGCCACAATACCCTACCTGTCAATGACTACTTCAGCTTTAACCACAACAATACACGAGCAATTAATAGATACAAACTCAAGGTAAACCGCTCCAAACTCGATTGCAGAAAATATAACTTTAGTAACAGAGTGGTCAATGCCTAGAATGCACTACCTGGCTCCGTGGTTTCTTCCCCAAACCCCCAAAACTTTAACCTTAAACTGTCCACCATTGACCTCACCTCATTCCTAAGAGGTCTGTATAAGTGCACCAGCGTGCCTACCATCCCTGTCCTAATATTCCTTTTTACTCTTACTCTTTTCATGTATTCAAATTATGTTTATACTTTTACCTGTTATCTTATATATGCTTGATAAATAAATAAATAAAAAATAAAATAGTTACTCTCACTTATCTTGGAAAAGATAACTACTTATCTTGAATTCATTGGGATTTACTTACCTTGTCCTTGAAGACCAACATAAAGGTCTTTATCATCTCATTTGTCTTAGCAAGAAGAAAGGGAAAAAACTTGAAAGAACTCTTTCCCAGCTTTCATAGGTTGTCATGCAAATATACACATATGACCAGGCAGCCATGGAAATCCTTTGAAGCAGTAACACTGGGCTTTCCAAAGGAAGCAGATGCTTTAATGTTTCATAGAAGAAGAGCTTTGCTTTGCAAAATGCTTCTTTCCAAAGCTTTGCCCAATTTGAATCTCTAGCATAGCTACTATTGGGTATACTCATCTGATCATGATTTCAGTGAGACCTACTATAAATAAGTATTCATAGGTTCACATTTGCTGAGGTCAGATTACTACAGTGTCTTTCTTTGTCTGAGTATGTGTGCACGTGCAACAGATTAATTTGTGTAGAAATGGTGTTTGATCCATGAACACAACTGAGTTCAAAATTTCCATTGCTAAGCAAGACAGTTGTTGTGAGTTTTGCTCCATTTTACAACCTTTTGTGCCACAATTGTTAAGTGAATCATTGCAATTGTTAACATGGTTGTTAAGTGAATCTGGCTTGACCATTGACTTTGCTTATCACAAAATCGCAAAAAGTTAACTTAAATACATGTCAGTTGCTAAGTGTTTGAATTTTGATTATGTGATCATGGGGATGTTGCAACTGTTATCAGGATGAAAAACTATCCTAAAATATTTTTCCAGTCCATTGTTAACTTTGAATGGTCACTAAATGAATGGCTGTAAAGTGAGGACTACCTGTCACTAGAATTATTAATTTAATAATTAATTTTAACCAATAATGATTCATTCAAATATTTCTTTATTTTGTTGATTTGTTTATGTTTCTATTTCTTATTTGGGAGTATAGGGAATTTAACCAATAAATATACATCTTTGTACCCAGATATCCATGTATGTAAATTTCACTAATGATCATGGAATTAAACTCAGTGAAAGAATATATAAATATTGGGTAGTTGTTAGGGAACTAGGAATGAAAACATTGTATTTCATGTGGCTGGAAATCAGTAAAATCTATGGACATAATGATAAAAATCAAATCCAGGAAGAAAACTAACTACCCAGTAAAGAAAAAGTATATTTTTTAAAAAAAGTCATAGCTTTTGTGGTATTTCAACTTTTTATGTTATCCCTTTTCTTGTGTTTTGAATGTTTGCTTAACTTGAGAACCATCCAGAGACACTGGGAATATAAATTTAATAAATACATAAATAAACTCTGCTGCTACAGGCAGATATAGAATGCATTTAAAAAATGGATAATAAGCATTGGTTCAGTTGAAGTGCCAACTGAGCCAATGCTCAGCAGCCAACAAGCTGCTAAGATCACCTACAATAAACTGAAGTTCTTAAGCCCAAGCCAACAGAGGCAACCCAACAGAGAAATGTGTACTTTGGCAATGGAGCAGAAAAAAACATACCCTGGGGTCATTTTAAAGGCAAATGGGAATTAATAGAAGGCAATATCATCTCTTTCTGTCCTCCAGAAATAGTTGTTTATTTTTTCTAGTGTTGGGCAATCCAGCAGCATGGATTTAAAAAAAAACCCCAAATCTAATTTCTAAAGTATTTTTAGACTGAAATGGAAAAAAGGCAGTTACTTGATCATTCAGCTCTTGTCACTGGTTATCAGTAGTATATCAAAAGCTTCCACAGTACAACAAATCTTTGAAAGGCTGAAAGATGTTCAAATGAATTATTGTTCAAAGTTGCTTTTTCTAGCAGACATTAGCAGAATGCTCTTTTTCTTCCCATTGTGGTGCCTTCAGAAAGTGGATGCTTTGAGCCTGCTCTGTGTCAAAGTTGTATTTCAAATTCCTGGGTATCTCTGGACATGTACGTCATCAACCAGCTGAGTGGTGGATTTTTTGGATTTTAACACCTGAAAAAGGAGCAACTGTTTCCTTGGTTGATTCAGCTTTTCAGCATTTGATTGGCATAAAGTAATGACCCATACTGACAGTTCGTTAAAAGTAAGTTTTATAACATTGCTACAGTGAGTTAAAATGTTGTGGAACACATTTAGCAAAGGAGCAAAATCTGGATATCAAAATGTAAACAAGCAGCTTTCTTGTAAGACACATTCAGGAATAATGCACTCAGTATCCTTCCACCTTAAGCTAACAAATAAAATTCATCTACATGTGACTCCATTTAGATCCGTGCCTCATATATGAATGTTTAAAAACAAAAAAACACTTTTCTAGCTTTGTCCAAATGTTACTGTATATTATTGTAAACAAAATGCAAAAGGTCACAGCTGACTAAATTCCTATCAATTATGAACTTTTTAAAATGCACATTTAATACAGATTTCTGGTTTTTCTATGAGGTTTTTTTTTAAAGAAAAATGGTTTATACAGTTCACTTCCTGCCATAATCAAGGCCTTTCTAACCTGATATCTGAAGGTTCTGCTTCAGTGAATAATTCAGTAGGTTAGTGAAACTGTGGCCGCAAAGAAAGTGCTAATCTTAGATGGAAGCTGTGAGGGATATTAAGAAACAATTGCAAAAAGTGACATATTTAATAGAGAAAGATTACTCTGTGCTACATCTATTTAATTTGAAATGAATAAATTTTGCCAGTATTTTATGAGATGCAGTCTGCAAATTATGTGAAACTTCATAGTGTCAATGAAGTCTAAGGGAAAGAATAAAAGGTTTCCTGCTTCCCCCTCATCTCCACCATTTTATGAGCATTGTGATTTCTGAGGACTTTTCAATCTTTTCAAAAGAATTTTCTATGGAAAAGAAGGACTATTCACTGCACAACCTGATTAATTTGAATTAAGAAGAAGAAGGGGTAGGAAAAGGTGATCGCGCAAGAAAGATAAATAATAGAAGGCAATAAAAGGATCTTATATAATGAGACTTTTTGAAATGACTGAATTCCTCCTGGACTGTGACTGAGTGGGGCTGGATAGATTCTCAGTCTTTCAAGGGAAATTTAGTTGATGTAGCCAAGACAAGCTTAAACGTGTGAGGGAACATGAATGTGAAAAATGATGGGGGCAAACTTTGGATTTTAATCTATAAGAAGATTCTTAAATGTAGTTCAGTTTTAGTGGAAATAATTTATTTTACTCTCATGAATAAGCACATGGAGAAAATGATATAAGTTCTGAGGAGGCAAATTTTAAAAAAGTATTTTTGGAGTATTTTTAAATTAGAGAATTTTTTTTAAAAAATAGTGAACATTAAAAATAATAACATATGAGAGTTTGAGGATTAATTCTAAATGAGAAGGAGAACTGAATTGGAAGGAAGGAACTGATATATTAGGACCTCTATCTCCAGTTCTGCTTTGTAATTAAGACTGTAGACGAATTACTGGCTTTTAGCCTCACAGTTTGCCTTTCAAAAAGAATGGGCTTCTACTGAAGTAGAAAGTTTGTTTTTGAAGGAGAGGTTTGCTCAAACTTCACTTCAGCACTGCAAGTTTGGACAAGTATTTCTCCTGTAATCTCATCAGTTTTTCTATCATCATTTTGTTGTAGAGCACAGCATACTCAAGTTTTTCTTATTTCACCTGTCCTATGGGTGTATATATGAATGAATGAATTAACGAATGAATCTGCCTATCTTGTCATGTTTCAGTGCTAATTTTGCTTGTGATAAGTTATCTCACTTTTTCACAAAACATCCACCAACAAAACAGAATTTATCAGCAATTTTCATCACAAGAAGTGTTGGGAGCTGATGTTATTTTTCAGTTCTGATTCTAAGAGATTATAAAATTCATAATTCTAAACCAGTAAAATAAAGTTTCATTAAAATTAGAGGTATACCAAAAAGCAGTTCTGCTAAACACTACAGGGATAGTTCTTCAATGCCGATGTAATGTTGAATGGTCACTAAATAAACTGTTGTAAATTGAGGGCTACCTGTACAGATTTAGAGGATCTGGTGGTTGTTCATGTTTTCTGAAGGCACCAGCTGGCCAGTGGTGGGTTCCTCCCAGTTCATCCCGGTTCGGCCGAGCTGGTAGAGGTGACGATATGACATCACCGAACAGTTCTCTTTGTTCGGGAGCTGGGCCCTCCCACCCTCTTACCTATTATTTCTTCTTTTTTAGCCCAGCTGATAGGTGCAGCAGAGTGGAATGCCACACCTCAGCTGGGCAGATTTGTAACGCACTTGCGCGGAGCGCAAGTTTGGCACGCATGCGAGCGAAGCGAGCACGAAGAGGTGAAGAAGCATGTGCACGAAGAGGCAATCGCACGCGAAGTGTGTGCACAAAGAGAACCGGTAGTAAAGCCGGTTAGTACCCACCACTGCAGTAGGCATATCTCAAATGATAGTCAGTGGTTTCAACATAGTGGGTACAACTGGATGATCAAAGTCCCATTTCTTTTTAATATCCATCACATGCATTGCACACAGGTAAAAAGAGGAAAGGTTTTAGATGTGTGAACATGCCTGTTGTCTTGAAATCAGTTACCCCTGGCAAAAGGAAAAAAAAAAGTAAACAATTTCCTGTCCCTTCTTCTAGTATGAATAAGGCTTATAACTAGTTCAGGTGAAGTGACTGATTGTGAGTGATAAATAAAAGCACGTCCCAGATGTGCTTTTATTCCTCAATTTATATTCTCATTTTTGCATCCATTCTCAAATATTTCAATTATTTAAAGAAAGGTGCAGTAAAAATTGCATGTTCTTGGTTATGAATATATCTTTGTATGTTTTTATTCTAAAATGTATAAGTTGAACACATAGTAATCTAAACCATATTTCTGTGTTTAGATTTCTATTTATATTTTTCAGCTGAGAATTGTATTGCAAAATGTAGGTAATTTAAACACTAAAATGTAAATCCAGGTCACTTTCCATTAAAAAATGCAAACTGCCTATCTTGCCTATTTTATGTCTAGTCGTTATATAGTTAGAAATTATAAGATGTAAAATTTGGAAAGCCTTCTAACTTAAATCATGGTGCCCAATTAGTATTGTATGGCCTGCTCATGAAAGTATAAAATGTACTGCAAGACAATGTTCACTTCTGGCCAGTGGTGAAATGTAAAATTTGTTACTAACCAGTTCTGTGGGCTTGGTGGGGAAGTAATGTGACTGGGTGGGCGTGGCCAACTTTTTTTTTTTTAACTTTTAAAACCATTTTTTCTACAACTTCTTCGGCCGAAGAGGTTGTAAAAAAATGCTTTTAAAAGTCTCTGACGATCAAGCAACTCAGCTGGGATTGTCAGAGGCTTTTAAAAGCATTTTTTTTTACAAAAAAAATTCTCCCGGAAGAATGAAATATTTTGAGGAACATTTAAAAAGGCAGGATAAAATATTTTCCCTAAGAGAAAGAAAAAATCTTAAGGGAGACAGAAACTTAGAGCCCCAGTTCCCTTCCCCCTCCCCCCCAGCAGATATTTTGTGCCCATTGAGAAAGATTAGGCCAGCCTATCTACAAAACAAAAGACCTTCAGCTCCAGGATGAGGGGATTAAGTGGGAGTCTGACAACAGCCAATAGAATGCATGTTCTTCAACAGGAACAGGAAGCTCAAGTGCAAAGCCCAAGAGAAGGTACAAAAACCTGTCACTCTCAACTCCGTGTGGTCACTATCCAGAATCACACATGCTTGGTGGTTCTGCTTCATTATTAAATGGACCTTTTTTCCAATCAGCCTCCAGCCTCCATTTTGTCTCCAGTGCCTTTGTCCCATCTTGGAACTGAATCAGACGGATATTTCTTCCAACAATTTGGTATAAACTTAAAATAGCATAATTGAAATATAACAGAAATGAACTGCTCTTTAAAAAATCCTGCATTATGAACTGGCCCCTTTACAACCTCAGCCCTTCTCTGCATATATACCCTTAACATCATAAGTAAGCAGAGATATTTTGCTAATTTCAACTACCCATGAATCCTTAGCTAGCAGTGAAATCAGACTCTTAAATAATACACAGGGTGTGTTTGGAAACCAAACTTCAGAACAAAGGCAGAGACTCTCTATGCACTGCAGAATTAAATAGCCTGGAAAAATTGTAAATTTAACATTGACAAGATTTTAGAAAAAGCATGCCATAATAATGAAAGTAACCTTGATTCTTAGCATGTTCATGATGCTTTTTCTAGATTATGGGTAGACAAAGTATCCCAGAAGTGTTTGAAGCCCCATACCTTATTTTTCATGGCTCCCAACTATTTCCATTTCAGCTGTGCCATTCTGAGAATCTGTAATGAATGCTTAAAACTGGTTTGACAAATTAATGTACCAGTGTTGTGTGTATGTATCTCCAGCACCAAAGGACCACCTGGCATTCATCCTAAGCGTGGCTCCTCACTCTTGTTGTGGCACTAAATACTACATCTTTTGATTCACATTCCTCCTTCTATTATGTTTTACACTCAGCTTCACATGCAGTTGAATCTTTTTAAAGCTAATAGTAAAAATCTACGTGCACCTTGGGATGAATATATTATGTACAGAGTACCCATGACAATCACATTTTATGCTGTTTGCATGGCCTACACCAAGCTTATTGGTAAGGCACTTAGTTACAGCATGCAGTTCTCAGGTTTGTAAAGAGATTGCTGTGTTTTTTTTTTCTGTCATTTTCTATAGGACTTAGGTGAGCCTTGTGAGATTTTACACATATTTCAAATATACTTGCTGCTTTGAGTATGTCAACAACAGCTTGAAAAAAATCTGTTCCTTTCTTTAAGTACAAATGAACCAAAAAGAAAAAGAATCAAAATTGAAGATGTGCTAAAATAAAAGAGTGGCATCCCAAAATTTAACACACGCATTCATCACAGTGTTTGATAGGAAGTTTCATAGTTTTAAATAATCCCCCCCAAATTATTACTTGAGCCAAACGCATTATGCCAAGATTGGAAAGAGAAAAGTGTTCCAGTTTTAGCAAACAATAGTCCATGACTTATGCACTAAGCCAGGGGTGTCAAACTCATCACGTCATGTTGTCATCACATGATGTATCACTAAAATGGGTGGGCGTGGCTAGCATGTGACACATCCAGTCTGCGGGCCATGAGTTTGACACCCCTGCACTAAGCTGATCTGGGAAGAGTGCAGAAATGTTGTGCTACTTACAGTGACAACCAATGGTAAAATTATCCTGCTTTAATTCAGATGCCAGTTCTGGAATCATAATTTGAATCTCTGACTTTTTAATTTCTCATCCAACTAAAATAAGCCTTCCATGTAGTTGTTAACAAAACAAAAACCAGCTCTAATTTGATATCTGATGGAGCGCTGAATATTTTTATCCAGTTCTTTGTTCCTTTTGTATGTATTAATCTCACACTCCTGTCTCCATAATAAGCAACCATAATAATCTATTCTGATTCTTCAAAATTTCCTCCAGTGCATTTTTTTTGTCTAGTCTTTTTTTGGTTGACCTGTACTTATTAATTCATTTTTATCCAGTTCTGATATTTTCTGTGAATATGTACCTGAAAACAACTCTGGATTAGAGATGTAAATGAATTCTGACACAATTTCATTAGGAACTGATTTCAAAGCAGCAATTGAAGAAGACGATACATTACAATACTATAAGTTGCGTTTCAGCAGCTCTATTTTGTTTTTTTTGTGTGGGTGATTGTTTTAGTTTATATTAAGCTATCTGGATTTTAAAACTTACATTAGGAAAATCTAATGTCAAAGAATAATATCAAAAAATTTTAAAAAAAGAAAAATGCTTAAGGTATTTACATTAACAGTATATAATGTAACATAGTGGCAAAATGAATACAATGCCTCCATTTGTTGGGAATGTAAAGGGATATGAAATATTCAGTTGGTTTTCTTTTAAACTGCAGAAAGATTTGCTGAACTGGATGCTGCAAATGTTGCCCAGATATAAAAATTACTTATGCTCACTTGAATTGTTATTCACTTATGGTCAGTTTTTAGAGTCATGTGTAAGATTTGCCCAAATGCATAGTATTTAGATTTTGAGGGAAGGTATGTGAGAGACATATGTTTGTTATAGAAGAGAGAGTGAGCTGAGAGAAAATGGATTAGGCTAATTTTGCCCTTTCAGCCAACTCTATCAACTTCTGCAACCATTCGTCCATAGTAGGAATTGAAGTGTCCTTCCATTTTTGTGATACAATAGTCTTGCTGTTGTCAACATATATAACATATATAGAAGTCCTACTTGACCTTTCAGCAGCTTTTGATACCATTGACCATGGTATCCTACTGCGAAGACTTGGGGTGGGGGTGGGGGGGCACTGTTTTACAGTGGTTCTCCTCCTACCTCTCAGGTCATATGCAGTTTGTCTGGGCAAGGGGACAGAGATCCTCCCTGAGGCCCCTCATCTGTGGGGTGCCCAAGGGATCGGTTTTCTCCCCCTTCCTCTTTAACATCTATATGAAGCCACTGGGTGAGATCATTCACAGTTTCGGGGTGAGGTATCATCAGTACTCTGATGATACCCAGCTCTACATCTCCACCTGGACCAACCCAGGGATGCCCTTTCCGTGATGTCTGAATGCCTGGAGGCGGTGCGGGTCTGGATGGGTAGGAACAGGTTCAAACTCAACCCCTCCAAGACGGAGTGGCTGTGGATACCGGCATCCCAGGATCTAGCAGCCCCATCACTACTGATGGGAGGGGAGTGGCTTACTCCCTCCGAAAGGGCTCGCAATCTTGGCGTCCTCCTGGATTCGCGGCTGTCCTTAGTTGACCATCTGACAGCCGTGACCAGAGGCTTTTGCACAGGTTCGCCTGGTGCATCAATTGTGATCTTTCCTAGACAGGGATGCCCTCCATACAGTCATTCATGCTCTCATTATCTCTCGTCTGGACTACTGCAATGCCCTCTACATGGGGCTGCCCTTGGGGTGCACCCGGAGGCTCCGTAACGTGTTACACCTCTCCTGCGCGAGCTGCACTGGTTGCCGAGGGTCCTTCGGATCTGCTTCAAGGTGCTGGTACTCACCTATAAAGCCCTTCATGGCATGGGCCTGGGGTACTTGCAGGACCGCCTCCTACCAGCCTCCCTGCGCCCAGTGCATTCACATAGGACTTCCCTCCTTTGGGTGCCGTTGGCCAGACAATGTCGGCTGATAGCGCCCAGGATGAGGGCGTTCTCTGTGGCCACACCGACCCTCTGGAACGAGCTACTCACGGAGCTCCGGATGGCCCCCGACCTCCGTTCCTTCCGCGGTGACCTGAAGATATGGCTCTTTCAACAAATCTCCTGATCTGGTGGGAATCTCCATTTTAATTGTCAGATTTTAATTGGATTATTTTCTATCTTATTTTATTGTTGTCATTTTGTTGTTGTGAGCCGCCCCGAGTCCTTCGGGAGAAAGGCGGCATATAAATGTAATTAAAATAAAATAAAATAAATAATAACAAGGTTCCAATTTTTTTCTCCAGTTCTTTTTCCATTAAACCCAAGAGAAAAAGTTCGGGTTTCATTTTTATCTCCATTTTCAAAAAAAATTGTATTAAAATATGAATCATTTATACATTGGATGTATAAATGGATGGCAAAGAATGAGGCTGGATCACGTAAGAGAGTTAGAAGAAAGAATGGGTATTTGACAGCTGATTCTATAGCAAACAGTTTGGTAGAATTCTTTCATCTATTTCAATTTTTCTTTTCTTCTAGAAAATATATTCTAAATTTCATATTTTCATAACAATTATATCTTTTATACTAGATTAACTTGATTTTGTATAAGTATTTCAAATTCTGTCATCATTCTTAAAATCCATCGTTTCCGTCAAGTTCACTTTTTAGTCTTCTCTTAATGTGTAAATATATCACTATGAAAGATCTGGTTGAATAATTCTTTCTGTATCTTTAAGCTGTTTCTGGAATCTGAATGCACCATACATGCATGTGTGTTTGCACTTTTGTTGCTGTTAGTATCCCAAGTAGAAAGTGTTTGAATGTAAGGCTAATGGTGAGGTTGATGGACTGATTATTCATTTGTAGGAGTTCTGTATTTTTTATCAAACTCATAATGTATCCTTTTAGATTTTTGTCTTCTTTTATTTTCTTACATGATAAAATGCATTGGCTACTCCAGCATTTTTTAATATTGTCATACTACTAACTAGAATTTTTATTCATTCAATTATTCATGATTTGCATAATAATATAATTTAATATTTAGGAAAGCAGTTTTCCTTGTTTTTTCAGTCAGGTAAAATTTCAAAGCCAAAGAGCCAGTGCTATCCAAAGACATCTCTGTGGTCATGTGGCTGGCATGACTTAATGCCAAAGGCACATGGAACGCTGTTACCTTCCCACCAAAGGTGCCTGCAATCAATCCAATCGGTGAGCAACTCAATCTGCCTGCCTTGTGCCTTCAATTTGGTAAGTAACTGGGAACTTTTAAAAAAATAGTTAATTAGGGTTTTTTTTAGAAGTTTTATGTTTTTTTTAGTCATAGCAATTTAAAGTTAAGGAAGTTTTAAATTTAGCTGCTCTTATCTAAAAATATAAATAAAATAAAATAATAAAATAAAATATTTGTGCAGCTTTCTGAGATTTGCTGTGTTTCTGTAGTGTTTCACTCTAACTATACAAACACACAAAATCTCACAAAGCTGTATGTGGCATTTTGTGTGGAAAAAGTGTGAAAGTTTGTTTTTGAGCTTTTTGTGGCTGTGTGAGGTTCCTGCTTGTTGCAGGGGCCATTTGGGGTCAAATGCAGCTGCTTTTACATTGTGTGTGAGTCAGTTGTGTTGTGTTGTGTTGTGTGTGTGTAAAGGGTCAAAGTTGGTTTTTGAACTTTTTGTGGCTGTGTGAGGTTCTTGCCTGTTGCAGAGGGCATTTTGGGTGAAGTGCAGCTGCTTTTACATTGTGTAAAAGAACAACATGTTTTGTGTTGTGTTGTGTGTGCATAAAGTGTGAAAGTTGGTTTTGGTACCTCTTATTGTTTTGTGTACTTCGTTTATTATTTTTATTATTTATTATTATTGGCCATGCCCACCCAGTCACCTGACCACCAAGCCACACCCACCAGGTCACCTGCCCACCAAGCCATGCCCACCAATTAAGCCACGCCCACAGAACCAGTAGAGAAAATTTTTAGATTTCACCCCTGCTGTGATATGTCAATACCTGCAATGATCAGAACTGTACAAGCCCCAGTATTCTTTGTGACACTATGGAATTGAAAGCTGGATTTTGAAGAAGCAAAATAGGAACAGTAATCATACTTTTGAACTATGGTGTTGGACAAGACTCCTTAGAATATCAAGAGCAGCCAACCAAAAAAAAAAAAAAAAAAACCCAGAAAAAAGAAATCAACCCAGAATTCTGACTTGAGACCAAATGACTGAGCTCAAATTATCCTACTTCAAATACATTATGTGAAGCTCTCAGGAGAAAGCTCTAATGCTGGAAAAATAAGATAATGACTAGCAGCAAGATGAATCAACTCAGTTACAAGGGCATTTCTAATGGTATGTGGGAATAATCTTGAGTGATTGGGGAGATGGAGAGATTTACCTAAGGAAGGATCTGATAGGAGCAGAAGCTTACAATTCCATAATGGGAGAGAAGGAAACTCTAAAAGAATCCTCCCTAATTTGTCAAATTATAAAAAGAGACAGTGGGAGATTTGCAAGAGAGCCAGTTTGGTCTAGTGGTTAAGGTACCAGACTAGAAATTGGGAGACCATAAATTCTAGTCCTCTTTTAGGCATGAAAGCCAGCTGGGAGCTTGGTCTCTTCACGCTCTCTCAATCCAACCCACCACACAGACTTGTCATTGAGAGGAAAATAAGAGGAGGAAAGAATATTAGGTATGTTGACTACCGTGAGTTAATTATTTAAACAAGATGGGATATAAATAAATAAGTAAATTAATTAATTAATTTGTTCTTTTAGACATGTAAGATTCTGTTAATGTAGCCTTACAATAAAGCAGAATTAGCTCAGCTGGTTATGTTTCCTGTTTGGTCTACCTGGGAAGGCTGGCAAGTGATGAGTGCCCTGTTGGGAGACTTGAAAGAACAGGTCTCGGTCTTGGAGAAAATCATGGTCAGTAAGAATCTAGGACGATTTAGCAACACATAATTAACCAATCAGTGCAATTAAATTCAAAGAACCTATATGCATGGCTTTATGATCTTCTATCTATCTATCTATCTATCTATCTATCTATCTATCTATCTATCCATCTATCATCTCTAATCGATCATATTTAAGAACTGCCCATCCCCCTTACAGAGAAACTCTGGGGGGTGTACAATAAAATATTAAAGTATAAAAACAGTGTGTACAATTTAAAGATACAAGGAATGTTAAAAAGCGAGGTAGAGAGCTTTCAGGGTGCTAACCACTCCCACATCTGCATGATCATTTGTGCATCCCAAGCAAGGGTACAGATGCATATTTTTATTCTTTATAGGAAGCCAAGAGAGTGAGGGCCCACCTCACATCCAAAAGAGTGGGGGCCCACATCACCTCACCTCAGGTTCCAAAGTCCAGGGGCAATATCAGAGAAGACTCTCTTCCTGGATCTCACCAGTCAGAATTCTTTGGTTGATGGGCTCCACAATGTATCTTCCCTTCCTGGCTGGAAGGGGATAGGCTGATGTAATGGAATGAAGATGATTCTGTAGGTAACTGGCCCCATGTGGCATGTAGAGCTTTAAAAATCATAACCAACACCTTCACCTGGACCCTGAAACAGGCCTGCACCCATGCAACAAAGATGTTACATGAGTCATTCTTTGGGCACCTAAGATTGCCCATGTAGCTGTATTTTGTACCAGCTGAAGTGTTTGGATACTCCTCAAAGGTGTGAGTCATCTGAGCATGAGTGATAAATGTGATACATGTAAAAAAAAAGGGGGAGAGAGTTGGGACTTTGATCATGGAGTCCATTACTACCATCTTATTTTTTTTAAGCTTGTCCTGAATTCCTCATGTCAATATACTGAAACTATTCTGTCAAACAATACTAATGCAGTTTCTCATTCTTGGGGAAAGAATGAGGAAGGAAATATCAATCAATCAGAATAGAGCTGGAAGGAACTTTGGAGGTCTTCTAGTCCAACCCCCTGCTCAAGCAGGAGACCCTATACCATTTCAGACAAGTGACTGTCCAATCTCTTCTTAAAAACCTCCAATGTTGGAGCACCCACAATTTTTGGAGGCACTTGTTCCACTGTTTAATTGTTCTCACTGTTAAGAAGTTTCTCCTTAATTCCAGGTTGCTTCTCTCCTGTATCAGTTTCCATTCACTGTTTCTTGTCTTGCCTGCTGATTGTTTGGAAAATGAGTTGACCCTTTCTTCTTTGTGGTATCACCTCAAGTATTGGAATACTGCTATCATGTCACCCCTAGACCAGTGGTGAAATGTAAAATTTGTTGCTATCGGTTCTGTGGGCATGGCTAGGTGGGCGTGGCTTTGTGGGGGATCATGTGACTGGGTGGGTGTGACCAACTTTTTTTTTTACTTTTTAAACCATTTTTTTACTACCTATTCGCTGGAACCGGTAGTAAAAAAATGCTTTTAAAAAGTAAATTAAAAAAATGTTCCCACGATCGCGCAGCACAGCTGATTGACAATTGATTAACAATTGACAATTGACAATCAGCTGTGCTACGCAATCGTTGGAACCATTTTTTTTTTCTTTTTTAAAGCATTTTTTTACTACTGATTTTGACGAATAGGTAGTAAAAAATGCTTTAAAAAAGTAAAAAAATTCCTATGTCGGAACCTTTTTTTTACCTTTTTAAAGCATTTTTTTACTACTGGTTCACCCGAACCAGTAGTTTTTATCACTACCAGTTCGCCTGAACTGGAGCAAACCTGTAGCATTTCACCCCTGCTCTAGACCTTCTTTTCTCTAGAGTATCCATACCCAATTCCTGCAACCATTCTTCATATATTTTAGTATCCAGGCCTGTAATCATCTTAGTTGCTCTTCCCTGCACTTTTTCCAAAGTCTCAGCATCTTTTTTGTAATGTGGTGACCAAACATGGATGCAGTATTCCAGGTGTGGTCTTACTAAGGATTTATAAAGTGGTACTAATACTTCACATGACTCTATGCTTCTGTTTATACAACCAAGCATTGTATTAGCTTTTTTAGTTTTTTTTAATTGATTAAGTCTCCAATCAGTTTAAAGGTGATTCTGTTAGAAAAAGAAGTGCAGGTAATTTTGGGATTCTTCATTTCTGGCAATGTTGCTGTTTCTCTGCCAGGTCTTTCTCCTTTTTCTACATTCTTGCACTTTTCTTATGTGTAGGCTGAAATGGGATCATCTGGGAATAGTTTTACTATGTACTGAAGAGTTGATCTAAAATGCCTCTAAGAAAGCAATGGTTTCTGATTTAGCAAATAGGTGGAAGAATTTCAGAGCAAACTGAAATCAGTAATGTACCTCTCCCAAAGAGATATCAGTCTAATTCTCTATCCTATCCAGGAGAGCAGTTAAGGAGATGTAATATTTAGAATAACAATATTCATTCACCTACTCTTGTCTAATAATAGGTCAATCTTCCCTAACGATGCCCTCCAGATGAATTGGAATGTAATTCCCACCACTGTAGCTGGTGAATCAAACAGTCATGTTGTTTGTTAAAAGCTAGCACATTTAGGTAGGGGCCAAATTGGGGGACAGGAAAATAACACTAAATCAGGGATGTTGATTGAGAATCAGATAACTCAAAAATAGTATGGTGTCCTCTTAGATTTATTTCTGGAATGTTATGTGTTTGTATTCATTTCTGGAATGTTATGCATTTGTATTCATTTCTGGAATGTTTTTTATTTGCTTAGAGATGTCTGTAAAGATGTATTTTTCTATGACTCTCTAAATAAATGCAAATGAAGACAGTGGTAAAAAACCCTTTTGAGTTCAAAGCTTTCCATTTTTATCCATGTCATTCTTTGAATACAGTGTTCGGGATCATGCTGGAATGCTAATTAATCTTGATTTCCTGCCAATTAATAGTAAAATAGAATAGTGAACTATCTCACTGTTACTTGTTAAAACAAAAACAAACAAAATGTGCAGAATAAGGTGCTATACTAATCAATGAGTCAACAGTCAAAATGCAATATTTTACTTTCAGCTAACAGACAGCCTATCCTCGTTTTTATAAAAATAGAAAAAAGAAATCCAAGCAATCACATTGTACCTGTGTTTATTAGTATTGTATCCATTTTGTATCTGATATTGTTGATATTATTATTCCATCTACTTTATTTATTTACATAGATTCCTTATTCCTCTCTTTTTCTCTTTTGGATACTGAATGAATGAGCAGCTGAACAGATCATCGGTCTCTCCATTTTAGGGTAGATCTTAAGCATGTGTACAATTATTTTTTTAATCCAGGCAGAAGGTTTGCGTTGAAAATAATATCTCTTGTTGGCAAGGACATGTATTCATATATGTACATGCACACACGTGAATGCTTCTTAAAGGAACCGTGGAATCACTGGTGGGAAAGGAGGGAGTAGAAACATTATTCTCAACTGCCCAAATGGCAGATTTAGAAGCAAATTTAAAACTCTGGTTAACAAGACATTCAGTGAAGGCTGCTCAACCTTTATAAAATACAAATTAACAGGAGTGTATCTGAATTGTTAAAATGAACATTGCCTTTCAAATTGGTTCATGACCATTTCCAGTTATTATCATAAATAGAAGAAACCTATTGTTGCAGCTCCACCTAGTGGGTATCCACTTTGATAGCAACAGAAAGGAAAACACTGAAAGGCAAGGTATAAGAGCTGATGTCTATGAAGCAGGACCCAACATTATTTGGGCAGTGAGAAAAAAAAAAGTAAGATAGCAATGAAAAACGCATTCGTAGTTGCTAGAGGAAATTTCAATTCAAATTCAATGTGCTAGTTTCATTTTCCATATTCTTATTACCCTAAAAATTGACTTGCCTTTTAAATTCTGGCACTTTAACAATGGATTTAATATACTGTAAGTGGTGGGGTGATATTTAAATCAGTAGTTCTCCCAGATTTTGCAAATTGGACTATAAACAACATTAATATTATGTGCATTTCAATAATGAAGTAATTTTTGCTGAGCTGAGAAGAGACATTTCAGTCTTAGCTCCCTCTTTCTCTGCAGTAACCAGATATTTCTCTAATCATTATTATCAAAAAATGATTGTACTCAGCATCCTGTGATGGGGAAAAAATTCATATTTGTACTGAAAATCATCTTTGAGTGCTCTTCTTCGAGTGACAGAATAACAGAGTTGGAAGGGACCTTGGAGGTCTTCTAGTCCAACCCCTTGCACAAGCAGGAGACCCTATTCCATTCCAGACAAGTGGCTGTCCGCTCTTTTCTTAAAAGCCTCCAGTGATGCACTGGAGCACCCACAAATTCTGAAGGCAAGCCATTCTATTGTTTAATTGTTCTCACTATTAGAAAATTTTTCCTTAGTTCTAAGTACCTTCTCTCCTTGATTAGTTTCCATCCATTGTTTCTTGTCCTGCTCTCTGGTGCTTTGAAAAATAGGTTGAACCCCCCTCTTCTTTGTGGGAGCCCCTGAGATATTGGAACACTGCTGTCATGTCACCCCTAGTCCTTCTTTTCACTAAACTAGACATACCCAATTCCTGTAACCATTCTTCAAATGTTTTAGCTTCCAGCCCTCTAATCATCTTTGTTTTTCTGTTTTGCACTTTCCAGAGTCTCAACATCTTTTTTATAATATCGTAATCAAAAATAGATGCAGTATTCTAAGTGTGGTCTTACTAAGGCTTTATAAAGCGGTACTAGTACTTCACATGATCTTGATTCTATGCCTCTGTTAATGAAGCCTAGGATTGCATTGGATTGCTGACTGACATGTGGCTACCCCGGGATGGATTCTTTTTAATAGTAGCTTCCTTTTTCCACCCAGTAGTGGAAGTGTTCCACCTAACACTCCCCTTACTGTTTTTGATACCAAAGTATTTTATTCTCCCATGTTATTAATTGTTTTCATCAATTGATTTAATTGTAAACCAGTGTCAGGTTTTTTTTTATGGGTAGCATTGTGTTAAAGGCACATAGAGCTGTTTTAAATAAAGAATAGAATAGAATAGAATAGAATAGAATAGAATAGAATAGAATAGAATAGAATAGAATAGAATAGAATAGAATTCTTTATTGGCCAAGTGTGATTGGACACACAAGGAATTTGTCTTGGTGCATATGCTCTCAGTGTACATAAAAGAAAAGATACATTCTTCAAGAATCATAAGGTACAAGACTTAATGATAGTGATAGGGAAACAGTCGATATAAATCTTAAGGATACCAGCAACAAGGTTACAGTCATATCGTCATAAGTGGGAGGAGATGGGTGATAGAAACGATGAGAAGATTAATAGTAATGCAGACTTAGTAACTAGTTTGACAGTGTTGAGGAAATTATTTGTTTAGCAGTGTGATGACGTTCGGGAAAAAACTGTTCTTGTGTCTAGTTGTTTTGATGTGCAGTGTAGTGCAGTGCAGTGCAGTGCAGTGCATAATAGTATGCACAGTACTATAAACTTAGCATAGTCTGAAAACAAACAAAAACATAAATGAATTCCATTTCCAAATTCGGGTGAGACAGGTGAAAAACCTACTTTGATTTCTTTATATTTTTGACTTATTCACTATGGCTTTAAGATGTAAGGCCACAGTTATCAAAAGTTAGCCCCTTTGTACTCTAGTACAGCTAAAGCAGCCAGGGTAGAAAGTGGGAGACCCTGAGTTCAACTCCTACCTTAGCCATGAATGCCAGCTGGGTGATTTTGGGCCAGCCGCTCTGTCAACCCAACTCACCTCACATGATTTTTATTGTGGGGAAAATAGAAGGAAGAAGGTATGTTGGATATGTTCACCGTCTTGAATAATTTACAGATTTCTTTGGTTGTTGTTGTTGTTAGTTGCAAAGTCGTGTCTGACCCATCACGACCTCATGGACAACATTCCTCCAGGGCTTCCTGTCCTCTACCATCCTCTGGAGTCCATTTAAGCTCAACAGATTTCTATGTTTGTAGAAATAAAGTTTCATATTTAACTATAGATAAGGAAATGATCAAAATTTAAATTACAAGTAGTCCTCAAGTTACTCATTCAGTAATCATTCAAAATTACGAAGAGTGAGACTTAGGACAAATCTGTGAGGTTGCAGCTGTTGCAGAGTCACTGTGGTCAAGTGGGGTTTGGGTGCACAAGTGCCCAGCTCAGGATTATAACATTGCATTGAGTCACAGACATATGATCACCATTTGCAACCTTCCCTATCAGTTTGCTATAAGCAAACTCAATAGGAAACCCACATTAAAGAAATTAGGTTACTTCCCAAAGTCCCTTCCACCATTTTTTTCTCCGAAGAAACCCCACTATGGAGTATTAGATTCCAGGAATCTCAAGCCCCTTAGCAACCGCCTCCTACCCATAGCAGATCCTGCTAGGTTGCCTGTACTCTTTGATAAGTAAAAGACAACTCTCCAGGATGTGAGGCCGATCTGGCTGCGACATCTGTCACCTCATTGATCACCAGGGTTGATTCAGCTGATCTGGCTGGCTAGGCGGGTGGCCCCTCCCTCCCTCACCGCTCTATGTGCATTCCTCCCGAAGCTGCATGCTTGGTGGAAGAAGACGACCAATTCAGATAGAAGGAGTGTACCAATTTTCAATCAAAGATATACAACAACTCTCCACTTAATTTTTTTAGAATAGAATAGATTAGAATTCTTTATTGGCCAAGTGTAATTGGACACACAAGGAATTTGTCTTGGTGCATACGCTCTCAATTTACATAAAAGAAAAGATACATTCGTCAAGAATCATAAGGTACAACACTTAATGATAGTCATAGGATACAAATAAGCAATCAAATCATATTAGGAAACAGTCAATATAAATCGTAAGGATACCAGCAAACAGTTATAGTCATACAGTCATAAGTGGGATGGGTGGGAATGATGAGATTAATAGTAATGCAGACTTAGTAACTAGTTTGACAATGTTGAGGGAATTATTTGTTTAGCAGAGTGATGGCGTTGAGGAAAAAACTGTTCTTGTGTCTAGTTGTTCTGGTGCGTAGTGCTCTATAGCATCGTTTTAAGGGTAAGAGTTGAAACAGTTTATGTCCAGGATGCGAGGGGTCTGTAAATATTTTCACAGCTCTCTTTTTGACTTGTGCAGTATACAGGTCCTCAATGGAAGGCAGGTTGGTAGTAATTGTTTTTTCTGCAGTTCTAATTATCCTCTGAAGTCTGAGTCTGTCTTGTTGGGTTGCAGAACCAAACCAAACAATTATAGAGGTGCAGATTCATTCATTATTGACAGACACAATAATTCCTCTGTAGAACTGTATCAGCAGCTCCTTCGGCAGTTTGAGCTTCCTGAGTTGGTGCAGAAAGAACATTTTTTATTGTGCGTTTTTGATGACATTTTTGATGTTTGGTGTCCATTTTAGGTCTTGAGATATGGTAGAACCTAGAAATTTCAAGGTCTCTACTGTTGATACTGTGTTGTCTAGTATTGTAGGAGGTGATAGTATGGGGGGTTTTTTAATAATGTTTCCAAAGCTCCATTATTAGACTATCAGAATAGTTATTTTTGGAAACTCTTCCACCTTAAAACTATTACCTATCACACACAGAATAAATATTGAGGTCCCAGCTCCTTTCCTGACATCCATAGATTCTATATTGTTCATTATTGAAGAAGTAGGATCAAAATTAATTTCACTGCCAAATATGACTTCATTACATCATCTCTGTATATCAATCCATCCCATTTTTAAAGTACTCTCAGTGCATATTTTTTCTCCATTTGATCCCCAAAAGTTCCTTGCTCAAGAAGTATGGTGTGTGGCCATACCTCTGTTTGGAATAAAAGATAGGAGAAACATGCAAGCAGGCGGTTCAATATAGCTGGAAGAAAGATAGAGAGACAAGGAACATTATTCTCTGACAAAACCAGAACCTTGCATTTTTTTCAATCTATAATGCATTTGTGTTCCTGGTCATCCAGTGCCATGCAAGTATCACAGATCTTTCCGTTAAAGCAAGCTTTTTCTCTATGATGCAAACCTTTGCCTGTATTTGGTAGGGCTCAGTAATACTTTATAATAGAGTTCATTTATAAAATAGAATAACAGAGATCGAAGGAACCTTGGAGGTCTTCGAGTCCAACCCCCTGCTTAGGCAGAAACCCTATACCAGTGATGGTTAACCTTTTCGGCACCAAATGCTGAAACTGGAGTGTGCACCGTAGTGCCAGAACCTAGAAGAGCAGTTAGTGATGGCACACGTGCCCACAGAGAGACCTTTGTGTGCCACCTCTGGCACGCGTGCCATAGGTTTGCCATCATGGCCCTATACCATTTCAGACAAATGGTTATCCAATCTCTTCTTAAAAAATTCCAGCATTGGAGCATTTACAACTTCTGGAGGCAAGTTGTTCCACTGATTAATTGTTTTAACTGTCAGGAAATGAGAGAAATTTCTCCTTAGTTCTAGGTTCCTTCTCTCCTTGATTAGTTTCCACCCATTGCTTCTTGTCCTGCCCTTAGGTGCTTTGGAGAATAGCTTAATTCCCTCTTCTTTGTGACAGCCCCTGAGATATTGGAACACTGCTATCATGTCACCCTGAGTCCTACTTTTCATCAAACTAGACATACCCTGTTAGAATATGGTTTGTGCCTAACAGTTGTCCAGGCAATATATGTGTACTGTAATTTTAATCTGTAAATATATTATGTGACTTTAATGGTGAGTCATGCTGTAATTAGATAATGACTGGTTGTGAGAATATTTAAGCGAGGTACTGTAACGTATTCAGTTTGCTGTTGATAATGAAGCTGCTATGCTATGCTACCATTGTGTATGAAGATGATGAGATGATGAAGCTGCTATGATAAGCTACCATTGAGAGGAGTTGTTATCTGCTAATCATTGGTTTGATGGATCTGCAATCATCGTGGTTTGTGAACCAGAGTGAGTTTGTTATTCTAACCAACTACTGTTCTTTATATGTTTTATAGTCATAATCCAGTCCCCTAATCATCTTTGTTGCTCTTCTCTGCACTCTTTCTAGAATCTCAAGAATCATTTTTTTTTTGGTATATTATCACTTGTGGCTTAACTTTATACATGATCTAGGCTAGTGTTTCCCAAAGTGTGGTACGCGTACCCCCAGAGGTATGGGAAGAGTTTGGTGGGGGTACACATTGCACCGGAGTTTGGTGGGGATCACGTGGGAATATCCACTGCACCGTGCTTAGCTGCGCCCATAGAACAAGGAAAGAAATAGGTGCGTATCGCAGTTTTTACACGGGAAGTGGGGCCGTCGTACATTGTATCGCAACTCATTATGGCGGGAACTTCTGCGCATCCTTCGCGCAGCTCGGGTTTGGCCATTTTTAAACTGCGGGAACATTAACAGTTGACGTTGAGCTGCGGAGCTGTTTAAACGCCGGAGAATTGCAGTGTTATCTAAGTGTTTCCCAAAGTGTGGTACGCGTACCTCCAGGGGTACCATATGTTTTTTATGAGGGGTACTCAGCGTTACGAAAATTATAGAAGGGGTACACATATGTCAAAAGTTTGGGAAACACTGATTCTAGGCTATGTGTATTAGCCAACAAAGCATGGTTTAAAATCAAAATTTGGTATTTTGTGCAAACTAAATCATAGGCAAGAATTAAGAGGATCGATGATTCAAGATGATTCAATTTGCCAGCAGAATTAACATTCAGATTAGCTAACAATAATATATAACACAGCATAATGTTTTCCTTTTGTGTTTTGAATAGCCTGTCCATATGCTCTGAATATGAAGAACACTCTCCATCACACAGCATGAAGTTCTCTCTACCATGACTTATTTTCTGGATATATCATATAGAGTGTTGTGCTCAGTTGGCAGGTCATTCCCTTTATCAGTATAAGAGATGGGATTCAGGAGATGATTTACTACATTTTAATTTTTAAAAAATGTTTGGCCTAGAGTATACCATTATTATCTTGAGACTTATCTTTTATTCATTAGGCTAATAGAAAATATTAGAAATATTTAGAAATTAAGTTTCATTAGTGTAAATCAACCTACAAAATGAGTGCTTTTCACTCTGTATTCTATGACCAGGTAGGAAAAGCATACCTATTTTAAAGAGCAGAAAAAGTAAAAAAAAAATGAAACAAAACTCCGGGTCAAATTCAACACCTGGTGACTACAAGTATGCAACCATCAGCTTTATTGGCAATAGTGGAGAAATGACTAGGACTGGTTAGCTTAGCTTCCAGACCAAACAACATAAATCATGGGTGTCAAACTCATGTTGTCACGGCAGCGTCACATGACATATCATGACTTCTTTCCCCTTTGCTAAACCAGGTGTGGGTGTGGCCAGTGCGTAACGCATCCAGCCCACGGACTGCGAGTTTGATAGCCCTGATATAAATGATTATATCATTTTTTTAATATGTTACATATCATATATGCAAATCATATGATTTGTGTTCATCTTGCATACTTGAGAACATTGACACAGAATGCTACAAAGCACAAAAGGATGGCAATTAGGAATAGATGGCAAACCTAAAGTCAAAAGGGAAAGAAATATGAACAGCAAAGAACTACTAAGCTTTGAGGATTCAAGGGGTAAAGGATTGGGATGGAGGCTCAGACTTGTAACATTTATCTAATCTGCACATATGTACCTGTATCAAATCATAATTCTTGCTCTGTCAAGACTCATTCTCATTGGACCCATGAAGATTGCATAGGATGATTTTTGTTGTTGCAGGGTGAATGGTTTCCTATGTTACTACAGGGAAGCAGCAGTTGAATTTACACTTCTTTGAAAATTTCATTGCAAAATGTGATCTTAAAACTGATGACAAATTGGCAAGATTTGGCAGTTGACTGCTAAATGTCATGGGGGCAATGGCCAGAAAGTAAACACAGGAGACTCTACACAATCTATTAGACTAATGCTACTCAGTTCTTCCCTGGGCATTTCAACCAATTTAATTCATATCATCACTTGCCTTATTTCCTTGAATTAGCTTGGAGAATAGATTCCATACATGTCCCATTAATTTTACCTAACCCAACTCAATATTTTGAATATCTATATTCAGATAGTAGCAGATAATTTCCATTGCAGGGATGATGTCTACAAGTCAAGATGTGAAATACAATGGTGCAATTGAAGATCTGCCTGTTTTTTAATGTATGACATACAGCCCCCATTATAACTTTTTTTTAAATCATACCCTACGGGCAACCTTGTATGACCTGAAGGAAAGATAGGCTGACAGTAAGACAATGCAACTTGAATAAGAAAAGGAAGATTATCAGTTCTATTACATTGTCTTTGATACGTAATATAATTCCCCAGTATGATTTTGTTAAACTACGCTTCTACGCTAAGATATTAAAATGCAGAATATTAAACTTGAATTAGGAATACTCAAATATTTCTTCAGGTTTATAAATTAACTATCACAGTCTAGCTTTCTTTGTAGAAGTATTGCAAAGATAAAATTTGCAAGAATGCATAAGGGAAAGTCACAATACAAACACCATAAATAAATAATATACAAAATCTAAATTAATCCCTTTATATTTCTGTGGAAAGATTTAACCATGTCCTTAACAATCTCCTGGAATTCAATGTGTCTTATTTCAGAACTGGATTGTGCCATAATTTTAAAGCCATTAAAGTATAAAGAAAAAAACCTTATACAATATATGCACTGGTCTAATAGATTTCCACTGCCGTTGAGATAAAGCAATACATTATCTTACATTTGCTCACATAAATAGAGGTCATCTGTCAATATTTCTAGAATATTTTTGCAAATCCATAGTTTTCCGTTTGAAAACTGCTATTTTTCCATTGCCTGTCTTGTTTTTCCTGAAAAAAGAAAAAAAAATCCCAAATATAAATAGTGTATTTGCTGTTGTCTTTTTACTAAAGCTTTTAAATTTAAGAAATAATAGATGCCTGTCTAGACAACCCTAAAATTGTTTTAGTTACTGATGTATGGATGACTGATAAATGTCATCTTTTTCTGCCTGCAGTGCATTTTGCATCCAGTCTACTGACATTCATGTATAGCTGACCTGATTCTGCATTTTTTGTTTGCATGAAGCATTTAGAATTTTACTATGATGAAACTTCAAGATACCATGTGCAAAACAAAAAAAATGCTTTCTGTCTTCTTCGCTTTTCTTTTTTTTTCTTTCTTCTTTTGTTTGTTTCCTTGACTATTTCATGAAAAGACTCCATTAATGAAAAAGGTTGCATAACATTCCAGGTGGAATAGCAATTACTTCCTCAGATTTATGTTCTTCTGCCTTTGCTCAGCTAAAAGGAAATGGGAAAGCATGGAATTAATGAACTACTTTCATTGAAACAGTTTTGCTTTTGAATGCAGTCCAAATGTGCTTATTGTTTGCTACTTAGCACTATGAAATCTATTATAAAAAGCTGTAAAAGAAGCCATATTTCTATCATGAGTTTGAGAATGGAGTTCAGAAAGAAGTTTATGACTGAGATTCTGAATTCATAGCTAGATTTGGAGTTCTTGTTGCCAGCATGTCTGACTCGGCAAACATACGACAACTATTCCTCATTCTACACTCTGCAAAAACTACTCCCATTTGAGATATAGATTTACCAATCAAGTGTAGCAAAAAGGCAAAACAAAAGCCCATATCACTATGTAGGGAATTTTCCCCTTGCTGGAGCCATCATTATAATGAGATCATACCAACACCAAAAAAGAAAAAATATAGTTTTAGAGTTGAAGGAAAGAGACATTTAGATCAAGTTAAAAAACCATTTCTATACTGATAATTATTAAAATAATCCCTAAATGACATAAACAACCCTAAGACAAATCAATAAAGCAACTATATGTTGACCTGAGTTGGAATGTTATACATTCTTAAATTGCAGATAATACGTTGGCTTGAACATGGAAGAGATAATTTTGGTAGTCTCAACATCTGAACTTGAAGAAAAAAATGGACACAAAAGAAAAGAAAAAAATAAAGGAAACAAAAGTGTAAGTACAAGAATTGAAGAGAAAGTGCAAGTATCATACAGGTAGTCTTCAATTGTGAAGACTTCAGTTGTGAAGACACAACTGAGCCCAAAATTTCTGTTGCTAAGTGAGGCATTTGTTAACCAAGTTTTGCTCCATTTTATGACTTTTCCGGCCATAATTATTAAGTGAATGACTGCAATTGTGAAATTAGTAACATGATTGTTAAGTGAACTTGGCTTCCCTGTTGACTTTGCTTGTCAGAAGGTCACAAAGCATGATCATATGACCCTGGAACACTGCAACCATCATAAATATGAGTCTTTCTTTAGGCTATAGAAAAAAGAAGTTGCCAACTGTCTGAATTTTGATCACATGACCACTGGGATGCTGCAATGGTCGTAAGTGTGAGAAATGGTCATAAATTACTGTTTTCAGTGCTGATATAACTTTGAATGGAACTAGATGAACCATTGTAAATTAAGGACTACCTGTATTATAATGTTAAAAAAGTAGATTAATTGCTAACAGAGACACTGAAATTGGATTAAAGGAAACAAAAAGTTGAAAATGATTAGAACAAAGTGAAAAACTGTTACAAAGTATGGTAGAAGCATGTGTAGCAATGTTAATAGAAAGTAAGAAAAAGGATATTTGATAATATGATGAAGTGAAAGGGGCCATGGATGCAACAGTAATGATATAAAAGCTGCCAAAAATGAGGAGACATATTATGTATATAGAGAAAAATATCATTCCAAACAGTCAAAGTCAAAAGAGCAAGGAATGGTTAATATCAAAAGTGGAAAGGAAAAGGCAGAACAAATTTGATGGAATTCTTTTTTAAAAAACAAAAAAAAGTTATTGAAATAGGTGAAGGAAACTAAGAGCCTCAAGCTAATTGAATAAAATTAAAAATGAAAGTGATGAAATTTGGGGAGATGAAACCAAACTGAGGGAATGGTGGAAAAAACTTTTTATGAGATTTATATGGGAATAAGAGTAATATTGTATGTTGAGGAATGAAATTGAAAATAATGTTATGAATGTTAATGTTCAAAAATTGTTAAAAGAAAGTCATAAATGCCATGAAAATTTTTAAAGCTGCAGGCATAGATAGTGTAACTTAAATATTTTAAATCTTAAAATATAGAAGTGGCTTGCATATGGTGTAGCTATGAAAATTATTTAATGTGTGTGAAGGCCACATCTGTTCTGATGACTGACAGAAGACTGTTTATTGTATGCCTGTAACATAATATAGCAGATAATAAAATGTGAATAACCTTGGATCATAAGCTGGTTAAGAGTTTTATATGATAGAAATAAAACATGTATGAGAATAGTAAAATGTTCAACCCTGAGCAGGGAATAAGACAAAGATTACAATGTTTGTCTTAATGTATTTATGGATAAATGTGTAAAGAATGCTTATGTTGATTTTACAGCTGTATTGGTTCAGGACATTAATGTAGGACACATGCAAATGATGCAATGTTTTCTAAGAACTGAAATGAATGTGGATCTTAAAATTAATATATCAAAGACGAAAGTAGCTATGAATATGAACAGTGACTGACAGTGAATATGGAATGAGTGACTGCAAGTTACACAGAATTAGAAAAATTAAATAGACTAAGTAGATAAATTAGTACCATATTAGGAAGTTTACTAAAAATAGAAAAATGGGGAACTTTTAAATGTGCAAATATTTGAGAAAGATTGCAAGTAACATACGTTATGTTATGAGGAACATTTCAAGCCAATTTGTGAGAGCTGGGTATATCGATCAATTGATAGACTAGGAATGAATGTCAAGTAAAAATGGCTATATATAAAGTAATGCTTCTGTCAATTTTGTTTTATAGAATATCTGGGTGTGCCTGAGGAATGTAGACATTGAATACAGTGAGAGTCGAATATCTAAGTGTGTTTCCTCAAACCAAAAAGGAGAGAGCAAAAATACTGTTTGAATGTGGATGGAACTAAAAAATGAGTGACCGTGATGCAGATGATTTGGTCACATAGACAGAATGAATACAGTGAAATTGAACAACAAATTTTAAAAGGAAGAATAAATGGGGTCAAGACAACTGAAAGATCAATAAAATTTTGGTTGGATGGAGCTGATGAGAAGTTTAAAGAACAAAAGGCAATGTACAGAGCAGTGTATTGTTGTGATGGAAGTAAAGATAGTTTTCAAAGATAGAAAAGTATGAAAAGGTTTAGTGAATTGTGTTAGTGGTTTTAATTATATCTCCTTTGCTTTCTTTAGTTCTTTTGTTTTGTTTTTCTCTTTGGTTTACTAATTTTCATTCTTTTCTGCACTCTGTATAATGTTGCCAACTATGAAATGGAAGAACATGATGACTATGTACAATATATACTGTATGTCATGTTTGAACAACAAATAGTAAATTACACTTCTGATAATGTTCTCTTGACTTGATTTTTTCCTCCTAATGCATATCCACAATGCAACTTTTTCATTTGGGTATCTGCCTGCAAAGCCAAAAAAAAATGAACAAAGAACATAGGTTTTGCATTTGGCTAACTGTTTGAAAAGGAAAAGAAACACACATAAAACACAGGCTAATAGTGTTAAGATCTTAAACTGGCATAGAGGTGATAGACAGATATCAAGGGAGAATGGAAATTCTGAACCACTCTTAAATTCACTGGATTCATAAATTGGAATTCTTAACAGATTACAAGATTTTGTGATAGATTAACATATACAAAAAAATATGGGGTAAGGCTATGACTAGGGTAGCTAGTTAACAAGCTACAAAAGAATTTCAAATAAGCTATACTGGCATTATAGAACAAACAAACGATAGATTTATTGAGGATATTTTCTGCTATAACTAATAAGAGCAGAATTAAATACACTGCACATTTACATTCTCCAAAGAGGCTTCAAAAAGACTTGTTTTGAAAATAGAGACCTATTTGATAGAATGGAATGAAAAAGTGAATTAAAATGAAGAAAAATGATAGTAGAGGATAAGGGTGATAAATATGATATGTATCTTTAATGATGGAGTTATTCCCTTGAGAAATCCACAAAAGCATTAAAGATAACTCTGCTGCTCCAAATCTAGTGCATCAGAGCCTTTGAAATACAACATTACAATCTCATTCAGAATAAAAATGTTTACTCGAATACAAAAATATTCTGCTTAATGGATTTTTTTTTTAATTAAGCCTCTTTCTTTAGGCTATAGAAAAAAGAAGATTGAGTAGTATACATCTGAATAATTATATGTTAATATCAGATCTGAAGTTACGTTCTGCTTTTTAATGCCATCTGGGATGTTTTTGAACAAAATCATCCAAACATGTATTTCCTAATTGATAATGCCCAATTGATAAAAAAATGTCTAGTGACTTTTTCTATAGCAATAAAGATCAGCGATGACTTTTTATTTGTTTTATTTGTTTTAAAAATTAAAAAAAATATCAAAAAAAAAAGATCAGCGATGACATAAAATACAATATTTGTTGATTTGTGAGTGGACTGCTCCTCATACTTCGATATATAATGATCCTCTGAAATTTCCAAACTTTAAAACTGAATTGTTTTGGTTTGATTTTTTTTTATGCTTGCCCTGTGCAGTCTCTTTGGGTACAGGGGGTGGGGGGAGGGAATATCATTTTAAACAACATTTAGTAATAAAAGGTGATCCAAAAGCTTTTAAATAATATCTTTCTTGAAGTAAAAATCTTTACCAATGCACGGGGAGCCAGAAAATTTAGCCGTGGAGAAACCAGACTGATAATGTAGATTGAGAACTGTCCCTAGAAATAACACTGGATGAATATGTTAATTTTGTGTCCATGAGATGTATAGCAGAGAAGAAACAATGGCTTCCCTTATGGGCCATCCTTCTTTTCTTCCTGCTCATTTGAGGCACAGTTTGAAAGTATGCAGTGGGAGCAGCACTTATTAGCTTCTCAGAAAGGCTTTTACTTTTAAAGCGATAAAATAAAAAAGAACATAGTGCAAAAGCTCTCAGACTACCTTATATTATTAGTTAAATTTAAATTCATAATTGCTCTGAGATATATCACAGAGCACTTTAATACAAATTTAAAATGTTAGATTTATAACTCGTGACAACTAATGGGGTCAGTTTGCCCATCATTAAGGAGAATATAAAAACTGCTGCATTAATTTATCAGGAAGAAGAGATATCCAGATCTGTCCTTTTCAGGTAGAAGAAATAAATTGAATCACGGAATGGGCAGAAAATAAATTTGATAATAATGATAATTGGGTGCAATCCCAGGGCAATTGGATCATCACTTGAACATCATTGGTATTGACAAAATCACCATTGGTCAATTGCAAAAAGCAGCTTTACTTGGAACAGCTTACATCCTAAAATGATAATTTTAACACCATTGAAAGTCCACATCTGCCTATCCAGATCCTTGGGAATGGATCGATAGATGGATAACAATGTCAAATCCAGTCTAAACATCTGTATGACTGTGCAACGCACCATACTAAATTGTAAATAGATTTTAGGCTTTTTGGTGAGATCTGCCATAGAAGTAGGCCAGGGATCTCAGGACTCAGAAAGAATCACTGCTCTCATTTGATTCCACCAACCACCCCTCTTCAAATCTGTTTCTTCCTGATGCTACTGCAGACTATCAGTGTTGTCAAGCCTATTTAATACTATAGACAAAGCTTGCTCTCAATATTGAAACCTATTGGGTTAAGCCTACTTACAGCAAATGAAATATTTATTCTCAGTCTTGTGAGAAGTTGCTGGGACATCATCACATATGTTTCTAAATTAATCTTATCCACATTGCATTATACAGGGCAGGGGTGAAATCCAGCTGGTTCTATCCGGCTCGGGCAAACTGGTAGCAGTGGCTGCGGGAGGCTCCGCCCATCCACGCAGATGTCATGATGTCATTTTTTGCAACATTTTAAGCCTCTGTGCATGTGCAGAAGGCTTTGTGCATGTGCAGATGATGGTGCGTGCACATTAGTGAACCCACATTAGTGGGAAGGTAAGTGAATTTCACCCCTGGTACAGGGGTGTCAAACTCGAGGCTCACAGACTGGATCCAGCCCACAGAATGCTTAGATCTGGCCAATGGGGCCGCCAGATGCCATTGGCCAGAAATAGCAAAGGAGTGGCCCGTGGTGCCTCTGCCAGCAAAAATGGAGCTTCATTTTTTGGCTGTGATGGCCTCCTGCAGCCCTATGCCAGCAAAAACGGAACTTGGGGGAGGGAATGTGCAGCCCCTTGAACTCCATTTTCACTAGCAGAGGGCTAGCAAAACAAACTAGAAACAAAACAAAAGGAGAAATGTTTCCCCTTTCGCATTTGAACATGCAAGAAGGGACAGGAAAGGGGAAAGGAGAAAGGGAAAGAGGAAAGAAAAAGAAAAAGAAGCAAAGATGGGAAGAGACAAGGAAGGAAAAATAAGGAAGGAGGGGAAGGAGGAAGGAAGGAGAAGGAAGAAAAAAGGAAAAAGAAGAAAAGGAAGGAGGGAGGGAGGGAGGGAGGGAGGGAGGAAGGAAGGAAGGAAGGAAGGAAGGAAGGAAGGAAGGAAGGAAGGAAGGAGAATACAATGAGAGTGAAAAAGGGTTTGAGGGAAGTTCTTCCTTAGCACTTGGCCACCACAGCTGCCCCCGACACAAGTAATGTCATGCTGGCCACGGTCTCTCCAGCCACTCCTACCCCAGCCACACCTATCCTGGCTCCCTGAGGTCAAACACAACCCTGATACGGCCCTCAATAAAATCGAGTTTGACACCCCTGCATTAGTACATGATCTTCATTAGTGGACTAAAGGGTGCATTTAGGGTAGTTAGATCTAGCTTGCCATTTTAGTATATACTTTTTCTAAGAAGGGATTTAATTAAATTAAAATGTATTAGTAAAATGTATTGATCAAAAATATGATCAAACAAAATAATATGTATGGGACCAGAATACAGTCACTATCAATATATTACAAGTATACTCTCTTCACATTCTACACTCCAAAACAAGTAAGTAATTTAATGGAGAAATTAAAAACAGACAACATTCAAATATCTTATCTATATATATAAAAGCGAAATACCACTCATACATCATCACAAAATCTCCAGAACCATAAAGCCTACAAACTTGAAATTTGCCATGTATGTTCCTCTTGGCTTCTAGATGCTCACTAAGAAAGGATTTTTCAAAATGACTATCAGAGCATTAGTATTTCCTATATTATGATTAACAGGCTCTGATGCTAAGGAAGTCTACTCCCGCTCCCCACCTGAAAAGAACTCTGTTCCAAATGCAAAACACAAGCAGAGGAGAGGAGTTTCAGTTTCAATTTTTCTTTCACAGCAGCAAGCAGGGGATAGGATAGGGGAGCCTTCTGTGAGGCAAGCCTGAGGGAGAGAAGGAGGATAGGATAGGATAGGATAGGCTTCTGTGGGGTAAGCCTGAGTGAGAGAAGAGGATAGGGGAGGGGAAGCTTCTGTGGGGCAAGGCTGGGGAGAGAAGGGATAGGATAGGATAGGCTTCTGTGGGGCAAGGCTGAGGGAGAGAAGGGGAGAGGAGAGGCCGATCATAACTACTCATTAATTTTCAAGCTGTGTCGATTTATCAAGCCCGATCACATAGTTTTGTAGCGGAGCACTGGTATTCAGCTAGTACTTTATATATATTAATCCCAAAGTTTGTTCCTGGGTGTCAAATCTTTACCAGTGCAATTTAGAAAAAAAAATAACTCACAGAAAGTCACACTAAGGGTATTGTCAAGACCGTAAAAGGTTAATATGCTGAAGTTTGGAAGCTTCATAAGCCAAAACTCCACACATTTATTAGTGAATTCATTAATGCAGGGTTTCTGGAAACCATTTGAACGTTTTTCTCAGAATGCAAAGTTAAAGGGCTAAGTGTATTTTTTCCCAGATAATCTTGAAATTTGATCCTGAAATATCTACCTTCTTGTCATTAATGTTTTGGAATTGTTTCTCTTTCTTTCTTAGCTCGAGATTTAGCCCAAAATTGCTAGGACACTGGGTCTCTTTTCACCACACTTTCATTTCAGCAGTTGTGTGGCTACACGTTTGTTGTGCATTTGTTACTGCCCTAGTGTATCCTCAGGGAAGGAGGTGAAAAAATTCACAATTGTACCAACAGCCACCCAGTCAACCTTGCCCACGTAAACCATTATTTACTGTAAACTGTCATGTTTCTAGGTCCAAAGCTACTTTATTGAATATTTGCAGTAATGTATAAACAAAACATATGTGATTGGAGTTCTATAGTTTAAACAAGAGTTCTTGGTATAACATTACAGAGTATTTTGATTTCTAATTCCCACTGGTCTGATGCTGTTTAAGAATTGAAATTTGGGCATGTGATCAGTGGTGGGATTCAAAAAATTTTACTACCGGTTCTGTGGGTGTGGCTTGGTGGGCGTGGCAGGGGAAGGATACTGTAAAATCTCCATTCCGTCCCCAATCCAGAGGAAGGATCCTGCAAAATCCCCATTTCTTCCCGATCAGCTGGGACTTGGGAGGCAGAGAATAGGCGGGGGCGGGGCAGTCAGAATTTTTACTACCGGTTCTCTGAACTACTCAAAATTTCCACTACCAGTTCTCCAGAACTGGTCAGAACCTCCTGAAACCCACCTCTGCATGTGATGGTACACAAGGATCAAAATCCTATGTTATATGAATGCCAGTCAGCCACATTTGGTTTCTACCCTAAATTGTCATAGGAATCTTCTTTTCCACACATTTATCAGAAATAAAAAATGAAACACAAAGTACCGGTATTTCATAAAAAGCCAGGGAAAATATTAAATGGAGAAATTATACCTGACTTTCTATCCTCTGATAGAAATCTATATGTACTGAATCTATTTTAGCCTGGTCTAACTTTTCAATCTATGTCACTTTTTATACAGGAATAATTTTCAGCTGCTATATTTATGTATGTACTTACTTGACATCAGTGTTATTTTTAAGTTCCCAGAGATTTTGAATCTGTTTCTTTCTTTCTGGAATATGCAAATTTATTCTTCAAACTTAAAAATTGAAGCTGAAACTACTATGAACATTGCTGAATTTAAGAATCATACTGGTGATCCAGTGTGATGCCTTCCTTCCTTCCTTCCTTCCTTCCTTCCTTCCTTCCTTCCTTCCTTCCACAATTATCTAGAGTTCTTTGTAGTAACCATTTTAATATTCCTTCTTATCTTGTTTCTATTCAGGTGCAAGTATAATATACTGTAGGTAGATATCCACAGATAATGTGACTAATTAAGCTAAAAGACCCCTTCTCATTTTGATATATACTTTTCATAATAAAAAATACTGTTGGTATCAATGTCTGAAATAAAGTTTATAGGAAAGGAACGTTATCTAATTTATAACTTGAATCAGTTTTCTCTCAATGTTACGTACTTCAACCATGTTGTACTAGAATTCCCACAGTGTTAACCAGCATATTAAACTGAAGATGGAGTTGAATCTTGTGTACCTGGAGGGCACCAGGAAAGATTGACTTAGAATAATTTATAATATTTAAAATATTCAAAATGAAAAAAGTTGTTAGGATGTTCTTTCACTTTCCTTGCTACAATTCTCTAAAGCCTTCTAGGAAATCCTCAGGTTTATATTTTCTGCACTCTTCCAACTAAAAATGGTTCACAAAACTAATAGCAAAACCAAAATATATCAAAGATCCAACTCACAAGATACGCCGGTAGCAGCAGTTACACTGAAGTATTAAAAGATCATCATGTGATATCATTACTTTTCTGCTAAAATATAATAGTGCATTAACCCAATTAAGTTCTTCCCAGGTATTCACGATCAAAATTAGATTCTACCTGCTCCATACAATTAGAAACCTTTTAGTGAACGTGCGATGGGCAGCAAATAAATTTTATAAATAAATAAATAAAACCCTAAGGAATTGGGGAAAGTGTTTGCCAGGCCCTATCCTGTTCACTCATGATACCATTACAGAACAAGTCACCTTAATTGATATTTCTCAGTTGACATCAATTTTCTCTTGGAGAATGAAAACCATCACTCAGAGTGATGTCTTTAGAGCAGTGAAGCACTAATGTCACTCTTGCTTTTCCAGTGTTCTAAGTCCTAACCGGAAAAGCAGTGTGTAGCTTCTAACTGAAGTTATCATATTTTCTTCTATGTGATGTGTTGCATCATCAACTGTGTCTATGTTTCTCTCTGTATTACATTGCTCTGTGCTTGGGAACAGAAGATACATGGGGTCATGTAACTCAGATGTACTAATTCAGTCACAGAAAATGTGACTATCGTATTTTTCAGAGTATAAAATGCTCCGGACTATAAGGCGCACCTACCTTTTTTGGTGAGGAGAACAAGAAAAAGAAATCTGCCTCTGCCTCCGAGTAATTTTACCTTGTTGCAACAAACAGAAAATAGCTGCTTTACTTTCATTTTCATTTTCAACATAGCTTGATTAACACAAGAAAAAAAAAAAATTGCTCCCAGCAATTTACCTCCTTGCAGCAAGCAGCAGAGGCCCACAAAACAGCTGAGAGCAAAACAGCTGAGAGTCAGGAGGCCAATCCAATCAACTTGTGCTAATTAGGCTGTGCTGAAGCTGAAACGAGCTGTTTCTTCTTGCTGCTTGCTGCAAGGAGGTAAACTGCTGGGAGGCAGAGACCAAAGGGTGGGGGCCAGTGGGTGGGCAGGGCTACATTCAGTGTATAAGACGCACTTAAATTTTAACCCCTTTTGGGGGGGGGAGATGCATTTTATACTCCAGAAAATATGGTAATTAAACTATAAAGGTTTAGATGTACAATGGACGGTTTGCTTAGAAAAGAGAAGTCACCAACATCCCAGGATCAATGGCCTCTCTGAAAGGGAGGGATTTTTTTTCCCTGGAATCTTTTTTCTATACTCCACAGATAAATAAGATAAATTTTCAAACTTCTTTTGGACAGCGTCTCTCCCTACATAAAATACAGTCCTGTTCTGTTCAGTTTTATAATTATCATGTTTATGAACAAAATCCTGAATTCCCTTACTTAATCTCTTCCTCACATTCACATTGTATTGAAAAGAATAAAAAGTCCCTCTACTTTCTACCTGTGCTGCATTGAGTGAATAGGACTTTGTAGTTAGCACTAAATATTCCATGAAATCTCCTTCCTAATTTCAGCTCATTTAGATTACCTTGTCAATCACAAATTCTTTTCTGATCTGAAAATAACTCTTCTCAAAGACCACTTCTTAGAAATGTCAGAGGTGGGGGTATAGTGAACAGAGTAGAGCATAGGAAAGAATCTAGTCTAATTAAAGCTCATCTGATTTCTTTAGAACCATTACATGGTTTTTCATCTGATTTCAATAAGTTTTAACATTTTTTTTGCTTACAGCTATGACAGCCAACTGAAAAATAATCACTGTTTACATTATGCAAAGGAGAAAAAGTTACTTCAAGGCCCATTTCACATTCATATGTTTTCAATATATGTTTATTGAGCATTGATGAAAAACAGTCAGTCTAAAAACATTTGCGGTAACCATTTCATGGCTACTCAAGCCTATATTCATACATTACATCATCGTTCAAACAACTTAACACAATACTATTTGAAACAAAGCTAGTCATGGTGATTTTATACACTTAGGCATACAAAAATAATTCTACATTTAGAAAATAAATCATTTCTCAATAAATTATAATATACTCTTTTTAAAAAGGTTTGTGTAAAACAGATAATAATACAAAAGAGTTCTAAAAGAAGAAGTTTTTCATTTCTGATTTGTGAAAAATGTTTTGGCATCCTAAAAAAATCATTGAATTTCAGATGGGCCAATATCTTTATAGTGGTCATTGACCAGGATCTCACATCATGTAAAAGTGTGTGTGTGCGTGTGCATGCGTGTGTGCATGTAAAAAACAATCAAAGCCACTGTCCTGGATAAAACCCGGAACATCCATGAGAACATCAGTAAGATAGCACCAAAAGATGAGCTGCTAAAAGAATGCCTGGGGTAGCAGCAGACATGGAAGAAAGATCAAGTAGAGGAAGCCCCATGGCAAATCAAGAGCCTGCATGGGATGTACCATCTGAGGTGGTAGTCACTGGAAAATCCTACCAGTGGCTGGAAAGGGCTGGACTAAAATACAGCACTGAGGCAGTGATCTTAGAAGCATGAGAGCAGTCACTAAGCACCAGATCCCTACAAGCCATGTCTACCACACTAGATAGGACTTAAGGTGCAGACTGTACAGAGAGAACCCAGAAACAGTTCAACTCATATTGGCAGGGTACAAGTGGCAGGCAGGAAAAGCATATACTGAGCAGCACAACCACGTAGGTGACATTGTGTACTGGAGCTTCTCCGTACTGTATGGATTAGACTTTCCTAAATCCAGATGGGAGATTCCACAGAAGATTGTGGACAGTAAGAAAACTAAGACCCTATGGTACTTCCAGATCCAGACAGATGGGTAGGTACCCGCCAGTCAGCTAGACATTGTGGTAGTAAACAAGGACCGGAAAACAGCAGTTGTGATGGATGTAACAGTGCCAAGTGACACTAGCATCAAGAAGGAGTACGAGAAGATGGAGAAGTGTCAAGACCCAAAGGAGTGAGAGGATGTGAAAAGTAAAATCCAAAGTAGTCCTGATGGTGGTACTCAAGGCTATGATTTTTAAGATGGGACAATGGTTCCAACAGATCCAAGGAACAACAACAGAGTTCTCTATGCAGAAGAGTGCAGTGTTAGAAACAGCTAAGATATTGTGCAGAACCGTCATACTTTCAAGCCTCTGGTAGAGAACCTAAAATTGAGGAAGACGTATATTAGCCATTGGGATCAGAAGGCATTTAAAACAATCAATCCCTGATAGGTGTTGGCTGGGCTTGGAAATCAAATTTGATGAGTTCAGGTTAGCTTGTGGAATAAGGGAAATTCAATATTTAAGCTTTAAGCTTCCCAGAAAAACACAAGGCAAACAGTTATAAAGGTTTGTTTCCCAACAACTAAAAGCCTCTGCACATGTACTTAGATTAGCATAGAACAGAATAACAGAGTTGGAAGGGACATTGGAGGTCTTCTAGTCCAACCCCCTGCTTAGGCAGGAAACCCTACACCATTTCAGACAAATGGTTATTCAATCTCTTCTTTAAAACTTCCAGTGTTGGAGCATTTACAACTTCTGGAGGCAAGTTATTCCACTGATTATTTGTTCTGTCAGGAAATTTCTCCTTAGTTCTAAGTTGCTTCTCTCCTTAATTAGTTTCCACCCATCCGCTAATTAGGAATGAGTGCTCCGTGGATCCATTGGTTAACAAGTACCAGCAGTCACAACCTTTTCTGTTGTAGAACCTCACCCCTGAATTATTATGTTCAAGGGGTTCATTAATGATACATAGAGTCATCATGCCAATCCTTGTAGGAAACATTTTGGCAGTCGACCTCTATTCTGCATTCAAGAAAATGGAATAGCTGTTTAGATTAATTGTTAAAACTGCTTGCTTTGCTTTTTCATTATCGCTATATTTTATCTAGTAATTTTATTGAAATCAGATTTGCATTCTGCTACACATATTTAATAGTTAAGATGACACGATACAAAGGGACAACATATTAATGCTCTTCAGTGATTATTCAAAGGCATTGCAAAGAAGGCACAGCTTTCAAATATTAACATCCACAAATATCTCAATTCAAGCATTGAGCAAAAATTATTAAAAAACCAAACAAACAAAAGCAAAGCTCTTTTTATTCTATCTGGATCAAAGTTCTCTACCCTGAGTTTTCCAATGTCAAGATTGTTAATGCAGTGCTTATAATATAAAAGAACCATTGATCAATATCACAATGTTTTTTGTTTTGGAAGCGAGTGCTGCGAAATAACTGTAACTTGGTTTGGAGATATCTTGTATTCCTGGCCAGAACCTTGTGGAGGTGAAGGCAGTGGAGTTTCAGGAGTTGCTGGAAAAGAATTTGAAAAGAAATTATCAATAATCATATCAAAGCTGTGCTAGTAGTATGGAGTGGGTGTGGGAGCAATAACCAGCATTGGCTGAACTGAATTATAAATAACCACAACTTTTATTTGTTACTTTTCACACATTTTGGTACAGCACTGAAGTAGGATCCAATAATTAAGTAATCTGACTGTTGGCTAATTCCACTAATTCAACTAAATCAGCTGCAATAATACTGAAAGAATCAAAGGTCCATCAGGGTACCTAAAGTTATCCTGCAATCTGGATAGTTTGCAAATGACAATCACAACAGGACCCTCAAACTTAAAACAGAAATGAAAAGCAGGCAAATTCCTATAAAATAAATTTGTTCAGATTTCTTCTGTGTGTAAGAGAGTGCAAATTTTAGAAACAGACAGGCAATGTGGAAGGGCAGAAAGAAAGGTTTTATCTGTTTATTTTTAACTCAGGTCCTATCATGCTTCGTCTTCTAGAATCCTTAACAGATTAGACATGAAAAAATGTAGTTGTCCTAAAAATAATGTCTATTCCTAATGTTAAGAAACACTCCAGTATATCTTAACTATGTTATGAGGTTATCATAACTGCCCAGCATCTATTGAAACATTATGTTGATATTTGATGATGATGATGATGATGATGATGATGATGATGATGATCTTGATGATATCACCCAAATAATATCAGTGTCAGGCTCTTTGTTGATTCTATTGACTCTAATGATTTGGGACCTAGCCAAGAACCTAAGAGTAACAGAAGTATCACAGTAAAATGTACACTGTTCCAAATAGGATTGTATTTTGCAAAATTAGTAATACCAAGTCCAGTAATCTTAAAATTTCTAAATATATTGTGAATTCTATTGTTTTCCATTAAGAGTTCCAGTTATATTTGGCAGCTGATTATTGTTTTTCATCTAATTATCAACTATCAGCAAGTATTGTGAATCATATTTTCTTTTTATAGCCTTACTGTCTGATATATTATGTCCATATCAATTTGATAATAAAAATGCAACAAAATTTTGAATTTCAAATCCCACAGAATACTAAAATGAAAATGATCACCTGATGAATCCCGAAACTAAATGTGAAAACATTATTTTTTTATAAAACTAGGGGGGAAAAAACCAAATCTCATTAAATTTGGACAACAAAACAATAAAAATACAATCATTTAAATCACAATTTAGCAGACTAAAAGGCTGCCATATTGTTATTGTTGAAAGCAATAACAATTATGAGTAAAAATTATCTGTTCACAGCAAAATAATGAATTTGGAAGGTGTCTGGGGATGATAACAATTTCAATGACATTTTGACAGAAACAGAGATCTGTTTCTGTATAATTTCTGGACCAACTGGCATTGAAGAAAAAAGATTTCTTTCTTCTATATGACATGAGTATGTGTGGAATTATGGAATGAAATTCCTTGAGATTACTGTCAAAAGTAAGAGTAATTAATTAATTAAACAATTATTTAAACAGTAATTCATTATTTAGTAATTAATTAACTAAATACATTTATAACCAAATGATCCATTGTTAATCAACTTACCTATCTGTTCTGTATGAGCAGAAGCTGTTACTGAACTTATAAGAAGAGTTTGCCCAGTAACTGGATCCTGGGCTAGATGAGGATGAATTGACTGGAGATTAGTAGCATCATTAAATGTACCTGCAACATTGGCATCATATAAGTATCAATGCAAGTGAATGGGTTGTGACTATCCAAAGTATGCTTCTCTAATCAAAAAGAAATTTAGCATCTCATTTACAGGGACAAAGGTAAAGATGAAAATCAGTATATGTTAGCTACAATCTAACCATTAGCTAAACATGAAAGCACAGGTGATCAGTGTTGTTCATGAAAAAGAAGTTCATAAACTTAGAAGTTTTGACGAATTTTAAGTCTATGTACTGTAATAATAATGAACTTGTTTAAACACAACAAAGATTAGAACCCATCATGGTATATATGTATAAACCATGTTGTACTGATTCAAACCTTTGGCCAATTCTTTTATAATTTCTCTCAGTCATAATAAACATGAGCATACCATATTTTTCAGAGTATAAAATGTACTTTTTTCCAGGGGTGAAATCTAAAATTTTTTGCTACCGGTTCTGTGGGCGTGGCTTAATTAGTGGGCTGGGCTTGGTGGTAAGGTGACTGGGTGGGCGTGGCCAAGTCAATGTCACTTCTTTGCCCTTTTTTAACCTACAAAACACAACACAACACAACAGGCTCACCCAAAATGTAAAAGCAGCTGTGCTTGACTCAAAATGGCCCCGCAACAAGCAGGAACCTCACACAGCCACAAAAAGCCCAAAAAAGCAACTTTCACACTTTACACACACAAAATTCCACATACAGCTTTGTGAGATTTTGTGTGTTTGTGTAGTTAGACTGAAACACTACAGAAACATACTAAATCTCAGAAAGCTGCACAAATATTATTTTATTTTAATTTATTTTTATTTTTATATAAAAGCAGCTAAATTTAAAACTTCCTAAACTTTAAATGGCTAGGTCTAAAAAAAGAAGAACTAAAAAAAAACCCAATTAACTATTTTTTTTAAAGCTCCCAAAGGAGCTTTTTTTCCCAAAGGGGAAAAAAACTTACCGAATAGAACAGGGGTCTCCAACCTTGGCAACTTTAAGACTTGTGGACTTCAACTCCCAGAATTCCTCAGCCAGCTTTGCTGGGAGTTGAAATCCACAAGTCTAGGCAGGAAGGCAGGCAGGCAGAAAGAGCTGCTCACCAATGAGCTTGATTGCAGGCAGGGAGATTCAGTTGCTTGCTGATGCATGGATTGCGATCGTCATGCGATCAGCAGCTAAGGTAAGCAAGCTGGAGGCTGGGAGAAGGGAGGGGAGAAAAAAAGAAACTTTTTTTCTTTTACATGGCTCTGGCGATCCAAGGTGAGTTGCCTGATTAGCAGGCAACTCAGCTGGGATGTCAAAACTTGGCTGGTCAGAGCCATTTAAAAGGAAAAAAAGACTCTGATGATCACGGGGCTCAGCTGGGCATGGGGGGCGGGGACAGGGATTTTTGCTACCGGTTCTCCAAACTGCCCGCTGCCATCACTACCTACTTGCCTGAGCCGGTCCGAACCGGGAGCATTTCACCCATGCTTTTTTCCCTCCTAAAAGCGGCTGAAAATTTGGGTGCATCTTATACTCAGAATGTAGCTTTTTTAAAGCTTTTTTTCAGACCTAACGAGGCGCTAGCAAGTGAAGCAATCTATGCTTTGCCTGCTCCCTCCAACTCTCAGCTGTGAAGCTTTTTTTCAGCCCTAATGAGGCTCTAGTGAGTGAAGCGCTTTGCCTGCTCCCTCCGACTCTCAGCTGTGAAGTTTTTTTTCAGCCCTAACAAGTCACTAGCGAGTGAAGTGATCTCCGTGGTTTGCCTGCTTTTGTCTTTGCTTCTCCCCAAGCAGGGGATAAAAACCAGCAAACTAATGTGCTGAAGCTGACCAGACTAAGGACGCTAACCAGATGAATACTTGGTAGGCAGATTTTTTTTTTCCTATTTTCCTCCCAAAAAACTAAGCTGTGTCTTATACTCCAGTGCATCTTATACTCCGAAAAATACAGCAATTTAATCAACTTACTCACCTCCAAGCAACATTTCCTGAAGTAAACTGTCAACTTTAATCATACCAAACAGTTTTACAAATTGTATTTGCTCAATCATTTGCCAGGTGATACTCTGGACTGTAGGTAGAAGCAACAGGAGTTCTCCAAAGCGACCTCTGGAGTCATATTGGTGATCATTGATATAATCCTCCAAACTCATTTGAACTTGAAATCTCATGTTCCTGATCTTCATTGGGTTACTCAGTCCCTTTGCATCTTCAAATGGCAGAGAAACATTACATAAATATACAACACATAACTGGAGAACTTAATTGAATCTCAGAATTACTGTCCTGTAATGAGTCTCCTAGCTCTAAGAAGATGAGTGAAGAAGTGTTACAAACGGATCACAGAGATCTTTTTACCATGCTATGTTTAACTGGATGGGAGTTCACACATCATGTGAACTTGCTAAGTTAACTAACCTTCACAATTAACCAGATGACTATATTTTAAGCCTTGAACAATCCCAGGCAATTTGAACTAAACTAAATCCTTCCAGTTATCCATGTCATATAAACTGTTTATTAATATACTTAATGATTCTGAATAAGAAAAAAATAAAGCCTCAAAGAGACTTAGAAAAAAAGTGGGGGGAGAACTACTGAGAACTTGGTTACCTGCTTTTATTTTTATGGGGGGGGGGGATAATTCTCATGAAGAACTGTAAAAAAACAGAAAGAAAGAAGTAGGGAGAAAAGACCTTCCAACCAGCCCTGACAGTTTCATCACAATTTCTTTTCCCTTATTTTTTTAAAAAAGACAGAAAATGGCAGTCTTCCAACCTCCTTTATGGTAAGTGGGAAAGACTGAAAAAAGAGCCACCGCATTAAAGACCCAGTTTTCCTTGTCTCTGTACTGGCAACATACAGAATTTGTTGATTAAAAAAGTTAGATTGCATAAACTCAGCAATGTTTATGTTTGGATAGAAATCCTTTCGTCCAAATAGGATAACATGTGATCATAAAGAGCAAAGAAAAACAGCCTTGCACATGCTTAGAAGCACTTTCCTAATTTAAGATTTTTAATATTATTTCTGTCACAGAAAATATTAAGCCATGTTGTTGTGGAAGAAGCTCTGACATTTTCTGGAATGAAGCTGCAGATGATTGAACGAAACAAATAAATGAACATTGAATATGTATACTGCCTCGAGTTGTTTATAAAAAATAATAAAGATGAAATATAAATACATACATACATACATACATACATACATACATACATACATACATACAATCATCTGCACCTGCCTAGGATACCAGCAGGATGAACATTGAATCTAAAGGATTTATCTTGAACAATCCAGAGCTAGGGGCAAGAGATATGTTACTGAGAGAAAATCTGGCAACAAATAAACTCTCAAGGCCAGCCAAGGGAGGGAACCCTAAGGTCTCACACATAGGCAGTTAAGGGCAAAATGTATGGCCTGCTCTCCATCAGATTCCAAAGCTGCCTTCTCTTTCTGTTAGTCCTTTCTTTAGCAGTTGGTGACACACCTAAGGCAAGGCTGTCATAAAACCTTTTCATTTCTCAACTGGCACCAGGATTAAAGTTTTACTGAAAACCTAAAATATCCACTATAAATCTGATGTTGTCTAGATAATTCCCAGCCAGCGTGCTGATGTTTCAAAATAAGTTAAAATAAAATCCTGTGAATCCCAATCATATAAAGACCTAGATGACAAACTAGATGACCCATAATATTTCTGTTTATACTTATACTTGTTACATTTGGAAATGAAATTCTGAAATATACCTGGATCAAAAAATACAATCGCCTTTAGGCACGCATATTCATTATCATCAATCTGAATTTCCTGAAATGGTTTAATGAGTTCATCCAGGATCCGGTTTGCTACTCTGCTAATCTCAGTTTCAGAACTGTTGCGATGGATGACAAAATCATTACCTTAAGAAATAATAAGAAATTATTGATGATATCTGTAGCTTAAAACTACAGAGCCAATTACCATTTCCACATCCCAGGACATTTGAATGAATAAATATACCTCAATTTGTTTTTTCCCACATGTTATGTGCCACCAATAATCTGCTTAATTATATAACCATACAAATATATTATTTCATCTCATAATTATGTACTCATCTAAATATGTGTACTTTTGAAGACAAATCTGGATAAAGTAGATCTATATATAGAACAGCTGAAAGGCAAATACAGTGCAAATTCATGTCCTGTCACAGATTTCCCAAAAGCATTTGTTTGACTGCTCTGAAGAACAAAATCCTACATGTTCCATTTGCCTGTGGTCAATTTCTGGAGGTTGTGATTATATGTTCAAAGCTGAGAATAAGACGTTACCTACTGATGGTAGAAACCTTTTCAACTTTCAGTTAAGTATTGGGGGCAAAGGAGGGGAGCTCCTGTACGAACCAGCAGGGTCTAGCAGGACCATATGAATATTTTTATCTCCAAGGAAAATGTCCAATAGCAGAGAAAAGAAAAAGTCAAGGGTTATGAAAACCATATACAATGGATTGGGAAAAGAGCCAAAATGTTTTCTTCTGCCAATCATGAGGAGAAATAAATCCCTCATTTCAAAGGTCATGCTTGTGGAAAAGGAAAACAGGTCCAGAAGCCGTACTATTTTGGGTGTTTTTCTCAAAGTAAAATGTCTCTTGCAGTAATTATAACAACAATAACAACAACATCAACTATTTCATCTGCAAAATAAAATTTATAATGTATGGTAGCAATAGTAACTCTGATTCATTTTTTAAAGTAAGGAGAATTCTTATTTTTATGCAGAAGAAGAGTCCTGCCTCAGGATTTAGTAAAAAAAAACCCAACCCTGTTTTGTTATGTACTGTTAATTCTGGATACAGATTAAAACATTCCAAACTGAAGTCCTATGCATACTTTTCAGTAAACATAGTTAGGGTTTTATTGATAAAAAGCCTAAATAAATATAACCTAACCTAAAAGAATGATGTCTTTGTAAACCATAGACCTTTTTGCTGCTCCAAGTAAAAGATGTTCTCCAGCATGCGCTCTTAACAGGGCAACCTTGGATATAAAAAAACAGCAGATAAAACATCAGTACAAAATGTACATAAAATATTAAAACAGAACATTAAAGCAAATCAGAACTGAATTAGGATAATCAGGCTTATAGCAGTTCCTATTATGTTTAAAGTCTTGTTCTTTCCTCCCCCTCAAAAAGAATATTGAAGAAGTGAGGCTTCACTTCAAAAATCTATTTGAAAATTTATCTTTTCTTTTAAAGAATTCATTTTCCTGATTATTTGTTTCCTGAACATTTTTGATACCTAAATATTTCATGAAAATCAGGTAATGACACTGAATTCATATTACCTTAAGCAATACCTTGCTTAATTGTGGATGGATGATATAATGATAGCTAGATTCATAGAACTTCTTGAAGCCCATAAAATCTTGGATATGGCCCTCAGAGACTTCCAAAACTCATTACTGTTGCATAAATTTGAGGATCAGACTCAATAAATGATCAGGAACAAAGTATTCAAAACAAAGTACTATTTATTTACAGTAGGCATTCTATATTCTCTGAATATTGCAGATAGAAGCGAGTAGGAGGTGCGAACATCCCCTTTTTATAACAATAAGGCGGAGTTAAAGGTAGGAGTGGTTACATATGAATACATTAAGAAAGGAAGGGTGGATTAACCCCTGATGTTCTATGAACATATATTATCTCCATTTGAGAATAAGGCATTTACTCGTGACAAATCCCCCTCTAAATGCTACAGAATACAGAATACATTTTCTGTATTATGGGAAAGCTAGCATGTCCTAATTTTCTATGTAATATATGTGCACATTCATCATGAATTGGTTTTCCAATTGTTGGTTTTTTGTTATTGAGTGTATCACCAATAGATGTATTTTCGTGATTATGATTTGTTTCATGTTCCTCATTGTCACTATTACTGATGTTTTCATTCTCTATGTTAATGTCATTTTCCATGTTTGAATCAATGTTGTCTAGCCATTTTTCTTCTGTAATTAAATATGGTAGGCCTCCTTTGATAATCACATTACCTAAATTTGTTTTGTTTTTCTCTAGAATTGCTTTTCCCTTTGAGAACACTATATTTATGTCAGAGTCCCTGCTTAGCTTTATTACACTAAGTATGTTATGAGGTATTTCGGGTATTAATAATACCCCCTCTATTTTCCCTAGACCAGGTAAATTTACACTTCCTTTCCCAATAACTTGGACTTATTCTTGATTGGCTACCTTGATTACAAATTTATCTTCTATGAAGGAAGATAGTATTTTCTTGTCATGTGTTGTGTGATTAGTTGCCCCAGAATCAATGCGCCAAGCATTATCTTTTGAATTTTGTTTGTTGGTTATGGTATGTTTATCTAATCCGTTTAATGATCCAGACTTCCTATCTCTTGAGTTATCTCTGCCCCCTCTATGTTCTCTAAAATTTGGTGAGTGTCTATACCTGTATCTATCAATAGATGATTGTCTGTTGTGATATCTGTTTCTATAGTCTTGTTTTTGTCTTTCTCTAAGAAACTTAGGACAATCTCTTCTACAATGTTCTTTGGATCCACAATTATAACATTCAATTGATTCTCTATGTTTTTCTTGAAATACTACTCTCTTAGTCTGTCTATGTTCCATGTATGTACTTCTGCGGCTTCTTCTTAAATTATCCTCAGCTATTAGTCTATTCGATAAGTTCTCTATGGATAGGTATCCCAAATTAATTGTGTCTAAATGTGATATGCAGTTATCCCATGATGAGTCTAATGAGTTAATGATAACACTTTTCATTGTTTGGTCTGATATTATTTCTCCCCTTAAATGAAGTTCTGCTCTGATTTTGTTTAGTGATATTAAATGTTCACTTACAGTAGTCCCAGGTTTTATCCTGGCTGAGAAGAAATCTTTAGACATTCTCGTTGTAGTTGCTACACTTTCACTATGAAACAATTTAAACATGCAATGAATTATTTCTGAGACAGTCAGATTATGCTTAATACTATGATACATAGCAGGAGATATGCTAGATATTAATAAGTAGAATGCTCTGTGATGCAGGCAGTCCAATTTTAGAGTCCAAGGTTTTTTGGGAAGGTTAGTTATAAAAAATAATAAATTCTCTTTTAGGAAAACAACCTGAAGTTGTTGACACCATTCTTGTAAATTAATACCGTCTATTCTCAATTTTGGGAAATCATTAGGCAAGTTCCCAATATTATTCGTTGCATTACTTACAACTGGAGGCTGTCCATGATCTTGTAAATGTTGAAAGTTGCAGAATGGTGTAGGAATGCTTGCAATCAGTCTGAACGGTTCTCTCTGTTCTTCATGACCTCTGTAGTTGTCTGTGTGTGTTTGCGCATGCGCGTTGTTCATTTCGTCCCTGAAGCTGTCGGGAGAGGTTCTCGCCGCTGTGGCTCTTTCGTAGCGCTCTTCCTCTGATGACTCGGTCTCCGGTTCGACTTTGTGTGTCCAGGCGACGATTGGCGCTTGCTTCCTTTCACCGAAGTTGTCCTGGTTGAGGTCTCTGGCACTTGGAATCATCTGCGGCATTGGCGAGTATTTTCAAGGTCCTCTGGGTTCAGGAGTTGGCGTTCTTGCCGTCTGGGTAGAAGCGGGTGGATTCTGAGACGTTTGCTTGCTTGCTTGCCTTTTCTTTATTTTTTGATCGGCAGCTTTCGTTGCTTTATTTGTTATTTTCAGATTTGGGCCAAAGGTTGCAAAGAGCGTTTTCATGGCTAATTCTATTTGCAGCTCGATTAGAGTTTCTTCGATGTCTGTATCAGATTCTTCTGAAGAGTAGAATTTTTCTTTTTTACTTTTCACACTGTGCAGGGCTTTTCGCGCTAGATATTTTGAATTCTGTTTTCTGATTGGCTCTGCTTCGCTCATCTTAGTGGTTTGTTGAAACCAAGATGGCTGCCATTCAAAATTTTTCGCGGGACCGTTAGTTTTTCTCTTTGTTATATTTTCATCTACAGGCAATTCGCTCACCGTTTTGAGGTCTTTAGATTCAGTTGCTACGATGTGATTTTCTCTCACTGCTCCGCTGACTTTTATGATGTCTTGGAGGTTCGCGATGAGGTTTTTGTCATCTTTTTGGCTTTTCAGCAGTCTCAGTATCTCTGATCTGAGATCGTTGTTTTCTAATTCGTTCTCTTCTTGGTCATCAGATTCATCGATTACCTCTTCGTTGTCTGTAGTGCAGTCTTCAGATTCTTTTGTTATTATAGTTGTAGACTCATCGATCATTTCTTGATCTGTTTCCATTTCTTTATTATGTGCCCTGGTGTTGGGTCTTTCTCTTTTGTTTCTGGAGTTTTCTTTCTTAGGCATGTCTATTTTTATTGAGTCAGTTAACCATCCTCTGCTACCAAATTGTTGCATAAATTTGAGGATCAGACTCAATAAATGATCAGGAACAAAGTATTCAAAACAAAGTACTATTTATTTACAGTAGGCATTCTATATTCTCTGAATATTGCAGATAGAAGCGAGTAGGAGGTACGTATATCCCCTTTTTATAACAATAAGGCGGAGATAAAGGTAGGAGTGGTTACATATGAATACATTAAGAAAGGAAGGGTGGATTAACCCCTGATGTTCTATGAACATATATTATCTCCATTTGAGAATAAGGCATTTACTCGTGACAATTACAAACAGCCATTTTCTTCCTGTCTAATGTGGCAGGAAGTGCTATGTATTGTGAGGCACCCAGAGTTGCTCTTGATAGAGAGATGGGTGGCATATAAGTTTAATAAATAAATATATTGTGTTTGAATCATTCCTGACCTTTAAAAACAATAGAATATATCCATACTGTACGTTTGCCTATTGAGAAGCAAGCTCTAATCAATTCCACATGATTTATTCATGACTACATGAACATAAGTCTAAATAACCTTGGACCAGAAGAGGAAATTATTAAAAAATATTAAATATAGTCACATTAATTTATCTTATAAACAGAAAATAGTTATTTATTTATTTATTTATTTATTTATTTATTTGTTTGTTTGTTTTAAACTGAATTGAAATTTAGTATTTCTCTTTCTTCCCCTCTCTTTTTTGCTATACTGTATGTTGTTTTGCTCTATGCTATCTTCATTTATGGTTTACAAATGTTAATAGCTATGAACAACAGTTGACTAGTGAAAGATAGAACTATAGTTTGTTCACACCATCATGAATTCAACTATTTTTCCCTCTTGCTCTCCTGAGACCTGATGTAGTTATCCCTCCTGAACACACTAGGTTCACGCTTCCAATCCTTCCTTGCAAAGGAAATAATCTTTTTGTCATAGAGTGAAAACTAAATGACTATTTAACACATGGCTTACAACTATGTATATTTTGTCATACATACATTTTCTTTTTTTCTGAGAGAAGGCAAAGGGGGGTCAAAGAGGGGGGGGAATGAACATGAAAAAATATATTTCTAATTCTCAACATGCTTAAGAATTTTAATTTTCTTTTCAGAATAATTTGACTGTTGGTGATATAGCTGTATTATTTTTAATTACATTTTCCCCAGCACTTTGAAGCTTTCCCAGTTTGAAAATAATAGGAATTCTACATGATGCCTGATTTTGGGGTTTCACTGAAGTGTGGGAAGTCAGTCAATTGACTTCAATTGACTAATGAAAGATAGAACTTTCATATGCAGGTTTTCTACTGAATTATATTCTCAACTGAAAACAAGTTCATCAAATTCTAATCAAAAAGTAAAAAATTCTTTTTCCTGCAATGCAACAGTGATTTTCCAAAATCATACTTTTTTTCCCAAAAATCATATTTTTCCTTGACTTTATGCTGAAGGCTTGGGTAAATATATTGGCTCCATCCTATGTTGCAGGGAACTTTGGAATCTGATCCTAGTTGACATTACCCTGGGACTGAATCCTACCACACTCCTTTCTCAGATTCCATATCCAGCTCTGCATGAATATAAGCTTAAAGATCCTTAGTTTAATTTTAAAACATAGAATGATATTCTCCCCAAACTGAGAGAAAGCATCTAAAACAGGTGCTTTAATTATTTCATACCTGGTCATCCAGCCGTAGTTCACAGAAAGCTGGAATATATTTTGCCCATTCTACAAGAACCAAGAGCTGTTGCTTCATAGATTCACAAATATCACTAATACCCGCAATTTTCTTAACACTGATGTCAGTAGTGCCAACATTTAAACTTGAAAGAGGAATCTGGGTGACACAAAGATTCAAATTGATTAAAGATTCAAAAGGCTATACCAGGCTTGATAATAGTTACCATTTATAAATGTAGATATAAATTAAGTTAAATAAGTTAAAATCTGTATTATTCAGGATTCAGAAATTCTGTTTTATTAACTTCCTATTTCTGAGTATATTCAGAAATTTTATTCAAAACTCATGTATTTATTATTTAATATGCTTCCATTCCATTCTCCATATATTACTTCTTAAATTACTTGTTCATTATTAAACACAATCTTAAAAATAAATTAGAATAATATAAAACATTCATTAAAATAGTTGTAAGTCAAGGACTTACTATAAGGGGAAAGAATGTAAAGAATGTAAAAAAATTGAAAGATGATGAAGGTTGAACATACAGAAAAAGGTTGAGTAAAATTATATCTACTTTTTGATGAATTTATAAAATCCTCCAATCTACCAATTCTAAAGCACACATAAAAAACAGAAATATAAAATAACATGAAATAAAATAAAATAAATACAATTTAAAAATAGTTAACAATTCCATTAATCATAAAAAAAAAATTACAGGTAGCCCTTGACTTACAACTACTTGTTTAACGATGGTTCAAAATTACCATCACCTCACAAAAAGTGCTTAATAGGGTCAAAGATCAGACCTACATATTACTTCTGTTTCAATAGAGAGTCACCCTTTAGGTTGTTTTTTGAACACAGTGGGGCCCCAAGAGCATCTGTAGCTGCACAGATGATACTGTGGCAAAATGTGCTCCAGATTCCAAAGGGGAAGAGCAGAAATAAGAGACAGCAAAGTTTAGATTGTTTGGTTGGGAGAAAGGAAAAGGGTTAAATCAAGTTTTTAAAACCAGGAAGTAATGACACTCGGGTGGCGATTGGGTCTGATCTGGGAGCATTTCACCCCTGGTTAAATCAGGTCTTTTCTAGAGGTTCTCAGAATATATCTTTAATGATGCAAGTAGTTTACTTTAGTTGGGTTAAGATTTCTGACTATAGGTATGGAACAATAAAGGAAATTGCTTAGAAGTATATTTGTGTGTCTTTCTTGGTTAGGGAGCCTTGATAGATACCTATCCTGTTCATATGCAGTACAATAGAAACAATTGTTCAGAAGCAGCTAAAGGATTGTAGTAAAAGAAAAAAAAAACCTGATGAGTTGGGAGTCAAAGCTAAAGCAATTTCAAGGGAAACAAAATGTTTTAGAAAGAAGACGTGATAAATGTCTGTTGGTTCAGGCACAAAGAAAAAGAGTAAGAAAAAGGAAACATAAGTAGAAGTATTTTATCTCCTGCTATATATGATGATATGTATGTATTATATAGTAAGGGTTTGTATATTATATCACATCATATCACTTTTACGGTAATATAGTTTTCACCAATAAAGCAAAGGTATTTAGAATAGATCTTGCAGTCCTTGACCTTCCTCTGACTTCTTCAGGCATATCCAAGTGGTTGGAGAAACATTTCATAAAGACTCCTAACAGATTATACCTGATGGCGATAATGGTATCCTTCTCACCTGAATCATTCAGTTAACTATATTGAATGTGAAAAGTGCATTGAATGATATTACAAAATAAGCCGAATAAAATTAGAATTCTCTTCGGAGAGCCTTCTTGCCTTATTTCGTTATTACAAATGCAAAAAGAATAGATATGGTTATAAATAATGGACTGCGAGAGTATTCAAGAGATTGAGGTGACTCTTTAGGCACAGATAATAGATTACTATACCTGACGAGAAAGCACTTCAGCCTGGGACAGTGTGTTAATAGAAGGAGGAGCACTGCCATCAGAGGTGCTTCGTCTGGTACTTATTCGATCCCGTTCATTTTGAACAGCTGGAGGAAGAGAAGTGGAAGAACAAGAAAACATAAGGTATTCATATTTGGTTGCATGCAAAGAATTGCATTGAATTGTGCTTCAAAGTAGTATCACAAAGTTATATAAATTTAAGGTTGGTCTTATCTATACTTTGCCATGGAGAAGAATGACACCTGTGTTTTAATCATTTATCCTGGCAATTGTAAATTGTTATTGTTCCTAAATTACTAATTTCTATTTAGAGCAAACACTATCTGAACAGGAAGCTGCGTTCTTTTCTTATTTATTTTTTTTAAAAAAATATAATAATTCCATCTTCAATTAAACAGTGTGTTGTCTGGATACTAATATATTTGTAAAATGATAATTACAATTTACAGCAATATTCATTACATTAGCATTAATTCTATAATGTTAAAATGATAATATTAATCATACTTACTTCTCTCTCTTAACATATTTTCTTTATTTCACTAATCTTTTTCTTTGATTCCCTGTTTCTAACTTCCATTTTGTTATCTAACCATTGATAAAATAAGTCTCATGTCATATAATATTCAGTTTGTTCTTTCTCCTTAATTGCAAGCATTAATCTATTCATTTCTGCACATTCTAATATTTTCCTGATCACATTCTCATCTGTGGGGATCTCTTCATTTTCCTAATTTTGTGCAAATACAATTCTAGCTGCAATTAATATATGAATAATTAAATATGCATTCTCCTTACTGTGTTTTTGGGTAAAATCCCCAACAAGAATATTTCTGGCTTTAAATCAATATGCTACTTTATCATTTTTTCCAGCCATGTATGTATTTTTGTCCAATATTTTTTTGCTTTTAAGCATGTCCACCACATATGATAATATGACCCAGGAAACTGTGTTTTGTGTGTGTGTGTGTGTGTGTGTGTGTGTGTGCATGTGTGCATGCAAGCACACTTTAAAAAAATTGGTTGTGTGTCTGTATATGTGTGCATTTTCATTTCATTTCATTTTATTAAATTTGTATACCGCCCTACTCCCGAAGGACTCAGGGCGGTGAACAGCCATAAAATAAAACATATAGATACAAAATTTAAAATGGAGATAAAACTAATTAAATAAATTTGGCTGAATATTTTAAAACCCCAATAAATTTAAAACCAAATTTAAAATTTAAAATTCCATTTTAAAAAGAGGAAAAGTTTAGGTCAGGCCAGCTTGATGGAATAAGAACGTCTTAAGCGCGCGACGGAAGGTACGCAGATCCGGAATTCTCCGTATCTCCGGGGGGAGCTCGTTCCAGATCGTAGGTGCCCCCACAGAGAAGGCTCTCCCCCTGGGGGCCGCCAGTCGACATTGTTTGGCCGACGGCACCCGGAGGAGCCCCTCACTATGGGAGCGTACTGGTCGGTGGGAGGCTATTGGTGGCAGCAGGCGGTCCCGTAAATAGCCAGGTCCTAAGCCATGGAGCGCTCTGAAGGTGATAACCAGAACCTTGAAGCGCACTCGGAAGACCACCGGGAGCCAGTGCAGCTCGCACAGGAGAGGCGTTACATGGGAGCGCCACGTCGCTCCCATCACCACCCGCGCGGCCGCACTCTGCGCGGGTGGTGCGCATGCAAAGAAAACTGCAGGGACTTGTCCATATAGTTTTTAGAAGACTAAGAGGCAAACATACACACACAGAGGCCCGAGGTGACATGCACAGAATCACACAAATGAAAGCTAATTTGTCTTAGTGGCTGATGATTCATAAAACAGGAAAAACATACTGATTTTAAAAAAAGATTGAAATAAGTTGACTAATAGGTTGATGAAGAAATGAAAGGCACAGTGATAGTACATTGCAGAATTAACAATTATTCCCTTTTAATTAATCAGCTGGCTAAAAGATTTGAATGGGAGGGGAGGTGATTATTTAAAAAATATTTTAAGGTAATTATGTCATCTCAAAATAGAGATTTCAGAGGAATGTAATTCACAAGGAAGCAAATTACTTGGAAAATATGTTGGGGAAGCAGTCGATCATATCATAGCTTATTTAGAGACATTTAAACTTCCGATACTTGTGCACTAAAATGGATTTATCCTACAATAGGTTTAATATACTCTATCCACACTTTTTCAAGCTGGAGGAAAATAAATTCTTCATCACCCAGTATTTTTTATACCTTCTGTCTCAGTACTTTGAATTCTTGAGGAGAACCAAAGAAACAATTCCTGCACTTAAAAAGCAATTTTTTTAAACACACACACACACACACACACACACACACACAGAGAGAGAGAGAGAGAGAGAGAGAGAGACAGAGAGAGAGAGAGAGAAATGTTACCAATCCCACAAGGCCCCAGGGGGAACTAAGACACTGCCCAGGATTTGCTTTAATCTGTATTCATGTTTCTGAGAAATGCCTGATATTGCCTGCCTGCAAACAGAAATATACTTGTTGGGACATGAGATAATTTAGTTGTAGCACCTAATTATATTCCAATAAAAGATGGAACAGTGGCTCAGCAATTATGATGCTGGGCTTATCAGCTAGAAAGCTGGCAGTCCAGGTTCGAGACCAAAGCGTCATGCGACAGAGTGAGTTCCCATCCTCACCCTACCTTCTGCCATCCTAGCAGTTTGAAAGCATATAAATGCAAGTAGATAAATAGGTACTACATTGGTGGGAAAATAACAGCGCTCCATCACTTCATGCTGGCCACATGACTGTGGAAATGTCTTCAGACAGCGCTGGCTTAATGGCCTTGAAATGAAGATGAGCTCTACCCCATATAGTCAGCAACGACTCCTTTATCTTTTTTTTTTATTCCAATGAAAATTAACCGAGCTCTTTGTTTTCAACATTTACGAGTATTTACTCTAATGGATATTTCTCAGTGTTTTCAATTGAAAATTTTAAAGCTATTTTGGTATGGCTATGATAATGCTGATTCATTCATTTTGGTTCTTGTTTATTATCCAAGTTTAATGTTGAAAGCCTGAATCTAAATGGCTTGTGTAAATATTTTTTTATCATAAAACGCCAAGATATTTGCATGGAAACATAGACTGAAGCATAGACTGAAATATTAAATAGCCAGTAAACATTCTTTTTCTGTCTTCTATAACATTTAACAAGTCTAGCCCTGTGGTTTTATAGGTCATCAAACTGATAGGAACGTTTAAGAATTCTGGCTCTTACATAATCAATACAGAACTGTTGGATACAAGCAAAAGAGGGCTAGTTCACCTTTAATAAGACGACAAAATTTCCTGTGATGACAAATTGTACTTGCTGAAATATATCTTCTATGTGACTACTAGGGATGCATGAACAATATATCTGTATTTCTAGAGTATTCTACCTCATGTGTGCCTGCATAGACACCAGGGGTGGGTTCTAAAATTTTTTACTACCGGTTCTGTGCGTGTGGCTTATTTTTTGGTCGTGGCTTGATGGTCATGTGACAATTATTTAGGATTTAGCAGAGGTACTGGTTTACCAGGCTTTTAACTGCTTGCAGAGCCTTGCCGATCTACCCATTTATTTTTGCAGGCACTGGTCTACCCAATTATTTTTGCAGGCACTGATCTACTCATGTATTTTTGCAGGCACTGGTCTACCCATGTATTTTTGCAGGCACTGATCTACTCATTTGTTTTCTTTTAACACTGATCAGCTGTAGGGTGGCCCTTTGAAGCCCTGCGGCAAGAGTTTAAACAGTTTTTTTCCCTTTAGCTATCAGCTGGGACTCAGGAGGCAGCAATAGATGGGGGTGGGGCCAAATAAAAGGTAAGAATAATGTGGGGGTGGGTGGAGGGCGGGAGGGGGGGCAGAACCAATTCGGTGATGTCATATCATCACCGCTACTGGCTCGGTGGAACCAGGCCGAACCAGGAGGAACCCACCACTGATAGACACACACACACACACACACACACACAAAGAAAAGTATCAGCAGAAATTCAAATTTTTTTCAGAGAAAAGAAATACTGTAATAAAGAGCAAGAAAATTAAAATGATCCTGTTCCCCACTAAAAAATCTCTGAGTACATCAAGAGTACATTGGCTAACTTTTTTGAATCAAGGAGGGTGGATGGATAACTACAAGAAACTATTGTGAAATCCTACATTGTTGTGGGTAGAACATAGTATGTAGAAAAACAAAACATGTTGAAAGCCAAGAGCTGTAAGAAGTCTGAGAAACAGATTGCACTTTCCCTATACAGTACACAATATAATCTTTCCACTTTCACCATTTATGATAGACAGATTTTTTCCATCATTTCTCAAACTAGCTTAACTAAACACATATGACATGTTAGAAATGCTACACAAAATTCAGGTTTTCTCAAAATATTTTTTGAAAGGGACGCAGTGGCTCAGTGGCTAAGACACTGAGCTTGTCGATTGAAAGGTCGGCAGTTCAGCTGTTCGAATCCCTAGTACCACGTAGTGGGGTGAGCTCCCATTACTTGTCCCAGCTTCTGCCAAACTAGTAGTTTGAAAGCACGTAAAAAATGCAAGTAGAAAAATAGGGACCACCTTTGGTGGGAAGGTAAGAGTTTAAACAGTTCTGTGCACCTTTGGCATTTAGTCATGCTGGCCACATGACCATGGAGACATCTTTGGACAGTGCTGGCTCTTTGGCTTTGAAACGGAGATGAGCACCGCCCCCTAGAGTCAGGAATGACCAGCACATATGTGCTTAGTCTGCAGAGCCTGGATAGCTCTGCAGACTAATAACACCACTGTCTGCAATTAAAGTAAGTTCGAATCTTGCCAGGCTCAAGGTTGACTCAGCCTTCCATCCTTTCTAAGGTAGGTAAATTGAGGACCCAGTTTGTGGGGGCAATAAGCTGACTTTGTATAAAATATACAAAAGTATATTTTATATACTTTTGAAGTATATTATATACTTTTGAAGGCTATTGCTTAATGCACTGAGTCTCCGGAGAAGGGCGGCATATAAATCAAATTTTAAAAAAAAAGACATTCTAGATTCTTCACAGCAAAGAGAAAAAGACTTTGCATAAATTTCATTCTTTCTTTCTTTTTTCTTTTTTTTTCTTTTTTTTTTTGCTGTGGGATCATTTTATTTTGTGGACTTACCTATCCTCCATCCCTCCCTCCCCACCAACTGATGAAGTTTCTTGGATGATTTGGATGAAATGAAACTATTTCTTCCTCTTCCTCAAGAGAAAACAGTCCAGCCGCCTTTTGAAAAAGCACTTTTGATACAATAATCATATAAGAATATACAGAAGGAGACTGAATCTGCAGCAAGGAATATCCGTTAAAAGGAATAAGGCTACGTTCCCCACCCACCCCCAGGGGAGTTTATGCATAAGGGCATATGAAGGGCAGAAAAGCATAGTTCCAGGCAATGTATCTTTTTCGTTCATATAGAACCTCATCATGTTTTGTATGAGCAGTGATTGTATTTCCAGTTATCTATTTGTGATTTTTAGTGAAGCAATCTGCATCCAAGAAGTTATAAGCAGCACCAATGCTTCAATAAAAAATGTGTTCAGCTTACTATACAGTATTCACAATTTATATGAAGAATGAACACACTTTATGGTGAAGACACACTAGATTCTTGGCCAAGGACATTCTCTGATGGGCCTTTTATTAAGGTCATAATAAGAAATGTCATACAGTGATAAACACTAAGTGATAAATGATCATGTAGACATGAATCAAGAATGATGCCCCAGTTTTTTGTTTTTTTTTAACTGGAGAAATGCTATCTTTCTCATTCCTTAACTCAGTACCCGAACAACAAAATGCAGTTAAAAGCTTTAAATATAAAATTATACCAGAGAGATCATCACCTGTTTTGGTTTGCCAAGCTAAGTAGAAAGGCTGTGTGGGGAGGAAAAAGTAATTTTTAAAAAACTGAAAAGTTTCCCAGTAATAAATATTTAGCTTGTACATCATTCATCTTGAAAGTGTTGTTGTATGTGTGTGTGTTTCATGAAATCATATTTGTAGCATGAAGTGCTGTTAAAATATGAAAATCTGGGAAGAATATGAAAGACAAGCATAGAATTCACTGATATAATTCTTCATGACCAGGTAAGTTTTTCTCCCTTAAATTTCTTTAATTTTATATGGTTCTTCACATCACATCCTAGGCAAGTTTCCAAGTTAACCTTGAGTCAGAAAAGGTAGGGAAGAGGTGAAGAGGGAAGATATGAAAAACAATAGAGTCATGGGAATATCAAGAAATCATTCTATGACTGAAGTTTTCGGATGATTAAATCTCAAATAGCCATTGTACAGCATCAGATCCTGAACAATAAAGATTGCAAAAATGTGGTCAAGAGACTATTTGGAAGACTGTCATGATAATTTCTTTTATACAGATGAAATTCTTAATTGAATTATAAAATTCTTCTTTAGGAAAACAATAATGTTGTAATCCTATATTTCAGCCTTTCTACAACACGGTGTTTCACAGATGTTTCAGCAATGTATATGCTGGCTGGGGACAATGGAAATGAAGACCCAACAGATCTGGAGGAGATACATTTGGCAAAGTGATATTGAGTATGTATCTGGCAGCATGAGTCCTTGAACTCAATAGAACTTATTTCTAAAAAAGCAAGCATAGGATTCACTATATGAAATTAAGCAATAAAGCATTGCTCTCTTTCATTGCCTCTCATGCACCATCTCAGAATAAGTAAACTGAACAGTTTTCTAGGAATAATCTGAAACTGAGCTGACAACATTTTTATTTTGAATATGTCAATGGCAATTGAAAAAGAAATTTAAATGTTATTACTCTTACTTTACTAATGGCTTTGGCATTGCTATTTCATTTGGATTTGAAAATAAACCACTATGTAGCTTTTCCAAACAGAATTCAGAACAGATGGGATTTGTGTTTGTTTATGATGCAAATGTATAAGCTTCCTCTTTATCCAAAATGTTCCTCAACTCAATTACTAATAGGGTTAAATTTTAGACTTGTATACAAAGAGCAGCTGGCGTGGATAGTCATTTCTTTCTTCCCTCCCCAAAATTTTATTTGTTTGTTTATTTAATGAAAAACAGGCTCTGTGGCTACAACTAGGAACTGTTGAACCAGTTTCCTCTTGTTTGTTTTTCAAAACTTCCTTTCTAGCTTCTTCTGCTATTAATAGGGGAAAAAAGCTCAAGGGCCTCATAGCCCAGAATTGCTATATGGGTGAGGTGGCCTTATAAGTCGAATGACTGGATGAAATATTTTTCCCGTTGGCTGTAAGGCAGCTGAATTAATGATTTGCTCCAATCTGGTGAGAATTGGGGGTGTCAGGTGATATTAAATAGCCTTTCTGCCTGTCAGTCTTCCCAGTTGCACTTTCAGAGTCTCTTCTTAATTACTTTTAAGGCAAGTCTTTTGGAGAAAAGAGACATTCAGGGTGCAATGAATTGTCAAACCTAAATTGTTCTTCGATATCGAAACGGATGGCTTGTACAATAATACCGCAAGTGATTTTTCTGATAATTTAAAGAAATCCACAGACATATTTGCAGACTAGGTGACAATAGAAAAGGAGGCATTATTATTTTTCAAAAGTAATAGGGTGATCAAGAGTTTGTGTATAGATTAGCTTAATCTTTAAAGATCCTGGCATACTAACATCATCTGTAAGAGGAGTGGCAGAACCTGGGGCAGAGTCAAAGGAAGAATCAACCTACAATCTCTATATAGCTACAAGTAGACTATGTCCAACCCCTTTTGAATTCCTTTGACCCTTATCTAATGCCAAGATAGTGCTAAAACCTAGTTGAATAAATTCTTATGAATAGGCCCGATTAGTAATAAATCAATTTAACTGGAACTTTACATGTGGTCCTGATGTTTTGTGCCTGACATCATCAAATTCTTGGCAGAGAGATTTTACTATGCCAGTAATCTCTAAAATGACCAGATAATCCTGTAATGTTGTATTGGCAGAAGGCAAACTCCAGAGAGAAAAACTGTGATCTTCAAAATGTCTGATATTGCTATAAGAACACCAGTCTATATAAACATGAAACAAATATGGAAGAAACTTCTCGTGTTTATATTTTAGAAAATAAGAAATTTCCATCCATCCACTGTGGATTGTTTTTCCTAAAGTAGGATAAACTTACAATTATCTTTTCACGTGACACTATTAAGAGACACTGAGATGAGTCTACAGCAAGATCTGATGTACAATCCTCTTTAATACCTTGCTGTGTACTTTTCATCATTCAGCCATTCATTTTTAGGAGAAAATATCTAAGTACAGTAAATACTCAGAAATATGATTAGCCTGAGGACTAAACCTCTGACCCCAGTGATCCACTCTATGGTCAGAGATTTCAATCTTGAACCACATAATCCTACTTTGAATTCTACATGCTAAAAAAAAGAATCCAGTAAAACACATATTTTACTTATCTAAATGCAATATTTACTACTACTGATAGTACTACCAAACCATACAGTTCTCTTCCATGTATGAGATGACAAGATTCTCAATGCATAGTTTTACTATTCCCATCTAGTTCCATCAATCATTCTTTAGGTTTTGTATAATTTATGCAAGTATTAACAACCAATATTTTTATAAGGAAGTAAGAGTATTAATAATAAGACACCATAATTCATACCATCACTGATAAATTATCGTTACTCTTCTCAATTTATATGTGAAAAACTGAGGCCAAAAGAAATGCCACTAAAATTCATCTAAAAGGATATTTCCTCAGACTCAGTTAATTCAAATATTTTATCTAAATCCAGCATTAAATCTATAAAGTCACAATAGTGCCACAACACTACTACTTATTTTTACAAAGCTTGGGGAAATGTATTTTTGTCTTATGATACCACTGAATCATATATGTTTAGATCAGTTGTGGGTTCCACTTACCTTCACTACCGGTTCGGAACTGTGAGCACACAGTTGGATACAGCACTTCTGCGCATGCGCAGAAACTTTTGTGCATGCACAGAGGGTCCGTGATGACATACAGGTGGGTGGGTGGAGCCTCCCGCCACTGTCACTACCGGTTCCCCCAAACCAGGGCGAACCGGTAGAAACCCATCACTGGATTAGATATGTTTGAAATTACCACACCAATTTTTAGCGTTTTTAACAAAAATTGCATAACAATGCAATGTATAAAAGATATGTTTCAACTTTTAAAAAAATCCTTTCTTTCAAGCTAAGATATATCAATGTCTAGTACATATTCTTACATATTTTATTTCCTGATAATTTCTTTTTTTTAATTACCTTCCTTCTTCATTCCAGCACGAAAGCACTTTTTTAAGCGACAGTATCTGCACTGATTTCTCTTGTCCTTATCAACAATACATTGCCGGCTAAATCTGTTGGACAGAATCAAGGGTAAATATATTAGAGTACAAGTACAGGAGGATCCTGATTAGCACAAGTGAAACAATTAATGGGCACTGTCAAAACAATGTCTTTGACTCTCAACCTTCACCAGTATTTTTTCTTTAATCAGACTTGAAACATTTCTCTTTGCCATTCTTCTAACAGGAATAATTCCTTCTGATGGGCAAGTAAAATCCCATTAGGTTATTCATCATCTACTGAAAGCAAGGCATATAAATTCTGCTCTCAGTTTCACGAATGCTTAGGATAACTCTTTTGGTCTCCCTTTGATCCTTTCCTGCTGTTGAATATGATCAGGAGCAAAAAACAAAAGAAATGAGTCCTATTAGACCAGAATAAAGGCTTATCTACTTTAGCTGTTAGTTTTCAAGGGGTCAAAATGATGCTTCTATAAAATAGTCACTCAAAAGATTAAAGCATCATTTCTGCATATTATGTGTACCCTGATCTGGATCCAAGATATACTTCTTTGATCAGAAAAGATTCATTTATCTTTATTAATAGCAATTGATAAATATATCTTTCAAGCAAATTAATGAATTAATCTGTCAGTGAGACTCTCATCAGAATTAATAAATATTTCCTGCCTGATAAACACTGAGGCCGCCTGTCCCTACATCATTATTTCATACCAGGACACTGTTAGAAACTCATGTAAGAACAATGGGCAAAAGCAATGCAGTTTCTTTAAATAATAAAAGAGACAGGAAAATATCCTGATTAGAGAGTGAGATGGGGCTTGCCTACTGAATACCATTAGAGCAGTGGTCACCAATCAGTGGTCCACGGACCACTGGTGGCCTGCGAGAAAATTTTGGTGGTTCGTATTTTTGCATTTTTGCAGGTGATGCAATACGGAAAAAGGAGCGCAGCCCTCGCCGTCTGAAATGAATGGTGCTGTTGTGGCAGTGGGGGAGGGGGCGCCATAAGCAGAAAGAAGCGGCGTTTGCGATGGCTGGAAGCTGTGGGAGTGAAGCACTACTTTCATTTGCATGGCAACATCATTCTGCCTTGGTATATTTGCGCCAGCCAGTGGCGCAAGGCAGCCCTCCTCTCCTGCCGCTTGGGACTCGGTAAATGGCGACTTGTCCGTGGAGCAGCCGGATTTTGCTCTCCATTGCAGATGCCAGATCGGCCCCCTGCAAGCTCTCATCTCTCGAGGAGCACTCCCTGAAGTGGCGCTGGAAACTTTGGTCAGGCTTCTCGAAAGACAAGAGCTTGCAGGGGGCCGATCTGGTGTCTGCAATGGAGAGCAAAATCTGGCTTCTTCTCTCCGCTGTAAGTGCGGCATCAGGATTCCGCTTTCATATATTTGCGGCGCAAGGCAGCCCTCATCTCCTGCTGCTCGGGACTCAAAGCGGTAAATGGTGACAGGTCCGGGGAGCAGCCGATTTTTGCTTTCCATTGCGGATGCCAGATCGGCCCCCTGCAAGCTCTTGTCTCTCGAGGAATGCTCCCTGAAGTGGTGCGGGAAACTTTGGTTGGGCTCCTTGAGAGATGAGAGCTTGCAGGGGGCCAATCTGGCATCCGCAATGGAGAGCAAAATCTGGCTGCTCCCCAAACCAGATGCTGTTTACCGCTCCTAGTCCCAAGCAGCAGGAGATGAGGGCTGTATTGGCCACCGGCTGGCGCAAATATACCAAGGCGAATGCTCATACCATGCAAGTTCAAGTAGTGCTTCGCTCCCACACTTCTTCCGGCCCTTTTTTGTGCTCCGTGCACCTCGGTCTCTCAGGGAGATGCTTAACTTCCTCTCAGCCCCAAGACACTGGCTGGCCCATGAGATGAGAGAGAGAGAGAGAATTAGAGAGAGAAAGTGGGAGAGAGAGAGAGAGAGAGAGAGAGAGGAGGGAGAGAAAAAGAGAGAATGAGAGAGAAAGAGTGGGAGAAAGAGAGAGAGAGAGAGAGAGGAGGGAGAGTGCCTGAAGGACCCCATCCCGTCACTGGGAGTCCAGGTGCTTCAGCAAGCAGTGCGCTGGATTCTTATTAGTGGTCTGCGAAATTTAAAATTATGAACTTAGTGGTCCCTGAGGTCCAAAAGGTTGGGAACCCCTGCATTAGAGCATCATTTTGAGCAAGAGTGGTATAAAGAGATGAGCTATGTGTTTTAAGTGAGCCAGTAGAACTAAGCACATACATAATCCTTGATTCACCATAAGTGAAATCCAAAAACATTTGTGCAAAAGACTCACCATTTTCCACAGTAACACATACAAATTGTGATTACTTGAGCCAGAATCTCAAGATAACAAAACATCTTGAAAAGGAGGCCTCAATCTACAATATTAATAGTAATAGTGGAGGAAAAAATACTTTTTAACCCCGGCAGCAATCCTAGTCAACCTTCTCGAAAAAGGAGAAAAAGGTAAAACAAAATGCCAGAGGGCACTTTATAGCACATATCTAGTCATACTTGAGGAAAAAGAAAAATAACAGAGATAGGAGAACTAAAAAATAAAACAAGGGACTCACAGTAAGGCAACAAGAAGTAGCGAAAGCTGGTAGAGGAGTAATTTCTGAAAATCAAAATCTACATTTAGTGCTACTTGAGAATAAAATGGAATGGAGTTTAACAATGGAAATTGGAATAAAATTGGAATGGAGTTTAACATTAATATATCTCAGGTGTTGCCACAAAGAAGAGGGAGTCAAGCTATTCTCCAAAGTACCTGAGGGCAGGACAAGAAGCAATGAACAGAAATTAATCAAGGAGAGAAGCAACCTAGAACTAAGAAAAAAATTCCTGACAGTCACAACAATTTATCAGTGGAATGACTTGCCTCCAGAAGTTGTGAATGCTCCAACACCGGAAGTTTTAAAGAAAATATTGGACAACCATTTGTCTGAAATGGTATAGGGTTTCCTGCCTAAGCAGGGGTTGGACTAGAAGACCTCCAAGGTCCCTTCCAACTCAGTTATTCTATTGTAAAGTTCTGTTAGAATGAAGCAAAGATGAAAAGCCAGAAGTTAATGCTCCTTTGGTGCATCAATGACTTTTTCAACACTAATTAGTATGCAGCTCAACACACAAAGTGTTTAAGAAAGCTTTCTCCACCCCACTCCAGCTTTCTTGATTCCACTTCTCAGAATTCACTAGCTCAGAATAGCTACTATTGAGAACTGAGGATCACATATCTGAATGCTCCAAAATTGGGGGAAGCTAATTTAAGGCATGTGTCTTGTTGGAATCAAGGCTCTTTGTCTCTCTGTCTCCTGTCCTCCTGCAGCCAAAATATATATATCTAATTCAGAAAAGGGAAAAACTACCATTTGTTAAACATATTAATGCTAACCTGGCAACCTTTCCCAATCTGTTTTTACCCAAATGTGTTGGCACTACACATTTCCAGCTAATATGGCTATGTGTCCTCTATGTTACAAATCCATGGAGATCTTCGCTAATCTTTTTTTCCAGTTTAATCACATTTTAAATTCTTCAGTAAGTACCAAACACAATCCATATAATGTATCTTGGACAATGTTGTGGTTTTGCTAAATGAACTACTTTTTCACTTATGGCTCTTCTGTCAAAACTGGACTTTGACATTTATGACTTGGTTATCATGAGATAATTACTGCAATGTGCTTTATGTGGGATGGCCTTGAGTGTTCTCTGCAATGGAAAAGCAGGAAATATAATTAATAAATTAAAATTTATTACATCAATATGACAAACTTGTTTGACAACCAGCATATTTCGATGCTTAGTTCAAAGTGCTAGTTTGACTTTCAAAGACTCAATAGTTCAGATCATATGATTACCTTATTTATCTTTGCATGTTCTATGCAACACTATCCATTTATTCTCTATTGGGCTTGAAAGAAGCTAGGCTTGAAAGAAGGGTCAAGCAAGGACCTAATTTGGAAACATTGAGCAGCCGCAAGTGGCAGAAGCCTTATCTTCTCATTCTCACAAAAAGACAAGTAATCTGAAGAGATTCTTGTAACATAGGGAGAAGTCAATAAAATTGTTTATGAATGACTCTGGTTGCTTGGACCTAGTATGCTCCAAATACTGTCATCAGATATGTCATGGCATAGAGCATCTAGCTATGCAATCATTTTTGTAGCCACTTTCTAGAATTGTTCCAAGATTTGTCTGATGAAGGCCAGAACTACTCTAGAAAGCTTTCCTGAAAGGCTCTGAAGCTCTCTTGGCTTTACCATTTTTAGTAACAATGGCTTAATTTCAGATTTTAAATTAGAATGTATGTTCTTTTTGTATGAGCTCCCAAATCAAATATTTTTAATTATGAATATCAGGGACTTAGATTGGTACCTTTTATACACAACTGTGTTATTGTGCCCTCACTTCAAATATTATTTTTGTCTTCACCATGTGCTTTGTTCTGGGTTTGCAGGAAAGATAGAATAGAAATATGTCAACTTAACACAAAGAAATAAGAAGTCCTTAGCAGTTATATTACTCTTACCTGCAGCTGTAAACATGGCTCTTTCGTATGCTGCGTCGGAAGAAACCTTTGCATCCATCACAACTAGAGGCACCATAATGCTTGCCAGTTGCTCGGTCCCCGCATATTGCACAAATGCCACCAATCCCATTGTCAGTACTGTTCATGTTGAAAGGTTCTGCTGAGCAACTGTCTGGACAAGGAGAAGAACAAACTCTACAATTAGAAGTTGAGCACTGAGTAGGGAAGAAACAGAAACACAACAGGGTGGTTAAACATTACCATCCTAAAGATTTTACAGCTCATCTTTTTAATTAGCTCTTAGCATTTATTTTATTTTATTAAAATTTATTAAATTTCTACGCTACCCATCTCACCTTAGTAACTCTGAGCAGTTTACAATAGCATAATCGAATCATATACAGTACACAATGAATAAAAGTTTAGCTTAAAAACAGAGTTAAAAACAGGTCAAAACCAGAGGTGGGCATCACATAATGTAACAACTGGTTCACCCAGCACCAAAAAAGTGAGCGTGCATGAGCTCACTGCTTCAAAATCACGGTGATTATATAGGACGGGATAGCGCAGGGGCTGGTCAGACCTACTGGTTCGCCCAAACCGGTCCGAACCAGCAGCAGCCCACCACTGGTCAAAACCTACAAGTGAAGATAAATCAGATTAAAAAGAGTAGAATGGTAAAAGCGCAGTGGGAGTATTCTCAGGACACCAGCCATCCCCAGGGCTTTTAGGCCTCCATGCTAATTGGCAAAGCAAGGTCTTAATACTCTTATGTTAAAGAATGGAAAGAAGAGTGAGGGTTTGCCTCACCTCTGGAAGTAAGATGTTCCATAGGGCAGGGCAACAGGTGAGAAGGCCCTTCTTCTAGATCAGTGGTCACCAACTGGTGGTCCATGGACCACTGGTGGTCCATGAAAAATTTTTGGTGGTCCACAGGAAAATTGTTTGTATTTTTTATATTGCACTAAGTCAGGGGTCCTCAAACTATGGCCCCTGGGACGGATATGTGCAATGAACATTTGTGTTGCTGCATAGAGTCTCCCCCTTTGGGATCTTTTTGTGTGGGTTGGAGGGAGGCAGAAATTCTGACTTGGAGTTTACTTCAACTTCCTGGTGCAGGACTTTGGCGAAGGCTGGAGGGAAGCGCCGCTGGTGGCAAAGAGCCAGAGGGCCTTGTCCCAGTGGCACTGCATCATGGCCTGGAACTGGCTGACCATCTCAGCCTGCTGAGCCTCCAGGTGCCGGTACCTGGCCTTGCACTCCCGCAGCTCTTCCATCTGCTTGGAAAGCCTATGGTCATAGCCCTCAATGAGGTGCTTCTGCTGAGCCTCCTTCTCAGTCAGATCCAATTTGAACTGAGCTGTTTTGCTGTTTCTCATGGTGGCTGCTTAGCTGTTTCCTGTTGGGGCCCTAAGGAGCCCGGGCGGGGAGGCGAAGAGTGGCTGGGGGAGGGGCGAGTAGAGGCTGGCAATGCGCCCCTTGATATGAGTGACATGAGTTGGCCATGCCCACCCATGTCACATGCCCATCTAGCCATGCCCACCGAGCCGGTAATTAGGCAGATCATATTAGTGGTCCGCGGGATTTAAAATTATGAATGTAGTGGTCCCTGAGGTCTGAAAGGTTGATGACCCCTGTCCTAGATCCCACCAGTTGAAACTCCTTGACTGGATGGGACAAGTAGATGTAACTGGGACAAGATGGTTTCTCAGGTATACTGGTCCCTGAGTGGGCTTTAAAGGTGATTATCAATACTTTGAATTGGACTTGGAGGCAAACTGGCACCCGATGCAACTCACATAGCAGAGGTGTTAAATGCACTATCCTAGGGATACCCAAAACTTTTGCAGTGCTGCATTCTGCACCAGTTGAAGTTTCCAAATACTCTTCAAGAGTAGCCCCATATAAAGCACATTGGAGTAATCCATCTGGGAGATTAACAGGGCATGAGAGATTGAAAAGAGAGCTTCTCCGTCCAGGAAAGGATGTAAGTGACACACAACTTGAAACTGAGCAAAGGCTCTCCTGCCACAACTGCCACTTGCTCCTTGATCAGGAATTGTGAGTGCAGGAGGGCCTGCAGATTACACACCAGGTTTGTCTAGGGCAGTGCTGCAAATGTTTTTTGATTACCCTCAAGATACCTATTACTATCGGTGCTATCTTTGCTTTCTTTGGTGACATGTATTCTACTCTATTTGCAGGTCTTTGTATTTTGTATTTTCTCCTGTTGTTTATCTTTTGTTTTGTTGTCTCCAAGTATTGCAATATCTATTTTCTACATTTTTGTTGTCTTTTTCCAGTGCACGTATTAATACTTACATTGGAATTATGTTGATCTTATACTAAATTTAGTTTATAATATCTTATAACTAATCAAATTTTATTAATATAGGTGGAAAATGCATTGCTTAAGTTGTTTTTCTCCAATTCTGCCCACAATTTTGTTCCAATCTCTTGTTCTAAATCTCTTTCATTTGGTTAATCAGCAGGTCAAATATATATGAAATATGGGTACATTTAAATAAATAAAATGAGTGCACCCATCAAAATAACTAGAACACATTTTCTCTGTTACTATTGATTATGAAAGGTCAGCTCTATTTTTATTTTGTTACTTAATTTTTAAATACAGAATTATCCTTTTTAAAAAGTGCAACAATACTATTTAATTTCCAACTAACATTACTGAATAACAAAGTAATTCAATCAAACATTTGTTCTTTCTTCTGTCTCCTCTTACAGCCATATCTACGTAATCTGCTTTATATCTGACTCAGTCATGATTGCATTGGAAGGAAAAAATAAATCTAGGCATTGACAATTCAAATCCAACTAAAGTTAAAAGTTACTCTAATCAAATAGCAAGAAATTATCTCAACTAGTTGCCAAGATTTATCATGGTTAATAAATGACTATTGTTGGCATACTGGAAATCTAGAAGTATGACTGTGCAGCATGTTAAATATATCCAGTCTAAACAGACATAAGAATATTTTTCAGAGAAGCCATTAATTCCATCACCCTAAGTCCTGCTGCACTACTTCATCATAATAGGGGGGTACTTATGTGAGGAATGTATGAAGAACATTGGGTGTATATGCCAAGAGTATATATTTCCATGTAAAAGTCATTCAGCTGCCCAGCAAAAGTGCACAAAAACCTATGCAGGGCAACAGCAACATAGAAAGATTCTGGAGGCAGATGATCATTTTAGTAACAATGGCAAAAGCATTAACTTATACTGCATGGGAGAAGGCAATGGTAACCCATTCTTATAGTTTACCAAGAAAACCATATGAACAGAAAATATAAAATGACTGATGATATAGTGCCAGATGTTGGGTCTCAAAGTTGGATGGCACTTGACATGCTACTGAGGAAGAAACAAGGATCTATCAGAGTACGAATGGTGTTTATGACGTATCTAGATTAAAGCCTTCAGGATGTCTAGTTGCTGATGGTGGCATATGGGGAAAGAAATGCCAAAGCTGCATAGCTAGAATTACAAGTAGGATCATAGAATGTAAGAAGCATGAACGCTCAACACAGTGAAAGATGAAATGAAACAACTACAAATTGATATCTTAGGCATCAGTGAATTGAGACAGGCTGAGATCAGACACTTTCAGTCAGAAAATCACACTATTTATTACTCAAGACATGAAAAACAAAGAAGAAACAAAGTTGCTTTTATAGTTAGAAAGGGTATAGCAAGAACACTACTTGTCTACAAAGCAATCAATGGCCGAATAATATTGATTAGACTTGTGGACAACCCTTTAATATGACAATCATTCGAGTGTAAGCTCCAAATGCTCCAACCACCGATGCAGAAAAAGAGGAGGTTAATGATCAAGTTCAATGTTAAATTGACCAAACGTGCAACCAAGATGTGCTGCTTGTGATTGGAGACTGGAATACCAAAGTTGGAACATGAAAGTGGAAAATGTAGTTGGACTGCATAGCTTAGGAAACCAAAATGAAGCAGGAGACTAACGTCACAATTTCTGCCACTCCGGTGATTTCTTCATAGCTAGCAACTAAAATAATGCCTTTACACATGGATAACATCAGATGTAGTACATGGAAATCAAATTGTTTGTATTGCTCTAAAAGGAGGTGCAGGAGTCAATTGTAGCATCAAAGACATGGTCAGGTACTGACTTGGAACAGATAATGAACTGCTCATGTGTAAATTCCAAGTTAAGCTAAAGAAGAAAGCCAATCAGTTTCCACAACATGATCTTGAATGTATACTTATCATTTTTCAAAGAGTACATCAGGAATTGTTCTGAGATCTTGAACTTCATTGATAGAAAACCACAGAAGTTATGGATTTAACTTTAAAAAGTTATTAACAGATTAAGCAAGACTTAAAAAGTCATTAAGAACCTAAAAAAAGACATAAGACACTGCCATAAATGAAGAAAGAGAAGAAAGCAAATTAGATATCAGAACCATGAAATTGCCAAGCAGGAAAGCCAAAGCCAAGAAAACTCAAAACCTCAAAAAAGGAACTTAATAGTTTCAGAGAGGTCTTAGAAAAAACAAGAAGCTGTGGAATGTTCTCAGAAAAATGAGAATACCAAAACATCTTATTATCTTCATAGGAAACTTATATACAGGTCAGGAAGCCACATTTTGGACAGAACATGATGAAACAGATTTGCTCAGGTTGCCAAGGAATGTGACAAAGCTGCATATTTTCCCTTCAGTTGTTCAAACTATATGATGAACATATACTGAAGGAAGCGGAATTGGAAGATGGGCATGATTTTACTACTGGAAGAAGAAACATCAATAACCTGCACTATGCTGACGACACTACCTCAATAGGTAAAATTTCTGCAAATTCTACTAATAAAAGTTAAGGAGCAAGTGAAAAATGGGATTAAAATTAAATAAGAAGATCAAACTAATGGCAACAGGTAGAACACCAAGCCTTAGAATTAGCAATGAAGATATCAATCTCTATCTATTGGACCTGATGGACTATGTGCCTACTTCTTAAAAAAGCTTTTCACTGCCATAGCAGAACCTCTAAGCATAATCTTTGAAAAATCTTTCAGGACCAGCATCTTGCCTAACCTATGGTCACTAGCCAGTCATCCCTATCTTCAAAAAGGAAGATCCCAGCCAAGCTGAAAATTACAGCCCAATCTATTTATGTTGCGTCACCTGCAAAATCATGGAATCAATCATAAACCAATCCATTACCCTCCACTTAGAGACAAACAACCTACTCTCTAACAACCAATTTGGTTTCAGGAAAAATTTATCCTGTAATCTGCAATCCTACACTGCAAAAACATATGGACTACACAACTCGATCAGGGCAAAGCAATAGACACAATTTACATAGACTTCTGTAAAGCCTTTGATTCAGTGGTACATGACAAACTACTTCTAAAACTAAAATATTATGACATTTCTGGACCCCTACATAGTTGGATAGCAGCGTTTCTGTCAAACAGACAACAAGTGGTCAAAATAGGGAGCGCCCTATCAAATCCTGCACCTGTTAACAGTGGTGTCCCCCAAGGCAGCATTTTAGGACCAACACTCTTTATACTTTACATAAATGACCTCTGTGATCATATTATAAGCAACTGTGTTCTCTTCGCTGATGATGTAAAACTATTCAAAACCACCAACAATGCTGCTACCCTACAAAAACCCACACTGCATATCGGACATTAATACAATTGAGCAAGTCCAGAGATATTTCACAAGAAGAGTCCTCCACTCCTCTGCCTGCAACAGAATATCTCATGCCACCAGACTTGAAATTTTGGGTTTAGACAATTTAGAATTACACCGCCTTCGGTCTGATCTAAGCGTAGTACATAAAATTATCTGCTACAATGTCCTACCTGTCAATGACTACTTCAGCTTCAACCACAACAATACACGAGCACACATTAGATACAAACTTAAGGTAAACTGCTCCAAACTCGATTGCAGAAAATACGACTTCAGCAACAGAGTGGTCAATGCCTGGAATACACCACTTGACTCTGTGTTTTCTTCCCCAAACCCCCAAAACTTTAACCTTAGACTACTAAGAAGTCTGTAAGGGGTGTGCATAAGTGCACCAACGTGCCTACCTAATATCCCCTTTTATTCCTGTCCTAATATCCCCTTTTATTCAGATCTATTTTATGTATTCATAATCATGTTTATACTTATATCTGTTAACTAATACATGCTTGACAAATAAATAAATAAAAATAAAACAAAACAAATGGACAAAAGTATTAAATCACTTCAAAGTTCTCACTCAAGGCAAGAATGACTAGGCTTAAATTACCCTATTTTGAACACTTATGGAAAGACTTAAATCTTCAGAAAGGTCTCTAATGCTAGGAAAGAGTTGCCTCCATCCATAAGATGTGGTACGGTTTTTTGATTCCTATAATATGTAAATTTATCCAATTATTTCAATAAATTATTTTTACTGTATGTTTTTGTTTTATTATTTCCTAGAAGGTTCATTATATATGAATATCCTACATAGCTCTCCTATTCATCTAATACAGTTCCCAAAATTTAAGTCAATTGTATCAAAGTCTTACCAATTATATAAATAGGATTACTCCATTAATGGTAGGATTTATTGATAGGTTATATCCTAGAAACCTTTCAACAATCAAAGCTGTATTAATTTGTTAGCATATATTTACTCATGAATATAAAACAAAATCTAAATAAAAAAGATTTTGACAAAAATACTTTTTTTAAACCCTCATCCGAATTATGAAAAGTAAAAGTTGGCTCACTTGGTCTCCTTTACTTCTTCATCCATTCATAAATACAATAATTCAAACTCACCATTGCCATTGTACACCACCTGTATGGTTTCAAACTCTAAATTAGCATAACTTGGATCTAAGACTTCAGAGTAATTTGCCATATCCATGTTCAGAATTGGGTCCGAGATTCTCATTACTGTACATGAATCTGAAAACGGTCCGTTTCTACAGTACAGAAAATGCAATGAATACTTGTTTTCCCTTTGATTATAAGTCAAAATATTAACTGTCATTACATAACATAGCACAATGGGTGGAGTTATGATACTAAGTTAGTTACGATACTAATTCAGTATTTTTTATTCTACTTCCCACTTTTTATTATACACCTTTACAAACTTTTACACACGCCCACACAAGCCTGTGTTTATCATACATTTTGTAAGTTGCAAAAAAATGGAACAGTCCTCTTTCACAGCATGTAGAACTTTTGTTACGTAGCAGCAACTTCACAATACAACCATAAGAAATGTGAGTGATTTAAATATCTGGACCCTACTTATGTGGAGATGTACTGTATATGCTTCTATTACCATGGTTACTCTAGGTTTTACCTAGAAAAAAAGGAAAGGAGTGTGAGACTTTTCCCTCTCAAAAGAAAAAATAATTATTTGTTCAAGCAAATTTAGGAGAAAAGGGCTTATTTTAACATTTTCTTTAAAAAAAGGTAATGGGTATGCTTTGTTGTTAGTGCACCCATTCTACAAATATAACTATATGCATCTACAACTAGATCCTGAAATCAGAATTCCAGTTTCATGTTCTATGAGTATTTATCAACATACTACCACACCAGAAAAGAGTAAAGTAATTCATTACTTGGCAATGTACTTTTTGTAGGATACAGTCTCCTTAAAGAGCTGTAAAACTGATTTATTGCATCTCATTAATAGTTAACATGGTATTCTGAACCTTGTTCAAAGAAAAAAAGTTTCTCAGATATCTGAAGTTGTTAATCAAACAAGTATTAACTATCCAATGAGCATATAAATATTTTTCAGTCTTTCATTTGTCCATTTATTTGATCAAATGTAATAATGAGTGAGCTACTTATTAAATTAAGAGTATTGGAATCGTCTTAACCTAAAAACTTGATTATGGACATAACTTTCTGCCCAATTTTGAACGGAAATGATTTTGGGCTAAACCAACAAACTCATTACCATTTTGCTCTACACCAAAAAAAAAGAAATTGGGACTTGTTGAGAAAAAATATGTACAGAATAACAATAATACAATACATAAAATTCTAACTATCACAGAGTAAGAACTGAAAGTATAACTACCATTTCTTGGAAAAATTCTGCATTATACTACCTTTAAAAATGAAGAATAAATATGCAGTACTTAACATTTTGTACTGAAAAAAGAATCTAAATAACTAGTTTGTTGATAAGAATGCTATCAGGAAGCATTCCAACATTATCAGTAAAAGGTCTTTGTGTGCTAATTATCCTGATTTCTTATTACATTTAATCATGTACATTGATCAAGATATAAAATTGAAAACAAACTAATAAAAATCAAGGTTATTTCTCTGCATACCATCGGAGAAAATCAAATTAAGCAGCAACTGACAGTTTTAAGACTGGCATGTTACAATTTGGCCCTAAGTAACTCTTCCAAAAGGACATTTGTCATCTCCTCACCTAAGGAACACTTTCAGATCAATTAAACCTCCTGACTGAAGACTAGTTAAGTAAGTAGTTGTTCATTAATAATCAGTAATTCAAAACTCGTGCTTGATTATAAACATTTTATATAGATGATTAGATAAGTTTTACAAACATCTTATCCATGAGAAATATACAATTTCATAATAAAGTTTCACTAAGAGAGATAGGACATTGTTACAGTGGTAATTACAATTACATGTGTAATTATGGAGCACAATGCTAAAAATCCAGATTAGAGTTGGCATTCCAAAAAGTATAGTAAAACCTGATTGAATTGATTCCAATAATTTTCTTAATCAAAAGTCAGTTCTTATATCATGAATAGTCTAAGTCATTGGTAGATCACTTGTACAATATGTTCAGACTCATTGCTAATTCTGAGTTTTCTCTTGTATCTATTTCAGAAAGACTCACTGAAAGAAATAATTTATTTCTGAGTAGTCCTGTACAATAGTTTTCTCCTACCTAGTAATTTCTAGATTACAACTCCCTGGATTTTCAACATGTCTAGAGACTAATAAAGTTGGGGTGATTTGATATACAGGATTGCAGAGAAAAGAAGTCATAACAGAGAATATAGTTTGTCTGGATTATCCTTCTAAATTTGTTGAGTTGGGACTTGAGAAACCTGCTTGCAGATGCTCTAGTCCTTTTCTGGGAGATAATGTCAGAAAGTTGTGATTAAAGAGTGCAAAATCACAGCCTCTGGTGCCTTTCAGGATTCTAGCTGATCTTTTATGGTATTTAACATAGGCTGATAAGGCTGAAGATATTAGGTTTCTAAACCAAACTCATGTTTGATAACAGTAGACAAATAGACAAAAATTTGATGGCTCCCTGGTTAATTCAGTACAAGAAGAAATTCAGACTGAGTGGATTGAATCATACTTTACTTGAAGACAAAGCCTTGAACATTGATGCTAAGATAAGGTTGATGTCCAAATAGGGGTGGGGAAGTTGTGCCTTCAAGCTGGGTGTGGATTCCTGGAGACTGCCTGGAGTTTTCTTGGCAAGATTTTGCCACACTGTCTCCTTCCTAGAATTGAGAGAGAGTGACAAGCCAGTCACCCAGCTGGCTTCATTTCTAAAGTGGGACTAGAATTGATGGTCTTTCAATTTCTAGCTTGTGCCTTAACTGCTACACCAAACTGCTGTCTTAGCCAGAAATACATTTGCACAGATAAAATTATTGTGCCTTCTGTGTGCTTGTTCTGTTGTGTCTGACTATAATGACACATTGGAGTCCTGTGAAAAGCTCAGTAATAGAACAGACTTTGAAAAGAATCTCAGCTGGTTCAAAATGTGTGATTGATAGCTGGGAGTGATTACCCTCCTGCGATTCCTTGTTAAAACAATTCCACTGCATATTGTTCTATATATGAACACAATGCACAATGCTGCTTATAAACTATAAATCCCTGTGCAACTTGGGGTCAATATACCTGAGTTATCACAGTCTCTCTCTTATGAACCTGTCTTTGAAGGCCTTCTCTGAATTTCTGCCCAATGTGGCAGAATTGAAAGAGATGGCACTCAGAAATTATGCAGCAAGGGAAAGGGGGATAGAAAGCAAGGCCATTGTTATCAGCCCTACTAAAGATTCAGTTTTACCAAGTTCCTTTTTCTCTGAATTATAGCCAAACCAATCCTTGTAAGTGCTACAATTTAACTTACAATTTAACAAACCTAGTGACTGAGCTTGCTTATTTGGTCTGTTTCCCCTTTGATATCATACATTTTTTGTGTATAAGCCTGTGGGTGAATGAGCCTCTATTTCATTAATTTGATTAAAATTGCTCTGGGGGCATTTTTAGATGAAGGCTGGAATGAAAATGCCTTAAAGAAATAAGAGATCAGATGGTATTATATTGGTTGTTGGTTTTCTCTCCACTTCCCGCATATACTTTCACTTAATACTTTTTGACAATTTCTCTTTCTGTTTTGAAAATCTTTGGTGTGTATTCTTGTTTTATACATCAGTTTCTGATTTTATTTAACAGGTGTCATAGAAATATTTGCATATTTGTTCATAAGCATTTCTCTTAATTCCCATAAATTTTGGCCTTTAATTTAATAGATTATATTTTTCACCAGTTCCTTTTTTTAATATGTGGCTTTTAATATTTATATTTTCTATATGTTTGTCACATATCTTATATTGGATGCATTTGACATTTAGAGAACTTCATTACAGGTTACTGATACACAATATGTAAAGAACCGGCTTCAGGGCCAGTCAAAGCACGAAAACGGCATTGGTCGCATTGATAGATGATCTCTGGTGTGCCCGGGATAGGGGTTACTCCTCTGTCCTGGTCTTACTTGACCTTTCAGCAGCTTTTGATACCATCAACCATGGTATCTTACTATGATGGCTAAGGGGGTTGGGAGTGGGAGACACTGTTTTTCAGTGGTTCTCCTCCTACCTCTCGGGTCGTACGCAGTTTGTGCTGGCAGGGGGGCAGAGGTCGACCCTTAGGACTCTACCTTGTGGGGTGGTGCAGGAGTCGGTTCTCTCACCTCTCCTGTTCATATACATGAAGCCACTGGGTGAGATCATCTGGGGATTTGGGGTGCGGTATCATCAATATGCTGATGATACCCAACTTTTCATCTCCACCCCGCATCACCCCAATGATGCCCTTGACGTGATGTCCTGGTGCTTCGAGGCCATACGGGTCTAGATGGGGATGAACAGACTTAGACTCAACCCCAACAAGACCGAGTGGCTGGGGTTACCGGCACCCCGTTTTGTCCACTATGTTCCATCGCTATCCCTGGGGGGGAGGTGTTGAACCCCTCAGAGAAGGTATGGAATTTGGGAGTCCTCCTAGAGCCATGCTTATCTTGGAAGATCATTTGACTGCCGTAGCCAGGAGGACCTTTGTCCAGGTGCAGCTGGTTCACCAATTGTGCCCCTTTCTGGACCGAGATGCCTTACTCACAGTTGCTCATGCCCTCATCACCTCTCGTTTGGACTACTGCAATGCACTTTACATGGGGCTGCCCTTGAGGAGCACTCAAAGACTTCAACTGGTGCAGAATACGGCCGTGCGGCTTGTCATGGGGGTACCTTGGTACTCCCATGTCACACCACTCCTTCTGGTCTGCATTGGATCCCAGTTGTCTTCCGAGAGCAATTCAAGGTGCTGCTGATCACATTTAAAGCCCTACATGGCCTAGGACCAGAGTACTTGTGAGACCACCTCCTGCCACCGGTAGCCTGCCATCACCCGGTTCGCTCCCACAGGCCTCCTCAGGGTACCTTCAGCTAGACAATGTCGACTGGTGACCCCTAGGGGGAGAACCTTCTCTGTGGGAGCTCCTACCCTCTGGAATACATTACCCCTGGAGCTCCAGATAATCCCCAACCTCCGAACCTTCCACCGGGCCTTGAAGACCTGGCTCTTCCAACAGGCGGGCCTGGGTTGACTCTAAACTGATTTTGTAGCTTTTAAAATTCTTAAATCTTAAATTTGAATTTGTATTCCCACGTTTAACCTTATTTATTGGATATTCTGCTTTAATTTGTCTTTTAACTTTTGTATTTTCTGTTTCTTATTATTGTGAGCCACCCTGAGTCCTTTGGGAGAAGGGCGGCATACAAATCCAATAAAAAATAAATAAATAAATAAGAAAAAGTGGTTCTAATCAATGTATCTTAAATGTAAATGTAGTTTTTACATCTAAATATGTACTGAATAAAATTATCCCCTACTCCCTTTATCATTTTGCCACGTCAATACTCACTCCTCCTCTTTCTCTAAGATTTTTATAGTGTTAAGAATAAAACTCATATGGTAAAACTCTTATCTCCACTCTTTCAGTCCCCAAAATTAAATGTTAACTTATAAAATTCTACTAATTAGTTATTTTATGACTAATTACTCTTGATGATCCTGGAATCTTGATATTCTGAAGCTCTTGATATCCTGAAGCTCTTCAAATTCAAGGTGAAAAAATATCCTTTTGCTGTACATTGCTTTCAATTGTCAATCACTGGAAGAAGTAACCCTTTGGTTCCTTCCAAACTCAACCCCCCATGAGTCTAACATCATTTAGATAGGGTATTTTTGTTCTTTAACAAAGAAAGCAGCTGATTCTTACCTTTGGAAATATAGTTGCTTTCACCACGCAGGCAATACAAGATTCAAAATTAGCAATTCCTTTATTTAAAAAACTATCAGTCTTTCCTAATGAAATGTAAACTCTGTAGATATACACATATAGCATAAATGTAGTTAGTTGTGAGACTACATTGTATTGGCAGCTTTACTTGTTATAGAAAGATGGTGTCTCTAATACCTCACACCTTATTTTATGTTCCTGTGGCCAAAGAATCAATTTTGTTTCATAACCAGAAGAAAATTTGTGGTTGAAAAATATACTCCATGTTAAAATATTCATTGATAAAACTCATCTGCATTTTTTAAAGAAAATTGTTCAATTTAATTCTAAAATGAGCTCATTTTATATTGTCCTGCAGCATGCTGTACTTCTATATACCTCTATCTTAGCCCAATATGTAAACAAAATATGGTGATACCCAAATATGATTGTTTCACAGCGGTTAAGAAAACCACTGACTTTTTTGAAATGATGATCAGCAGCTCAGTATTTTTTAATTCAGAAACATTACGGCCTGATGTCATTAGCTATAAGTTTGTGCTTTTAAATAGACAGCACCGACCACTACTCAGAAGTAGACAGATGGAGAGGAAACCACACTATGTACCAGAGCAATGAAGGATTTGTCCTCTTCTTGTCTGATCACTTATGCAGCCTTTTTAACCAGCAGGCAACCTTAACATAGAAGAGATTTCTCACTCTGACCTTCTTGCAATTTTTCTTTCTTGTTTTTACAATTCTGGAGACTTCCAAGAGTCTTCAGTTATCTGGAAATATGTACAACTAACCTTCCTTAAATAATGTTGATATTTCTAAATATTGTTCCTATCTACAAGCTCTGAAGAGGTTTGAGGGAAAATATTGACTACCATGATCAAGATTTGAGTTCTCAGTGCTTTTCTCTTATCATCCAAAATATCAGGTTGCCAGAATTTTTGGTACACCCTTGAAAAGCTATATTGGGTATATACTGAAACAATTCTAGGAATGCAAGCTATAGTCACATTATGACAGTGATTTTTTTATACCTAACTTCTATGGAAATTTATTAGGATTGTACAAGATTAACAGAAGGATTTTGCAGCTGTGCAATATTGTTACAATTGTTACAAGTATCATGTACAATTTCACACATCTTTTTTAGTGCTGTTGAATTGTTATGGCTGTAATTAGTTAATATAAGCCTGGTGTGAACTAGAGGTTCAGAATTCCAAGAACTATTTTCCTTTTATCTGCAGCAATTTTGGGGAGTTGGTGCCTGAATATTAATGTGTTCACAACTTTCTAATTTATAAGGTATTCATTTATTTTTTATTAAAATGGGAAAACTGCTCTCCAAATACGAATTTATTTATAAAGTTGTAATACATTAAAAAAGCAACTTTTTAAAATATTCATTAAATTCTGTCACAGAATAAACAAAATTATTTAAATATTCAAATAATAAAAGCAGAAACCATAATAGTTTAAAAGGCTCTCTGAAACATATATATTTTAAATTTACACATTAATCTATTTAATTCTCTGAAGGAATAAAAAGGCCTTTGTTTGGCACCAAAAAGATGGTAAATATGGTGCCAGGAATACCTCAATAAAAATGCCTCAAAGTCATGGGTCTACTACAGAAAATTTCCACTTCCTCACAGGGGTCCACCATATCTCAGCACTGAAGGGACCTGGAACCTGAAGGTGATCTATGGGTATAGGTATCTGTTACGATATTTTCAGGATCAGATTTAATAAGTAGATTAAGAATTAGATATTCAAATAAAGCACTGTTTATTTACAGAAGGCATTCTATATTCACTGAATATTCACAGATAGAAGCACAGAAGGAAAGCAAACAGCTCCTTATATATACATGGGGTGGAGCTAGATATAGGAGTGGTTAAGTATGAATATATTAAATAGAGAAGAATAAGTTAACCCCCGATACCCTGGTCATATATTATTTACATAAAGGAGAATAAGGCATTTACTTGTGACAAATCCCCCTCTAAATGCCGATTCGATATATAACAATAATTACATTCAGATTCTGAACAATATAAAACTTGTAACTTAGAAGTCAAATATTTGTGCCGCTTAGAGGGTAAAGGCTTTGTTAGTATGTCAGCAATTTGCTCTGACGTTTCACAATGGACTGCTTTAATAAATCCATCTTGAGATAACTGCCTCACATGTTTGAATTTTATATCTATATGTCTGGATCTTTGTCCAATGGCATCAGATCTAGATATTTCAATAGCAGCCTTATTATCTTCATGTATGATAAATGGTAATGAAGGTTTCATCCAGGTGTCTGACAACAAGTCATTAAACCATACGAGGTTATTTGAGGCTTTAGACAAACAGACATATTCTGCCTCAGTCGTTGATGTGGCTACTAAGTCTTGTTTACCAGTATACCAGTAAACTGGACAATTGTTAAGAAAAAATATATGACCAGATGTGCTTTTTCTACATGTGGTGTCGCCAGCCCAATCTGCGTCGGCGTAACATGTGAGGATGGGCTCTTTATCACTATTGGGTTCCAATAATAAACAAAAATCTAAGCTATTTTTCAAATATCTTAATATTCTTTTGACAGCTTCCCAATGACATACTAGTGGTTTGCTGACGTGTCTAGACAACAAGTTGAGAGGCAAAGCGATATCGGGTCTGGTCCAATTGGAGATATATAGAAGGGAACCGATGACTGATCTTTAAAGGGTATTATCTTTAAATTCAGGGGATGACTCATCTGTGTTCCTCAGGAAATCAGTTTGCATGGGAGTATCACAGGGTTTAGCATTGTTTAAGTTACATTTGTTCAGGAGTTCTATAATCTTATCTCTTTGAGAAAGTTTGAATCCCTTTTTTGTTTTGCTAATTTGAACTCCAAGATACTTATTTACCTTACCTAATGATTTCAAAGAGAAATGTTCATTTAGTTTTGTTACAGATGTTTCTCTCTTCTCTTTGTGTTTACCTATATACAAAATATCATCCACATAAATTAACACGAATTCTAAAGAGTCATCCTCTTTTTTAACAAAGAAACAGTTATCAGCAGTAGTGGCATTAAAATTCATAATTTTGAGCACTTTTACTAAACATTCATACCATCTTTTGCCAGATTGTTTCAGCCCATATAAACTTTTATTTAGTAACCACGTTTCATTTTTGTTTGTATATTGACTGTGAGGCGCTCTTACATATATCTCTTTATCTAATTTTGCATGTAGATATGCAGTCTGTATGTCGTATTGGAATACATCAAGGTTAAGTGCTGATGCTATGACCAGTGCAGTTTTAACACTCTCAGTTCTTACTGTGGGAGAGTATGTATCCGTGTAATCCTCGGGATATTTTTGTGCATAACCTTGTGCATTTTGTGCATAAACTAGTCTAGCTTTGTATAAGGTGTTGCCTCCTTCTAAGTTTTTGATTTTATATATCCACCTAGTACCAATAACAGTTTTATCTTTAGCTGCATGTGTAGGTGTGAATACATTTAATTTCTGCAAACTATCCATCTCTTTAGTCATGGCTGATTCCCACTTTTCCTTTTCTTCGGGGGGAAGTTTTAGCACTTCCTCGTATGTGTTTGGTGTTGATGTTTCTCCATCCATATACATTATATAATCTTTGTATTTGTTTGGTATTTGGTTTCTGTTATTCCTGATTGTTCTTTTTGGTCTACTATCATTGTCATGTAAATACCTAGCTTCCTTTTTTGTTAATGAATCTGTCTTTATTTTGTATTGACTGTTTGTCCATGTTTTGTTTTTGTTTTTATGTATGTTGTGATTCTATTCTTCTCCAGTTCTTTCCTCTTGGTGTTTAGTGTTTGTATAGTTGTTTGGGAAAATTTCATTAAGATGTATTTTAGACCAGTTGGCCTGTTCATGGAATACAGCCATTCTGGAAACTATAAATCTGTTATTATTATCGATAAATCTGTACCCTTTTGAGCCTGTTTCGTAACCCATGAACCTGAGTCTCCTAGATACGTTCTCACCTTTACGTCTTAATTGCTTAGGTATGTGTACGTCTGCAGTGACTCCAAATATGTGCATATGAGCTATTTTGGGTTTCCTATTATACATCATTTCATATGGTGTTTTGTTAACAATGCTGGACCAAGTTCTATTTTGTGTATAATTGGAATATTGTAAAGCTTCTGACCAGAATTGTTTTCCTAAGCCAGCGCCTTCTAATGTGCATCTAATCATGGTTTGTAATGTTGAGTTCTTTCTCTCTACCACTCCATTTTGGAATGCAGAGAAAGGGCTAGACGTGTAATGTAACATCCCTTTGTCTTTAAGCCATTGGGAGAATTCTTTTGACATGAATTCACATCCCCTATCTGTCATAATTTGTTTTATTCTAATATTATGTTGTGTTTCTATACGTTTGTAAAACTCCTTAAATTTCTGAAAAGTTTCATCTTTGTGCTTTAGTGTATAGACAAAGCCATAACGACTATAGTCATCCACAATGGTTAGGAAATAAAGTTTTCTATATGTGATTGATCGTGTTAATGGACCAACTAGGTCCATGTGTACCAAATCAAAAATTTTGTTGGTTGATCTTGTTGATTTTTTGGGTTTGGGGCTAGTTTTGAGTTTTGTAGATTTACATACTGAGCATTCCAAATAGTTTTTACAATTTTTTATTTTAACACCTTCAGCATGTTCAGTCATCTTTTGAACTACAGGAAAACTGGCATGTCCTAATTTCCTATGTAAGACATGAGCACACTCATCATGAATTGGTTTACCAATATTAGGTATTTTGTTGTTGTGTGTGTCTTTGTGATTGTGAATAATCTCATGTTCCTCATTGTTACTATTACTACTGCTTTCGTTGTCTATGTTATTGCTATCTTCCATGTTGGAATCAATGTTGTGTAACCATTTTTCTTTTGTCATTAGATAAGGTAGACCTCCTTTAATAATCACAGTACCTATGTTTGTTTTGTTTTTCTCTAATGTTGCTTTTCCTTTTGAGAACACAATATTTATGCCAGAATCTCTGCTTAGTTTTATTGCACTAAGTATGTTATGAGGTATTTCAGGTATTAACAATACCCCCTCTATTTTTCCTAGGCCAGGTAAGGTTATATTTCCTCTACCTATGACTTGAACCTTCTCTTGATTAGCTACCTTAATTACGAATTTATCCTCTACAAATAAAGATAGTATATTTTTATTATTTGTAGTGTGGTTGGTTGCTCCAGAATCGATAAGCCAATCATTGTCCTCTGTCTTGTTGTATGTTAGTGTTGTCATGTTTGTTTAACCCATTCAGTGAACCAGACTTTCTATCTTTTGAGTTATCCCTGCCCCCTCTATGTTCCCTATAGATGGGTGGACTTCTATATCTATGTCTATCAATTGATGACTGTCTGTTTTGATACCTATTTCTGTAGTCAGGATTTTTTCTATTTCTGAGGAGTTTTGGACAGTCTCTCCTATTATGTTCTTTGGATCCACAGTTGTGGCATCCTATTGGTTCATGATATCTTTCTTGAAAAACTACCCTCTTATATTGTTTATGTTCCATGTGATTGTTACAACGACTTCTCCTTGAATTATCTTCAGATATTAGCTTGTTAGATAGACTTTCTATGGATAAATATTCTAAATTGATTGTGTCTAAATGAGATATATAGTTATCCCACGATGGGTCTAGTGAGTTAATGATAACACTCTTCATTGTTTGATCTGAAATTATTTCCACCCTTAAATGCAGTTCTGCTCTAATTTTGTTTAAAGATATTAAATGTTCACTTATGGTAACCCCTGGCTTTATCCTAGCTGAGAAGAAATCTTTAGACATTCTTGTTGTAGTGGCTACACTTTCACTGTGAAACAATTTAAACATGCATTGAATAATTTCTGATACAGTTAGATTTTGCTTAATACTGTGGTACATGGCAGGAGATATACTGGAAATTAATAAGAAAAATGCCCTATGGTGCAGACAGTCTAATTTTAGAGTCCAAGGTCTTTTTGGGGGATTAGTGATAAAAAATAATAAGTTTTCTTTTAGAAAGACAACCTGGAGCTGCTGACACCATTCTTGCAAATTAATGCCATCTATTCTCAGTTTTGGGAAATCATTGGGTAAATTCCCAATATTGTTGGATCCATTACTTACAACTGGAGGTAGTCCGTGGTCTTGCAAATGTTGAAAGTTACAAAATGGCGTGGGTATGCTTGCGACGATTCTGAATGGTTCTCTCTGTTCTTCATGTCCTTCGAAGTTGTCTGTGTAGTCTTGCACATGCGCGTTGTTCATTTCGCTCCTGAAGCCGTCGTGAGAGGTTCTCGCTGCCGCAGCTCCCTCACATCGCTCTTCTTCTGAGGAATCGGTCTCCAGCTCGATCTTGGGAGTCCTGGTGATAGCAGGCGCTCGCTTTCTTTGGTTGAGAATGCTGGTCCCTGGGATCGTCTGTGGCGTGGGGTAGTATCTGCAGGGCTCTCTGGGTTCAGGCGTCGGCGCTTTCGTCGTTTGAATAGAAGTGGGTGGATTCTGAGATGTTTGTTTGCTTGCTTGCCTTTTCGTTGATTCTTTAGTGATTTTCAATTTTGGTCCAAAAGCAGCAAAGAGCGTTTTCATTGCTGATTTTACTTGCATATCTATCGAAGTCTCTTCAATCTCTGTGTCTGATTCTTCTGAGGTGTAAATTTTCTCTTTTTCATTTCTTGCATCGAGTAAGGCTTTTCGCGCCAGGTATTTTGAATCTAGCTTTCTGATTGGCTCTGCTTCGCTCATCTTAGGGGTCCGTTGAAACCAAGATGGCTGCCATTCGAAATTTTGCACGGGACTGTTAGTTTTCTTTTTCGCTGTATTTTTATTTTCAGGCAGATCGCTCACCGTTTTTGAGTCTTTAGATTTATTCGTAACGATGTGCTTCTCTTTCGCTGCTCCGTTGTTTTTTAATATTTCTTGGAGGTTCGCGATGAGATTTTCATCGTTCTTTTGGCTTTTTAAGAGTTTTAGTATCTCTGACCTGAGTTCGTTGTTTTCTATTTCGTTTTCTTCTTGATCATCAGTCTCATCCATTGTTTCTTCATTGTCAGTAGTGCAGTCTTCAGATTCTCTCGATATTGTATTCGTGGACTCATCGATTATTTCTTGATCTGCTTCCATTTCTTTGCTGTATGCCCTGGTGTTGGGTCTTTCTCTTTTATTTCTGGAGTTTTCTCTCTCAGACATATTTAAAGTTTTATTGAGTCAATTTAACCATCCTCTGCTACCAGATTGCTACGATATTTTCAGGATCAGACTCAATAAGTAGATTAAGAATTAGATATTCAAATAAAGCACTGTTTATTTACAGAAGGCATTCTATATTCACTGAATATTCACAGATAGAAGCACAGAAGGAAAGCAAACAGCTCCTTATATATACATGGGGTGGAGCTAGATATAGGAGTGGTTAAGTATGAATATATTAAATAGAGAAGAATAAATTAACCCCTGATGCCCTGGTCATATATTATTTACATAAAGGAGAATAAGGCATTTACTTGTGACAGTATCCCACACAGAAAGAAGATTCCTTCATTACTTCTTCTTTTATGCAATCAAGGGCATCATATATTTGAAATTATCTATACCAAGAAGATTATCAGAATTCTTACAGACTTTTAAAAGCAGTATATGACCTGGAGCTAAAATGCTAATTTGATACACACTCATACTAGCTACTTTAATTATTTTACATCAGGTAACAAGCTAATCTTTATTCTCCTTGCACTTTTATGTTTTTGTTTTGTTTTGGTCCATGTAGTCCAAAACAGGTAGTCTTCAATTTACAACAGTTCATTTAAAGACCCTTCGAAGTTACAGCAACCCTGGAAAAAAAAGTGATTTATCACCATTTTTCACACTTCTGACTGTTGTGGTATCCCATGGTCATGTGATCAAAATTCAGAAGCTTCATATATGTGATGGTTGTAGTGTTCCAGGGTCATGTGATTATGTTTTGTGACCATCTGACAAGCAAAGTCAATGGGGAAGACAGATTCACTTAATAGCCGTGTTGATAACTTAACAACTGCAATGATTCACTTAGCAACTGGGGCAAGAAAGATTGTAAAATGGGGCAAAATTCACAACAATTAGCAACAGAAATGTTGGGCTCAATTGTGGTCGTTAAGTTGAGGACTACTTGCAGGTATATGTGGAAGCACAAAAACAATCAAATAAATCTAGGAACTATCATTTCACTTATTAGTTTTACTGTTTGGAATGAAAAGAATTGATTTATCTAATTGTTCAAATGGTTATTTTTTTTTTTATTTTCATCTTCCTTTATTATTTTTATAAATAATCAAGGCAGCAAATGTACCTAATACTTCTTCCTTTTCCTATTTCTTGGAAGTTGTGGAGTCCCTGGAGGGAGACCTCAAGCACTTTCATTATTGTTCCCTGTCAAAAGTCCCAAATGTGTTGATATAAATAATTCTATTTTAGATTTCATCTTGCTGTCTAACATTTTGTTGTCATCTGAGAATCAAGTACTATATACTGAATTTTAGAATCAGGAATTGCACAGTGCTCTTGGCTACCTATTATCCTTGTTCACCCAGAATGGTAATACTGGGATTTAGGGCCCCCAACACTGTTGAACAATCTCCAATCCCAGCATGTAGGACTGTTATAGTCCTACATTGGGAGACACCAAAGATAGGGATATATGTAGTAATAAATGAAGAAATAAAATGCCAAAAATTGTCTTAAATAAATTGTTCTTTATTAGACTAACATTTTTTGCCTATCATCCTAGCTCTCCATAAAGCTAATGTTAGGATTGCAATCTACTGAATTAGGATCCATTAAGGCAAAGTAATTCAACAAATTCAAACTTACATTTTTCAAACTCTATTACTGTTGCCACCATAGCATCCCAGTTAGATCACTATTATTCCTATTTTATGCATATGGAACATAGGTAAAAATGTAACAATCAACTTGAAAGTCAGGCACTGAATTCATGGCAGAATTTGAACCAAGTTCACACATCAGATCTGGACTCTATCAAATAAACAAGAATAGGAGAAGTATGATTTTCAAGAAGCATTAAATTCTTGGTAACTGAAATGTAATAACTTATTATTTGAATTTAAAATAAAACATGCATATCAAAGGCACAAATTCTTTTGTTTATTCCATTAGATGGCCATTTACCTTGTATCAGGAAAACTGCTTTAATTATTATGATGTACTTGTAACTGCAATAATCTTAAAATTGATTCTCTTTTCCAAAGTGTATATTCATCTACTTCCTAAAACAAGTCATTGAGCCTCAGTGAAGATACGCGCTGTTAAAATATATTGTGCTCTTGTGCTAAAATGTCACCATGACTGTACTTATGAATAAAATCAATTTATTCCTTGAAACATTTAATCTTGTGAACATCAGGGCTTGGTATGAGCTTGTTTTAGTTCTCTCATCTTTATATTGGCAGTCTTAGTGCTGTTTCAGAGTTCTATTTTTGTATTTTTATGGTTTTATTATGGGCTGCACATTGCTTGGTGAATAGCAGTTACTAGGCATCCATTACATTAAATAAAGAAAGAAAATGTGGTAAATCAGGTCCAACAAAATTCTAATGATCTAAGCAAAGCTTCCATTGACCGGGTAGGTTTTTGTGTTTGTTTGGTTTTTTTTTTTACTTTTATTGCCCTGGAGGAATTGCACTGAATGCAAAATAGAAAGCTGAAAATTACCAAGCTATCATTGGTTTTTTGAAAGCACTGCTGCTAATCCTATCTTTGAAATTTATTTGGGAAATACCAGATATATTTATTTAAAAATTAATGTCAAAAGTAATTCAACACTGCAGCTTTTCATAGTACTCAGATTAAAAATGCCATTACCTTGTCTTTTTACAGAAAAAATAAAAATACTCGATTATAACAACAGTCAGTCTCCCCGTGGGGTCCCTTTTCAGCAATAAAATCATAGTTGCATAGAGCATAATAACTACGAATGAACGTGTTTTTAAACTTATCACCCATAATATGGCTTATCAATGCAAGGTAAATTAGTCTCTCCATCATCTGTAGTAAAGAAAAGTGAGATTCTCTGTGGGAACCATTTACTTTCTTGTATATTTCAATGTGTACATTTCCAGAGGTCTTACACACCTAATCTAATAGCCATTAGAAGGGCAATAAAATGGCATAAAGCCAGGAAAATGCACTAAAGTAATCATATACCAAGTTGTTTATTTAGCTGTGCTTTTTAATGGCAGTCCTTGGAACCAGGCAATGTTTGCAGCTAAAGAATATCATATAACTAATTTTTCCATACCCATCTCAGCCCTCAAAAAAACTGATGTAGTGATGCAGTTAAGTTTTTAGCCTAAGAAGATCCAGATTCAAGTCCCCACCAATCTTACTGAGTGACATTTATCCATATCATTCTATCTCAACTCTACCTAGAATGAAAAGGCAAATAGATAAATATATTTCAAGATCCTCTTTTAACACAAAGAATTCTGATTCTCACACATGAACAAATGATTTTCAGTGGCTGGGCTTGAATGTCACTGAAATTTGGTGTTAAAATGCTAAAAATAACCACTCTACTGTCTTATAACAACTGAAACAAACAAGATGTAAGTGAAATACAGTATTATTTAACAACCATCTTAAGGCCTGGTCATTACTAAAATGCTGTCTTTGATAGAACCTATACTTCCTGTCTATTATTTTGTAGTAATTATTAATAAGTATGAATATAACAAAATTAATTAGCATTGAAAATTAGGGACAAATCAAGTAATACTAGACTTCAATTCTTACAGCGATAATTATTTAATTTTATTTATTTAATATAAATAATGAATATGGCCACTCATCCCACAAAAATGACTTCAGACCACATGCAAAAATTAAAGCCAAATGGTTAAAAACAATAGCCCATAACCCTGAGGAAAATGATACATTCCAATTGTTAACAACAGAGCTTACCTAAATCTATGGATCAGATATCTGAAGAAAAAGCCAGGTTTTTAAAATCTGTCCTAAGATTAACAGGATAAGGACCATTTCCCTTATAATCCACATCTTTCAAAGTCTGCTCCAAAAGACTCTCCATAATTCTAGAGAGATTGGATATATTGGAGTAGAGAAGGGCCATTGATGGAAATCACCCCTTGCTGGAGAAATTGCTTAGGCTCTTCAGAAAGACCATAGAATTTACACCACAAAATTGGATCACACTCCTCTTTGATACTGTAGAATAATACATAAATAATACACAATATTCCTTTTCCTCGTGCTGCAGGATTATATATACAGCCATATATACATATACATAGAGAGGGGAAAACATTAAGGCCACCATCCTATTAATGGAATAAGAGTCGGTTTGGTCTAGTGATTGGGCACTAGGCTAGAAACCAGAAGACTGTGAGTTCTAGTCCCATTTTAGGCATGAAAGCCAGCTGGATGACTTTGGGCCACTCACATCTGTCTTTGGGTTTAACCTAATCCAACTCACAGAATTGTTACTTTGTAAAAGGGAGATATGTTCATTGCCTTGAATTATTTATAAAACCTGATAATGGTAGGATATAAATAGACAAAAGAAATGTTTTAAAGGTGGGAATCTACCAACAGATTCAGCCAGAATATAAATTTTAAAAAGTAATTTTGATCCAATAAGACCCTTTAATGTAAGGGGATGAAAACATGTATTAGCACCAGTTTAATCATAGGATGAAGTTTCTTCTTTTAAGAATGCTTTTATATTTGTATCTTTCAAGAAATATGTTTATTATTTTTTTAAAAATCAAGCTATTTGCTGGCTGACAATTTAGTCTGATTAATGAAATTGAGTCTTTATATCACTTATTCATAACTGAATTAAATGTTATAATTCAAGTTTTGGGGGAGGTTAGTGTCATGTTATTAACTAGCAAAAAATTAAAATGTTACTTGCCTCAGAATCAAACTCTGCTATTATCCAACCTCATGTTATGCAGACTGCTTAGAAGATAAATACATCTGGCTTAGACATCACTAACTAAAGCATATTCTTTTAATTACAATTTGGTTTTAATGTATCAATTCATTAAGTTTTTTTTAATTGCATTCTATTTACATTTCTGAATAGACATCCTTTGAATATATTGAAGGAAATATGATACAATTTATCATTTAATTAAATTATAATAATAATAAAGTTAGCCTTGTATATTAGATATCTATGAAGAAATACTTCTTTGATTCACTCTTCCAAGCCATGAAGCAGTTAATGTAGTCAACTCAACCCAGCTCAAAAAGTTCTTTCCAAAAGCTGGTTATTTGCAGATTATTACCAAGCAAAGGCCCCTTTCTTCTGTTCCTTGAAGCCTCAACACAGATAATATTTTTGCTGTCTACCTCTGTGGAAGCATCTCGCAGTCATTTATAAACTGACTCAAAATCACAGAATGGTTGTGACATAAGAAGAAAAAACATATCCTAATAAAAAACAGTTTTTAAAAACTTGTAATAATAGCCTTCATAATTATCATTATCATAAGTGCTTTAATACTGAAAATAATCACTGAGAGAGTTTCCTATCTGACTTTATTGAAGAAATTACGTTAAGCTTGCCTGGGGGAAAAATCTGATCCATATATTTATAGCCACTGAAAGCTATATAGCTATTTTTATGGCAGAAAAGCAATACATTTCTAAGCAAACACTGATAAAGTCTCTATTCTGAGAAATCTCCACTTCTCTTGGAACTGGAAAGTCCCACAACCTGATAAGAGACAATAGTGAACCTTCAAAACAAAGAGACGGGAAAGGGAGTATTAGAAGAAAAGGCAGCATTCATGGGATAAAATGGTCACGTAAATGCATGCCTCAGTTAACAAATGTCAAAATAGTTCCCAGCAATTAAAATTAATGTTTTAACTAAACTGTACAACCTTCCAATATCAACAGTACTTATGATAATTTTTAGATACTAACTCATACCATAGTAGAGGATTATCCTTATATTCAGAAAGTTTAAGAAATAATAACAGATAAGTAACAATCATTCTAAAGATCTCAAGGAATGTATGAGGCTGATGGGTAGGCCTTGTGAACTGGATCAGGACATACACCACATATATACTTTCACTGACTTACTGAGAGGCATTAGCCTCAGGCACACATTCACCCAAGTGATTCTGTTAAAGACCAACGTTTTTCTACAGGAATTCACTAGGGGATATGTGTAATGTTAAATCCTTTCTCTTCCCTAGGCCTCAGCAGTTCTGTGATCAGGCCAGCTGGGTGGGAGATGAGTTTTATCCACATGACCCCAGTAATCCTGATAACGATTACAATTCCCCACTGATAATAATTGCAGGAATCAGCAATTTGATCTCCATTACCCAGCAGAGAACGGTTCAGGAAAGCAGGCAGAAAAATATCAGAACTTTATTTAGGGTAAAATTATCAAGAACATAGGAAACATAGGAACATAGGAAAAAAGTACCTTACAAAGGTAGATCCAATTTAACTTCTGAAGAGAAAGACCAGTCTTTGTTAGCAAGCATGTGGATAGCAATAGACTAATAAATAATGTATTCTTAGACTTTCAAAACTCCTTTGGAAATCCTCAGCCAAAATAACGAAATACCCTAGCACTTCACAACTTCTATGAGGCGATGAAATAATAATACAGTGGAAACTAACTTGACTTCCCTTAGAAGAGAAATGTCATCAAAATGGTTCGTTCCTACATCTCCACCAGATGTACTACCAAGAGAAGAATCTCTCCCAGCATTGCACACTAAGATTACCACTGTAACTGGAAGGAAATCAGATCTCAGAGATTTTTCTCTTTTGCATATTCCTAATAGCAAATGTGAAAATGATAAGAAAACAGAATCTGTTAATACCGCTACTGAAATTTATAGCAATATGCCCTACATAAGTGCAGATTCATGCACTGCATCAGTTTTGAGGTCTATGAAGTAGGAGGAAAGTGAAAAAAAAATGGAGAATTCACAGTCTACAACTTTGCTATACTGTGCTCAGTGAAAGCTGGGAATAATAGAGTTTATTCATTCATATAAACCTTTTATATTCATGGAGCAGATGATCTATGCAGGAAAAGCTATTTCCAGGTACAAATTCCCTATCACTGGAGTAAGCAACACAGTGATATGATGTAGAAATTATACAGAATAATAAAAACGCTGACAAATAGCATATTTATCAATATTTTAGCCACCTTTCTCCAACTGTTTGCCCCATTCCCTCCGACAATGAAATAGCTGCAACAGTTATGTAGGGGTGAACAGATTTCATTCATTTATGCTTATAATATATAACTATATGTTTATAATCTATAAGCATATTAACAAAAACTGTGACTCAAGATTCCTAAACACCTACATATACAATCCTTCTCATTTCTCTGCAAACCTAGTTATTTTATGTACTTCAACAGCCAAGCTACTCTACCTTGTCATTTCAATTTTCACATATTTTCTGTTCGTACATGATTCAACGAAATCTCATCTCTGCAGCCCACTGCCAAAAGCTATGCCTGGAACAAAGCTCTTTCTAAAATTCAATCTCAAACAAAATTAAAAGGGGATGGGGGGTGAGAAAAGAGAAAGAGAAAGGGGGGAGGAAATCACATATGTGAATGCCAACCACAACCAATCTTATAAGTCCCATTCTCGCAAGTTCTGCAAATTCTTTTTGATTCATCAACAAACCTGAGCTTCAGGGAGTATGCAGCTGTTTTTGCTATTGCAGAGGGAATGACAACAAAAGGATTAAATAAAATGAGATCTCCTACAAATGCAGTAGATTGTTAATACCAATTGCTAGCTCAGCACCCAGGTAATACAATGTGGAAAGAACTGAAATACACAAGCTATGAGCTGGATCTAGACAGGAGGCTGAATCCTAAATGAGACTGAAACAACCTTAAACAGACTGGACCTAGGCTGCATCCTAATCTTTTTAATTTCATGATCAATGTGGCTTGTATTTGACAGGGGGATTCAGGGTTCTCGATTATGTTGAAACTAATTAACACAATCTGCAGATGGACTAACACTATGCCAATAATGCAAGTATTTTCTTGGCCTCTAGAAGGCTTGGTTATAGTATAATTCAACCTTTTATTGCAGTAACCTAGTCACTCGCTCTGTTCAGCTCTTTTGGCACGATCTCGGCCATCAGGACAATTGTTACAGCAGATATGACTGGCAAATATTTACCAGCAACCAACAAAAAATATTTCCTTCTGCCAGGAAGAATTTCTAAATTCCATCCTAGAAAATTCTAGGAGTTATATTTAGACCAAACCTACTAAGTCAAGATGTTTAACTGAAGATCCAATGATTTCCACAAATTTGTTTGAAATGGAACGAATTTAGAATCGACCTAACTTTTGCCTTGCAACAACCTATTTCCCATAATATGTAAAGGTCTATCTCCATCTAGAACAAACCCATCTCTTCATCTAGCAGGTCTAATAGGTACTCGCATTTTTAAAAAACTAATTACTTGATCTACTGTTCTTCTACTTTAAACATAACAAGATACAGTGCATACGGCACACTCACATACCTTTGTGTTTCATTAAAATTATGTGAAAAATAATAAAGCATATGCAGCTATAATTACATGAGACACTGGCATATCACTGATGCATTCTCTAACATGATATCAGCCTTCCTCCATTCCAGAATATTGTGTTCTTATAAAACTAAAGTTGGCTTGAAACTCAACATTAAGAAAACTAAGATCATGGCATCCATCCCTATCAATTCCTGGCAAATAGATGGGGAAGAAATAGAGGTAGTGACCAATTTTATCTTCCTGGGCTCCAAGATCACTGCAGATGGGGACTGCAGCCAAGAAATTAAAAGACGCTTGCTCCTGGGGAGGAAAGCTATGGCAAATCTTGATAGCTTACTAAAAAGCAGAGATATCACCCTGTCAACAAAAATGTGTATAGTCAAGGCTATGGTTTTCCCAGTTGCAATGTATGGCTGTGAAAGTTGGACCATAAGAAAGGCTGAGCACCAAAGAATTGAGGCCTTTGAACTATGGTGCTGGAAAAGACTCCTGCGAATCCCTTGGACTGCAAGACGATCAAACCGGTCAGTCCTAGAGGATATCAACCCTGACTGCTCTTTAGAAGGCTAGATCCTGAAGATGAAACTCAAATACTTTGGCCACCTAATGAGAAGGAAGGACTCACTGGAGAAGAGCCTAATGCTGGGAAAGATTGAAGGCAAAAGAAGAAAGGGACAACAGAGAATGAGGTGGCTGGATGGAGTCAGTGAAGCAGTAGGTGTGAGCTTAAATGGACTCCAGAGGATGGTAGAGGACAGGAAGACCTGGAGGAATGTTGTCCATGAGGTCGCGATGGGTCAGACACAACTTCGCAACTAACAACAACAAATAAAACTAAAGTCTCCAAAGCACTTCCCACACAGATAGAGGAAACACTTTTGTTGATGGGGAAAAAAGAGTGCTTTCTTGAGCTTTCCTGAAGAATTCCTAAATGGTAGAACAAATTTGCTATATATAACAAAATCCACTGATTAGCTTTAAAAAACAATTACAACCTGTCCCTGATAAATATAGTTCCCTATTTATAATTACAATTGAGCCCAAAATTTCTGTTACTGAGACATTTATTAAGGGAGTTTTGCTTCATTTTATGACTGTTCTTGCCACAGTTATTAAATGAATCACTACAGTTGTTAAGTTAGTAACGTGATTGTTAAGTGAATCTGGCTTCCCCATTGGCTTTGCTTGTCAGAAGTTTGCAAAAGGTGATCATGCGATCCGGGACACTGTAACCCGTCATAACTATGAGTCAATTGCCTGAACTTTGATTATATGACCATGGGGATGCTGCAATGGTTGTAAGGGTGAAAAATAGTCATGTCATTTTTTTAATGGTGTTATAATGTCAAACAGTCACTAAATGAACTGCTGTAAATTAAGGATTACTCTATAGTGATTTAGGAGCCTTAAACTACAGCTCCCCTGGCTTGCACTCATATTCATGCTGATGGGACATGATGGGAACTATAGTCAAAGGAATCTAGAAGATGGCAGGTTAGAATGAGGGATATTTTCTGCAACCACATCAAATAAACATGGCTGGGAAACTGGAAAAAAAAATAGATTGAGCAACTATTGAATCCACAATAAGATAATGAACCAGCTAATTATGCAAAAAAATTTGGGCCACTTGACAAAATATGATCAAAAGAACTTAATACAGAATGCTGCTTCTCTGGCTGTTTTTGCAGGGCATGAGAAGTGTATATTTCTGCCATTTCAGGGCTGGAACAGTGGAATTTTTCAACAGAAATGCACGCATGATTCAAAGCAAGCTGCTTTCCATCTATAAGTAGTTTTCCCAAAAACTGGTCTATTACATTGCTCTATATGACCTTAACTCTGTACTTCTGTGAGCTTTAACTGCAGAGTTTGGGAACTGTATGCAGCTGAATTGCACCACTGGGGAAGGCTTCAGGGTTCATAACGGTTCATCAGGGTACTTTTAGACACATTATTCCAAGCCTTCTGGGAAAGGCTCTCGTCTTGTGCTAGGACAAGAAAAAAGAAAAGGACAACGAGCTCTAGGGCAGGGATCTCCAACCTTGGCAACTTTAAGCCTGGAGGACTTCAACTCCCAGAACTCCCCAGCCAGGAAAGCTAGGGCATGGACTCAATAAGGGCACTAGGGCATGGACTCAAGAACAATGGCAATAGCTGCTCCATTGGATGACCAGAAGGATCACTTGAGAGACAGATCATCACAGAAAAAAAATCTATCTGTGTGGTTGCTAAGACTTTATATGATCGTGATAGCACATGATCAATTCATAGGAACAATTATACTATCTCTCAATAAAGCTAACCTACTCAAATTCTATCAGTCTTTTTATCCCCATGTTCAATAAATAAACAAATGTCTGAAATTATTTTTTTTATCCAACTTAATTATATGTCAATAATCTGGGAGAAGCAGAAGGAAAGGTTTCACATAAAATGCTAATCATCGCTTGATTCTTAACAGGATGCACTTTCTTGGAATTTTCAATAAACTCACTAGAAATGTGGAAAGATGTTCTTGTATTATTAAGTTATTAAGTTGTACTATGAATTATTTCATAGTAGACAGACATTTCTGCATAAGCTCACTTCTCATGCTCAAAAGTGCATATAATTGTTTTGAAATTACTGCAATTACTCATAGAGATAATATGAGAAGGGAAAAATTTAAATGGGTTTTTAGTTTCTACTAATACAATTTACTCATTGTAAATAAGGAAGAAGATATACCATCAAGTCATCCATCAGTTGTTTGCAAACCAGCAGGAAAAGCTTTCTGGACCACAATGCAAAAACCTCTGATCTATTTATTCTGTAAATGTAGGTGTCTAGAGACCACTGGGCACGTACAGAGTTATCAAGACGCTCTGTGACGGGAAAAATAAAAATAAACATACTAATGACACTATATAACAGTAGTGGGTAAGGCATTTTAGCTTTAAATTACATTACTAATGAGGTATATAAAGTGGCTCTAAATGGATTTAGGTCAAGCTGTAAGGCTGACCTTTAGCAGCTTATTGATTTTCAACAGTGATCTAGAATGTCATATACCAATAACAGAATTAAATGCTTCTCGTCAGTGAGGGGAGATCGTCAATGGCCTATCTCATCTCACACATCAGCCGTCCATCCAGGTACTGATAGATTTAGATTCTTTAAAAATATAACACACGTAATTCCTTAGCCACATTAGAAAAGAAAATACAGCAGGGCTAGTCAAAAATAAATAGGCAGATTGTTGGAAGAAATCAATGTTGGACAATTTCATTTAGAAGGTGCATAAATGAAAAAACAAAACAAAAATAAGTCAGTGCCAAAGTATGAGACGTGTGTTGGAAGCTATGGGATAATTTAACTGTTTTTTGAAGAACATGAATGATGATGAATTTGAATGTGTAATGCAACCATTTGGGGACATCAACATGAATACATCCAAACCCTATTGCTCACAGGCATGGAGAGTTGCAGATCATTGAGTCTAACTAACCCTGATCACTGACCCAGTATTTCTCAACCTTGGCTATTTTAAGATGTGTGGACTCAACTCCTGGAATTCCCAGCCTTACTTCTTCCTTGTTCTATGCTGCGTTTCCAGAGCTAATTAGGTAAAACACAAGGGTTTAAAAAGGTAGCTATAACAGTGTGGTTGATCCACCTGTCACAATGGCCACACTGACTTTTTTTAACCACACCTTACAGATACCCCTAGTTATGGATTTTTCCTCAACATGCTACAATTCTCCAAAACATATTTAGCCACACCATGGGCAGCAATAGTAAACAGTAAACAGTCTTCTGCTATCCATTATTATTGTGAAGGAAAGACTGTGCAAAGCAGCACTTATTTGAGAGGATTGTGTAAATATAATATGCATAAAGTCTGTTTCTATAAGAAAAAAAGTGGATTGCAGGTATTTAGGTAAGTTGCATAGAAAAAACTTATTATGCAAAGTTATGCACAAAATCCAAATGTCAAAACCTGCAGATACCCCCAAACTCTTGATGTTATACCTGATTCACTGAAAAACTGAATGAAATCGTATGAAACATTAGCACTACATATAGCACTCAGACTCAGTACATTTATTTCTATATCCCTATCCAAAGTAGAGACTCTCCAAAAAGTTATGCCTAGTTCAGTGTTTCTCAGTGTTTTGGCAACTTTAAGTTGCAGAATTCCCTAGCTGGCCAATTCTGGAAGTTGAAATCCACACATCTTAAAGTTGCCTAGTTTGAGAAACACTGATCCATTTGATACATAAAGCTCCCCAGCAAAAATGAATCTACTTCATCTTCCAAGATAACTAGCTTTGTTGCTGAAGTGGTGTAACTGTTTCTTAAAGTTTAATTGAAATTTACTTTTTTCTTAACAAGGTCATTAACATCTAGACTTTCTTGATGAATAGGTGCTATACTCTACTACGCTGTCCTCCAAGTTTCTTTCATATGTTTTCATCCTCCTTGAAGTACAGCATCCAGAACCAGATCTGGAGATGAGGTTAGGTACCACAGGAAGAAATGTTACTATTTTAATATAATATCTAGTAAAATGAAATTCAATGTAGAGAAAAGTAAAGTGTTATACTTAGGCAAGAAAAACCAAAAATACACATAAAGACTAGGTGAAACCAGGCTTAATAGCAGTTACTGTGAGAGGGATCTTGGAATCTTAGTGGACAACCAGTTAAATATGAACCAGTCATGTGCGGTGGTAGCCAAAAAAGCCAATGCAATCTTAAATTGCATTAACAGAGGGATACAATCAAGATCAAGTGAGGTATTAATACCACTCTATAAAGTCTTAGTAAGACCACACCTAAAATACTGCATCCAGTTTTGGTCACCACACTATAAAAAAGATGTTAAGACTCTAGAAAAAGTGCAGAGAAGAGCAACCAAGATGATTAGGGGACTGGAGACTAAAACATAAAAAGGGTTACAGGAATTGGGCATGGCTAGTCTATTGAAGAGAAGGACTAGGAGAGACATGATATCAGTGTTCCAATATTTGAGGGGCTGCCACAGAGAGGAAGGGGTCAAGCTATTTTCCAAGGCACCTGGAGGCCAGACAAGGAATAATGGATGGAAATTTATCAAGGAGAGATTCAACCTAGAAATAAGGAGAAATTTTCTGACAGTGAGAACAATCAACCAATGGAACAACTTGCCTTTGGAAGTTGTGGAAGCTTCATCACTGGAGGCTTTCAAGAAGAGATTGAACTGCCATCTGTCAGAAATGGTGTAGGGCCTCCTGCTTGGGTGAGGGTTGGACTAGATGACCTACAAAGTCCCTTCCCTTAATCTTGTGTTAGATCTGATGAAATACAGTATCCAGAACCAGATCTGGAGATGAGAATAGGTACCACAGGAAGAAATATTATTGTCCAAGTCTAGTTACTGGCAATTCTATTTTACTAACCCAGCCTGCTTTCTGTACACTTGATAAGTTTAGAAAGGAAAATCAAGGCATGCCCATCACTTTGATTATTATAGCGTAAAGTCAGATGGGGCCACATTGGCCATTAAATCCAACCTTCTGCTCAATGCAGAAATCCAAATTTAAGCTTCCCTTGCAAATGTCTATTCAGATTTTGCTAGAACATATCCCACTAATGAGATGGGGGAGTCAATTGTCAAGCTACTCTTACTATTAGAAAGTTTTCCTTAATTTATTATCATGGTTCCATGACTTGTACTCTGGAATGAGAGGTTTGTCTAATTGAAGAATAGCCATATATCTTTCCTCATTTGTCCTTTATCAAGGAAAGAAATGAAATGCTACCAATCAAACATCATGAGACGAATTGCTATAATGTTTCATACACAAAGCTTCCCAGTTGGCTCCTACAATCAAGATGAACGCCTTGTAAAGTGCACATGTCTTGTGATATCCCAGTTAAAATCAGAATGTTATTTACAGTATTCAAAATGTTAAATCATCTCACTGATATATACTTAAATTGTTTATCTGGAACAATCTAATAAGTTTCACTTTCAGAGCTCTTAGAACATGTGTCTGTGTACTAACTGCACGCTCCTGTGGTAAAATAGAGAGTAGTCTCACTCCTATACTAAAAGCTGGACTGAAGAGCAAATAAGATTAACAGCATTTCTGTTTGCTTAGCATATAATCAGCCAGAACAATAGGACAAGTTAGCATAAACAAGAAGTCTATTTTCTCAGCCAATCTTCCAAAATATTCAGTAAAACAAGATTGCAAAATTCAGTCTCAGTAACTTTATTTGCAATAAAGTCTCAATTTTAAAAAACTAGATCAAGGAAAGAAGGAAAGTAGATAATTTCAAGAGGGTTTCTATGTCCCTCTTAAGGCAAAATCATGACAAAGAAGCTTTTTATTCACAATGGATGGATAGTTCCAGTAAGCTTTCTACGGTAATATTTTCCCACTAAAAGAGCTCAAGGATTCCAAAGAGAGATCAATTGCTAGGCAGCAGTAGAATTAATCTATTAGATCAAAAGAAAACATTAAAATTATATGATAAAAATACCCAATTTTTGATGTGTTGGAAACATTTGGAATGTTGAGATGATATTGTGTTTTCTCAGATGATCTGCTCTGGCTTTGTTTATTTATAGAATGGCTGTCATAATCATTTAATCATAATCATAATCATGCAAGCCTCAATTTATTAGTATACTCCCTGTCAAAGCTTTTAGCCCCTATTCCAGCAAAACACTTTTTCCTCCTACTCATCTTGGTATTTTTTTTTCTTCACATTTATAAACTTAATTTCAGACTTTCATCATTTTATTTCCTAAAATAAAAGTAATAAGTGGGGACTGTGAAACTTTGCAACTTTCAAATATATGTGTATATGGAAGACAGGAGGTAGAGGAGGAAACTTGGTGGAAAACGTTTGTGGGCCCCTTGGCACATTAGGAGTCATCAAATTTTAGACTGTCAAAAAGGTAAAATGCAAACCTAAGGAAAAATCAGAAGAGCAAACCTATAGCCATGAAAGTAAAGTAAAATGCTTTTAAATTTCTGTAGAATTAAAACATTCCAAAACTGGCCAATAAGGCAACATAAATGGATCCAAAACCTAGATAAACAATCTATTTTGTTCCATTATATTTATCATCTAAATATTAATAGTAGTATGGCAGGCAGATGTATTTGTATACAGAAAAACAGTCTAAAGAAATTATACACACATACCTACATATCCATATCTGTCAGGAACAATTTGAAGATACCAAACCAAATCATAAGCCATTTTTCACAATTAGCATACAAGTGGAATATTTGGGAAGAGTGGGAACTAACCAGTTGGTTACTGCCATGGAAATAAAGTAGGACAAAGTGGACAACTTGTCCCTCAGAAGTTTCTGGTTGTTAGTGCTGAAGGTTCTGAAATTATGGTTCGCATGATGACCTAAAAATACTTTGTGATCCTTCCTAGGATCCTAAGACACAGAGGGCCAGCCTAAAGTTCCTTTTACTCTTGCTCCTCAGAAGTTACAAAGGGCAGGCAGCTAGCTCATAGTATTTTAAAATCTCAAGGGCTGCCATGTCATGTTGTGAAGTAAATCTCATACAATTCATCACCCAAGTTGGAGGAAAATAGTTTGAAGCTCAAAAATAATGAATTCTGTCATTTCCAATAGAAGTGTGAAGGGAGAATTATGAATGAACCTTTTAAAAATACGTGTGTGCAGGGAGATTGCCCTTCTACGAAATGAAAGCAGCACGCTTGTGTTTAAATGGCCCAATCCTGAATCCGAGACCTTTCGCTTTCAATTAACTTAAATTGACAATTGGAAAAGGGTTGAAAATGTAGTCTGGCTCTTTCAGTTTGATAGATTTCAGCTTTGACATTATATGTGTTATTCCAACCTGAATTTAACTTAAAGGAACAAAAGGAAGAAAGAAAATGTAAAGTGAAAACCTGATTCGATCGCAGTGATTGAATTATATTTTAAAATATCTACAAAATACCTAAAAATTTAGCACACTTGTGTTTTGCTTCTGATGTATCCACCTGTCAATTATGGCAGTTATGTTATCAGATCAGAATTTCACAATAATAATGCATTCATGACCCAACCTTGAGAATATTTACTTAGATTTGTGTACTACAAAGTTCAGTTTGGGCATCTGGTGTTCGTCAAATTGAACTTTAAGTTTTAATATAAAATATAACACAAATAAAATGAGAATACTATGCACTCCTTTGCTTAAAGTATGGCATTTTATGTTACAGTGATAATGTTCTAGGAGAATTCACCTATCAGCCAAACAATAACAATCCTTTCATCCTGTAGGGTTCTGCAAAAGAACTGGAATAAAGTAGCTATCAGAACAATAAATCAGGAAGCAATGAGAATTGGCTTCATATAACAGATACTGGATATGCAACCCTGCTTTTACTTCATGCTTAACCTCACTATAATAGGGAATTTCTTTTACTTGTTTTTTCAGCTTAGTTGCAATGCAAGGATGGGGTCTCATACAGGGTTCACTTAAACAAGAAGTCAGAAAGAAATTAATCATTATTTAAAACTGCAAACCTACCTATAAAATTACCATTAATACTACTAAAAAATAAAGTTAAAAGATCAATGAGCCAAAGCATCGTGAAGCAAGCCACTCGGCATCCAAAGCCTATCTTTCAATTGCTATTATGTGACTGGACAAATCACATTCTTTGTTGCTCTCAGGTCCAAAGCTGTAATCTTAGACTGACCTAAATTTCATGTTATACACTGGAGTTTAAATTATTAGTAATATATTTGGAGAGAGAGTGTGTGAAAGAGAGAGAGAGAGAGAGAGATGTCTAACTGAGTGAACCAATAGATACTGTATACATAGATTTTCAATAGATTCCTGACAAATCCCTCAATAAAGACTCTGAGCAAATTTAGCTCCCATGGCCTAAGAGGATAGGGGCTCTCCTAGATTGTCAGCTGGTGTCATCTTCTTTCTCACAGACTAAGTTGGAATCACACAAAAATTTAAAAATTTCTGATCAATTGCTTACCAATGTAGGCTTAGGTAAAGGTAAAGGTTCCCCTCACATATATGTGCTAGTTGTTCCTGACTCTAGAGGGCAGTACTCATTTCCGTTTCAAAGCCGAAGAGCTAGTGCTGTTTGAAGATGTCTCCGTGGCCATGTGGCCAGTATGACTAAATGCCAAAGGCACATGGAACCCTGTTACCTTCCCACCAAAGTGGTCCCTATTTTTCTACTCACGTTTTTTACATGCTTTCAAACTGCTAGGTTGGCAGAAGTAACAGGAGCTCACCCCGTTATGTGACACTAGGGATTTGAAGCTCTAAACTGCTGACCTTCTGATTGACAAGGTCAGCATCTTAGCCACTGAGACACCATGTCCCCTCAGGCTTACCAATGTAGGCTTACCAATGATAATTGGGACTGGGAACTCCATTGGTGCAGCTGCACCAAATTACAATGGCAGATCCAGCAGTCCCAGTTGCCATTGATAGGCAAATCCAATGTGGTTGCAGCCTCTTGCAGTCACATAACTGCCATTTCCAACCTACTGCCAGTTTCCCTATTGACTTGCTTTTCAGAAGTCAGCAATGAAGGTTGCAAATGTCAACCACATGATCATGGTTATGCTGTGATGCCACAATAGTAGGCTGGTTGCCAAGCTCCTGAATCATGATCATGTGATGGCCACAACTATGCAGACCTGTCTTAAATCCCCCTTATTCTGCACCATCATAATTTGGAATGCTTGCTGAATAAGTAAACATTGAGGACTAGCTGTACTGTAGAAAAATCCAAGAACTATGAAAACATTCCAGCTAGCTATTTCTCAAGTACAAGTTCTACTTATAGTGAAATCCATGTTCAAATTTCTGCACATTTTCTCTTGCTTAAGCTATTGATTTTTTTTTTAATTTGATTTATATGCCGCCCTTCTCCGGAGACTCAGGGCGGCTTACAATGCGTTAAGCAATAGCCTTCATACTTTTGTATATTTATACAAAGTCAGCTTATTGCCCCCACAAACTGGGTCCTCATTTAACCTACCTTAGAAAGGATGGAAGGCTGAGTCGACCTTGAGCCTGGTAAGATTTGAACCTGCAGAAATTGCAGGCAGCTGTGTTAATTACAGGGTGCATTAAACCACTGTACTACCAAGGCTCCTTTTGATGGAAGGAAGTTCCATCTGTCATCTGTCTTTAGTTTTGCTATTAGTAGAATATACTATCAGGTTATTTTCCTCTATGTAAAAATTAATCGCCACGCCTATTAATAGAACAAGAAATGGGAATAAAGAGATAATTTTCACATTGGTGAGTTATGCAAGATGGAAGGTTGAGTCCAAGTGTTTTAACTTGCATATAGGCAACCTGGAATTAGAGCTGAGCCCTGAAGTGGCCATATTTGCATATGGTACCGAACTAATCAAAGTGGAAAAATAAAAGAGCAATTGTGCAGAGACCCAAAAAGATCTCTCCTAGTGAGTAGACTTTTAAATGGCAAATATAATCTCTGTTAGCATAAAAATTGCAGATCTTGCCTATACATTAATGAGATGGGATCCTTGAGTCAGGGTGGACATCTCACTGAAAATGTCAACCAATGTGCAGCTCTTGTAGAAATCAATGCTTAGAAAAGAAACTAAAAAACAGGCTCACTTATGCAATAATGTTCTTTACAACTCTGTAGTGAGTACATACTTGACCTGGGTACAAATTCAGTTACCACATCAGAAAAAGAAAAGGAGCAAAAATAGGGGATAGTGTGGTTTCTTTCTTTCTTTCTTTCTTTTTTTAAAAAAAACTATGGCAGCAACTGGAGTTGTTCTGCTTGGAACAAATGATGTTAAAGAAGCATGACAAAAGTGCTGTATTTAAAACCACATACATGTTAGACAATATGAAGAACTTTCTCTTCCTCTCTTACAATATTACAATTCCAAGTCATTCTCTACACTGCCATTATTTTTCACCAAGTACATTGCTAGTAGCTATGTTAACAGCAACCAGTTTGCATGGTTTTAAAGGGGGACTGGATATATTCAGGGAGGATCAAACTATTAATGGCCCCTAAAATTAACAGTGACTTACTGTGTTTTGAATTCTTGACCCTATCTCTTCTTCTTTTACTGGAAAACTTAAGTACTTTTATGAATCCCGTTTCTGCTACATTCAACTTACTTTAGGCTTCTCTTTACCCAAACTCTTAACTACATATAATAAAGTAAGCAAAATAACACTCTTAAACACAGTAACTTTCACTTTTAATAAACATTCATCCTTGACAAAAGATTACATTTTTTTATTTTGTAAAATGGTTCCATTGATTTCCTACCTTTAATAAATATTAAACTAAGGTATGCATGTTTTTCTATTTGCTGTTGTTGTTTTGTTGTTGTTTTTACCTGCAATCCTTCATTTCATTTTTCCTGCCAGCACAACTACCTTGGTCTTTCACATATTAATTTTTAGAACCTTACTCGTCATTATGTCATCTAATCTGACTGCAAATCATTTGGGTTCTTAATCAACACCACAGAATTGTCTAAATAAAAAAAGTATGCATATTTTTGCATATCTAACTGATTTGTCTAATGTCATCGCAAACATTTTTTATAATTTTTCTATAAATACATTAAACAACCAAATGATATCACACATGCCTGCCTTTTTACCTTATTGGTGTTGATTCACTAAGTGTTCCATTTATCCTCACATGTTTACTTCCATCATATATTATTCTCATTGCCTTCGGCAACCAATTTGCAACCCCTATTATTTTTGCATTCAATTGGTTACTTTTGTAAAAGAGAAATATTCTTCCAATCAACAGGCACAAATTTAGTTTTATTTAGAAACATGTTAAACAAACCAGTTACTCTATAAGGAAATCACATCAATGAAGTAGCATTTCTCCAATTATATCAATGTATCTTGAACCTTACTTTTTTATATTTTCAGATCAAATCTGACTTCTTTTTCGTATTTTTTCTGAACACATGAGCATTTGTGGCATGTCACTCAACATCTTACTGTCATTCCCTTGCCAAGCTTTCCTTGAATCTATTTTCTAGTAATGTTGTCTGAATGTAATTCAATTAAAAATGGGAACACGGTGAATACTACCTATATACTCTATACATCTAATCCATAGATTAGGATTTGTAATGAAATTATGCAACAATAAAATGCATTTTTAGAAATACTAAACGCTTCATAACTTTTTCTGGACCTAGTCAGAACATGAGAAAGCAACAGCTTCTCAGCTTAATGTTTACTATATAGCTTTAATGTAATTGTTACAAAATTCCTCCCATTCCAAGTAACCTTATGAATTTTATTTGGATGCAAAACTATTGAATTGATTAGGGTTTAGAATTAGATATTCTGGTGGTATTTGAATACACATTTACCTGGGAGTAAATGCACTGGGATAAAAATTTGCAGCAATTCCTCTATAGGCAAGGACTACAATGCTGTGCAGAATTAAGAGAATTAACATTTCCTGGAAGTCAGGAAAAATGTTTGGTGCAAACATTCTAAGGCTGGCCTGCATTTCTTTTCTTAAAAAGGAATACAAAACCCCCAACCCTAAGTTTGCAAGCCCTAAAGCCCACTGAGATCCTAGTGCCAAAATTCAGCCAGCAATGTTACCAAGTTGGGATAGGAAAAAAAATTTAGTGGAAAAAACATCATAAATAAGGATGGGAAGGAGACACAAAATCTCTGTAGCAGAAAATAGTTTGACTCCTCTACATTAATCCATGCTGGGTTTTCTTTCAACTGTTTCCTATACTGTATAGTCTAGTTCGCATAACATGCTAAGGTACAGTTTTTATAAGCAAGTTTTACTGATTACAGCATCATTTATAGAATTCAGATTTCAAAAACTATTTTTTTAAAAAAAAAAAACAGTGCTGGGTTTGCACATTACATTTAGCCAGACCCAAAGAAATCATATGCATACATGTATTTATTTGACTCAGTATTCAGTATTAAACTGCAACTCCAGTCTTTAAAATGTCTACTAAGACTACCAGACCTGGGTTGAGCAATCATAAAAAATCCAGATGACCACCAGATGGTAGCAATGAATCGAGCTTTCTTTCTTTCTTTCTTTCTTTCTTTCTTTCTTTCTTTCTTTCTTTTCCTTTCTTTCTTTCTTTCTTTCTTTCCCTGCTGCCATATAGCTTTTGTCCAGAAACCTCCTATCTCTACTAAGACAGATAATAAGAAAAGCCTTCCTGGATAGGGAACTAAAACCTGAATACTTCTTAAATGTTAAAAAATTATATTTGCATTGCTAGATAGAAGGGAAAAGGAAGCCCTGTTTGAAAACAGAAAGTCCCAATTAAAGTTATACATATGTTACTGTAACATCATCTATTGGCTGCTCTGAAAAACAACTGAAACTTCCCTTTATCTTAGAAATTCTGTTTCAGGAATCCATGAGTAAAAAATAAAGCAAGACAAAAGCCTTATTTTTAAAAAAAAAAGAAGTTTTCTGAGTGAGCTTCTTGAACAGCAGCTATGAAATTACAGCAGTATGGTATGTTATTACTGCCTTTCAAGAATTCAGCACACTTATAAATGTAATGCAACCCTGTGAAATAAACCATTATCAGCTTCCATACTAAAGAATGGAGAACAGAACCTTCAAGATAATGGTTTGCCTAAGTCCACCTGGGGACCTCAGTGAAGAAGCAAAATGTGAACTGCTTAAATTCATAGTTAAAACATCCATCCTATTCTCCGATGTAAGGAGCATCCTTTTTGTGGCACTAAAGCTCTCTTTAAAACAGTTTTTTTTCCCCATTATACTGAATCAGGAAACTCCAAAACTGTAGTTTAGGTCTAAAAAATGTTTAATATGGTTTAAAAATAAAGACCAACTCCCAAAATCTTGATGCTCCAAAAATCATATGTATTGTATATACATATCATGTTTGTATTTTACCCTTGCATGTTCTGCACCACAATTCTGTTCCCCTCTGTCCACTAAAACCTGTTGAATCTCTGCTCTACCCACTTGGTAATAAATATCATTAAATTCTCTGGAATTTGCTCGTTTACAAACATTGTACTGTTAGACTCTTCAATCAAATGCCACCTTTCTACATGGAAATAAATCCCTGTAACTGAGCTTATTTATATAGGCAATACACTGAAGGTAATCCGCAGAACAAAACAAAAACAGAATAATGGTTTAAATATAGTTGAAGAATCCAGAAGAAATTCAGTACTACTGTCCAGTGCTATTCCTACTAATGCTAGTGAATAGCATTAAAATATTCATAGAAACTTAATAAATAAAATATTCCAATATTTGGGATGAGATGTTCTAATGAGACTACTTTCATAATAGCTGGGCTTTTTATACAACAGAGTAACGTCTTGCAACTGAACCATAGTTTATTGAATTAGCTAAGTGACTTTAATGTCTACACCTTATGGAGTCACATTGGCCAATTGCCAAAATAGGAACACTATGCCCTCCAGGTCTCTTCTCGAATCCTCAGAGTCTATGGCCTTCTGATCATACTATTAAAAACTGAAGGCATGGTTTCTGCTACTTTGAGGTTTGATAGTAGTGTAAAGTATTAACACTTTCAGCAAACTGGCATCAACAAAACACATGGGATTAAAATTTACATCATTCCCTGAAAAGACAGAAGTTATAGTCCAACACAGTGAACTTCAAGTTGCAGAATGCTGCCTGGGGAATTCTGGGCATTGAAATCTACATATCTTAAAGCTGCTGAAGTTGAGAAACTCTGGTCCAACCTATCTTGGAGGACAACAATAACAGCCAACACTGGCCAATAGCTTCTTTCCCTCTACATATCACTTGGGATTTCATCCCAGAGTGGAAAATGCAACCTTTCTTTCTGTTAATTTGAAAGCAGACTAGCTCTTCCAAGTTTACTCAGTATTAAATGAGGAAAGACAATTTCTACTTTGCTATCCCTAATCAAGTCTGATGAACATTGGGGGAAAGAGAGAAATGGTTCTGTTTTCCAATTGCAGAAGCCATAAAAATGAAAGACAATGTTCTGAAAAAAGTAGGTGTATTGGGATCTTGTCCTACGCTTGATTTTTTTAATGTGTATGAGGTGTGCCTCAGGCAGAGCTGTTGTGCATCTTTGAGACAGGAAGAAAGAGACAGGAAAGCAAGTAGTAAGCAATGAAAACAGCATTTAAACTGTGTTTTTTCCCCTTTCTCAAAGCTGCAGAGTGACAGAGGAATTATGGGAAGCATGGAGCAGGTTACAAAAGAACATTTTAAGTGTTTTCCATCTTACCTCCCTTTAAACACATTTTCAAAAAGCAACAAGAGGAAGAAGAGAAAAAGAGAATGGGATGATCAATAAAACATTCAAAACAGCCTCCCCACAACTGACATTTTACCTGAATATTTTATAGTGTATAGTCTACTTTTGTGTCTGTTGATGTTACATGAAATGCAAAATCATCTTCTCGAGGAACAAACCAAACTTAACCCAGTAGGACTTACTTCTGAGTAATCATATACAAGAATGGGTTTTATCTGCAAGGAGCTTAGAACTCCAACTTCCTCAGAAATAGGTGACTACATGAATAAAAGACATTAATACTAGAGAACTAGGAATTATTTTTTTTTATGTCATCAGTTCTAAATCCCAAACACATTTAATTCAAAGTAAATTCCATTAATACAGTAATAACTATGTATTCCTCCAAATGTTTGTTTAGAGTTCCTCTATTTTCAATTGACTTATTCTTTCACTTTCAGAAATTTTCTAGACTTGCTTTTTACACTGTGTATTTATAGAGAGTAACCAGCATGCTACATGAGATCCAGAGTCTTTCCTGGGCGAAGTTGTTTTGTCAGTTTTATAAACGACAGTATACCTTTTCTCATTGCAATACTGAGTAACAGTACTGTGGTAACTTTAGGCTCTAAGTAGACCTGCACAATTTATAGAAGGAAAGGACCAGATTTACATTTTAAGAATAATGGTAGGCCACAAGAAAATAGTTAGCATGCCAATCAGCTAATTGATAGCCAGTGGCTCCAAGACAGCAATGGAGTTGGCAGTGTCCATGAGCCTCGAGACACTGGAGGTGCTTGACAGTGTTTCTTTCAGGAAGATATGGTTGTGAAGCAGCAGGTCTTTCTTGGGAATGTTGATGTTTGGTGGCCGTAGACTATTTTTCAAAAAGTGCCAACAGCACAAGGCAGCTTGACAGGCAACATATGGCCCATGGGCATTATTTTGTGCAGGTCTGCCCTAAAGACATAAATAGTTCTGTAAGCAAGCTGACCGCTGGTGTTTCTTCCAGAGAGCTGGACAAGTTGTCACTCAGTACAGAAAGACAATATCACCAGATTGTGGAGGGTGTGTGGAAAGGGTGAAAAAATAGGGTACTGTAGAGGCCCATGATGATTTAGACTAGGTCAGCAATCTTCAAGTGGGTAATAACCACTTAATATGGCAGGTGTGGTGCACATAAAACATGAGGACTGTGCTGAATTCAAAGAGTTTGGGAGGTTTTTTATTTATTTATCTATTAGAATTTGCCAAACAAAAACGAGAACAAGAATAAAAGAATAAAAATAGTAACAGAGTTGGAAGGGACCTTGGAGGTCATCTAGTCCAACTCCCTGCTCATGTAGGAGACCTGTACTAGGGATTCAAACTGCCGAACTGCCAACCTTTCTGATCGACAAGCTCAGGGTCTTAGCCACTGAGCCACCTAGTCTTTGAAGTTTTTAAAATTGTTTTATACATATTTAATGGCCTAACCAGAGTTTACTTATTTCCTATCTTGAAACTTTATTTTGAGTTTTCAACGATTATTATAAAAAAGGGCGCAGATGGCTGAGGAATCACAGGATGTGAACTCCTGATTCTGTGGTACTGCAACTCCCACCAGATGCCTCCACTGTCAATGGGAATTAGGACAATGGAACTGAGGTCAACAATATCAAAGAGGTAAGACCTACCCATTGCTCATTCCTCATCTAGACTGGGAGGCTCACCTTTAAAACTCACCTACTACTTTATGCTATAACCCTGTTGTGACAAGAAACACGCAGAGAAATAATCCTCTAAAATCTTGGGGGCCTTAGATGAAGGTAGAATCAAAATAAAGAGAAATACCAAGCTAAAAGAAGAGGACTTAATGAAAGGTAATTTATGGACAATGGCATCTGCAGGGCCTTTTTTTCATCTACTCTTTCATTCATCTCATTTAAATAATTCATCAATGTTTCCCATTAGTACCCCTTAAATATCCTGGGACAAACCTCTATAAGTCCATTAAGAATTACATGGAAGATAATATATACTGGGTATTAGTATTCTAGTTATCCTCAAAAAGCCGTTGGAGCCAATTGACTTGGAGCCAATTTAATTTTTTGTAACTTATAGAATTGTCAAGAAGACAAAACAGGAAAGAGAAAAATAATCAATTTTGCTTTTACTATTTTGGGAAATAAATGTAACCAAGAAATATGTGAGTGGGAAGTAGTGAAATATACTGATTTGAATAATCAGCCACTTTGGGCTACAGGCAGTTCTGTATGGTGGAAGACAATATCTTTAGTTATTGTTTTAAATATAAGACTGTTTCATATAATTGCTTTTTAAAACCATAATCAGACAGCAAGGAGGTTTCATGCAAACGTGCTGTCATGTACATGAAGTAACTTGGTAGAATTAATCAAACACTGAAAGATCTGCATATCAAAATAATCTTTTATAAAAAGGAGTTTTTATTTTGGATAACGTTGGATCCTCCAAATGTAATGGTCCCTCACTTTTTTCTTGCTCAATTGTCAGTGTCTTTATTTTATTTAGGTCTCTTTGCCCTAAATATGGGGCTGCAGAACTTAATTCTAAAATGACTGAAAGGAGTGTGCAGGATTATACCACCACCTGCTATAATATCCAAGCAGCATTTGGTCAATTCAGGAAATGAAATAGATGTACTGTACAACAAGGGAGCCTAACTCTGGAGACAAGGCCCAAGGCAGGGCCAGGACAATGCATACCAAAACACTAGGTAAAGGTAAAAGTTCATATGTGCTAGTCGTTCCCGACTCTAGGGGGCAGTGCTCATTTCCATTTCAAAGAGCCAGCGCTGTCCGAAGACGTCTCGGTGGTCATGTGGACGGCATGATTAAACGACAAAGGCTCATGGAACGCTGTACCTTCCCACCAAAGGTGGTCCCTATTTTTCTACTTGCATTTTTTACGTGCTTTCGACCTGCTAGGTTGGCAGAAGCTGGGACAAGTAACGGGAGCTCACCCCGTTACAAGGCACTAGGGATTCGAACCACTGAACTGCCGACCTTTCGATGGACAAGCTCAGCATCTTAGCCACTGAGCCACCGCGTCCCCTACCAGAACACTAAGAGGCACCAAAATTCCCTAACATTTTGTTGCAGGATCTTTCTGTTACCTCTCAGGTAGAGGCAAGCACAACTGTATATTCTTTCCTAACCACAATGGAATTTATAGTGGGTTGGGGAAACGCCCTGGGAATAACCAGAAATCTCTGCGCTCTTGAGGAAAGTTTGGTTGATTTTTAATGAACCGGAATCGTGGGGCAACCTCTCCTTAACAATCCACTCTAAAACCCATCCCACCGGAAGTGGGATAAAAGGAAAGGGCTCCAGTTATCGGGGAGGGGAGCGCCCCCAAAACTTGGTTTAAATCCAAGCGAGTTAAAAGTTCTTTCGGTATAAAAGGGCAGATATTTTTGGAGAGACAAGCGGCTCCAGCCCCTTCTAGCCAGAAAGGGAAGCCGGCTGCCTTCGTTCCCTAATAGGAGGCTGCAGTCCCGCCGTTTTAAGGGGCGGGAGGAGGCCTTGGGTAGGCGAGGCGGCGGCCTGACCTCTCGACTGCGAAGTCGTCGCTCTCGTTTCTTTCTCGCCTTGTCACGGTAGCAGCCCGGCAGCAAGAGGCACTGGAGCTCCGCCGGTTCCCAGCTGGCCCCAGAAAGGCCTCGTAGTTCCGGGCAAGGCAAAGGCGCCGGCGCGAGGGCGGCCAAGCTCGGCTCTCGTCTTTCTAGAGGCGCCGGCGGAAATAAAAACTTACCTGGCGGGTGAAGCAGCTGCGAGTCAGCTTAGAGGCGCCTGAGGAGCATATCCGCGCTTCCTCCCCGGCGAGCCTTGGCTTTCGCTCGGCCGGCCACCGAACGCAACCTATCTATCCCGGAGGGGGAAAAGGAAAAAAAAATAATGATAATAAGGAACCTGGCTTAATGGCGACGGGGCCAGCGCTGGAGCCCCGGCAGTCGCTTTCAGATCGATTTACTAAACAAACTGAAACGTGGGTGGGGATGTTAAACAGTAACTAGAAGCACACGGAAAACTGAAAGTTTTTTTTGCTTTCCCGCACGTCTGCTGGGCCTTAGTTTCTTATGCCCCGGGAGATGCCCATTTCCCCACACACACACACACCCATCCACGGGCGAGCTCCTGTCCTCCTTGTGCTCGACTTTCAGGCTCGCCTGCGCTGGAAATACCCCAGCGCCTCTGTGCTTTAGACGGAATAGAACTCTCCAAGAGCTGCAGGTGGGAAGAGGGCTCTCGCGTTTAAGCAAGGTGTGGGTTTATTCGAAGAGAGTCCCTTGGCGTTTCCCTGAAATTTTAGTCCCAAATTGGTTTGCAGAGGGTCGCGCAGTGCCGCCCAAGGAGCCACCCCCGAGGGCTGCAGGTAGCAGACCGAGCTCCCTGGATGGAGCTGGGGGCGTGGCCCCGGTGCTAGGCGCCTGTCTGGTTTCTCTTTAGGCTTTACCTGTCCTGAAAGTAGTTTTCCGTTAAATACAACCAAAAGCGTGAGGGGGGGGGTTACGAACATATTGGGACCCTGGAATCAACGTTACTCCAAGAAAATGGGCGTATAGAAGGAAGAACGCCGGTAGCATCCCAAGGTGATGCATTTATTGGTCTAACTAAGACTTAACGTATAGGCACATGCTAAACTGGACTTCTCTGTAATCAAACGTGAGATTCGACGGGTTTCGTCCAGCGCTTGCAAGACTCGACGGAGCCCATTCTGCTGCCCATCTCTATTCGGAGCTAACGGGCAGGAGCCCAAATTCCGTAGGTCTTCCGCCAGCTAGAGTTGTCCCCTGCCAGGGGTGGGATAAGAATCATTTGTAAGTACATCGAGGATTAATAGGATTTATATCTGCGCAGACCTAGAGAGGTTGAACAACCAGATTCCAACGAACCTATTAATACCTAAAACCTAATAAATGTAAATTCTAACCTTTTTATTATTATTATCAGTTCCTTCGTGAGATGCACATTTAAAAAGGGGCCAGGATACAGCCAGTAACTATTAATCCACACTGCTGATTTAGTGGGAATTAAACAGGGGTTTGAATTTCGTCTTCAGATTAGTACTTGGCATCAGGATGAATCGGTGAGCCTTCTAACGTTTGGCATTGAACGCTACTCCTAGGATTAACTTGCCTGAGTTATGCTGTAGATACCCATACAACCCCTAAATGACAGTAGGAAAGTTTTCTTGCCATCTCGTCCTGATTTTTGCATCTCGGATGTGGTGGTCCTAATTTAGTCTGATTCCAAAGTTCGACTACTTGATCACCAACTCTACACAACATGGATAAACCAAGTAAGATTGACTGCGTTAAAAAAAAATAACTCGAGTATAAACCTAGGTGAAACTTACAAAATGCAGACACCAGTAAGCGAGCGTTTCGGTCCCTGTGACATTCCTCCGACATGATTTATGGTGTCATCCAACCATCGCTGTGCCAGCCATATCTCCCATTAATACATACTTTATATCGCTGCACGGATAGAAATGTGTGGCCCTACCTTTCCACCTTTGAGAATACCGGACCGGCTTCAACAGGGGCAGAATTACGCCCCTCATGCTTCAAAGGGTAGCAGCAGCTGCCACTCAGTGTCTTTCTTAAAGGAGCTTTTAGCGAAGAGGATTTAACGTTGCCCTTATTTATCTAGGTACCGTTACTAGTTGAGGCGCGCATTTCGGGCCGATTCGTTCCACAACACTAAACACAAACTAAGCCAATTATATTTAGCATCTCCCATGAACCCAATTTTTCACCTGACCAGCTCAAGCTTTGGTTTAGCCGCTCGGAAGACACCTGCTAAGGCGTTGTAGCATCTTCTCGGGGGCTGCAGAAGATCCTTTGGGGCTTCCCAGGACAGGTCACGCCACAGCCAGGACAGTATCATTTCCGTCCTAATGGCCAGGTAACCGCATTCGATCCACCAGGAAAAAAATCCCCTGCAATTTGCGGAGGGATAAATGCAGAAGACCAGTTGACGGACATATCCGAGAGCAAAAGGGATAAAAAGAAGAAAGTGAAAAGTCTGGTAATCTCAGAATGGCTTTAGAGAGTTTAGGTGGGCATTTTCAGCCTTGAATTCCCCCCAACCCCCACCGGGGCAATCCTAAATATTGTATAGGTGCTCAAGAAAAACGCATCTGAAATATGTGCATGGCCCTGTGTAAAAGGAAGTGTGTTTTGCTTGAACGGAAAATAAAGGCGAAGTTGTGCATTAAATACCTGCGGGATCTTTTTTTATTTCCCGAGTTCCAATGAAGCAGGCTTTCCGGACTAACAGCACTCTTCATCTCCAAGTATTGCTGTGTAGTTGGCCTAATCAGAAAACCTGCCTTGTCCGCTTTACGGTGAATAATCTCTTTCTCACCCACCCACCCCCTTCACCTTCCCGTCTTGACTGGGCGGCAGGAGAAATTACTAACCGGAGCGGCCGCGGTAAACAGCTATTTGATCTCCCCTGGCTGAATCTCAGTGACTGCCAGCGACGATTACCTGTGGTTTTGTTTCAAAATTAAACCCCGAACAGGCTCTTCTACTTTCGGAGGCGATTTAAGCAGGCCGGCCACCTCGAAGTTTCATGGCTAATATTCACCAGGGGTGGGAAACGAGAAGGCGAAGAACGGGGCACAGAGGAACTGATTTTTCTCCCCAAGGCGATTTTTGACTTATGGCGTCATGTAGAGGTCCCCTCCCTCCCCCACTTTAATGGCGGTAAAGGCTGGCTGGACCATTCTTGGGCTCCCTTAACTAGCTGAGCTTTACTTTCGGGTAAACACGCCTAGGAAGAAGCAGGGAAGGAAGCCTGGTTAAGAACTGGGGTGCGTTTTCTTCTCTCTGCCTGTGGGGTAATCGGGCAATGAAGAGTAATCTAAACTTCAAATCTCCTGAGCATTTACTTCGTTGAAAAACATGAGGTTTTTGAGATGCATTTTTTTGAAAAGAAGCTCATTTTTAAAAGTCTTATACAGATACAGACCATTCGATTTGTTCAGGCCCTAGGATGGAGGTGCCGTCGGGTAAAATACACTCTGCTCAGATACACTAGCTATTGTGGATCACCCTCTAAATCATTGTTCACAGAAATATTTCATAGATTTGCACTCGGTGCTTAAAGGCTCCGTTCACATATCAAGTTGAAATGTGCTTTCGTAGAGAGGGGTTTTCAACTATGACTTGTAAACTGATTTATTCCTTAGCCCATTGGCGAATTGTTGCTTATTTTACAAACCATTGTTAACTGAACTGCTGTTTAGCTTAATGTATCCACTCAGCTAGTATCTGTGATAGTGAGATATGTTCTACGCACAAGACATATACTTCACCAGCTACAAGTAGGATGAAATCTTATAATTTCCGGTGGATTATAGGAATGGCAGCCCAAAACGCCTGGAGATCTCCAGGTTGGGAAACGTGTGTGTGTTACATTTTAAAATACGCCTTTTAGAGCTGCGAATTACATCTCTCCCTTGCAGTGAATTAAGAGATGGGGGAATGGAAAAGCTTTGGAAGAACAAATTCAGACTCTGAAGCGGTTCCATCAAGATGACTTTTTAAGGGCTACCTTTTCCCCCTGTGCAGTTTCTGCCTAGCGTGCGGCTTCTAAGATCCTCTCGGAGAATATCCTACAGGCCTCCGGGTAGTGTCGGATTCCTTTCGCATCAATCCCAGCCAGGCTGGCCAATCCTCAGGATCATAGGATATGGAATCTCCCAACACTGGGGGACTCTAAATCCCTTCCCTTCCAGTTCAATAGTGTTACTTAGGCCTGACCGGTTTTAGTAATTCGGAACCGATACCAAGACCCTAAACGTGGAGAGATAAACCACCTCCTGATATCGAGGAAAAGCTGTCTATTTTACCAGATTGGAAAGCCTCGGAGTGGAGTGGCTTGTCGAGCGAGCGCCTTATCCTGCAGCACTTGAGCGCCTGGGTGGCCGAACTCAAACGGCAGAAGGCAGCCATCCGGGTCACTCTTACCTGCAATTAAACTCCACCTCACACAGCTGAACGGTGGGCGGTTGCATCAATTCTTGCGAATGGGATTGGACTGCAAGAGCTCCGGCGGGAGTATTGTGTCGCGCCTTTGGAAGCCCTAAGGAGATCAAGCTCAGGGCCAATGGCCGAAGCAAAGTCAGAGCCTTCGCCTTTCCCCGACGATCACGCCTTGAAAAGGGCTGCGATTTTCAGCACCAAAAAAAAAAAAAAAAAAGTAATTTAAGAACGGAATGCCTGGTTAGGTCAGCCAAGAAATTCCGAATGCTGCTTGTCTTCTTTTGTTTAATGAGTTCGTAGGAAAGGAAATCAACATGTTATCTTTTTTGTTGCTGTTTTATTTCAAATGGATCATGAAATAAAATAAGGGTCAACGGAATATTGTGCACAGTCTAACAACTCTGATTCAGTCTCATCCTAAAATGAGCTAAAATACCGGGGAAACTGGAAGGGGCTGTGAGCTCTTCCCAAAACCCATTTATTTGGAAGAAAGTCTGGTGGGCTCCGAAAGAGATGACTTCCAAATTCCAAGAAACTGCGATGGGTTTTCTAAAAACTCGATTCCAACGCCCTTCTTTTAATAACAGATCTGTAAAAGGGCAGTTTAAAAAGGGGATTACCGATTCTACCCAAATTAAGCACCTTAATCGTCAAGCAATTCAGGAGAAATCGGGATCATCACCGTCACCATCATCTCGGTTAATAGCTGGACCCTGACACGGTGAAGATTAGGACGATGTCGAAGTCCAGCTGTTAACCAAGAATGTTCACATCACCCTGTCATCCTTTCGGATATTCACGTGGCAGGAGCTTGTAAACCCATCACCCAGGATTGGACAAGAAGCTGACATAAATCTGGGGACAGTCACCCACTTTTAACGGGTGAAAGCACAGAGGGGAGCTAAAGCCGTGGATGAAGGAAGGAGGAGCACAAGTATTTAGCGCGAGCAAGGCAAAGTCTTCAAAGAATCCCCCTCATCAAATAAAGTACTGGCAATGGAAGAGGGGAATGGTCTCTTTTCGCTCACACGAACGGAAAGTGGCTTTGGAGTATAGCTCCTGTTATTTAATGTATAAGGCGCGCTGAGCGTGACTTCCTAAACGCTTCGTAGGGCGTCTCGTTTCCTGCGGTCGTTCCTTTCCGAAGGGACAAGAGGTCCCATTATTGAAGGACAAAAATTAGCGAACAGTTCCTCACCGCTGGGAGGAGGAGAAAAGTTGCCTGCCAAAACCACACACACACACACAGAGGAGTGCCTGTTTCTTGCACCTTGGCGCGGCCACTCTGGGTAAGCTGGTGTGGGGGCGCAACGCTCACTCGAACTGTTTTGGACTGCATAAAGAACATCTTTGCTCTGGATGAGACTTGATTTCCAAGTCAGGTGGGCCAAGATGAAGTGTCATTGCTCGCCCTGCAGAATTGCTGCCGGGGAGTCACGGGACAAAAATTATCCGGAGAGCTGGGGCGCTTCCGGCCATATTTTCTGGCAAGAAAAGATTTGCGAGGGGAGGGATTTTCATCTGAAAGTAGATAGTTGCTAGAGGCTGGTTGCATCTGTCGAAGGGTTTCCCCTACACTCCACCCCCCCCCAAACAAACAAACGGAGAACCTTGTGGCAAGTCTAATAAACGGGCATGTGGCGTGACTTTTGGGGACTCACTTGGACGCAGCAGCGGCTGAAGTGGCCAATTAGCCTTTTCGAGGACCTTTGGATTCTTCGTCCTGATTTCTTCGAAAGGAACCTTTCCTTCACCACCACCACCGTAACTTTTTCGCCCACTGAAGCGATGGGAACGTCGCCCAGCCAGTACAGAAGGGGCAAATTACTGGGCAGCAGATAAGAACACCCCCCCCGCCTTTTTTATGAGCCCTTATCGCAGGTGCAATAAAGCCCAGGCAAAACACCCGAGAAGGTGCCTTGGCAACTATCTGCGGGAAAGTTGAAAGCGGCGATGCCCCTGGAGTCGGCCCAGCTTTTTCCTCGGAAACTGCGGGGGAAGGAGGCGCTGGAAACAGCCCGGGGCGTGAAGGAACTGGACCATCCGGCACCTGCAGCAGGGCCCTTGGAGCGGCTCCCCCGCCCCCTTCTTCGCCCCCAAGAGACTGACATAAATCTAGGCAGAGTTTCTCTGCGTCTCAAGATATTTGTCAAATTAGGAGAAAGTCAGGTGTTTCTGCTGACCTGAAATTCTACGGTGCCTCCGCCCCCTCCCCCCCCCCGGGGGGGGGAGCAAACTTTGCAAGCCCAGTTAACAGCTCGCCTTCAACAAAATTCTGATCCCGCAGATTAGCGGGTTTATAGATCGAGAGGTTCCCGTCTCGGAAACCTCGAATTCGTCGAGGACAAGGAGAAAACCCAGCTCTTGTCCCCGAAAGCGCTCCTTTCCTCCGTGGGCAGGGAGACGGCGCGCCGCTTAACAAGAGTTTCTATTTCAAGCTCGGCGCCCTCCAGATCGCGCTTCCCACAATTCCTCACCCTCGCCCTTCCCGAGCTGAGGCCGACGGGCGAGGAAGTCAATCCGAACGTTTAGACCAGGCGCCAAATTGTTCTGCCCGTCGTCCATGTTTGGCTTTGTTCTTTTGAACGTCAAGGGGGCATTTTTGTTTAATCTCATCGTTTTCCCGCTTCGGTTTGTTGTTGTTTTTTTTCCCCCAGCAGGATATGAATTCGGCTGCTCCGTTCTAATTAACGCCTTGCTGCTCCGCGCTGCGAGGACCGTCAAAACGGCGCCTCTCCCTCGAGGAATCAAGGCGCTTAGAGATCACAAGACTTAGAAGGGATGAGGAATCCCCTCACCCACCCGCCACCCCCGCCCTTCGTCTTATCTCCCTGGGATTTGCTGAGGCCCACAGGGATAGAGAGCCCACAGGGCCAATATCAAACGCTCCGTTCAGGAAGACCGGTTTCCTGGATAAAATGGAAGCGCAGCTTGCATTTGCATAAGTTTTGATGCCGCGCATCTGAGCCCGGGAAGAGAGAGAGAGAGAGAGCGAGAGCACGGCTCCATTGGAAGGAGCCCCTGCGCCTGCTTTCCTATGACTGGAAGAGCGAGAGCGCTCCTCTCAATCTCTATAAATCGTGAACTGCGGAAGTGAAACCGTCGAGAGAGGCAGTTCATCAGCCTCAAAGCAGTAAGTTCAAGTGTGACCGGAGGGCAGGCGATGCGTCCCACTCCCAGCGCCGTTGAGACTCAGCCGTCAAAAACATTCGGAGACCTAGTCCTGCCATCTAGTGGATAATCTTGCAAACGACAGGCCAGCTTGCTTAAAGTAAACCCATGGCTAGAAAAGGCTTTTAGCCTATCCTGGAGATGAACTACCATAATATTTCAGGAAATGGGCAGAACTTCAAAACCGGACTGTGAAATAGTGAAGCCTGATGGAATAGATATATACCATGTTTTCCCTAAAATAATACCCTGTCATTCATATATATATGAATATATATATGATTTATATGCCGCCCTTCTCCGGAGACTCAGGGCATCTTACAATGCATTAAGCAATAGCCTTCATCCTTTTGTATATTTATACAAAGTCAGTTTACTGCCCCCACAACTGGGTCCTCAATTTACCTACCTTAGAAAGGATGGAAGGCTGAGTCAACCTTGAGCCTTGGCGAGATTTGAACCTGCAGTAATTGCAGGCAGCTGGTCTTAATAACCAGCTTAATAACAGGGTGCCTTAGACCACTGTACTACCAAGGCTTTTGAACCCTGAAATAAGCGCTTGGCCTTATTGCCATGCGCTCAAAAGCCCAATTGGGCTTATTATCAGGGGATGTCTTATTTTGGGAGGAAACAGGGTATAACTTTCTTGAAGAGACCATACCCCTCAATGCACATAGGATTTTTATTCCTTGGCTTATATTTGAGAAAACATAGTTAAGATACTATTACAAAAACAAATGATCTGGACTGCGTTCAAAATACTTGTTCCCCAAAAAAAGTGCATTTTATATTCATCTGAACTTTCACCTTGTGTTGTTTCTTATTTAATATACAATTCCCTGCGTCATAAAATGTTAAATTGTAATCAAAAGTGTTGTTGCTTTCAATGCGAGATTTAAGTTTAGTGCTTGCAAAATTCCCTGCCGTACCTTTTTGCCAAATAGAATTGTAATTAAAAATAAATGAAAAGCTTCAAAGCAAAGCACTGAAGCATAATCTTTTATTTCCAAATGGGCTTCTGGGATCCATAGATATTATTAGGGAGAAAAGTTGGAATTGCACCCTTGTGCAAATATTCTTTCGAGGTACAGATTAATACATTTGCTGTAGTTTTTCACTATTTATGTATAACTTGCAGTTGTACTCCATTTTCTCTGTCAAATGTAAACCATCTTGAACATATACATTCATTTTCAGAGCCATACTTGTGATTGAAAGCCAGTGAGCGGTAGTAGCAAAAGTTTCAACGTGGGTGCTGTGAGTTCTAATCCCACCTTAGGTACAAAGTCACTCATTCTTTCAGTCCTAGGGACCACTTTTGAAAAGCTTGCTAAGAAAACTACAGGCTGACTTGGAGACAAACAAAAGCCCTCAAGCCCTCAATACCTTATGGTATTATACAGTCTGTTTAATATTCACTGCAAATTATTTGGGATTGCACTCAACAGCACAGATTGTCTGCATACAAAAATACATTCATTCACTTTTTCTGATTTAGGGTTTATGGATAATAAGGAGGCAGAATTGGGTGTATATCACAGTATATTGAAAACATACCACAACCTTCTCCCATCTTTAGTTGTATCACACTGCAGCAACTTGTGCAATTCTCATCAGTGTGGTTTTAAATAAAATGGTTTTCAGGCAAGGGGACACAATGTGAGCAGGCCTTCAAAATTTTTGTAATAATTGCAGGACTCACTTACTGGAGGTAAACCGCTGCAGATATTCTCTGCCTGCCTTGAAACCCTTTATTTGTCCTCCTCAGTTTGTCTTTGTCTTTTTTCGTCCAGGTTGAATGGGCACAAAGTATTAAGGTGCAGTTCAGGAGAAATATAATATAATAATAAGCATTAAAAGTGTGGTGGTAAGGGGTATTTAAGAAGTATGTGTGGTAAATAAGAGAAAGTATCAAAAATGAATGAGTAATACATGAATGTGGACAAAACAGCTCAGATTAAAGATGCATACAGAGAAAATAAATGAGGATTAAATTTGCAAAACCAATAAAGGCATATGAATGGGTCTAGAACAGAGTTTTTCCAGTCATGCTAACTTTTACGACAGATAGACTTCAGTTCCCAGAATTCTCCAGCTAATTATGCTGGCTGGGAAATACTGGGAGTTAAAGTCTATCTGTCTTAAAGTTGCCAAGTTTGTCAGTGGTGTCCTTTACTGCTGTCCATCTTACCTGAATCCACCAAATTTAATATTTGCCTTTGGAAAACAGGATAAATGCACCTGAAATAAGTGATTGCTAATCATTGCCGGTTCTAATGGCAAATAACTTCTTAGATGTCATGAATTATATTAAAGTAGTACTAAAAAAACAAGACCCAGTTATTTCAGTGATATTTACAATAAAGTTCAGCTGAAAGTATTAAATGTCTTTGGAATTAATCTTCCAAAATTCATATCTGGATATACTTTGGAAGATTGCCAAAAATGAACTGGTTTTAAGGTTCATGATTATAACAGGAACACAATGATATTTCAATCAATTATTAAAATCTTATGTTTTATTTGGCACCCTTTATTTATGGTGATTCTGCAATCAGTCAGATAAGCTAAAGCTAAATGCATACTTTGTTTTATTATTTGTTTGTTCACTCCTGCCTGAATAAGTCCCTACAATTTTCCTGACAATATTTTTCAGGAGTGGTTTGTCATTGCCTCCTTCCTAGGGCTGAGAGAGATCAATATCACCAAGTGGTTGGGGCATTAATACACACACACAATATCCTGTGGGTTGGATTATGTTACAATTGAATTATTGATCCCAGATCAACACGTGTTCATTATAGATGATCAGATTTAAGTCTTACTCCAAGACTCCACTCTACTCAAGACATCACATAGATTTTTAATATTCGGTAAAGCTTCGTTAAAAGTTTGTTTGTTTGTTTTATTTGCACCCATATTGCCACAAGTTGAGTGTTGGCTCAATTACACAGGGAATGAAAATGTATTCTTCTATTTGCTACATTCAGAGGTAAATGCTATATACCTTAAGCAACCTAAAAAAATCCCTTACACTACCCACATAGTATGGAAGTAAACATTCTTAGGCTTTGTAGAAGTGTATTTTTTTTATTTAAAATAAGTATTCCTGGGATGCCAAAAGTACCTAATAAGAACTGGATAGGCTTAGTAAGGAGTGCTGCTTGTAAATGGGAAACAGGCAAGGCTGGCTGGACCTGTGATCCATGGTGATACTTTCCTCTTTCAAACAACAACTGGGAGATATTATTTGCTGAAAGTTCTGCAGGATGAAAAAACAAATAGAAAAGTACCACACCACAGAACCTCTCTTCTTATGTATCGGAAGACAATTTTTCCACGGACTGGGGGGGGGGGTTAAGTTTTGTTCACTCACCCACCGCTCACCTTCAGCTGTGTGGTCCAATTCCTAACAGGCCATGGACCAGTATCAGTTGCGGATTCTTGTTGTAAAACACAATTTAGTCTGCTTGCTCCTTAGGAGAGCTAGGAAAAAGGTGAGCACTGGAATAAGGATTAACCTCCAGTCCAGAATGATACAATGCACCATTTAAAATTCGGTTAGCTCCGTCTGCTGCACATCCATGCTATGGATCCATGACAATCATCCTTTGAACACAAGAAACAATCAATAAGGAAATATTTTAAGAGTTACAATAGCTGCCTTCAACCTGGTATCTTCTAGATATATTAGACTGCAACTGTCATCATTCCCCATTAATGGTTGGATATGATTTCTTTTTTTTTTTTTGCCCAATACATCTGGAGAGCATGAGATGTCCTCAATCTTACACATAGCCACCAGTGTTCATAAAGGTGAGAGTAGGTGATGGTTATTTCTTCCAACTAACACAAGATGGCGATATAAGCTTTCAGTTCTTGCACCAGTGGGGCAAAAGAGGAAAAATTCTGGATGATACTGATAACATCATTGTAATCTGGAATAGAAAACTGTGATTTGAATAAATAATAGCACATTAGAAAATGTCACTGATATTAAATAAAATAATAGCATCATTGTTTTCTACAGCTACCCAGGTAACTTTTTGTAGAGCATTTTGCCCTACTGCAAAGAAAGCAAATCACTAGAATTTGAAGTACTTATTTATGAAATGAGTTGCCATATACATTTGATAAATGAATAAATAACATATACGGGCAATATCAGAAAATAAATATTGGCTCACATAAAATCTACTATCCCTTTCAGATTGATGCACCAATTAAAAGGCTTTTCAGAAATCTTTCTCAATGTTCTACCATTTTTAGAGGTGAAGTGGTTAGTAATTATAAAAACATCTTTTCAATACCCCGTTTCCCCCAAAATAAGACACCCCCTGATAATAAGCCCAATCGGGCTTTTGAGCACATGGCAATAAGGCCAAGTGCTTATTTCAGGGTTCAAAAAAATATAAGACAGGGTCTTATTTTCAGGAAAACATGGTAATAGTATTCTAATGATGGACCTTCCTCTTTATTTACTCCATTGAGGCGCTGGGTTGTAGGAAACAAGGAAAGTAAAGCAAAGCCACTCCTGGATAGTGTGTGAATGGGATATTATTAGAAAATCTCAAGACTGCAATTTAGATTGAAGAATGAAAGAGGGAAAAAAGCCCCAGAGAAGGCAATGGCAGATAACTTCCACACTAATGAAGACAAATATACATGTCCCATGATAATGTTACAAGATCCAATCTGGGTCAGTCACCAGGACCAAAGGTTTAGTCTTCCGAGCTTTCAGACTCATGCTAGAGCCCATCCTCAGGGAACTTCTCTCTAGCAGAATGTGACATATTCTGTTAGAGAGAAGTTCCCTGAGGATGACTCTAGCACGAGTCTAAAAGCTTGAAAGACTAAAACTCTGTTCCCAGTGACTGACCCAGATTGGATCCTGAAACTTCTACACTTTTACCCAACATCAAGAGGAGACTGGTAGACCATCTTCTAACTAACTCTTTTTTTAAAAGGCAAAGCTTTGTGAACTACAGCTCATTTCATCAGATGCATGGAATGGTTAAACAGGCTTGAAAGGGGTTTGAAAGGGGACTGAGCCAAGGGTGAATGGGGGAAAAGGGAGCAGCTATACAGATAAAGGTTACCAGGGAAAGAACTGAAAAACAGTGTAGAGGAATAAAGTTGACAAAACTCATCCCAGTTGTGTCACCTGTTGTATGAATTGTTGATGAGGGTTAAGCTTGAGATTATGATTCATTTGGCAGATGGTCCTTCAGTGAGTCCTGGAATGACCAGCACATCTCTTTGAGAAAAGAATAAAGGTGACATTTAACCTTCCAAGCACAGTGAACCAAAATCAAATACAGACATATTCCAAACAGAATAAAGGGAGTTAAAAATAGGGAGGTAGCTGTCTCTGAGGAGCCTGAAGTAATGAAACATATTATAAAAACACCAATGCTGTGAGAATAAATGTGAGTAGAAACTCCTGTAAGTCCAAAATTCAGTTTGGTGCAGGACTCAAAACGGGCCCTATTTTCCAGTACCACCAACATCTATGGAACATGTACATGATGGATGAAAAAGATTCGTTTGAGCATGTACAGAATACTAGGCTGCTTCTTTTTGGCTGTTGTGTAGTTTATGACTTCCACCACAGATAATCTGGATCTGAGTACAGGACTTTGAGAGTGGGTTGTATTACCTTTTATAAATTCAGCAGTTTCAACACCTATAATTTGAGAGTTTACCCCTGGTGGGAGTCAGTATTATAGGTTTTACTAGGTTTGAACAAGTGTTCTAAGAAAAAATACAGCATCGCAATTGAAAATATGTTTACTGACTGAGTACACAGAGGGCAGTAGGGGAGCAGGACCACACTTACCAGCTCTATCCTCAAGTGGAAAATGAAGCGAGAACTCTAAACACACACAGCAGTGTATGTGCAGCCTTGTATACTACAGGAGTAGGAAGAACCCTGTAGGCTCTCTCTTTGCCTGAAATGCACACAGAGAACTTCTGCAGATAAGCTTTTGTGCCAGTGAAGCTTTTTTTAAAAAATCCCTTCCCGCAAAAATGGGATGGGATCAGCATTTAGTGTGTTAGTGTTGAAGGAATGAATGCCAAACCTCACAATATCTTACAATATCCATTTCATTTTTGTGAACTGGCATAAGGTTTTCATGATGATGTTTGTGGGTTTGCTTGGTTTTAGATTGTCACTGACCTTTGTTGATGTTTCAAGCATGCACACATCAAGGTGCTGGAATGAAACATAGAAGAGAAGGAACAGCTGTGAAATAGGACATGTTTTTGAAACTGATCTGAATCTAATAATTGAATGAACCAGTGATTCCTAACTGGTACCCTTATGCCACCTTTCTCCATATTTAATCTTCCCAAAAATTGAGTAGTGTTGATACCCACAATAGAAAGTAAAAGCTGGACATCACCAAAAGAAATGACCTGATCAGGGCTGGCCTTTAAGGACTTAAAGCTTTCAAACAAGCTTTAAGTAGCCTTGGTAGTACAGTGGTCTAAGGCACCCTGTTATTAAGTTGGTTATTAAGACCAGCTGCCTGCAATTACTGCAGGTTCGAATCCCGCCAAGGCTCAAGGTTGACTCAGCCTTCCATCCTTTCTAAGGTAGGTAAATTGAAGACCCAGTTGTGGGGGCAATAAGCTGACTTTGTATAAATATATAAAAGGATGAAGGCTATTGCTGAGCACATTGTAAGCCGCCCTGAGTCTCCGGAGAAGGACGGCATATAAATCAAATTAAAAAAAAAAAGGAGATAAATCCTGACAGAAGCAGATGGATTAAAGGAACTCATGGATCTATCATTCATCACTAACTTTTATTGGAAGAAATTATTCATAGAAATTATTTTATCCATGGAACAGGGAGTTGATGGAACTGCAAACCCCCAAGTCAATTCTTGCTAATTGTAGAATAAAATTCTATAAATGATAACTTTTATCCAGATTTCTTTATTAAACACAATCTTAAAGTGGAAGCAGAAGTGGAGATCTGTTTTAAAATCTTAAAAGTAGAAGCAGAATTTTGCAGCTTATTAAATTTATTATCTATTCATTTATTTTTATTTCATTCCTATAGCTGTCCATTTCAACAAGTGACTCTTGGTGTATCAAATGTACAACAATGTGCCTTATACAGCATATAAATGATCTCAACTCTTGTGTCTTTATCCCAGAAAGCACAACTTCTGGTTCAGAAGATATGGGATAAATTGTGTTCTATATTCGATCATTCAATCAATCAATCAATCAATCAATCAATCATTTTAAGACAGACAGACAGCATTTGTGGACAGGTTCAAATAAAATAGTCAATTGCAAGGATAAAATCCAGAAACCAACAAGGATTAAATTCAAATTAGAGACTATATAAATCAGAACAATCTCCGGACTGTTTTTCTAGTTTGCTCTCTGGATGAGGCCCTTACACAGCTGAAATTAGTTGAACAATGTGTAACGGTTTCCTAAAATGGAACCTGTTGGTTTTAAAATTAAATCCAAGGTGGCTAAGGGTTAGCAATCATATCCAAAAGATTCATTCCAACAATAAAAATGCAGGCATTTTCTCCTAAAGTCTTTAAGTGGGCCTTTGGAAGAAATAGTTCACTGTTCATTTGGGAAATATTATGAAAGCAGTTATAAAAAGATCTGCAGATGCTCCATTGAATTGATGGAGTTTTCTCCCTCAGGACAATTTGTCCCTTTCTTTCTAAGTCAGGAGAACTCTGTTTCCGTGGAATGGATAAAGAAGCAATCCAGCAAATGTAAAAGTTTCTTTCACCTTACCTTGCATGTGCATCTCCTTTAAATTACAAATAAATCTCATCAAGAGAAAGGTAATAAGCTGGAATCCTGGTGAGCATTTTACAATCTGGCTTCTGGTACCTTGAGTATAAAGGCTAGAGGTTGCTGTTGCAAGCATTTTAATATCCACACATCTTTATATACTATTGTATTTCATGGCCTATATTGAACATTAAACTTCTGATGTCTTATTATCATGACAAGAACAGAAAATAGTACCAAACCAGGGCAATCTATTTTCATGACAGGTTTGCAGCATGCATGAGGAATAGCAAACATAAGCCATTCTCATTACAGTCTGAAGACTGTAATCTCCTTGTCCTCCAAGGATGTCATTCCTGGGGCAATCATCACAGAGGGATTTTTAAGGATCATATTTCATATTTCTAGAAGTTCTTGAGCAATCCAGTTATCAGTTCCAGCTACTTCCTAAAATGAATGTAAATTATTCTTGCCAAGTCAGTTCAAGAAATACTTATCAACCGTGAATAATAGCTCTGAATATTTATGAAACACATAAATGCTTCAGAAATATTAACAACTTTTATCTGTAAAAGTCAGATTCTTCCAATCACATTGTTTGATGTGAATACAGATTTCAGTCTAAAGCACTTCATTTTTTATTCAGAATTGCAGATTATGTATCTGTATAAATAGTCCCTAAGCCATTAGTTTTAATTTACATATAGAAAGTTGATGACTATGCTTAGAAGTCACAGTGAACAAACGTCCTTTAGTCTTGGGAGTGTTCCATTATGTTTTGTGCCATGTGGAATCTGAAGTGGAAGGAGATATTTATATGCACACTTCTTAGCTGAAATTAAGAATCTTGATTGGAAGGTACAGGTAGTCCTTGGGTTACGACCACAATTCAGCCCAAAATGTATGTTGCTAAGCAAAACATTTGTTAAGTGACTTTGCCCCATTTTACGACTTTTCTTGCCCCAGTTGTTAAGTGAATCATTGCATATGTTAAGTTAGTAACACAGTTGTTAAGTGAATCTGGCTTCCCCATTGACTTTGCTTGTCAGAAGGTCGCAAAAGCTGACCACATGACCCTAGGACACTGCAACTGTCACAAATACGAGTCAGTTGCCAAGTGATTGACTTTTGATCACATGGCCATGGGGATGCTGCAACAGTCATAAGTGTGGTTGTATCTTTGAACAGTCACTATCGACTGTTGTAAGTCGAGGACTATGTGTATTTTAAGTCCTTTTTGAAAAATGTTTCCAGATGGATGAATAAAATATTGGAAAAGAAGCTGGAATAGTATTCACATTATTTGCTTATTTTGCACTTTTCCACCGTCGCATTTTCATGAGAAGAATTAGAGAAGGGGGGAAGAATTCCTCTTAATAGTGGCATACTTCAGCCATCCCTTCTTGAAAGGAATTGTGCAAGGATTACAGTGAGCAAAAGCATCACTTGATAGCGCCATGAAGAGGTAAATGAAACAGAATGTGGAGGAAGAAAAGCTGGTGTCACCTAAATCTTCCTAGAATTCAACACCTGCCCTTCTCTCCAAATCTTGAAATGAAACCATGGAACATGGACATTGCTGTGGTCTGACGACAGAGATCTGAAGGAAAGTAATTCAAATCCATGGTTATGACATCCAGATTTTATCTTTGTTCAACCAGGACCCACTGAAATTGATGGGAGATGTATAGAGAAATACAGGATACTCAGACATTGACTGTGACCATTTGATAAATAAATAAATACAAAGACATTACATGCTGCCATGACCATTTTAGTTAGGTTTGTTGTTTTGGTGGTGGTTAATTTAGAATAACAGAGTTGGAAGGGACATTGGAGGTCTTCTAGTCCAACCCCCTGCTTAGGCAGGAAACCCTACACCACTTCAGACAAATGGTTATCCAACATCTTCTTAAAAACTTCCAGTGTTGATCTCTTCTACTTTGAAAAAATATGGAAACAAAATTTGTGATCAAATTGAATGAAAACTTTCAAGGAAGAAAAATTTGTTTTTTCAGCACAACAGTAACATGAAGCATTAGCAAATGTCAAGAAGAGTGATAAATTGGGGGAAATGTATACAGTATTTTCATCATCTTAGAAAAGTTCTCCCAGTCAAGTCAGTGGTCTGCATTTCAAATAATAATTCACCGCTGCTGTGTGATCCCTCATTTCTTACACAGAATTTAGAATTGAAGAATATACAAACAAAAGTTCTACATATGACACAAGATGAGAAATCCACGGTATTAGCACAAGATGTGGTAGGAGCCAAATTATGTAGCCACCAGCTGTATTTACATGGAGAAAGTGTGGACAGAAATGGAATGAAAATACATTACTATTTCTCATTTTGTTGGACCTTTACCAGTTTCCTTATTCTGCTATTTTATTGTAATGACTGCAGCCAACAGGGCTCATACAATATTAGCCAGGTTTTACCTACGTAAACTAAGTTGTTCTGCAGCCCTGGTTCTGTGAAATCTCATTCACAAGCTTCTGGGCCTTTTTTTCTGTTGACAAACTGCAACTCTGTGTTGCTCTCTGGGAGACTCAGATAGCTATTTCTGCCTTTTAAGGCATCGTCAGTGAGCCACACCCACTTCTCAGATATCCTCCCTGTAAAGGTACAATGTGTCTTTTTCTTTTTCGTAGGCTTTTATGTGCATATTCTTTCTAGCCAGGTTTTACCTACGTAAATTAAGTTGTTCTGCAGCCCTGGTTCTGTGAAATCTCATTCACAAGCTTGTGAATGAGACTTAGTTTACGTAGGTAAAACCTGGCTAGAAAGAATATGCATATATATATATATATCTCCCATAAAATACATATTTTTAGAACATGCCCCAGAAATAATTATTACAGTCACCAATTAGAGTGCCAAAACATTAAAAAGCAATGCTCCTGGAAAATAGAAGTGGCAAGTTTTTGGAAGACAAATTTGTAAATACACGGAACACCCTACATTGTGATGACATGGCAGTATTGAAACTTCACCATTTCCATTAAGCAGGAGAAATAACAAACCATGAATCCTAAGCAAAGGTTATCAAATCAAATAATGCACAACACACCCGGATAGTCAAAAGTTATACAAGCTATTAATACAGCTTATATAAAAGTTGCGTAAGTTATATTAATTACACTGGTTTACATAATTATTTCTAATCTTTCTAAATAAGATATTCTTGGGAGGAAGATTTGTGAGCCAATAAAAGGGTGTGTATTCTGTTTCAACTTCAAAAAACATAAAGTTTGCTTGATGATTCTGTTGCCATAGACACTTTCATAAGGCCAAATTAAAAGCCTGTTTTGTCTGCGGTCCTTGCCTTGCCATGTGGGGTCTGAATGACTATTGCTCCACAGAGTTTGTTTATTACGGTTTCTACATGTGGTGCACATCTGAACTTTGTATTTACAGAACTTTTTCAGTTTTCTAGAGAGACAGAGATGCATTGTGTGACAAGGCACTATCAACCAAATATGGAAATGAAATGGAAATCATTTGATGTCTGCCCAGTGTAGAGCAGACATTTATTTTGAAAGATGGTACTGAATATTTGTATCATGGCTGGGATGTTTTAAAATATATAGCTTCAAAATGTATAAACCAGCAGCCCCATATAAGAAACAAAAAATATGAATATGGACACTCTAAAGGTGAGATTTCCAGAATATCATAATTTTGCTGATATTGAAATTTTATCATTCTTATCTTCTGATCCAAAACTCCAGAGACTCAAAAGCCATTCTGTCATTACCTCTCTGTTCCTTTGCCTTGTTCATTCAGACCTGGGTTTTAAAAGGCCTTTCAAGATTCTCCAACAAATACATAAACAGCATTTTTCCAAATGTCTCCGGGGGGAGGGGGATCTCTGATGGCTTCTCAACAGCAGGAATCTCCCTTAACTGTGACAATAGCATTTCTACTTAAAAAGATACAGGAGGAGTATACATCTTTTTTTGGGATGCAACTAAAGTGCAGGAAGCCAGGAAGGCTGATGTTCTGCCCCAGCTACGGACCCCAAAGAACACAGCACACACAAAGTCCATACAAACCTTACTTTACTAATTTAAATCAGTCTTTTCTGAACAAAGGCTGTTAATTTAACTTAATTAACAGCCGACAATAATTCAAAGAATAATAAATCAATTCTGAGGCACAATATTTCAGATAACTGTAATCTTACTGTGGTTGGCAGAATGCCCAGAAGCAATTTGCAGGAAAACTGATAAGAGAGAAACAAGAGCCGAATCAAGATGCGAAGGAATGTGAACGAAGTTGTTTCCTGCAAATTGCATCAGTCATCGTCCTTCCTTAAATAGGCTAGGGGAGTGGCCAATTAGCACCAAGCCTTACTCTCGAGGAGACCTCCTCCTGAGGAGCCACTCCTGCCTTTTCGCAGCTCTGCACGCTCATGCATCGAGAAGAGGCATGAGCCTCCTCTTCTTCCTCTTCACTTATGGGAGCTTCTGGAGGTCTGAAGGCCCTGGCTGAATCCCCGCCTCTGGCACCACATCTTCTCCAGCCTCCTCATTGTCTGACTCGAGTGCCAACTGCACAGTCTGCTGGCGCAGTACCACATCAGCCTCCTCACTGTTGGAATCAGCTACTAACTGCATAGGCTGCTGACGGGCCACAACAGCTGAAAGCTTTTCTCTGGACAGAAGACCATACAAGAAAAGATCAGATATTCACAGTTTCCTCCACCATGGGAGGGGAAAGGGGAGTCTGCAGCCACCGTAAGTTTGGAACAGTGTCATTTGTAGCTTTTGGGGGTTTGTTGTAACTTCAAACAGCTGTTAAGTGACAGGTTGTATCTCAAGGAATACCTCTAGACCTCTTCTCGTTTCATGCAAATTTTTTCTTTTCCACTCCTTTCTCATTACAGGCAACTTGCTTTTATGCTTCTCCTGTCGTATCCAACTCTCACTTCCATATAACAAAATAAATAGACAAATGCTCTTACACTCAGTCACTTTCATTCCTTTCAATAAAAGTTTATTCCTTGCACAAATCACAAATTACCCACAAACTTTGCATCAGCATTTGCATGTTTCAAAATTTCTCTATACAGTTCTTTATTTTTAGTCAACATTCTGCCAGAGTACACAAATTCATCTACTTGCCATAGGTCTTTACATTTATGGATAACTTTATTGTACTCCATTTTCTGTATCAAATATAACTACATTGTTCCCTTGATATATTAATTTTCAGTCCTACACTCTTCATGCATCATTCAATTTATACCTACGACTCTTGCTACAAATCATTTGTGTCCCCAACCAACAACAAGGCATCACTTGCATTCAAAAATATGCATGCATTCAGGTTGCCAACCAATACACTTCTGTCAACACCACAAGTGATTCTTTAACCATTAATACATTAAACAACAAAGGAACATCACACATTCTAGTCTTATTCCCTTGTCAATGCTTAACTATTTGCTATGCGTTCATTCATTCATTCTCACTGATGTTTTCTCCCATTGTATAGTTTTTACTGTATTCAGCAACCAGCCTTCAATTCCATATTTATGCATGTCCATAATTCAAGTATATTCACTTTATCACAGTATCTGTTATCTAAATCAGCAAATGTAATATAGATGTTCTCACTTTAATATATTTCTCAATGACTTGTTGAAGAGTAAAAATCTTCCCTTCAAATCACAAATTTTCTTCATTGCAACCTTTGATATTCTTTTGATCTGAATTCTGCCAACCTTCTTTCCACTTAACAACCTTATTTCCACTTAACAAACTAATCTCTATATTTTTGAACTTATTCTTGTTACCTTCTTCATTGTACAGGGAAACAGAACAATCTTCCAATTGCCAAGAACAAAAACACAAACTTCAGAACCCTTTTTTTCTTTTACAGCCTTTCAGATATTGGAAGGCTGCTCTCACATTTCCTCTCTCGCCTTCTCTTTTTTTAAAATAACCCAGTTCCTTTAAACTTTCTTCATAAGATTTAACCTCCAGACCCTTCAGCATCTTTATTGTTCTTGTGTGCATTATTTCCAGTTCTTGAACATCCTTCTTATATTGTGACAACTAGAACAGAACACAATATTCCAGGTGTGATCTGACTAATGCAGCATAGACTGGAACCATCACTTTCTGTGAACGTGACCCTACAACTCTGTTAATGCACCCCAAGATTATATTATTTCATATGTTTGCTGCACATTGCTACTGGTTCTCAGTAAATACAGAACGTGCTAGTAATCTCATAATCTGTGAGGTGTCTACAAATTTGTTGAGCATCCCTTCTATCCATTTGTCTAAGTTATTTATGAACATGTGGAAGAGTACTGGGCCCCGTACTATGAACCGTATGGTATCCCATTGCCTCCCTCCCTCTGTGTAGATACCATACCAATCCATTAAGGACCATGTTTTGAGCATAATTTTTCAACCAATTATAGGTCCATTTGGATCATCCCATGTTGTTACATATACAAAGGAGGCTAACTTTATCAGCTGCATTAGTTAAATCTAAGTATGTTGCATTCACAGGCTGCCTTGGTCCACTAAGTAACTTTATCATAAAAAGCAATATAATTTATTTGCTTTATTTATATATTTAATGAGCGTTTGTGTCTTTCTAAGTGATTGAAAACCCACCTTTTGATGATCTTTCTAGGATTTTCCCAGATTTTCCCTTACTGATGTCAAGCTGGTTAAACAATAATTTCTTTATCTTTGGAACAATGTTACTCTTACTCCAATCTTCTGCCACTTTCCCAATTCTCTAAGTCCCCTCAAAGACAACAGTTACTGAGATTTTGAGACCACAATCAGGAATATAAATCGAATGCCATATTTATTCAATTTATTCAAAGAGACTAAGTATTCTCTCACCAATTCCTTATCTATTTGACCTGATTTTTCTTTCTATCCTTATAGTGTAGCCTTTGGCAAGACGGATTTTTCCCCCTTCCTTTTCCAAAACAGTTCAACCTATTCCCTGTTGTCCATTACCATCTTGCCATCTTCTCAGACAGTGGAGAACCACTTCTTCGACTTTGTTCTTGATCCACACACACACCCAAGAATCTTTTTAGTTATTTTTGGCATTCGTGGCCAGACTCAATGCATTCTGAGGACTAGCTTTCCTGACCCTCCTTACAGTTTTGGATTATTTCCTGGTATTCTGCTTTTGCTATACAGTATTATTCTCTTTCCAATTTTTAAATGTGTCTTCTTTATTTTTTTCACTTGATCAGAAACTGTTATGCAAGCCCAAAAGGTTCATTAGGTGTCTCCCTCTTTTATTTCTTCTATATTTCATTCCCATCTGATATTATCATACAAATTTCTCTATGTTCCTCCCAGCATCCCTTCACTTTAATTTAATTCCAAATAATTTTGTTTTTATTTTTAGTTCCATTTCTCCTTTCCAGAGGAGAAATGGAGAGAAGGATTTACCCTTCTTTATTCTCTTTTTTATTTCACTAAAAAAGCTCTCATTTGTTTCTTTCTCTTCTAAGTGTATCCTTTCCTTGATGGATTGACAACATCAGCAAGTATTGCGGGCCCAATTGGGAAAGGAAAGAACTGTATTATTTGGAAACATGCGGAAAAGGCCTTTTTCCTGCAGTGGATAGACAATGGCTAAAATGATGATAACGATGATGTAAATTATTCGATATCTTTTTCTCATCCCCAATTTGTCAGCAACCAGTTCTCTTTTTTCACATTAGCACATCACCACACACTTCTATGATTCTACAACATAGTTCTTTTCATTGTTCCAAGCAGCTCCCATATCCTTTTTCTTGGGTCCATCTTTTCATTCTATGGAAGATAAATTTGTTTTCTAAATAGTTTTTCATACAAAACACATATATTCATTCTTGCAGTCACTCTACTTTCATTCTATTTTCTTTTACTTTTCTCCTTTTTTTTACCTTTGCCAAATAAAGGTTGCTCCAACATTCAAAATTTCTTGTATCTTTCACTAACTGTAAAATATACAACATATAATCTTTCACTGATTCTCCTAAATTTTCATCATAAAAAAATCAATCAATCATGCTTTGAATACACAGTGATTTCTTTGCCACATATGAATATGCTTAAATTACATCTTGGAAACAGACTTCTTCTAAGTAGACACTCTTCAGTCATCATTTTTATTTTTTATAGGGTCTCAGTTCCCCTGTCTATACTTTCCAATCTCATTTCCATTCATCTATCCATTTATGTCAACTAACACAATAATTTTTTCTAGCTCTTATTCATTCAGATAGTTGCACATTTCCCAAGAAGTCATCTTTGGTTTTTCCATTTCCACTCTTCATACAAGCATAATGTACAACAATCACTAGACTACGAATTTTAACTTTCATTTGCACCAACAGCATAGGCAATACCAATTCATACTTTCTAACATATTTTGCCTTTCCTTCAAAAAACCTATATTTTCACTTCTCTGCAAGTATTCAAGTCCAGCCCATGCAATTGAGAAAAAAAAACAACCCTGTCTATTAGTTTTACTGACATACAATATATTTTCTTCCTTTTGTTTCATTTGCTAATACATGATCTTTGCCATTTACTTCTCTTCTAAATACAAGTAATCCTTGCCGAATGGCCACTTGTTCAGCAAGTATCCAAACTTATGATGTTGCTGAATGAGGGATGGTAACAAGAGTTGCTCATAGGTAAAGTTGTTGCATCAACCATGAAGACACAGAGTCCCAGTTTGAACACTTGGCAACCAGCTTGCAATTATGACATTGCAGAGTCCTGCAATCATGTGATTAAATTTGCAACACAGTTGTTGCACATTTGCAACAATTAAGTATCTGGGGGTGCAGATAACTAACAATCTGAACTGGTCTTTCCACATGTCATCCTTAGGGAAGTGTGCAAACCAGCGTCTGCATTTTCTGTGTTGGATGAGAAGAGCAAATCTTTCTCCTTCTGTCCTGGCCACTTTTTACAGAGGCACGATTGAGAGCATTTTAACAAACTTCATCACTGTTTGGTTTGGTGACTGCAGTGCCTCAGAGATAAAGTCCATTCAGAGAGTGTTGAGGACAGCCAAGAAGATTATAGGAAGCTCACTTCCTGTCATTCAGGATATTGCTTATAAGTGCTATGTGCTTAGAGCTCAAAGCATTGTTAAAGACCTAACACACCCACTTCATGGTCTGTTTCTGTTGTTCCCCTCTGGGAGGAGGTTGTGAAGTATTTCTAGCAGGACTACCAGATTCTGTAGCAATTTTGTTCTCTATGCCATCCATCTGGTAAACTTGCAAGATTCATTTTTCTCACCATGTACATGTATACATCCGAACTAGACTGTGCTGTTTCTCCGTGTCATATAATATATGAGGGTATATGCATACTTTATTTATTTATTTATTTATTTATTTATTTATTTATTTATTTATTTATTTAATCATGTTTATGTAGTGTATATTGGAAGTGGTAATCCTTTGAGAGCTGTACGCAATGAAATTTCATTTTAATGCATGACAATTAGTGTACATTCAAAGTGACAATAAAGTTATTCTAAATCTAAGTTTAACTTTCACTGCTGGCTTCCCAGAAACAAAGTCAATGAAAAAGGTGCAATGGCACAGGATTCACCTAACAATAGCAGGTGGGACTCCCAGACAATGCTGGCATATGTCAGCATTGTCCCATGGTGTCATACTTTAGAACTACATTGCTTAGCAACAGAGTTCCCAGTCCCAATTACTCTTTGTTAGCTAGGACTACCTGTCACAGGGTTGTTGCCAGGTGGTCTTATAAATATTAACAGGGGTGGGCTTCAAAAATTTTAGCAAGGGGTTCTCTGCCCGGTTGCTGGGCAGGCATGCCCATAGTGGACGTGGCCTAGTCGGCCCCCTGTACCATGGCAGGGAGGGAATTTTTGCCTTCCCAGGGCTCTGGAGGCTTTCTTCGAGCCTCCAGAGCCCTCCTCATGCTCCAGGGGCTCTCTGGAGGCTGGAAACAGGCACATTTCCTGCCTTCCCAAATTTCCGGTAGGCCTGTTTTTCGTCCTCCCCAAGCCTCCATACCTGTCCTGCACTTACCTGCATCCAAAACAGGCCATGTGGGGACTCCATGTGGGGCAGGGTGGGCAGGGCCAGCCAGAAGTGGGATTTAGGGGTTTTCCGAACTGCACAGAATCTTAGCTAGAGGTTCTCCCAAACCCCTGCGAACCCTCAGTAGCCCACCCCTGAATATTAACTTCTACTATGTCATAGTTTTTTTCTTTTCAATCAGGCCTTTCATGTAACATTTTCTAATAAGATAGAGTTGGTGTAAACTAGATTTATCAGCCATAATTATACCTGTGCACATGCAGTGATCCATAGGAAGGTAAGGATAATACCAATTAGTTTTGGACATTTTGACCAGTATACTACAAATTTAACCATATAGTTGTATTTACCTTAAGCACGCTTATGGCTAAACCATGCAAAGTAATATCTTCAATATAGAGAATACTATGTAAGCTAATAGAGTGTGCTGTATTTGGATCAAAGGCTGGTTTAAATTTGGCATTGTTGCACACATCTAAACATCTTCTTAACTCAGATTTGGCAGTTCAAATCTCACCAGGCTCAAAGCTGACTCAGCCTTCCATCCTTCCAAGGTGGGTAAAATGAGGATCCAGATTGTTGGGGGCAATATGCTGACTCTGTAAACCGCTTAGAGAGGGCTGTAAAGGACTGTGAAGTGGTATATAAGTCTAAGTGCTATTGCTATTCCTATTTTCTTAAATCTGTAAGGCTACTAAAGCAAGCACTGGTAAAGGGCTTTAAAAACCAGCCAAGAGATACAAATAGTTTCCATATTGTATTCAAAGCATTCTTGCCTTGTTTGAGTCTAAATACAACACCTGAATAAGTCAACACATTGTTGCACATACCCACCAACTCAGAACATTAGTTGTTCAAGACGCATCTTTGATTCTCTGATTCAAAACTCACAGAATTGATAGAAAACAAGAAAAATGATGTTAGAGTATTGTAGCTACTGTTTTATCTGAAAACTGTATAAAGGTTGTACCATACTCAAGCTGAATGCTGACACATATCATGTGCTATAGAACTTAAATAGCTAAAGTCTTTCAACAGAGAATTAGATTAAATAAGATTTTGTCTTGCTTGTTTTAAACCTGAAATTAAGAAGCAACATCCAAAACCTGAAAGTTTCCATATTCTTCTTTCCCTTTTCTCCTAATATAGAATCCTGTACAGTATTCTTCCTTTATTTTAAGCTTCATTACAGAATATTTTTGAAGAAAAAAAGAACCTTCTTTTAAGAAAGAAAAAAAATAATCAGAAAATTGGTGAGCTACTCATGCAAAAGAGATATTTCACAGGATGGACACTATGCATTCTCTAACTACAGGATTGTTTGAATAATGATTAGAGGTTTTCCTTGCTATCCAGCCAAAACTGATTGCCATCTTGTCAGTTATTACAGTGTGAAATTGGCTTCACTCTATTTCTTGTTAAGGTAGCCAGAGAATGAATTCAAAAATAAATATCAGCAAAGAGCCAGGCTAGACAAATCTAACCTAAAAGCAATACATGAAGAAGTAAAAAAGAAAGGGAGGGGGGGAGGGAGGGAGGGAGGGAAGGAAGGAAGGAAGGAAGGAAGGAAGGAAGGAAGGAAGGAAGGAAGGAAGGAAGGCTCACAATTGACTACCAGTGTGAGTCTTAAATTCAGCTTCAGAATGCTAGTCAACACAACACACATACTATGTTTATTTATTTATTTTGTTAGTTTACATGACTGCCCATTTTAAGCAAATAACTCTGGGTAGCTAACAAACCATAAAAGTCAAACAAGCACATAAAGACACTAAAGAAAAAATAAAGCAATAAAACATGCCACCAAAAGAACTGTCAAATGAAGAATACACACAGATCAAACTCCATTAACATCCTGGCCCTAAATCCTGAGGAAAGACCTAGGTTTTAAGGCTTTCCAGAATGTAGCCTTTCTCCTCCCTGCAGGTTGATATAGTTATTGTGAATGTAGATTGTTTGTAGACAGAATATAGTGAGGTTTGTAGGGTCAAGAGAGAAGTCAGAGAAGAGTCATAATTTCAGATTGATAAAATAATACAATTAATTTGTAAGGCAGGCAGAAATTATTGGCTCTGTGAATGAAGGAAGGCATAAAACCAGCTGACAGCTATTTTATATTGTGGTCAATTATTTTGAAGGATTAAAACAGAATTCTTTCAAAAGCTCAAAAGAAAGAGGAACGCCAAGTGTCAAGGAAATCAGATATTACTTTTTCCTGATCTGTCGCCAAAACTGAGCTGAAGAGGCGGACTGTTCTTCCAGTAAAGAAACTTCCTGTCAAAACTGTGGAGGTGGCTGCTCCAGTCTTGCCCAAAATAAGGATGAACTGTGAAAATAAAAGCAGTGCTTTCAATCCTTACAGTGCTTCATTAATGCAAGCTTCATTCATCCCAACGAGGCACAGCCTGGTGCAATGCCTCAAGGATAGATATTTTCTGGATTTCTGATGGTTTATTTCAGATCTGCTGAAAGTGAATTCATTCAGGGAGATCTGAATTTTAGCATAGGTTTATGACTACTCTTTAAGTCATTTTCAGCTTTATAGATCCTTTTTGCAGTAAAGAAATGTCTGATGCTTTCAAGGATTGTGTCCAAGTGACCTTAACATAGTAGTGTGTGTAAAGGGCAACTGGGACATGAAATATGGACATGGTGGCTGGTCATGCTTCCTCATACATAGGCAGCTCTATTCACAGAAGTAAATGAGACACTTAAAGAAGGAAGATTGGGATGCAGTGCCAAAAAATTCTTCTGTGTCTCATTCTCATTCAGTTTGTTGGACAATCAATTATTATATCACCTCTCTGGATTAATTGCAAATTTCTTATATTTAACTTATTAATGTGGTGATCAAAATGTATGACTTCTGGATTTCTTTGCACAATCATCTCTTCATCAGTCTGCAGTCTCCCAAGCTTTCTTCCCTTCAGTAAATTTCCACAAGGAAGACCTCCTGAGGTCTTCCCTTGAGCCTTTTTTTCAGACCAGAAACTGTGGGCAGGAAGGGAAGGGCAGGGAGATGAAGCATACCATGGAGGCAGCATCCTGCCACCTCCCAACAAAGAAGTCAGTGCAAAAAGACTTCCCAAAGAAATTCTGAAGCAACCTGGAAGTGAGTTAGAAAGATGGAAATGGCTTTCATAGGATGGAGAGAAATTCTTTGGGGATAGTAAAAGCCATATTTCATCTTAGTATCAGTAGATTCTATTCTCAGGATTGAAGTGGAAGCATGTTTATGTACAACTGATTTAACAACTATTAAATCAGAAGAAGTTTGTACAGTATGTAATTTGGTCCGTGGACAAGAAGATGCTTCATTAAAACAAGCAGATTTGTTTAGACTTCCCTATTTTGTATGTTACCAGATCAGCTGTTTTTTTTTTCTTTCTAAAACAGACAATTTACTTTCTCTGTTTGAGATGAATTATATTCAATGAAATGCTCTAGGTGATTTTTGTATTAGCTTTTAAAAATATATATTATTCATTTATTTAATTCAGTAGATTTAAATGGCTGTTCATCTCACAGGTGGGAATCTGAGCAGATAGCATGGATTAAAAACACAGTATCAATATGATGAATTAAACAATATATTTCTCAGCCAACTAAACACAAAGTGGTTCTTCAAAACACCATACAGTGGCAGTATGGACTCAATTATTATCCTGGCCCCCATGCTTGGGAAAACAGTCAGTTCTTCATGGCTTTCTGAAAAGCGAGCAAAGTTGGGGCCAGCCAAACCTCTGGCATTAAGGTATTCCAGAGGGCAGGCAAAGCTATGGAAAAAAACACTTCCTGAGTCTGGCTAGATAACAGTCCTAACAGATGGGATACAGAGCATGCCCCTCCTGCTCAGCCTGATGGGATAGATAGAAACAATGGGAGTAAGGCAGTCCTCCAAATATCCTGATCCTTCCCATGTCAGGCTGGGTTATATAGATAACAACTGCACCAGAAGCAAATTAGGTGCCAGTATTGCTCACAGAGGAAAGTTGTAATGTGGGCATAGTGAGACATATCATAATTGCCCACAATATGGCATTCTTGACAAATTGAAGTTTCTGGATGTTTCCAAGGGCACTTGGTACACATCACAAAGAGTTTCAAAGGGTGCAATTGATGCATAACACAAAACTATTCAAAGGCCCCCTGATTGCAGCTTCTACTGGCTTTTCACACAGGATCTGTGCATCCAGCAGCAGCTTTGTCTGTAAGAAAGTAAGAAAGAAGTAAGACAAGGAAATCCCCAGGTCCATGAGGCTTTAATGCTTCATCCCCATCTAGACTCCCACAGCTTTGTTATTAATAAGAATATGCAGCTATGTTTCAACCAGCGTTAAGCATATTAACTTTCCTTTACCTATGTAGGAGGTAAGGTAAGTTTTATTGTAATCAATAGATTTGAAATGCGCTTACATAGGCATGATTTACTGTGCCCCATCAGAAAGCATTGCATGGTTAAAGAGAAATCCTCCAGATAAATCACAGGAATACCACTTTCTGCTGAACCCAGGAAGCCATCCAGGTTTATAAAGCTGAATTTAAGTTAACTCTGAGATGACAAGCAACTCAGCTTGAATAGAAATCAGGGCTGATATTTTGCAGCTTCTCTCATGAGCTGTTACCTTCATATGTTGAAAATCCACTTTCATATGTTGAAAATGCAAGAATCTCCTTCACAACCCATTACAAAGATGAAGTTGAGAATGATGGTAACACTTGGCTATAAAGGTACCAAAAAGGAAATTCATTAAATAATGTGAAGTTATGTGAAACTTATAATGTTGGACTATAGTAATAATACACCTAATACTGCCACTAGGGGTCATTATAAGGTTATAATTAGCAATTGTTTTTTAATGATATTGCAAGAGCATCTCCCCCTCCCTTCCCTGCCTCTCCCCCACCCCCAGTTCTTTGCTCTTTTAAAACATTTGTTATGGTTAAATATTGGCAAACCCTACCCTACCTTTTTTTTAATGTCAGGAATGAAAAAACCAAATTACCAAGAATCAGATTTTCCTTCAGTGTCTGATGCTTTTCCATAAAGTTGTCTGCTCAAGTCACAGATGCAGAGCCAAAAAGGCAGAAAAAAATCTCAATGAAATATAGCTCGTGAAAAAAAAAATCATTAAAATATGTCCTTTTTTTAAAAAAATGATGCAATAATCTATTACCATGTGATCCAATTACCAAGGATCAATTATTTGTTTAGGGATTTTTATTAATTTTATCACTATGTCATGCCAAACCAGGTTCCATTAGAATGTCTTTAACAATATTCAGTATTTTATATCTGTATTGTTTGATGTTATGCATTTAGTCTATCTCCAGTCTTCTGAAAAAGGAGCTGTTCTGAAAACAGAAGCAAGAGGTTAGTTACTGTCTTCAGATGCTTCCATAAACTCCAAATTATCTAGTGACTGAAGCTGGTTCTAGCTGGCAGGCATCAGACACTGAAGTCAAGGAGAAAATAGAGTTAAGCATAACACCTGGTTTCAAACTAGTCTAGTTCTTTAAGATAAAGTGAAGTTCATTGTTTCATCACCACTACTAAAGATATAGTTGTTAACGTGAAAGACATTTGTATATGGAATGTGAAAAAGTGCAATTCTTTATCTTTGGAAGCAAAATGACTTTCAGGTGATTTACCGCATGATTATTAACATAGATGCCACAGATCCTTTGCAGTAATTGATCATAATAATTGATCATAATAATTTATGATGGGTTCACCCTATTTAATTTTTCAGGGCTAAATAGCACATCTTTGATAACTTCAAGTTGTAAGCAGACTGTTGCAAGTATACTTGGATAAGGATATTTTAGAGCTGCAAAATGCAGAAAGCAGTAATCAAAAGGATACCTTCCCTATGAGAATACTCTAGAATGTACAGAAAATCACCTTGAGGAAAAACTTACTGGAAGAGAACATGATTAAGATCTATAAAATAATGCATAGCATGGAAAAAAATAAGACAGGCATTTTTTTCCTCTATTCTTTATCCAGTGAAGCTGATGGGAAGTTTCAACAGACCAAGAAGGGTTTCTTCACAGAGTGCATAATTAGCTGTACAGTTCATTGCTACCAGATGTATGAATGCAGAAATCTAGGTCAGTTTTAAAAGAGGATTAGATACATTCAGAGGACAAATCTTTTAAGGATTACTGATTTTAAAAACTCAGTATTACATCCAAGTTGGAGTAGCATCCCTCCCCAAATACCAGTCACAGGAGAGACCAGTTGTCTCCTGCTTGAGCAACCCAGAAGCATCTAGTTGGTCATGGCTTGACTAAATGACCCTGACCTAATCCATTTTGGAAGTTCTGTTGTTCTTATATAGAAATTTTAGCTGCATGGTTATTAGACCAGAGATTCTGGTACAATTAAAGCTGTTAACATATATATTAAAACTATTAGAGTATTAGTGAGAATATCTGTATAGTAATGTGATTCAAGCTATTGTCTACATTGAATTAGAAAATTCATATATACTCAAACATCCAAGAGAAAAATCCAGATAAACAGAGTGTTTTCTTGACCTAGTGAGATCAGTGATGTACTGATTTTCCTACTTTTCCAGAAGAGCTTTCCCAGAAAGCTCTTTTAGGAAAACTTTCAGTAGGCATCTTTAATCTTTGTGGAGTGTTCTGCTTGCTCAGTAGGGATTGGGACTGCAATTTCTAGAATCCTTTCCAAGAAACCAAAGAAGACTTCAAAAGATGTTATTAAAAGGATGTATTACTCCTTAAGATATCTGGATAGAGAAAAAAAATATATTTTTCCAAACCCTGGGAGCGCCCACCATCATGGTTTTGACATCTCAAATTACATTTCTGATAAATGAATGATCATTAATGAAACATCAGGAAATATGTTGTCTAGCTCAGGGTCACTAAATCCCGAAGCTCAGCATTGGTCCAACAATACTGGCTGTGAGATGCTATATTAGTCTATTGGAATATTTGCAAAGGCTTTTTAGGTAATCACTAAAAGGTTTCTGGTTTCTGAAAGTTATTCAACCAAATCCATGTTTTCAGCTCCTACATATTGCTTTGCCATTGCATATGGGAATACCGGTTTATGAGAACATTCTTTTTTCCATAAGAGTATCCATGTTTTTCTTTTTTTTTCTTCCTTCAATTTCTATTTAAAAAACTATTTCAAAAAGCAGTTAAATTTCCTACTCTGATAGGTGAATAAAACCAAAGAAATTATGACAAGATACTCTCTAATCAAGACAAAGTCTGACTAGAACTGATCATTTCCTGAAAGAAATCAGATTCACTTAGAAAAATGTAAGATAATGGTGGATTTTCCATTTTTGTTTATTTTTGTAGCAAAAAACACTTCTTATATTCATTGTAGGCAGATGATGGCAGTGATTTTTTATGTGTATTATCCTTGAAGGTGCCATCTTGACTTTTTTTTTTTTTTACTTCCCCACTTTGGATACCTCTGTTCTACCAAGACACTGTTTTTGTTATGTATTATTTCTTGGAATCACTATATGATAGCATGTGATTATTAACAATAATCAATTAACAATAAAAACAAAAATAATTAACAATAATCACATGATCATTGCAGGATGTGCTGCAAAGGGGAAGTTATACTGTGAATGAACAGGATTTTTTTTTGCTTTAACAAAAAGGTCAGCTGCTTTGTATATTTTCAAAGGAAATTAACCTCCCTTCCTTTTTACTCTAAGTAGGCCAGATTATTTTTTAAAAAAACCTTGAACATAAATCCACCAGTGTGGAAATCTACCCTGAAAATTTGAAAGTAAAATGGACTGGATATATATTAGTCTTCATGCTTCTATTAATAATTAGTGGTATTTTTATGTCATCCAAAATCTACTGCCTAAGATATCTCCTCACTCTGCCTAATGGTGAGGCCAGTCCTGGAACAGTCAATCAAGGAACATTTTGTCTGTGCCAATTGGAATAAGCACTGGGACATTTTAGCTACAATTCCCGGCTCTTGCCTTTTCCAGTAAATGTGGGATATACAGAGCACTCTTGAATACCAAAGTTGTGGTTTTCTCCTATGAAAAGAATGGAAACCATATTCTAAGTGGGCAAAATTGCCTTCATTCCTCTGTAAATTAAGCCTCCAGAAAGCATGCAGTGCAGATCTCTGCCTTTAAGATGCCATGTCTTATGTAAGAGAGAAGGAGTCAGCGTGAAAGAAGAATGATTGACATCCCCACTCTGCTGATGTATAGAAAGGGGCATTGCCTTTTTGATACTGCATGATCTCAATATGGCAAGCTCTTTTGGCAAAGACTGGAATACTTCCTGCCACAAAAGCTGTATTAAGCAATTTTTCCTGAATATACAGATCCTGTTTCTTATCCTGAGAAAAAGAATTTTGATGAGACCTTTGAAAGTTTTGGAACTTGATTCTTAATGTCAGTGTATTTGGAAAGCTACACTTACGCCAGCATTCAGAGAAAACATTTTAAATCAATTTCTTTATTCCAAACTTCTAGGCATTCCTGAAGACTCAGGAGAGCATTCTAGAGGGCTGACAATATAGAATGCAATCTGTAAGTATTTTATGTAATCAGTGAAAAGATTTAAAATGAAATTTAATGAATTATATTTAAAGCATTATTTAATATTCCGAATCAATCCATTGTTCTTTAAAATATATCTGAATTTTTTCCCCAATCCTCAGTTAGAGTGACTGACTTACATTATCATTTTTGAAAATCTAAATGAATCATTCCAGTTTATTACCAATTAGCAAGTGATAGAGTTTTGGCATCATTTGCCCTCACTTATTCTACATGACTTATCACATTTGGGATTAAGCATTATGGCAATTCCGATCATTCCTGGAGATACAATATAGCCCAGAATATAATGGGAAATTTTAGCTACCTCCAAAGTTATCGGGCTACAAAGCATTGCAATAAACTCTCTTGTCCTCTATGCTTTTCAGTGTATACTTGGAAGAAGCCATTCACAAATCTGGGTTCAAGTACAATGAGTCTATAAATGATACTCAGCTCTGCCTCTCATTTGTATCCAATCAAATCTGTAGAATTCTGAATTAGTAATTGTAAACTTCTGTAGAAGGTAGAATATAAAGAAGACAAGACTTCATCCAGATAATAGAGGTGTATTATGTTAAGGATACTGAATACTATGGATAGAAATTTATAATTGGATTTAGATGGTGATTAAAAGCCCAATGAAATTCAATGAAATGAAACTGTTGTTAGAAGGTGATAGCTTGTTTTGGTTATCTGTCCATGCATGATGTGAAAACTTCAGCTTATGTGAAATATGGTCACTTGACTGTTGGTGAAGTGACCAATTAGATAATATAAACCTATACTGCCAATTATTGTGCCAGTTATTTATGCATTTCCAATCAAATTTACGCTAGTGATGTAATGCTATACACCGTTTTGAACCTAGCTATCCATATAAATCTATTCTAAATTTAAGATCAGTGATGAACTATTTTTTTTCATTCCTTCTCCCCAACCCACCAAAGGATCCTTCTTCATTAATTCTACATATCTGAAATAGTCTCAGATCTATGATTATCAGATCCCACCACAGCACGTTTTTGAGCTCTTTCCCTGATTGGATTTTATTGAACAGTTTTGTTCATTTGTTCATTCATTTATTTAATCATTCTTTTGTTTATTTAACTTCTAAACTGCCCATCTTGCCAAGGCAACTCTAGGCGGTTTACAGTCATTCGTTAAAAATACCAAATAAAACATTAAAACAATAAATAAAGACCATATATTTAAAGGTAAGTTAAATTTCAGTTGACTAAGATGGAGAGGAAGAGAGCAAAGTGTACATGAGATGGGGTCTGTCTAACCCGTTAACCACCTCCTGGATGCCACTCCCCCATTGGGATCCCAGGCCAGTTGGCAGAGCCAGGTCTTCAAGTTCCTTTTAAAAGGCCAAGAAGGTGCATGAGGATCCCACCTGGGTGGGGGTGGGGGGACAATGTTCCAGAGGGTGGCTTCCTGGAATCTACCAGCCAAAATTCCCTGACTGATGGGGCCTACAGCAAGCCTCTTCTGCTAGCCAGGGTGGGATGTGCTAATCCCATTGGTTCCTTTGATAACCTGAACCCATTCATGAAGGGCTATAAAGGTGATAACCAATACATTGAATTGGACACAAAAGCAAATTGTCAACCTGTGCAGCTCACAGAACAGCAATATAACCCTAAAGGTCCCAAGAACTGATAATGTGGCTGGGTTCTGTAGGAGCTGAAACTTCTGGATACTCTTCAAGGATAACCCATGTAGACTGCGTTGCAATATCCAACCAAGCTGGAGTTAACCAGACTTGAGTTACTGAACACAGGAACTCCCAGTCCAGAAAAGGGTTTAACTCAGGGTTTAACTCCAGCAGGTTCTGACAGGTTCTGGAAAACTGGTAGCAGAAATTTTGAGTAGTTCAAAGAATCAGCAAATACCACCTCTGGCTGGCCCCAGAGTGGGCTGGGAATGGAGATTTTGCAATATCCTTCCCCCAGGAGTGGGGAAAGAATGGAGATTTTGCAGTATCCTTCCCTTGCCATGCCCACCAAGCCACACCACACCCACCAAGCCACACCCTCAGAACCGGTAGTAAAAAATTTTTGGATTTCACCACTGATGCAACTGGCACATAACATGAAATGGCACAACAGCTTTCCTTGATCATTATGTTCATCATGATGTAAACTAGAATACCTTCCACTGGGTCTAAGATCCAGATTGATGGCATTCCCAATGTATTAATTGTCCATCTTGAGTTTAACATACAAACCGTAATTCAACCAGTTACCAAAAGGAAGTTGCAGTTTACATTGTACCTTCTGACTTTAATGCTAGTCATCGTTTTGTGAAAAGTGGACCGATTTGGGCATTAAGGAAACAGAATTACAGCCTAAACAGAAGGTGTTCAAACTTGTTATCAAACGTCCCTGGACAGATAGGAAGGCTGATAACATGCTTGTTGTCTCTGACTTGTTTTCCTTCCCTTCATTACAGTATTGGTGAAGCTCTCCAGCAGCTTCCCTGCTTGCAATTCTTATTTGACCTTTTTCTTACCAAGTTATTGAGGAAGCTTTAAATAGTTCTTTATGAGATCTCAGTAGGCATTTCAATCGCCAATTCAGGACAAATTCTTCTTATAATCCCACAAATCAGCATATACAAGATGACCCTCAGCTTAGTGTTCATTTCAGCCCCAAATATCTATTGTCTTTCACAGTAGGAAAAGAAGAACATGGTATAGAGAAGAAAAAACAATTTATTAAAACTGCTGGGGAGCAAGCACAAAACTTTGAATTCTTATATCCAGATGTCCTTGTGGATCTTCCTCAACTTTTTAGTTAGTATTAATGCTACAAAGTTGAAGTAGTTTTCTTGCAGGTCCTTTCAATCCTTACCAATAACAGGATGTACATTAAATTTTTTTCATGACTTTTTGAAAAACCCTCCTGATGGAAAATAGATACTAATAGAAACACTAGTCTCTTTTTCATATTGATTCAAGATTTTCTTTACAGGTAGTCTTTGCTTAATAACAAGTTGCTAAATTGGTTAGCTTCATTTAAATGAGTGACTTCCCTAAGAACTACTTATAACCCATTTTCAAATTTCTGACAGTCACAAATGTACCCTTGTGATTGTGTGATCACATTTTCAGCAATTGGCAACTGATTTGCATTTATGGCTATTTGCAATATCCCAATGGCTTTGACTGCACATGTTGGTGGTTTTTGCTGGTTCTTCTGGTGGGTTTTTTTCCCAGTTTCCAACCAAAAAAAACAACAACCCTCCATTGGAAAATGGAATTGCTTTATGATCATGGTGTTTGCTTAACTGTGATGTTTACTTACCTCTATAGAAAAGGCTGTAAAATTGGAGATGGCCACATGATGATTGGCTTAATGATTGCCGCAATTACCATAATTCCAGGCCTAATTACAGTCACAAGTGGAGGACTACCTGTATTGAAATTCAGGTTGTGCAGCAAACATACATAAAATTGATCCATGTACAAAAGCTTCTTAATATTTTAGTGATGGATGATTCCTACACCTCTCAGTTACTATTGAGCATTAATTTTAGAATAAATATCCATTTTTCCCCAATTATTGAACAGGTACTTTTAAAACATTAGTTGCAAGAGTGAAAAATATTATGTCTGACTAACTGATTCTTCTCAACAATCATTGTGATTGAGCTGGATCACTAACCTTTGTGGGGTTTTGTCATGCTTGCTCTGCCTTCAGCATAACCATCCTCAAATATATCATAGCTGACATACTCAATTTGTATTACTTTTTCCAATATAAAACCTTCAAAACTCAACTGCACAATTTTAGTATCATTTAATGTTATTATTAAATGTTCATTTTTACACTCTATGAAAAATTTACAGCAGCAGCCCTCAACCTTTTGGGCACCAGGGACCAGTTCCATGGAGAGAGGTTTTCCTGCGGACCAGAAGGGGTGTGCAGCAAAGTTGATTTTTTTTCAAGAGGCAACTAGACTTTCTGATTTTTTCTTTGAAGAAGTTTTGCTTCTCATCCAAGAAACTTCTTCAGTTCTGACTGGATGGTGGGAAATGGAATCCAGTCAGAGCTGAAGAAGCTTCTTTATTTGAGAAGTGAAATGTCTTCAAAGAAAAAAACAGAAAGTCCAGTTGCCTCTTTAAAAAAGCACCTTTGGGACAACCTTGACCTGGATGACTGAGAATCTTCATAGACCGAGGGGGCATGGTTTCACATGCTGCCTGCATCCCACGGATGGGGTTTCGCTTCTTTGTGCAGCCTGGTTTCTGGCATGCTGCAGCCTAGTGCCAGTCCATGGACAAGGGACTGGGGACCCCTGACCTACAGAATGAAGTCCACTGTTTTCCTTTTATAAAAATTATAACTGGTAGTCACAGAAGACATTTGCTTTTATTTTGTAAAGGGAGACTTCATTCCAGTTCATAAATTCTTTCAATTATATTGGGGAAATATTGGTGATTTCAAAGTACAGTCTTAAATAATCTAAAGCCTGTCTAAAGTAAATAATTCTACAACTTGCTTAGACCGAGAGTAGGCAATCTGGGGCAATCCATGTGTCGCCAAGCATCACAACATCCTTGGTTCTTGAGAAAAAAAATTTGATGCCTATGAAGGCCAACACTAGCTAAAGAACTGGTGGCTGTAATTTCCCATTGTTGTGTATATAATTTTAAAAAGGCTGGTGACCCCCAGGAGGAGGGCCTTCTCTGTGGGGGCACCTACCCTCTGGAACCAGCTGCCCCCTGAGATAAGGAGAATCCAAGACCTCAGTGCCTTCCGCTGTGCCCTTAAAACTCTTTTTTTTTTCAGCAAGCCGGGCTGGCTTAATATATTTTTTAAATATATTTTTAAAATATTTTTAATTGGTTTGTTATTTTAAATTGGGGCCAAATTAATATATATCTTTTTAATTGTTTTTAATGTTTGTATTGTATGTTTTTTATCTGGCTGTACACCGCCCTGCGTCCCTCGGGAGAAGGTGCGGTATATAAATTTGAAATAAAATAAAATAAATAAAAATGACCAACTTAAACTGAATGACCTAAATCACAGGGATGTGCTTATCAGAATAGAGCCATTGTTCTGCATTCTTAACTAACAGATGCTTTTTTCCCAGTTAAGTCAATACATTGTAGAAAGTCCAGAAGGACACTTTGTTACATGAAAGGAGTAAGACTGCAAATATATTCAGCTTCAGCCTTCATTTTGGCTGACCTTTTGTTTTCATCTCTCATACCAGCAGGGAAGTGAAAATCCCATTTTCCCAGATAGCACAAGCTGGCTGAGAGAAATCATTTTCTTCATTTTATTTAATTTCTTGAGCAGGACAAGCTAAAGATATAGCCTAGAGGCACCCTGGGGTTCTTTATACGAAGATGCCAAAGCTCTAAATTTCCTAAAGGGAAACCTGCAGTAAAAAAGAAATGTTCCCTCCCTTTTCAACCATGAAATGCACAAATGGACATTGAAGGAAGCTGAGGTATTGATTACCTGGTTCTTCCTGCATTGTAATAACATACACAATGCAAAAGGACATGATAGTTGCTATGCAGATTCAAAAGTCATAATTAGAGCTATAGGTTTAGATCACAGAAAAGACAATAAAAACATCTGCTAAGGAAAAAATCCAAGAATTTCTCATGGAGGTTTTTAAAACCAGGTGTAAATGTTGATATTTGCCTGTCTCTTTGTATATTGTGACATACTATGGGCATCTATTATTCTTGGTTTGTTTCCCTGGTTGTAATATTGTTCTAGTGCTGTTGATCACTAGGACATATAGATTATGACTTGCAAATAAATAGATAAATATGAATAGAATAGAATAGAATTCTTTATTGGCCAAGTGTGATTGGCCAATTTGTCTTGGTGAATACGGTCTCGGAGTAAATAAAAGAAAAGATACATTTTCCAAGAATCATAAGGTACAACATTTAATGATAGTCATAGGGAAACAGTCAATATAAATCTTAAGGATACCAGCAACAAGATTACAGTCATACAGTCATAAGTGGGAGGAGATGGGTGATAGGAATGATGAGAAGAGTAATAGTAATGCAGACTTAATAACTAGTTTGACAGTGTTGAGGGAATTATTTGTTTAGCAGAATGATGGTGTTTGGGGAAAAAAACTGTTCTTGTGTCTAGTTGTTCTGGTGTGCAGTGTTCTATAGCATCGCTTTGAGAGTAGGAGTTGAAACAGTTTATGTCCAGGATGCGAGGGGTCTGTAAATATTTTCACAGCCCTCTTTCTGACTCATACAGTATACAGGTCCTCAATGGAAGGCAGGTTGGTAGCAATTGTTTTTTCTGCAGTTCTAATTATCCTTTGAAGTCTGTGTCTGTCTTGTTGGGTTGCAGATCTCTAATATCTAATATCCCTTAAGTTTCTTAACCATAGTTAAAGATTGGAAGATATGCAATAGTGGCAAAAATCTGTAGCTCAGGTGTAGGATGAGGTGAAAATTCATTCTCCAAGCTTATGGGTTGGTTTCCAAATGTTTCTTTACCAGACTAGGTAACATCTTCACCAGAGTTTAGGAGATGTCAGTGTTCTTCTGTTTATAAGGGCTTATAAGGGTAATCGATTTATCACAAGACTCATCACAAGATCACAAGACTCACTGATGACTCACAGCTGACCCATCACAAGACCCTCACTTGACACACCAACACCTGAAGCCATTATAAACAGAAGAACACTGACATCCCCTAAATTCCACTGCATATGTTACGTAGCTCGATAATGAAAAGTTCGGAAACCAACCCACAAGCTTGGAGAATGAGTCTTCACCCTCTTTGGAAGATATTTCAGTCTCACATGCTTCCTTCCTTTCTTCTTCTCGTTTGCTGGGGTTACAAAATTGTACCAAGTTACATTATGTATTATTTGGCCATGTTTTACAATGTTTGTAAATTATACTTTACGATCTTAAGACATTGTATTTGATTAATTATTGGGGGTTTATTCAATCAACCATAGTTAAGCATTCCATCACTTCCTTACAATGTATGAACCTTGGCTTCCTGTCTCTCCCCAGTCTCACTCTTCTCTGTAATCTCTAATAAACACAAACCAGTTCCCTCTTAATTAACATTTTCAAATCAGCCTTGAAATGTCATCACTGGAACCTCCATGCAGTTGTAAAATAAACTTGCCCAAACAGTTATTTTTTGCAAGCTGAAAGAAAAAGATGGAAGTAAAAACCAATCAAAATATTTTCATCACCTTTGTAAGCTTGTTTTACTACCAGTCTATCAGCATTTTGTTGGTTAAAAAAATAGGCCTACGTTCCATTTCCAGATATCATAAATATTTCAATAAACTGTGGACCTGAATGTCCTGCTTTGTTTCTCAGGGTTAGTGGGAAAGGAGTTGGTCTCTTCATGTTTAATTATCCAGGTATAATTTATACTCTATTCACATATGTCTGCCATGTCTATGAGAGGCCTGTGCATTGTCAATTCAAACAGTAAACAAAGAACGAGTTAAAATGACTTTGATAATAACAACTTTTATGAAAAGAGAGAAATGACTGATTATACAGTAGGTTAGCAGTAGAAATCCAAGCACAATGAAGGAAGTGTATTAAGTTTGCTGCTAAAAGGGTTTTGAAATGAAGTTTCAAACTGAGTCAGCTTGAAAGGCAGTCCTTTCTTTTATGGCAGAATTATACAGTCATTAACCTTCAACAGTCTTCAAGTCTGAAAAACATTTAACTATTTATTGCAGCAGGTTAAATGACAGCTGTTGTTTTCTTTCCCCTTTTTTAAAATTCTGTTCAAACCCTTCCCCTCACTTTGAGGTGGAATAAGATAAAATAGAAACTGGTGCAAACTCAACCAGTGAAGATTGTTGCTCAGCTTGGATTGAACCCAAGACTCCGCCCAGTGCTGGGTTGCTACCGGTTTGCCTCAGATTGGGTGAACTGGTATCGGTGGTGGTGGGAGGTTCCACCCACCTGATCGGATGCTTCTGCACATGCACAGAAGCTTCTGTGCATGTGCAAAAGCATCATGCACACATGCAAGCACACTCACATGAGCAAACTGGTAGCAAACTAAATTGAAACCCACTACTGATTCCGCCACACCACAACACAATGTCTCCAAAGGGGAGTACCGTATTTTTTGGAGTATAAGATGCACTTTTTTCCCCCAAGAAAAGAGGGTGAAAATCTGGGTGCGTCTTATACTCCGAATATAGCCCAGCCCAGCTTCTCAAACAAAGGTTTCTGGGGCTGAAAAAAGCATCAGAAATGAAGCTTCAGAAAAGAAGCCCCCAACAGAGCTTCAGATGCTTTTTTTTCTGAAGCTCTGTTTTGGAGGCTTTCAGAGGCAGGAAAAAAAGTTTTTTTTTCATAAATGGAGTTTCAGAAGTTTCAGAGGCAGAAAAAAAGCAAAAAAAAAAAGCAAGGCACAGAGCTCACAACCAAGGAACCTGTTGCTAAAATTCACCTCTGGGAACAGCTGATTGGGGATATTCCGGGAGGCCGATCTGCCTGCCAATCAGCTTTTTTCTTATTTTCCTCCCCAAAAACTAAGATGCGTCTTATACTCTGGTTGGTCTTACACTCCAAAAAATACAGTAAATCCAATTCATTTTTATTTATTTATTTTCTCTCATCTGTTTCAATTTGCAACCTGCAACCAAAGATATTATGCTGTAGCATGGAATCAACCTTGCCAATAAAATACATGTATACATACATACATACATACATACATACATACATACATACATACAGTACAAACATAGTAGTTCTTTTTCTCGTATAGAAGAATATATAGTATAGCAGATCTGTTTCCTCATATTGGCTAACCATACTGTTTTCTTTTTTACTTATTTTCAAGGTATTATTGCTGGATTGCAGGAAACATGGAAGTATTATGAATTTTTAAAGTCAGATGCAAAATTCCAGAGCCCAAAACTTCAAAACTTCCAGCCTCTAGTTAGTTTCTCTACCTATGGCACTGCAGAACGTTGGGGCGGGGGGGGGGGGTTGTGTGTTTTTTTTACAAAGACATGCATATTTAGGAAGGAGTTTAAAATGATTTGTTTCTGCTAGTTTTTTAATTGCACTACCCACCTTGAAGATGGCATCTTATCAGGGGCAAAAGATGTCAAGGAAGCTGGGAAAGTGACGAGAGGAAAGTTAGACAGAACCAACCATTAGAAGAGGAGTTTGCTAAGGCTATCAAAAGCCCAGGAAGAAGAGATTTCAGTAAAGCAAACAGTCTTTGTTTTAATGAACTCACTAATAAATGAGAGGTGAAAGTTCCTATCACAGGTTCAACGATTCTCTACTTTATCCATAATTCTTGCATGAAACACTTCATTGTAACTTCTTATTCATTCAATAGTTCTGCATTCTTTAAAGTTTCCTGTCTTATTTCTGGGTTATACTATTTCATCCATTGTTTCTTAATTATATAAGTGAAAGCTACGGAAAAAAAATCACAATTTGAGGTGGGGCAGGCTTGCTTTCTTCTTATGGTAGATGACCAGAAGAGAGGGCAATTGCTCTTTTCAGCTCGTCCTGTTGTGAAGATTTTGGCAACTGGCTCTGAAGTGGTTCGGGAATAACGAGAGGCACAAGCAAGCAAGTGACAACAGCTCTTTAATATACAGTGAGACTTCAGCAAAAACTCAGAGGCTGCAGCCCTCCTTATATACAATCCTGGAGGGACTGTCAGCCAATCAGAAACGTAGGCAAGTTTGAAACTCCCGCTTAAAAGTATCAATACATAACACCCCTCCCTTCCCAGAAAGCACTAACATTCAGAAATGTACATATGTACACACAAAATCTCGCAGGTGCCTAGGACGAGTTCTCGCTCTAGTTGACCTGCACAGTTCAGTGTCTGGTGGGGCGTCGAGCTGGTCAGAGGGACTTTCAGTCTCTCCCGGCTCCGCCAATGGAACCTCCTGGATTTTGTCCGGGGCGTGGTTATCCCTGGCTGGGAGTGGCGACTCGCTGGGGAAGCGCTGGAACCAGGGCTTGTCAGCTAAGTATTCTCACGAACCCGTGCTTGAGTTAGCTGTTTTGGGAAAGTTGTTGTAGTTAGGTTCGGAGATGTCTAAATTAATGTTTGCTTCGCCGACTACCCTTTTTCTTAGTTGGTCTATGTGGCGCTTCCAGAGTCTGTCTACCCCTACGTCTACCGTATAAGATTTTGGGCCTGTTGTGCCTACTATGGTTCCTGAAACCCATAGAGGTCCGCTGGCATAATTGCGAGCAAACACCAGGGACCCAACCTGAAACTGTCTTAATCCCGAGGTTTCTCCTGTGTCTAACACGCACCGAAGCTTCCTGCCCATGAGGAGCTCTGCTGGGCTTCTCCCTGTGGCTGTGCATGGTGTGGCATGCTGGACAGCTAAGAATTGGTCTATCCTGGCCTGCCAGTCCCCATTATCTAGTCTGGACAGTGCCTCTTTGGCCGTTCTTACAAAACATTCGGCCAATCCGTTAGAAGCCGGGTGGAATGGGGCCGATAGGGCATGGCGGTTGCCCAGTCCGGCCAAGTAGCCCTCGAACAGGGTCGCTGTGAATTGAGGGCCGTTGTCAGATACTAGAGTATCCGGTAGGCCATGTGTGGCAAATAGCTTGCGAAGGACTCTAATGACTGCCTCGGCTGTGGTAGAGGGCATTAGGATTATTTCGAGCCATTTTGAAAAGGCATCGACTACGATTAAAAATGTTTGCCCATGGAAGGGACCGGCAAAATCAATATGGATCCTCCCCCATGGCCCTTTTGGTTTCTCCCACTCTCGGATGGGCACTACTGGGGGATCGGGACAAGACTCCTGGCAGGGTCTGCACTTCCCCACCCACTCGGAGATAACTTGGTCCATGTTGGGCCACCAAACATAACTGCGGGCTAAGCTTTTCATTCTGACAATGCCCGGATGCCCTTCGTGCAGCAATTCTAAGACCCTTGTTCTTAGTTTCGTTGGTACTATCACCCTGTCACCCCACAACAAGCAACCCACTTGCATAAACAGTTCATTACGTTAGTTAACATAACCTTGGTATTCCCCCCCCGTCCACTTTGACCGGCCACCCCTTCAGCACCCAACCCATTACAGTGCGAATGATTGGGTCTCTAGCCGAGGCTTTTGCCACCTCGCAAGAGGAGATAGGCCCCAAAGTCAAAGTGTCCAGTAAAAGAACGGAGGCTTCTGGCGTTGGGTTGGCAAGTAGGTCAGGTAGGGGGCAGCGGCTGAGGGCATCTGCGTGACCCAAAGTCCGTCCGGGTCGATGGACAAGCTGATACGAATAGGCCGATAGAAAAATGGCCCATCTGGTCAAACGCAGGGAAAGAGCAGCGGGGGTGGGCCTATCACCTGCCAAAAGTCCTAGCAGGGGCCGGTGGTCAGTCACAAGTTTGAATTGTCGGCCATAGAGGTATTCGTGGAACTTTTTAACCCCCGCAATTGCAGCCAGAGCCTCTCTGTCCAATTGGCTATAGTTCCGCTCTGCGCTTGACAGGGTGCGAGAGTAGAACGCAATGGGTGCCTCTAGGCAGTTCGGCAGTCTATGGCCTAGGACGGCACCAACTCCTACGGGGAGGCGTCACAAACCAATACAAGCGGTAGGGCTGCGTTGTATTAGATTAGGAAACTGTCTTCAGATAGAAGTCTTTTTACTGCCTCAAAAGCGGCAGCTTGTGGTTTCCCCCATACCCATGGTACATTCTTTCCCAAAAGTTTGTGCAGGGGATCTGCAACGGTGGCCTTGTCCTTCAGGAACATTGAGTAAAAATTGAGGAGTCCAAGGAAGGCTTGGAGCTCCGCTTTAATCTTGGGGGTAGGTGCGCTCTTAATAGCTCTCACCTTGCTTTCGGTAGGGTGGATGCCTGTGCCATCCACCCTGTACCCCAGAAACTCCACAGAGGGAACAGCAATCATGCACTTGTTCTTTTTAAGCCTAAGTCCCACTTCTCTAAAACGGGAAAGGACGTTCCTTATTCGGTTCCCTAGCTGACGTTCGTCCTGAGCACTGACCAGAACATCATCAAAATAAGGCACCACCCCCGGGAGCCCTTGCAACAGGCGCTCCATGGTGCTTTGAAATAGGCCGGGTGCGACGCTCACCCCAAACTGGAGCCTGGTGCATTTGAATGCACCCCTATGAGTTACAATGGTTTGCGCCTCTGCTGTGGTGTCATCGACTGGTAATTGTTGATAGGCCTGAGCTAGGTCCAATTTGGCGAAAATTTTTCCGGGCCCCAGGGAGTGTAGTAGATGATGCACGATCGGCACCGGATAGGCGCTCGGCTGCAAAGCCTTTTTGATCGTGCACTTGTAGTCGGCGCAAATCCTAATTGAGCCATCAGATTTTACTGGGGTCACTATGGGGGTCTCCCATTTCGCATGATCAACGGGGACTAACACCCCCTGTTTAATTAATTTGTCCAGTTCCGCATCGATCTTCGGTTTCAATGCGAACGGCACCCGTCTGGCTTTAAGTCTTATTTGGGCTACGTTGGGGTCTAAGTTTAGTGAAATAGGGGTCCCCACATACTTGCCCAACGTGTCCCCGAAGACGTCCTGGAACTCGGTCAGGAGACTGTCCTTTAGTGATGACTTGGACATCAGGTGGACGCTGATGAAGCCCATGCTGAGGGCTCGGAACCACCCCATGCCCAGAAGGCTAGGGAGCTGCTTCATGACGATGGTCAGTGGCAGGTCTCTTTCGTAGTCTCCGTAGGTGACTCGGAACGTGCCCACGCCTTCGAGGGGGACTCGGTTCCCCTGGTAGTCTAGGATGCGCAGTCTCTGCTTGGAGAGCTGGTCCTTCTGGAACGACGGCAGGAGGATCTTTAGAGTCGCCCATGACATTATGGAGAGAGCTGATCCGGTGTCGATCTCCATCGAGCATGGCTTGCCGTTGATTTCGACCACCGTGCTGACTTTGTCCTCAATCACCGTGCTGGCCTGGTCTATGTGTATGCTGCGGCCATTTCGCGGTTCAAATTCGTGCCGTTTTTTGCGCCGCCTTCTCTCGTTTGTTGCTTCTGGCGCGTTGATTCCGGTTGGCTGCGGCGCTCACGTGGTTGGTGTTTTCTGGGCAGAATGGCTCTACAGACTCGCGCCAAGTGCCCTTTTTTCTCGCAACACCTGCAAATGGCCTCTCTATATTTGCAGGACAGTCTATCATGGTGCCCGCCACAGCTGGGACAGCTTCGCCAGGGGCTGCCAGTGTCTTTTCTCTGATGCTCCGTTCGGAAGACGTCCTCATCCGACTCGGACTCCAAGCTGGATCCGGCGTCTTCTCTGTGCACCAGGGCAGACTTGGGGCTGTTTTTGCTGGACAGCAGACGCTGCAGCATTTCTGCGGCTTTTGTGGAGGCTTCATGAGCCCTGGCCTCGTCTAGGGGTCCTGCAAGCGTCAAATCAGGCTTGGCGAGCAGGCGCCGTTGCAGCCTAATGTCCCGAACACCACAGATAAGTTGCTCAAGCAACGCATCGTCCAAGTCTCTATAGTCGCAATGGGTTGCGGCTTTTCTCAGGCTGGCCATGTACGCGCTGACCGGTTCTCCCTCTCGTTGAACGCACTGTCTGAGTTGGTATCGTTGCATGAACTTGGAGGGGACGGGAGCGTAGTGAGCCCGGAGAGTTGCCATCAGGGTGTCCCAGGATACGGTTTGAAATGGTGTTGGCTCACACAGTGACTCGGCCATCTTGAACACGTCCGGTCCGCAGTGGCTTAAGAAGAGGGCTCTCTTTCGATTAGCGGAGAGACCCTGCATGTCGCTGGCTTCAAGCGAGCATTCGAACCTTGTTAGGTACGAGACCCATTTTTCGCGGGTCGGATTAAAAGGCTTGGGCGGAACGTAGGCAGACATGTTCGGTATGCCTCCTGTAGTTCGCCTCGTCGCCTAGCTGAAGCTCGTGGTCTCACTGGTTCGCTTCTTGTGGCCTCAATCCCACCTTCATCGCCAATGAAGTGGTTCGGGAATAACGAGAGGCACAAGCAAGCAAGTGACAACAGCTCTTTAATATACAGTGAGACTTCAGCAAAAACTCAGAGGCTGCAGCCCTCCTTATATACAATCCTGGAGGGACTGTCAGCCAATCAGAAACGTAGGCAGGTTTGAAACTCCCGCTTAAAAGTATCAATACATAACAGGCTTGATGAGAGTCATTTCTATACGAATTAAAAAAAGATTCTCCTTGAGAAATCAACTCTGAACTTTAGGACTAGCTCCTGTATTATACTAAGAGCCACAGGTAGATTAACTTACTAGAATGTTTGTACTTTAGAAGCACAGTATTAATTCTGAAAACAGAATCTGTACTCAATCAGTGAATTGTAGCAGAAATGACTAATCCAGAGTTTTGAGATGAGATGAATAGAATCAGAAAGGCAGAAATAAATAGGTGTTGCAGTGCCTGTCAAGAAAAATGCTACTTTCTTCATGCTCACTCTACTTGGCTGGCTTTGTTCTCAGCATCTTCAAATCTCAGAGATCTAATGAACCAGAGAAGGCAATGATATTTTTCTACTCCAGTAAGGCCAGCATTTGGAAACCTCTTTCAACAAGAACATAATTCAACTGATGCCCAACTGTTTGAACTAATGTTTTAGCTTCCCTTTAATGAAAATGTTTTCAGCCTTTCCTAAATTGCTTCAATTTACAGCATCAGTTTCAGAAATATGAAGCCAATCTGTGTTTGTATAATACTAAACAATACAAAAGAAACAGCACGTTATATATTGTTGAGATATTGCAATGGTTATAGTTTAAAATTGGTGTGTGTGTTTGTCCACAAGGGACAAAAGACAGAATATGCATCATAATGCCAAAATTCAAAGGACATAACTTACAATTTTGTATCATGTCATTATTGCTTCCACTGGACAACTCTTTGCATGTATTTGGCCTAAATCTTTATAAAGAATTAATTCAATAAATAATCTGTTTGGCACCATATATGGCCAATGTTCCTCCAGTGTCAATTTACCCCAGGATGTCCTCTTTCTGTGCTCTAAGTTTCACGTGGAAGTAATTTAACCCAATTAGGAAATGAAATTGATGATGTTACTCTGTATAGCGGTAAACTTTTGATTAGCACAGACAACTATTGAATGTCAGGAAGTACCCAAGGATAAGAAAGACAATTAGCTGGGTCTAGTGGTTAAACCAGGAGACTGTGACTTCCCACTTTAGGCATTAAAATTGACTGGGTCAATTTAGAGGGACCCATCACTCTCTCTAAGCCCAATTTACTTTAAAGGGTTGTTGATGTGGGGAAAATAGGAGAAGGAAGGAATACTAGGTATGTTTATTGCCTTGAATGATTTAAAAATGATAAAGGTGAGATACAATAAATAAATAAAAATTGCATTCTCCAGATTAACCTTCCCCAATGTGATATTTTTCCCATTTGTTGCAACCTGAATTCATAACCAAGATGACTTCTAAACACATCTAGATATGTATACTATGGGAAGCTTCCTTAGAATTCATGTTAGCCACAGATACACTGTTGTTTTTAGTTTCTATTTTTTATGAGTCTTTAAAAGTCTTTAATATGTTAAATTCAATGTTATGGTTATACTTAAAGATGATTTTATTGTTAGCATTTGTATTCTTTTATGCTATGTCAGCATGTCTACTTTTTATACTGCATATTTCCATCTTGTTGGGATATTATTGTATTATGTTTTGTGTTAAATTATATCCATAAAAATAGTTTACGATGCATGTAATAAATAAAAGCATAACAAATGATGCTTGCATTTTCTTCCTACAGTTCTGTACCATTTAACAGAAACCCCCAGCAAATTCAATAATAAAACCTAGAAGATTTAGTGCTGCATTCATTGTGGCTTGAGTAAAGACATGGGTGACTTGTGATCTCCCATTTGTTTGCCAATGGAATAAAAGGAATTGAAATTAAAAATATTGTGAGATACAAAATTTGCTTACCCATTGACCTATTCTGGCAACAGAATAAGGCCAATGGGTGCTTATACTACTACTATAAATTTGCCGGCAGCCAGTGAAGAACAACTCAGGAGAACATGGGCTAGATTTGCAATTAAGGCCTACTTTGTAAAGCGTCCTCATGCAATGATTCATCCTCATTGCACCTATGCATAGCTATCTCCACTTCAGTTGAGGGTAACCAGAGGCCTGTTGGGTTTAAAAAACTAAAGAGTGTATCTATAGGGCTGTATGGAGCATTTTGAAGAGCAATTGTTTGAGCAAATCACTTGGATTTTCTCCCAATTAAATATTGGCCATACTGTAGAGATGCCTGAGGTAGAGGTCTACCATGTTATCTGGGAGGAGTTTGAAGCTATTGGACCTTAGGGAGTAGACAGAGTCCTTAGCTATAAGTTTGACCATCTGTTAATAGATCCATTCCCCGCATGGCTGGCAGATTTTCCAGGAGGAGACATGTGGTTGGGCTTTAGTAGTGATAAATTCTCCTTTGAGAGAAGGGGTGGTCCCTCCACCCTTTAAAGAAGTTGTGCTGTGATTGCACAGTGGTTAGAATACAGTGCTGCAGGCTACTTCTGCTGACTGCAGTTTGGCAGTTCGATTCTCACCGGCTCAAGGTTGACTTAGCCTTCCATCTTTTCCAGGTTGGTAAAATGAGGACCCAGATTGTTGGGGGCAATATGCTGACTCTGTAAACTGCTTAGAAAGGGCTATAAAGCACTGTGAAGTGGTATATAAGTCTAAGTGTTATTGCTATTGCTATCTTTGTAAGTCATCCAGACTCATGTATATAAGACCAATAGCTATATAAAGATATAAAATGAATAAATAAATAAACAGAAAACATGTACCTTATTATCTCACATTAATGTATAGGCTTATAAATTCAACATATCTTTTTACAGACTATTCTTTTTAAAGAAAAATAGGCTAATTGTATAGAATGAAGGATGAAACTGTGTCAAGTACTATCATTCATGGGAGGCATCAGTGCCACTGACATCAACAAGATCAGACAGATAATCTTTTCGTGGATTTTACTATATAAGTACGCAGGCTTTTTAGCAGTTTCCATTTGAACTTCATTTTTTTTTCTCCAAAGTGAAATCATGCTTGGAAAGTATCTTACATTGACATAATAAGCAATAGAATGCAATCCTTTTTTTCCTCAATTGAGTTTACATTGGATTGTTGTCTGTTCACCTTCTGCTGAACAATTTATTGACAAATGCTAAGCAAATCATTGCAGAGATTAACCATCTGTGGCCATTATAGTGATTCTGTCATTTTTATGAGAGAAGTCTATTGATTATTGTATTTCAACCTGTATATTAATAGTAGGTTCAGTGAGAAAGGGTAAAATTAGAACAAGGTTCCTATTTGCATCTGTTTTTGAAAACGTCCAGAACATGTTTTGTTTATTTACTTATAATAATCACTTAAAAATGCCAACATTATTTCTGTTGTTGAAACTGAATTCATCAACACCCACTTTTGATGATGGGAAAAATGTTAAATACTTATATCCAAGAAGCTTCTTCAGCTCTGACTGGATGGTCAGACTGGATGGATTTATATTCCTTGCAGACCCCTGGCCATTTGTATTCTTTTAGAGAGTCATTGAGGCCCCTTGGAAGTTCGTCTGTGTCCTCAGGGTCACCTGAGTAGTGCAAATGCATGTGGAGCCTTCTTGGAACTGCTGAAAGGACTGTGTTGTAGACTTGGGGTAAATGATGTCATATCTCTCCCCTTCTGTTGAGAGAAGGCTGTTCAATTTCGACATTGATGGCCTCTTTGACCCCTCTTTCAAACCAGCGGTCTTCTCTGTCCAAAATGTCTTCTACTGGGATTTTTTCATCTTTGTTGTGTCATTGGTGCCACTTCTACAGAGACATCTTCAATTCATCATGCCTTGCCAAGAAGCCCCCTAACTACATTGAAATATAGAAGAGATTTGATTTTATTATTCCAAAGAGTTCAGTAACTGGTGATAAATATGTGCTAAGACACAATCACTTCAATAAAGAGTGGGGTAGTTGATAGCCTCCTTTGTAATTGGAACAAGGAAACACATGAAGCAAGACATAATGAAGTTGTGAAGAAATTAATTGCTGCTGCTTCTTTACAGAGACATTACTATGTGCTAGCATAAAGAGCAAAAGGACCATGGATTTTTTTATTTGACCAGGCTAGGACTATTTATAAAGCCAGATAGTTTAGCATTAAATAAATAAGTAAGATCAGATTTATAAATGACATGCTGAAATGCATAATATCCTTCAGCTTTGTTACACTAGCCATATTTAAAAAGAATTTGGTTTATGTAACTTGGTATGGTTTCTTTGGCTTTGTTAGAAGTAAGCAAAACAGATTAAGACTATACACAGAAAGAAGCACGTGTTGCTTTTTCTATTCAGAAGGCTGAATTCAAATCCAGGAAATAAAAGCACCTGGTTATAATTTACCACAATTTTCTTTGGCTAAGCTGGGCTGCTAGTCCTGTGAACCTTTACTGCTATTGAATTTTTTTCATTAACTCTTTCAAACAGTGTTTTAAATTGGGGTATTGCCATTTGCAGCAATATATGTAATATAGAAATTGAAAACAGTATTAATGGTACAAGGTCTATCATGTTCTCCAAACAACATCCTGAACAGTATCAAACATAATTTGTTTATATTGCTTTTTGGGTGTGGGGTTGAGGGGGTGATATAGTATTCTAATCAGATTTATTACTGTTTTAGCCTGGTTATAAACTGTTATCACATTAACATTATTTGCTATGAGAAGTGCATTATTATACACACACGAAGACTATATTCCCATTATTCCAATGCTATTCTTTGTCTATATAGAATATTGATTTGCATATTTCATAGATACCCAGTCTATGTGTAACATGACAGCTTGTTGAATATATCGTTTTGTATATTACTATTACTCTCTTTCAGTCTCTTGAATTACAGATTTCCTTAATTATCATTGCTCAACAGCACTGAGCAATTGCAGACTGTCCTTGAAAAAACAATTTGTACTTTTTTGCTTGTACCTTATTCCAGTCCTAATATCTCTGGAGGATACTATGGCTTGATAAATCTGCCTCTATTAAGCCTTTATTTTTTACAGTGCTGTTAGGAAAGTGTACAGAGACCACATGACATACATCTTTAATAATCCAAAAATGCATATTCTTGAGTAATTATCAATAAAGAGAACATTTTGAGATGCTTCAAGATATAGCTACAGAGATTCATCAGGGCAAATGAGTAATTTCCAATCAGCTGCTTCTTTAATCCTATTTTAAATCAACTAGAATAAAAGACACTTATTTTATAATATTTTGCAAAAAGTAAGGCTAGTTCTTAAATCCAAGCTGCAAAACTCCAGGTATAACTAGATGACAGCAGAGAGATACAAAAATTCTTCTGTAGTTGTCTTGTGTTTGTCTGGAGTTTTGCAGTCTAAATACAAAGATGTCAAGTCATGTAGCCATTTAGAACTACTTGATAGTTTGAAACAACATTTTTGACTTTATTATTAATAAGCCACAGTTGTTACTTTCTTAAGAATTTCTTACATATAAATATTTGATCAGATCAAATACAAATAATGTATAACCATACAAATAGTTTTATTTTGTGGAGGAGTAAAGTTGGACACCAAACTTACTGAAAATTCTAGGAATTCTTTCTCCAAGCAGAAATTATTGTTGGCAATATCATTTTTAATAGAATGAATTTTATTTGTCCAGGAAGTGGAAACTATGTTGCATATTTTTTTCTAGGTAATATATATTTAATATTTTTTCCTTCATGTTTAGTGTTGATTAAAGACAAGAGTTGGCATTACTTTAAATAAATAGATTTGTTTCTAGCATCATTGCTTTTGTGGGATATCAATGTGTTGATGGCTCTAAATCAGTGTTTTTCAACCTTGGCAATTTTAAGATGTGTGAACTTCAGCTCTTCCAGAATTCCCCAGACAGCAAGCACGATTTCATGGCGGATGAGGAATTCTGGAAGTTAAAGTCCACACATCTTAAAGTTGCTATGGTTAAAAAATTATCTGGATCATACTCAATATTCACAGTTGCTTGGCCTTCCAGAATCATTTGTTAATATTTGTTGATCATGAATCCAGTAATTATGGACCATAACAAGCAATCTCACTAGGGAGTGTTCCCAGGTGGTAGTTGGACCTTTGATTGTTTATCTCAAATCTTTTCAGTGAAATAGTACAGTTTGCATTATGGAGCATTATAGAGCCATTACCATCCATCCTTTTAATAATTAAAAAAGGAAGATGTGCTTTGAACCCGATATTAATGTAGCACACAGGTGTTAAACTCGACATCATGTTGTCATCACATGACGTATCATGAACTTTTCCCCCTTCGCTAAACCAGGAATGGGCATGGCCAGCGTGTGATGCATCCAGCCCATGGGCTGCGAGTTTGACACCCCTGGTGTAGCAATTCCTTGCTATTCATTAAAACAACTGTAGTTTTGTCAAACCTTTCTTGTGAGCCTGGGGGAAAAAAACTGCAGCTGCTTTAAAAAGTCAACTTGTTAAAGCAGATTTTCAGGCTCAGGTGGGAGACTGAAATAAGTTGGGCTGCTTTAATGAATATCATTTATCTGCTTTGATTCTGTTTAAATAACTTCTCAAGCTATTTTCTAAATCATTTTCAAAGTATCATGGCCCTAATACAGTTAGGTTGGCAGGATGATTCATCTTTTTCATCAGATGAGTAAAACAAATCAGCACCTGGGGAATGATTTTTCTTTTTTAAGAAGGCCCCCAAATAATCACAGCATCATGGTTAAAGTCCCACAACTTTGTATCTGCATCAATGTCACATACATATTAAAGTGGTGGGACTTCCATTTTGCCTTTTTTGCCCCGTCCCTTATGATGGTAATAAAACATTATTTAAAGATAATAAAATACTATTCAAATTGCGTGGCAGCATTCATCAACCACTACAGGAAGCTATTGCCTGAGGGCCTCTTTTAGTTCTTGAGAAGTAGAAGATTCAAAGACAATGAAATCTAAGGATTTGTGAAGTGCAGTTGAGGACAGGTCTGTGCTAAAATATATATCATTACCTGGGGTAAGTGTTTCCCACACCCTTCAAAAACTGAGGACAAAATGCTCTCTGTAAATTCTTCCCAAAATATGTGATATTTCTAATTTTGACATACAAAAGGTGATACTCACTAGTGAAAGGTGATACTCACTAGCAAGTCAAATGTCACTGCATTATTTATGACTTCTAGTAAAGATAAACATTACAGGTAATCCTCAATTTATGACCCCATGACAATTGAGCCTCAAATTTCTATTCCTAAGCAAGGCAGTTACTAAGTGAGTTTTTCCTCATTTTATGACTTTTTAGTAAAAAAAACAATCATGAGTTGTTAAGGATATTAGGAGAGAGGAAGCAGATTACTGGGGAAAAGAAGCTGATATATGTATATGTGTATGTACATGTACATGTATGTTATTTAGAGTAGGCAGTGGCTAGAAGTGGATACTCATGTCTCACTCAGGAGAGTGAGAGTTCAATCCTAAGAAGCAGCAGATGTTTGTCTATCAGAGCAAAAAGAGTAAGTATCTGCTGCGAAGTCAGGCAGGGCATCTGGCCAGTAAACATTCAGCTTCATTTAGTCATTCTGACTGCATCCTAATAAAAGGGATTAAAGGTTTGTAAAAGGGATGGGGAATTATTTATTTCATATCCCACCTTTATTATTTTTACAAATAACTACCAAGAAAAAGAATATATCAAATTGGTGAAAAGATAACTATATTTCAACAAATGGAGCATTTATTTAAATGTAGTAAAACTGAAAACAATATTTAAATGTACAGTAGATTTGTGTCAAATTAAATATTTAATTATTTAAAACTGATTTAATACTTAAAACATAACTATATCCAATTGAATATAAAAACTCAACATAAATAACCATACCACCTCCTCTGAGGAAGATGGGCAGTTAAGAACTGTGAAATAAATAATCAAACAAACAAACAAATAAATCCACTTCAAGAGATGACAAAATATTTTTGGGAAGGGTTTTTAGTTACCATGAGTAACTGAAGACAGCTCATTTGAGCCTGAACTACATAGAACCTACTTCCTGTCCTTGAATCAGTTTAAAATGTCAATGCAATAATTCAAAACTCTGAAACTGGCACATAGACTATCCTGGATGCCCAGTTGCCAAAAGAGCTGCTGAGAAGTTGCAGCTGCATGAGCCTTGACTCAGTTAGTTGGGATTTTCCATTTTCAGTAGGAAAAAAAAATCAGACTATTATAACATTACAAATATTATTTCTTAAAATAATCAGTATCCAAAATACCGTTGAAGTATCAGTCACCTAAGTGATATGGGATGTGTAGAAATTTAATAAATAAAATAATATTGATAGGCTTAAAAAGTTGAGGTTGAGAAGAAATGCACAATAAAAAGATATTTTTAAAACTGTACCAAGTAACAGGAAACAATTATGTAAGCAAGGAGGAAGAGGAAGGGAAGGGAAGGGAAGGGAAGGGAAGGGAAGGGAAGGGAAGGAAAGGAAAGGAAAGGAAAGGAAAGGAAAGGAAAGGAAAGGAAAGGAAAGGAAAGGAAAGGAAAGGAAGGAAACACAGCATTCCTAACAGTCTTACTTTATGTGCTCAAATTCCATACTACAGTAGATATAAAAAGAGACTTATAAAGTATGAGAAGTACTGGTAGTTTTAGGATTATGTTTCTGTTTAAAAGTTGACATAAAACTGAATACTTCTGTTATTCAATAATAAATAAAACTACTATTCAATAATATAGAAACAGTTCAAAACCCAAAGGGTGATAATATTTAAAAATTACTAATAGACAATCAAATTATCATATTCTTTTCATTGTATGCATCAAGTTGCTATGCACTGTAGACATTTAGTCAAAATACTACAATTGTTAGCTTTGCATAACTGTTCAAGTATTTAACAGAAACATTCTATTTATCCAATATCATACAACTCCAAAAATGATTCTGGGTGGCTTCACAAAATTAAAAACCAGAAAATTAATACCATATAAAAACCCACATTTAATCCAAGGGATTAATTTTTCATATTAGATGCAACCTAGAGGGCTTGCCAGATATCTAACCCAAGTTCTGAAGAAAGAGTCATGGTTTTAGAGCCACTTAAAAGAAATAGAGTGGAGGCCAAACAAATTTCCATGATACAGACCAAGCATGACATTGCTTATCCAATGAGACCTAAATGAAACCTACCTTGTCTTGTTGTATAGGACAAATAGATAATATGGAATATGGACAATCTCTCAGATAAACAGGACCTATCTTATGTAAAGATGTATAACTAATAACCAATACCTTGGACTGCACCTTACTGGTCCAGAACCAAGTACAAGTGGTGAATAACTTGGATTTGTACAAAGACCTCATTAATACAGCTGTGATCTGCTGAAGCTAAGAGTTCACAAAATCTTCAAATTATACACTACTCTAGTCTCAAATGGGAGAGTGCCACCAGAGATGGTATTCAGCAGGTTCTGACCAGTTCTGGAGAACTAGTAGCGGAAATTTTGAGCAGTTCGGAGAACCGGTAAATACCACCTCTGACTGGCCCCATCCCCATCTATTCTCTGCCTCCCAAGTCCCAGCTGATCAGAAGGAAATGGGGATTTTGCAGTAACCTTCCCCTGGAGTGGGGAGGGAATGGACATTTTACTGTATCTTTCTCCTGCCACGCCCACCAAGCCACATTCACCAAGCCACATCACACCCACCAAGCTAAACCACACCCACAGAACTGGTAGTAAAAAAATTTGAATCACACCACTGAGTGCCACCCTATTCAGGACCAAAGATGGAAAGTCCCCAGAACTGAGAGAGCCACTCACAGCTAATTGATCTTGCTGTGTGCTTTTCTTCACCTCAAGACTCCAAAGTTTCCAAACACTTGGCCAGACAGTAGTTCAGATATATAACTGTTAGCCCTATGAGGTAGGTCAGATCAAGAAACAGACACTGCAGGGATTCCAGGAACGCTGCAGTACTGTATTATTGTTGGATATATTAACGGAATCTTAAATGCCTGTCCAAAATCTTTACTCTATACAGAGAGTATGATGCACAAGTTCAGAATCAGAAACAAGAAATGGTTTGCCCTGAATCATTGGAGAGTTCAGATAAAGCTCCAGTAGACCTTAATTGTGCACATTGAATTTTTTCCCCAAATTTGTCTTCAAATTCTGTACTGTAGCAATACTAAAATATGGTCTTTTTTTATCCCTATTTTAAGAAAAATAAAGTGACATTCAATGCAAAGTTAATCTTTTCTCCCAAGCATTTGTAGATATAGGTGGGCTTGACAAAACATTAGACTGAACTGTGCTTCAAAGCATTTGACGCTGTAGGACCACAAGCAAAATTGATGTGCCCAGTGCAAAAAGTGGTATTAAATCTGTAGCATGGATATCCCATGGACTGAAACCAGACCAGTGGGATGAAACAAAGTTTCACTTCCTCCAAAACAAAAACATAAAGAAACAAACAAAAACACCTGGGTGTTTATTTAAATATATTTTCCAACACCAAATATTTACAAAGCATTAAAGGTTTAAAACCATGGAGAAAGGGAAGATACCTTTCACTGCAGAAGGTCAAAGAAAAGGACAGTAAGATGCTATATCACCAAGGCCAACTTCAGTGGTTTTATTTAAATTTTATGCATGCTATTTCAAATTTCTGTAGTTTGCCTTGTATTGTTTTGGCAAAGTCACATTCTAGTCTGTTCTATTCTAGTAGTACTAGTACTATTCACATTTTTGAAAGAATTTCAACATATATATTAATTTGTTATTTGTTATTAATATGTAACTTGGCCCAGTTATAATATGAACATGTATGATTATTGGAACTGAGTCTTGCATGACAGCATTCAGACTTTTTAGTTGGACTAATTATTGTATAATTTATTTATTTATTTATTTATTTGTTCAACTTGCCCCCTTTCTCCGAAGACTCAAGGCGTAATATACATCAGTTAATGTATGTTAACTGATTGTATTCTTAAAGAGCTTTTCAGGCCGGTTTTGTTATGTGACTTAGACCTATGCAGATCTAGAATGGACATTCAGCTCTAATATTTACTTACTTACTTACTTACTTATTTGTCAACAAGTACAAGGAAAAAAGTAACAATATAGACATAGACATGGACACATGAAAAATTTTTGGCACAAATAAAAGGATATAAATAAGCAAAACATAGCCATAAACACATAAAATGAGTACATATAAGTGGGAACAGTAGGACAGGAACGGTAGGCTTATTGGTCCACTTATGCACGCCTCCTTAGGGACCTCTTAAGAAATGTGAAAGGTCCACGGTAGACAGTTTAAGGTAAAAGGTATGGAGGTTAGAGAGACTGACAACAGGATCAGGTAGAGTGTTCCAGACATTTACTACTCTATTGCAGAAGTCATATTTCCTACAATCAAGATTAGAGCGAATTACATTGAGTTTGAATCTATTGATAGCCCTTGTGTTATTATGGTTGAAGTTAAAGTATTCATTAACAGGTAGGACGTTATGGTAAATAATCTTGTGTACTAAGCTTAGGTCGGAACGTAGACAGCATAGTTCAAGGCTATCCAGGCCTAAAATTTCAAGCCTGGTGTTATAGGGAATTTTATTTCAAGCAGAGGATTTGAGTACTCTTCTAGTAAAATATCTCTGGACCCTCTCTAATGTATTGATAAGGTTATGTTATTAAAATAAGTAAAATTTGTAATAAAGAATGATATAAAAATGTGTACTTGATCCTTGATCTTGATCCTTTCTGTTTAACCAATGGAAGTTTTTACCACTGGAAAATATGTTTCTTTCTTAGAAGCTAGCTATTTCCCTTATATTATTTTCAAGAAGCCTACATGTGGCACAAGCCATTTCCTATATTTGTATCTATACAAATATGACTCCCAAACATGTAAATCAGTTCCAAAATTCCACAGCGAATATGGCTATTACTTAAATTCCTGTGAATTCAAATCTGGAGAGAGCTCAGTTTGGGAATGGTCACTGTTTGGTATTTTGTAATAATCCAGAAAGTAGTGATGTCATGAAACAACCCACCAAACTTGGATAACTTATCAGGCTGGCATTTGAATCCTGACCAATGACCACACACACGTATCAATTTCATGTGAGGAAAAAATTCTTCAATTAATAACCTGAACACAGCCTTTTAAGATTTAGAACTTTTGTCTAGATTAGTTGTCTCAAAGGATGTTTCGCTTTTTATCCAACAAGCTTCATTGGTTCTTCATCAACCAATGAAGCTTCTTGAATGAGAAAAAAACTCTTCTTCTTCCTCAAGGAAAAAACAGTCCAGCTGCCTTTTGCACCTATAAGATAACTAAGGCCTGAATGATTGAGAATCTCCATAGACGTGTCTAGATTAGTGTTTCTCAACCTCAGCAACTTCTTGACTGACGGATTTCTTGGGGTTGAAGTCCACAAATCTTAAAGTTGTTGAGGTTCAGACACACTAGCCTGCCTTTCTTTTTTCCCTTTTCTCTCAATGCCTCTTTATCTTGTTTATGTTTTTGATAACCACAGTGATAATCTAGCCTTAGATTTAGATGATGTGGGTGCAGCTGCTTTTAAATGCCTCCCTAGTCAAGGAAGAAAAAAGCCATTTGGAAGCCACTGAAGCCTTGTCTAGGATTGCATTATCTATGTGCACTAAGAGTATTTAAATTTTATAAACGTTGTGTAATCATTAATTGACTTTAAAAGGCATCTTTTCATTATCATATTAATCAGGTTGTAACGTGTTTGAAATATTTTGCACCGTTGTAATAATTTGCAAATCTACCACCTTGCCCGCTTTTACTTGTCACATGAATCAATTTTAGCCCATCTGTTTTTTACAGATTTTTTTTTTAAATCATAGAAAGTTTGTGGCCTTAACTAGATAATGACTATCATCCTCTCAAAAGAAATAACAGGAAATAATGACTGTAAATAAAGAAATACCCAAGGGAGAAAGTGTGTCTAATCCTGTCACCAAATTTATAACTTATTACCCTGTGGAGTAGAAGGGTGGGAAGAAACAGCTTGGAACAATTTTACAAGAAAAGATAGTTGGAAACATAGTTATTATTTCAAGCAGGGAAACGCAAGACCAAATGGATCAAAAAAAAAAAAAAAGCACCCATCTGTCTATCAACAAACATAGTTTGTCAAAACAAATATGCAATTTTAAAGGCATCTGTTTGCCTCAGGCTGTGTATTACATTTAGGAATAGAAATCTTTGGCAATAATAAGGAAATAATTTAATAATGAGAAAATCAGAGCCCAAATGTTTTGCTTCTCCAGGTACTTTCTTGGAATTATCTTATTAAATTTATTAATTGAGATCCACAATAGGTCTGGTTAAAGTCTAAATTAATCCACAAATGAGGAGAGGAGAAACTGTAATGCTAACTGCTATTCTTCTTCCATTAGTCATCTCAGAGGCATCACTCGGCTGGTTATGTCTTTTATATATGAAGATATAAATATATTTTAATTACTATTAAAAATTGAAAAAGTATGACATTCAATGGGTAGTTCAAAAATGTGATCAATCAATCAGCCTACATTCTTACATATCCTTAATAGAAAGATAAATGTAACAAAGTCATTTCCTTTAAGGAAACATGAGATATTTCTCTAAAGTTATTAAAATAATCTATATGCTAGAGTAAATTAGACTGATATTTTAAAAAAATACCTGTGTGAACTGAAATGGAAAATTGTTTTTAAAACTCATGTTTCAAACATTTGCTTCTTTATTATTTATTTCATTACAAAGCAAAACACTAGTTATGAATGAGTGGAAAAGAAAATGGTTAACTTTTACTAACTATAGCATTGAACTTTGTTACTAAATATATATAGTGTTGCCAGGTGTCCACTATTTGAGCAGACAGTCCGCTTTTTTCACATTATGTTCACTATTTTTTTTTCACAAAATAGTGGACATTTTTTTTATTCAAAAGCTTTATGATGAAATTAAAATGTAATTTAATATTTTACATATTATTATAATATATTTGATGTTTTGAATTTTAAGTAAAGTTTTGAAGTGATTATTTTAATACGTGTTAAAATGTTTGTAAGAAAATATATAATTTAATTGTAAAAATTTTTTTTATCTGTTTACTATTTAACACCCCCCCCCCCCCCGCTTGTCCTCTATTTTTTGGAAGCAGACCTGGCAGCCCTAAATGTACAGGTTAATTTTATTGAAATCACAACATTTGTGTTCTGTTTTTTAGTATTTGCAAAATGTCCAGTGTTAAATTTCTTTTAAATGTATTGTGTTGCAGCCACATGGCTTAAGACAATGTTATTCTTTCCGGTTTTGTTCATATACTGAATTTTTTTCCAATTACTTATATCAGAATCCTATTACGTTTATAAGTAATAATAGGTTTGGACATCACAACGAACTATAATCAGAATATTGTTGAGGTAGGGTGGCCTAGAGCAGGGTTGAAATGTAAAATTTGTTACTATCGGTTCTGTGGGCATGGCTTGGTTGGGGGGGGAGTTTAATGTGACTGGGTGGGCGTGGCCAACTTTTTTTTTTTTACTTTTCAAAGCATTTTTTCTAATGCTTTGTAAAGCCTCTGCTGATAAGGCAACTCAGCTGGGATCGTCAGAGAGGCTTTTTAAAAAATGCCTCTCTGACAATCAGGCAACTCAGTTGGGATGGTCAGAGACTTTTCAAAACATATTTTTTACCACCTCTTTGGCCAAGAGGTTGCAGGAAAAAATGCTTTGAAAAGCCTCTGACAATTCCAGCTGAACCACGCGATCATCAGAGGCTTTTCTTTTTACTTTTAAAAGCATTTTTTCACTGGAAGAGGTTGTAGAAAAAATGCTTTTAAAAGTAAAAAAAAAAAAAGCTGCTGATGATCGTATGGCTCAGCTGGGCATGGTGTGGGGGGAGAACAGGGATCTTTGCTACAGGTTCTCCAAACCACCCGCTGCCATTGCTACCGGATCAGGTGATCTGGTCCGAACCGGGAGCATTTCACCCCTGGCCTAGAGCCAGAATATTGATTTTTTTTTTGAAAAGTTTTTTTTTTAAAATTTTTTAAAACATAAAATACATCTTTTTAGAGCAAGGATTTGATCCGGTATAAAGCAAATACAATTACTCACATTCCCTCGCGCCAATTTTGTTCCAAATTTTATCCATTTACCTTTTTAAAAAAAAGAAAAAAAGAAAAAAAATCTTATTCTAAACATTTAGATTTTAAACATTCTATTATGTCACCCTAAATTCTAAACAATTATTTCCAAATAGATATCATTCCAAATCTTTGTCATTGTAACAATCAATATTTCATATATATTCCTCATTTCCAGGGCCGGATTTAGATGAAAAGAGGCCCTAGGCTATTCCACTTATGAGGCCCTTTCACCAGTGGTGGGATTCAATTTTTTTAACAACAGGTTCTGTGGGTGTGGCTTAGTTGGAGGTGTGGCTTGGCAATCATGTGACTGGGTAGGCGTGGCTAGCTGGTCACGTGACTGTGTAGGCGTGGCTAGCTCGTCATGTGACCGGGTGGACGTGGCTATGTGCATAGGGACTACTCAGAGGGCTGAAAAAAGTCATTTCTGACTAGGCCTCGCATTTTTGACTGGTCCTCACACTTATGACTATCCTCACATTTATGCCCGTGCAGCTTTCTTAACAACCATGTCACTCATTTCACAACTGCTTCTCTTCACCATGGTGACAAGATAGGGCAAAAATGTAAAATGTGAGGACAGTCGTAAGTTCGAGGACTGGTCAAAAGTGCGAGGACCAGTCAAAAATAACTTTTTCAGCCCTCTGAGTAGTCCATATGCATAAAAGGATACAGCAATAGAGAGGGATAAAGGAAGGGAAGGGAAATTATAGTAGGAGGGAGGGTAAGAGAGGGAGGAAGAGAGGAGGAGAAGGAGAAAGGAAGAGGAAGTAGGGAGGAGGAGAAGAAGAGGGGGAGGAAGAGAAAGTAAGAAGGAAAGAAAAGAGAGAGGTGGTAGGTTTGAGGAGAAAGATTGCTGTACAATAAAAAAGATGAAAGGGAAGAAAGCCAACCCCAAACAAATATAAAGATATTAAGATAAAGAATGAATTGTTAAACTTTAAAGAATAAAAGAGAACAAATATGAATAAATAGCAATAATTAGAAACACACATACAAACATACAATGTATTTTCTTTGAACAGAGTATTTGGCCGGTTCACAAATTTAAACAGTGTTTAGTCATTTCAATTAAATTTACAATTTCTATATTTCTTTTTTGCCATATTTATTCCTCATCTATTTTTGTAAAAAACCAATATTACCCTTCATCCTCATCTCTAATCTTAATCAAATTCAATTTTTCCCTTCTATTCTATATTATACCCCTTCCCATTGTCATCTATTTTTATATCCATCCTCACATTGGTTAATTATGTAATATTAGTTGTTTAATAGAAATTCAACATTTTAATATAAATCAATTAGTTATATAACTACCTTTTTTGTATATTAATAAATATGAACATGAATATTCCAATTATTTCCATGCAATCCAATTTCTTACAAATCAATTAATTATATTTACCAATAATAATAAACCAAATAATTTCCCCCATATATTCCTCCAAACCACAACTTAACCATTTCTGCTTTCAGAAATATACAATTAATAATATCTCAATTATTACCATTCCCTGGTTAAATAGAGCTTTTTTTCTTTTGTGTTTTAAAATCCTGAACTCTCCTCTTTTTCCCTAAATTTTCCGTTGTTTGCACCTACCTTTTTTGGTGAGGAAAAAGAAAAGAATTCTGCCTGCCTAATTTTCCAACCTTGCAGCAACAGCAAAGCAGTTTCACTTTCGTTTCTCAGCAAAGGTAGGGGGGAAAAATCAGCACTCTTTGCAAGGAAGAACAGCCCTGAGCAAAACAGCTGAGACAAATCAGCTGGGGGTCAGGAGCCGATCTAAGCAAGAGCTAATTAGCCTATGCTGAAGCTCCGTGGGCCAATAAAATTACAAAAAAACCACCGAACCCTTTGTTAAATTGCTGGCTCCCCCGCCCCTCGCCCACCACTATTTATTGGCAATAAATAGTGGTGCGGAGGGGCGGGGCAAACCAGCAATTTAACAAAGGGTTCGGCTGCACCACTGGCTATAGGGCGGCCCATTGAAGCCCCGCGGCAAGAATTTGAAGTTTTTTTTTCCTCTAGCCATCGGAGGCAGCAATAGATTGGGAGTGGGCGGGGTAAGCGAACGGCCGGGGATCCAACAGAGCAGAGAGCGTGAGTGAAGGCATGAAGCTGCTTTCTCCATCCTGCTCTCTTGCGTCCGGAGCCGGTGGGGAACCACGTGGCAGCCCACGTGGATCCCAGGCAGCGGAACTCAGGCTAGGGAAGGGGTGGGCAATTGTGGCTCTTTTACAACCTGTGGCCTTCAACTCCCAGAATTCCTGAGACAGCCAAGCTGTCTCAGGAATTCTGGAAGTTGAAGTCCACAGGTTGTAAAAGAGCCACAATTGCCCACCCCTGGCTACGTTAGGCTGGCGCCGTGCGGGTGGGAGGCGAGGGGCGGGCAAGCCAGCAATTTAACAAAGGGCTCGGCCGAACCCCCTAGAACCCCCAGAATCCCACCACTGTGTAGGCCCCTCTTGATCTTGAAGCCCTAGGCTGAAGCCTAGTTAGCCTATAGGAAAATCCGGCCCTGCTCATTTCTAAGACCCATTACATCAAGTCTATATTGTACCTCTTTTAAATGGCAACTAGTATCCATAATCTTGACAAAGAATATTTTCCTATTCTCTTAATTGTTTCTAAATCAATCAACATTTCCATCTAAAATTTGTCACTCCCAAAATACTTTATTTTAAAGTCTAATATTTAACTGATTCATAATTTAAATAGCTATTTCCCAGCAGTGTTTTCCACCACTTCTATCTCTATTTATTTAACTGGTTCACAGTTTGGCTTAACTATTCTCCAGTATTGTCTCCTCCACTTCCTCCTGAGTTTATTTTTTGGCTGGTTCGCATCTTAATCAATTGCTTTCCAGCGATGCTTTCCTCCACTCTTAACCTTACTTATTTGAGCTGGTTCACAGTATAATTTTAACTGCATTCCAACGTTGTCTCCTTCAATCCTCCTAAATCTATTATGAAACTGGTTCGCAACTCAAATAGTTGCTTCCCAGCAATGCTTTCCTCCGCTACAACCTCTATTTTTAACTGGTTCACAACTGTATTTCAGTTGTTCTCCAGGTATATTTTCCTCCACTCCTAACTTTTTATTTTTTGGCTAGTTCACAGTTTTGCTTTAACTGTTACCTAGCGTATGCTTTCCTCCACTCCTAACTCTAATGGCTGGTTCACAGCTTAACTTTGGCTGTTTTCCAGCCCGTGCTTTCCTCCACTCCTAACTCTTATTTTTATTTTTAACTGGTTCCCAGTTTTGCCTTAACTGTTCTCCAGTATGATGCTTTCCTCCACTTCTACCTTATTTGTAAGACTAGATCACAGCTTTACTTTCACTGTTCTCCAGAATCATGCTTCCCTCCACTCCTAACTTCATTTGTTTAACTAATTCATAACATTTTATTTTAATTATTGTCCAGCTTTATGTTTTCCTCCATTTCTACATCTCTTATTCAATTATTTAACTTTAAATTAATTCACAATATATTACTCATATTCATTTTTAAATCCATTCTCCTCCATATCTTTAACTGATTTAAAATAAAAATTATATCGACAAATATCTTAGGTCCTATTCTCTCCTCCGTGCCATATTTATTTCCAGTGAATATCAACATTTTAAATCACTTTGAAATCAATTTTCTATAATTATTAAATCTGTAATTAATTCTTCTTAATATCCAGCACCTTAGAGAACATTTTCTTCTAAATTATTAGCTCTTTAAATAGAGCTTAAAAATTCCAAGTTTAAAAAGGTATTAAAACATCCAAAAATCATAATTTTCAATCATTTATACTCATTTTTTCCTAGTCAAATTGTTGTATATTCACAAAATCAACTTAGATAAAAATAATAGTGAAAAAAGAGAGAGAATAGTAACAATATTAATAACAGTTAAAATAAAAACAAAAGAAAAAAACAAGAATAAAAATAGGAAAGAGAATAGAAATATAACAAAAGAAATTGAAAAGAGAATTAGAAAAAATAGAGAGGGAAAAAGGGACAAAAGAAAAAAAGAAAGAAGAAAGAAGAAAAAATAAAATAAAATTGAGAGAGAGCCCAGAGAAGAAGGAAGGTATCTCCTAAAATTATTCAAAGATCAAACTCCCAGACACGATTACATCCATTTAATTCAAACTATGGTATTTTGTTATCTTGTTACTTTATATTCCATTTTTTTTCCTTCTCCAATCTATCTGAGTATATTTATTTTCCATTTCAATGGCCTCAAAGTTATAAATTCTATAAAGTTAATTCTGAATTGACTATTCCATATGTGGTATCATCATGTTCTTCTTTTGTTGCCACACCCTTTTTCTCTTGTTGTCACGCTTAATAAATCAGTTTTCATTATTCCATTTAGTTTCTTCTTTCTGGTCTTCAATATCCTCCAATTCACAGATTATATGTCCAAAGTCAAGCCTCTTGAAATTTTTCTCCAAATAATCCACTTTAGGTAACAGGCAACAAAGTTTCTCTTTCAAGTAACAAGCAGTCTGGAATTTACACTTTCACTTTTCAGCTGGCAGCCATCTTTTCCATCTCCATTTGTCTTTTATCTTTACTTTTAAAAGCATATTTATTTCCTCTTCTCTTTCCTCTCTCTCAAACATAATCCAATCTCGTTTAGCCACAAAATATAGCCACAAAAAATAAAAAAAGACCAAATCTGTAATAAAATCATTTCCAAAAAGTCTATAATTAATGCTATCTATCAACAGGTCTTTTCTCCACCATTCATTTGAGTCTTTTTGCCCCAATGTTTCTCAGCTGCTGTTAAGGCTGGGGCACACTTTTTGTAGTCCAGCATTCACGGGCAGTTCCAGCCTGTGTAGAAGTCGACTCACCCGGCTTTCAAACTCCCTGCTCTGCTCTTCGCTTCTTGCTTCTCCTCCTCTCCTCCAGCACAATCTTTGTTTCCGGTTGCTGCGGTTTCGGGACAGCCGCCATGGCTGTCGTTCCACTGCTGCCGGCGTGAAAGGGAAGCCTCCGGCCCCGAGGAACCTGCCCATTCCTCTCGGCCACCCAAGGGGTCCCTTCTTGTCCCCCTGCCCCTTCAAGACAGGGGAGGTCCGAAGACCTGTTGGCGGCAGCTTGGCAGACAGGGTTTTGGCAGAGCTCCGCGGAGCTCGCCATTTCCCTGTCTGTATCCCCGCGGCGCCAACCGGAAGGACCTAGCCATAATATTGATTTGATGACCTATGAGAATGGTGGGAAAATCCCACAATGATGATCATCGGAGAATCCCAAAGTGAGTTATGATGTTATGTTTGCACTAGTTTTATAAGGATACTGCACAGTATGGTTAATAGTGGTTCATGCAAATGGATTGATTCAAGACTGTATTTATGCATGGAAAAATTATAGAACACGTAACCACTACTGTAATCCAAAATTAAATATATAAGGAGAATCCAAATTTTGTGTATCTGTTGCTCTTTCTGAATCTAAAAGTTCAAATGAAAAACTGAGAAGCATCCAGAAAATTTATAATTTTTTACAAAAATTATAAGACACTATTATAAAAGCATGGTAACCAATACCAGATTTTTCATGGTGACCTGACTTGTTAAGAAGTAGACAGTTTTGGAAAGGAAGATTGTCTCTACTAGTAAAAGAAATATTAATCCCAAAGCAGATGTTTTAAAAAATAAGAACAGATGTGGAGACATTATTTGAGCAGTACATTTGTAAAAGAATAGACTAAAATATTGCTTTGTTTTTGCTAAAACTGCAGACTGTGGAATTTACAATCTGGAAAAGCTCAGAAATCTGATTACCATCCACAGACTTTTTTTTTTTTTTTTTGTAAATACCGATGTGGTTTCCAACCTTTTAAAATGTGGTTGAAGAACATTATTATTATAAGACTTTGATTCCATATAGACTTTCTTTCCACATAGGGGAAAGAAAATATAATTCATCTAGTATTGATTAACATATTCTGTATGACTGGGTATCACAGATATGGCCACAGAGATATAAATGGAAGCCATTTTCCTTATGGCAGAAGGGGGAAAACTGTATTAGCTCTTAAAAGATTTTGATTTGGAGAAGTTACTACAACAATCCTTTGATATCAGGTATCAAGAGTCTGTCTTCAAGTTTGGCCAATCCAATATCCCAGCAAAGCTTATGACCCGGAAACTGTGATTAAATACTGACATGGTTTGCCTTTAAAAATAGCATTTTTTAAAGAAAAAAGAGCTGTCTAAATTTACATTGCTTGTAGTAATGACTATCCCAGTATTAAATATGTTAAGTGAAACGTTACTTATATTTCTTAGCAGTGAATTTCCTGCTAGTCATTGTACTAGACAACATGACATTTGATTTGAATTTTCTTCAAGAACATCTCAAGAGGAAGTGACCAGAGTCTAGGTTCAAGTGATAGTATATTCATCTGTGAGTCACCAGCCTTGAAGGAGGCAGATGGTGAGTGTCCTTCCTTCCTGAAGAAACCCTCACTTGAACCATTAAAGGTAAAGATGACATTTTCTCCTGTCCATTAGTATTGAACATTTTTTGACCTGTCTCCGAATTTGCCATTCCAAGGAAGGTTGTAGATAATTTGGTGAGTCTGGGACTCTGGAGAGTCAGGAGGTAGCAAATTATCAATATTCTTTTCAGTCAGGTTTCAGATGGGGGTGCAGCAGTAAGATAATTTTCATCATTCTTGTGGATAACAAGAAGAGAATAAAAATGGAGTGATGTAATTCTCCTAATGCTGTGTTCTGACCTAGGCTTCTTTAGAAATGAAACAGCACAAACTTAGTCCGGACAAACCTCTAATTCATATGGCTGTAAATTACTTTCATTTACAGTCTGCAAGCCTTGGTAAACAGTCTATCAGAGGAAGGTTATCAATACCCACCTATCTCATGTGGAACACTGCCAAAGAGCTAATTTCCAGAAGCAGGGTAAGGCCAAACTTGGCACAGAGTCACAAACAATTTTCAAATCTTGAATCGGCCAGATGAAGTAATTGCTTCCTGCAAAAGCTCACGTCCCGTTCACTTCTCTTTTGTGTCTTATTGGAGGGGCCAATCATCTCCAAGCCTTACTCCCAAGTCGACCCTGTTTCCTTAATTGTTCCTGTCTCCTGGCAGCTCTGTGCATGCGCACACTGGGAACAGGCTCACACTGTTCTTCTGCCTAGCTGATGTCTGACTCCAGAGATTCCGGAGGCAGCAAAGAACTACCAGATTGCCTTGGCCCCCTCTCTGCCTCCAACTCAGAGCCATTGTCCAAGCCTTTCCCAGACTCCAGGACTGGCCCACGTTCCACCCCAATCTCCTCACTGTCTGAATCTGCTGCCAGCTCTGCTGGCCGCTGGTGGGCCATAACATGCTGCTCAGTCCTTCAACAGCTTTTGACACCATCTATCATGGTATACTTAGATTTGGATTTGTTTTGATTTGTTCTTCCCCCTGTGGGTTGTGAAATATTAAAGATTTTTTTTTTACGATTCCATTATTCTTATTTATGTAAACCATCTAGAATTACTTTTTTGAGGTGGCATATAAATCTAATAAACAAGCAAAATAAATTTAAAAACCTTTCTCTTTAATGTTATTCTTGATTAAGAGATGTGTGCATTCCAACAAAGGGTTGGATATGTTTGCCTTATGATGAAGAAAATAACACAATCGCTTGTATTTGAAGAAAATATAGCATTGAAGAGCCTTTTCTTTATGGTGAAATGCAGTTGCGAATTTTTTTTCATAGTGAGGAGTGCTAAAAAAATAAGTCACATGATTGGAATTAAAATTCAAATTGTGTTTGAATCTGTCTTTTATTTGGGAATGAATATACAATTCCATTCAATCCACAAGAGAATCTGATTATAGTAAAGCAAATATATAACAATGGAAAATAGCTGTTGAGATTATTATTTACAATTACTGATTTGTAGCAATCTTTTTTATATAGATAACAAAACAACTTGTTCATTCACACATCTCTACCCAATGAGACCACAGAGATGAAAAGTATATGCCTTTGGCATTTTGTAGTTCATTGAAAATTTGATTTTTAACAATAATGGCAGTTATGCTACTTGAACAGGAAGATGATCATTTCCTTCAATCCAGAAATATGTGCTACATTTTATATAACTTTTTATGGAATAATATTAGAAGTCAAGAAGATTTTTAAGACCTGGAAAGAGCTATTAAGTCTGCAACCAAAAGATCAGTAAAATTTGTTCTTATAAAATACAATGAACTCCTTGAGGAAATGAATATTTTAAGGAAATGGTTGAGTTTAGCATAGCATAATTGGTTTCAAAGAATATACTCAATTTGTTTGGCAATTATCTACCAAAAAATTGTATCTCCCAACCCCTTTTACTGTATGTCTCTGTCTGTCTGTCTGTCTGTCTGTCTGTCTGTCTGTCTATCTATCATCATCATCATCTATAATTTCTATCATACCAAATGACATTTTGCTATCAAATTAATGAGTAATGTGTTTTCTTAAAATATGTTTAACATTCTAATGTCAACAAATCCTTCTATCTTAGGTTATGAAATATACACTGACTAACCCCTTTAAAGAATATTTCCTGAATCAAGAAGCATCAGTAACCAAATCACATATACTGTAATTCTCTGCTATAAGTCTCTCTCTCCCTCCCTCCCTCTCTCCCTCCCTCTCTGTCTCTCTCTCTCTCTCTCCCTCCGTCCCTCCCTCTGCCCTCTCTCTCCAACCAGATACTTGTTCTTTCCTTTTTGGTTTCTTTCTTTTGTAATCATATAACAATTTCATGTTACTGATTGGCTGCAGACTACAAAAAGCAATCTACAGTATTGTAGCAAAAGTCATCCATTACTACACTTGATTCTGCTTAACTGATGGTTTTCCCAATAAGTAAAACTTCTGCTGCTATGTTCAAATGGTGTTGAATAAGGAGGCATCTTTTTCTTTCTCCAGAAAGCTGAATATAATTATGTTCTGCAAAATAATGGGAACAATATGAACAATTGTGATTTGGGATTATATTACAGGATTTCAGACCAATAAGTTTAGCACAAGATCCTCAAAGATTTCCAGGACATAATATTATTATCTACTCCAAGGAGGACAACATTTTTATAAACAAAAATGTGGCAAGGAATGAGGAGGGTTGTTTAATTCACACTATATGTGTTAAACTTATCAAGACTTTAAAAGTTTATTTTGTTGATCATTCAGCTAAAAAAATCCCTGAAAGTAACTTTTGCCCCTGAATTTCACAACATAATTTTAAGGGATTCTGGAAACTGGAAACACCTGTGAACCCTATTTTAGAAGACTGGGTTCCTAGGTTCACTGTTCATACTATTTGCTTGATAATAAAGAAAAACCATTCATTGATGAAGCCAATGTTTAGTAAAAAATATCCAGTAAAAGTCAATGATTGGATCTCTGTACAGCTAACCTGCATAGGAATTTATCAAATCAAAAGTTTATGATTTTTTTTATAGCTTCCAGTTATTTCCACATTCTTGATTATCTAGACAGGAAGGGCTATAAAATCCTTCCTCTCTGGGCTGGGTTTTTATCTGAGCAATCAAATCTTCCTGGCTGAGATGCATTTCTTGGTTTTTTTCCTTGACTTTGACTTTCTAGTTCAATTCCATGACTCACTTCTGACAGTTGCCAACGGCTCAGCTTTCACACAGATGCTCTGTAATATGTATAAAGAGCTATTTGACTGTTTTTCCTCATAGAAAATTATCATCTAAATATTTATGCCATACAATGAAGTCTAGGTTAGAATTTGGGGGAGGGGGGCAGAAGTCCAAAGTACACACAGTTAATAGGCAAGAAGGTTCCCAAATCAAGCGGGGAAGCACTTAATATCTCAAAATGGCAACCCTGTTTGTTTTAGATGCACCCCAATTATACAACAGTATCCAAGTATACCACTATTTTTATTATTTGATTCATTGGGAAATGACAGACTTTACATAGTGATGCCCAATAAATTTCTCCTGCATTTTCTATACTAGTTGCCATTTACTTTTAAGAAATAGTTTCCTTCAGAAATTATTTCAAAGGAAACTTTTTGGTGTCTAATACAATATATGAACTTCTTGCATTTAGCCTTCAACAAAAGGCTAAGGGGTATGCATAAAAGGGTGGTCTTTCTTGGGATATTGTACAATTATTTACCCAGCATGCTGTAGCTTCCTAAATTTTTTTTAATCTTTCAAATTAATAACAAACAAAGACATTTATCAATCAATCGGAAAAGAGCTGGAAGGGACTTTTGAGCTCTTCTAGTTCAATCCCCTGTTCAAGCAGGAAACCCTATATCATTTCAGACAAGTGGCTGTCCAGTGTCTTCTTAAAAACCTCCAATGATGAAGCGCCCACAATAACTGAAGGCAAGCTGTTCCACTGGTTAATTGTTCTCATAGTTAGGAAGTTTCTCCTTAATTCTAGGTTGTTTGTCTCCTTGATTAGTTTCCAACCATTTATGAAAGAATTCCTTTCGCAGGAGTTCCACAGCAGGGGCAACTACAGTGACGGTCATTGGCTTTATAATAACAGATATGAATGGGAAATCAAAATACTTTTTGCTTGAAACTGAAAGAAATAAACCTTAACCTTAGCATCTGATAATTAAATTTGTTTATGATTATAAAAGTACTATATGTTATATTTTTGTCTAACTCAAAGAGTCATATTTTATACTTGCAACTATAGCTAAGAAAGTTGGAAGTTACTTTTTTCTATAGCTTTTTTTTCTTCTTGTTTCAATTTCACAATTTTGTGTGTGTATGAGTATTCATAAAGTTTTACTTAAAAAAACATCCTGCTCTATTGTCCAATATTATAAGATTGCCAGACAAAATGCTCAAAAATACCTTGATTTTTTTTGAACATTCCTATTCCATATATTCCAAGAATATCTTTTTAAACATTCTAAGTGAATTTGATATTAGAGTAGTGAACTCCACCATTGTCATGCATGAAATAATACTGAAAATTTAATAGCTTCTTACTATAACAATAAATTTGATTTATAAATGATTAAAATCTGATGTAACAAAGTGCAAAATGGAAGAAGGCAAATATTATACCAGGTTTGGTAGGCAATTTTGCCAAATCATTTGATGGGGAAAAAAACCTAACTACATCAACATGCCAAAGAATACAGCTGAAGCTGTTGCAAACTTTCCATTCAATATTTTATATGATTCCTCACTGTCCTTTCTACCCATGAATAAACAATTTCTCCACCAAATACAAGGAATATTACATTTGAGCTACAGAGTATTTGGCAAGGATTATTTTGGCTTCGGGATACAAGAACCTGTGTTCTGTTGACCTGTTAAAACTGTACCAGTGTCTTTTGAGGCCCAAGATTTTTTTATATATATTTTGGAATTTTTAATTAAAGTACAGATTTTCCTCAGAAGTACACAAGTACTACTGTAAAATTCTATATTTACTTATTCCTTTACATTGATTATACTAGTCATATAACCAAGAGACTACCTTTGCTCAATATATATTAACATACTATGACTGATAGCTAATTCACTGGACTGAAACTGGGCCTTTAATACATTCAATGGTGGTTTAAAAAGGAGGTCCTCATGGAAATGCAGAATAAAAAACATAAATATAAATGGCATTTAATGCTATGCTGAAATTTGCCTCACTTGTTCATTTTCAAAGAAAGAAACTTCTGCTTTTTCTTTAACGTATTCTCAAAGTTAGTACTTCTAAATTTCTCTTGTGGAATTTTTAAAGTTTTTGTTGGAAGTGCAAGAAGGTGCTAATGTTGATGTTTTCTCTTAAACAAATTTCCATCACTCTTAAGCCTCCTTGACTATTCATATTGCCCACACTGAAAATACCCAGTAAAAGGAATTCCTTTATGATGCCTTCCCTTTGGGATTCAAGATACTGGGCTGCAACTAAGAAAGTGCAAGAACGCAGTATTTTACTACTTTTTCAACTATATGTTCTTGCCAAATTTTCATTACTGATAATAACACATGATGAAATGAATCATTTTGGTGATTCTGTTATGTTGTTGTTTATAATCTTGCATGAGCTGAGTGTAGGATCTACTGTTTCTTCTGCTTCTTTGCACAATATGCATTTTGGGTCATTTGATATTTTTTAAATTCTGACCTTGATTGTATTAGCTTGAATAGCTTGCTCTTAAGCAACCTAAATTAACCCTTCAATTTATGTTTTTATGTCTTAGTTGTAAGCCATTGCCTGGTTTTATCTTTATTCACTATCCCCTTGATTTTTTGTAGTGAAAATTAATTTTGTAGAAATCATTACTTTAAATCTGTTATAGTCACCATTCTAATATACTCTACATAGCTTACAAAATACAAAAACCAATACAAGCAATTAAACACATAAAATGTGATCAGCAATTCATGGACACACAAAAAATGGAGACACTGCAGAGAAAACATGTTTTTCTTGTAAAGGAGGGAACGTGCAATGAAGATTTAGAACAAAAGAAAGTACTTCCATACAGCAGAAAATTAACATGTGGATTTTATTAGCATCAAATAAGGTGATGGCCACTAATAGGAATGATTTGAAAAGTAGAAAGACAGTACATGAATCTGTTTTGGGTTTTGTTTGTATTAGAAAGCAACTGAAAATAAAATTTGGATCCTGAATACTGAGTCTGCAGTTTGTGAAGGCTAAGGAAAAACTAAATAAAATCTATTCACAGCAGGTTGAATTTGGGCCCAGGAGAGCTGCCACTGAAAGCTTACTATAGAGAGGATGTTCTGGACAGTTTATTGACAGTTTCCCAAATAGGAAGGATAAACAGGATACTAGGCATGTCTGAACACAATCTGAAATGTGTTTGCAATTTACAACTAAATTACCTGGTCCATCAAAAATCACTGTATAACACTCATCACTCTCATTACTTCCAGCCGTTATAAATGGAAATCTCATTATATCCAACTGACTCACATGGCAATCATCACAGTTTAAACTGTACCCAATTAAAAAGTATGATTTTCTATAAACATACATTTTCTGGCTTTTTGTTTGTTTATTTAATTATTTTTATTCCAACTCTCCCTCAAAAGATGTGCATTTTAGGTGCTTTTACAGTCTCATAATTCTGATAGAGCCATAACAAGTAAAGTGAGAAGAAGTGGAACCAGTCAACCAAGTGTTCTAGTGCCACCTTAGTACAAAGTCAACTGGGTAACTTTGGACCAGCCACTCTGTCTAAGCCCTGGGAAGGAGACAATAGCAAACCACTTCTGAAATCTTGCCAAGAAAATTACATAGAGTTGTTCATGCAGTTGCCAAGAGTTAACACTAACTTGAAGGCACACACACACACACAAAACTTCATAAGATAATGATCAGGTAATGTATGTGCCTCTGTAGTTGTAGTGCAGACGCAAATTGCTTATAGACAATTTCAAAATGGCTCTTTCCCCTTTTCATATTTAAACCAAACTTGAATTAATTAACAAATACTAAAGTGTTATTTAAGCTAGGATTCATGGCTACAATGGTGGAAAAGAAATGGCAATCTTCTTTTGCAACCTTCTGTTCAATTCAGAATTATGACATTGTGATTGCTAGACATCCCATCTCTGGCATTATCAGTCAGGCAGCATTCCCTTTCCCAATTCTTAAATAATTAAGTAAACTCTTCCCATAAATCCTCCCATTGTAAAACATGCTTTGAACCAAAGAAAAGCAAAGGTTCAAACCACATCTTTCTCTTTTAAAACATGTGGTTTGTGTATTAGTCACCAGGACAAATAGCACACTAGGAAGATACATTAATGAGCCACAGTACAAATAGTCAAGGATAGAAGCAGATTATTATATGTTTCCAGACCATTCATTAAGAGGTTTATATCGTATATAGCACACTCTCTTTAAAACTCAGCCCACCTTCTACAAAGTTTTCTATGTCTTTTTCTTCTTCTGAAGGATCCAGTATTAGTCTGCAATAAAGTCTTGCAGTATAATGTATGATTAAGTCATTCATTCAGTGCCCACCGTAAAGAATATGTAGAGAGAAAAATTAAAGACTGCTTTCTCAAAAAATATAAGATCCTATATAAATTAAATACTCAGTAGTTATCCACTACACAATTAGATTTTTCTATTAATATATAGTACCTTTCCTAGTTTTTCAGAGACTAAAAGGAGAGGCAGGGAGAAATATTCTCGGACTTGCAAGACTCTGTAGTGTAACTTTACAAAAAGATATTGCTAATATTCTCTATTCGGTTTCTTGTCTGGACTCCTGCCTAGAAAACTAGGAAATGTCACTTCTGAAACGCTTCCCACACTCTCTTTCCTTCTATTTACTGAGATACCTTTTCCATGCTTGTTCAGTCTGCAGCTCTTCCTTCTGCTTCCCAAGATCATTCCTACATCCTATTACAATTTAAATGAAAAAAAAGAAAGAAAAAAAGTGTTTTAACAGCCTTATGAAATTAGGAAGGGGCAGTAGAAAAATACTTTCATGATAGACTTCATATTTCAAACAAACCACTTAACATTTAATCATTTATTGAACAGAAACAATATATAGAAAACATTGCTCTAATACTGCTTGTGAAAGGTACAATGCAATAGGAACAATATAGTTACATTTCAAAGAGAAGTTAAATGGCAATAATTATACTCATTTTACTGCTTATGTTTTTTATGCATATGATACTTTGGCCAAACCCAGTAGCTTTTAACTGCAGTTTGCTTAGGTTTTCATTCCATTCTCTCCTCAAAGGAAGCAATTAACAATAATTTTGGTGGGAAATTGGGACTCAGCAGTAATGAAGGCAGCAGTTTGGATATTATTTTGCAGGCTTAGGCTGATACAGCAAATACAGCAAAAGCTGTGATGAAAACTAGGTGTCTTTTTTTTTAACTGTTACATGCAAGCTAGACTATTGCGATTACACATATGCAGAGCTACATCTACCTCTGAAGTAGATTTGGTATAGAACATAGCATCCTGGATAATAACAGAGCTTTGACTACTAAACTGTATTAAATCAAGTCTACATTATCCTCTCTTTCCATTCTAACCGAAAGTGCTGGTCTTCAACATTCTAGTTCCAATCTGAGCCACCTTTTCCACAAGTCTTTTTTCTTTGTTAACTCAGGTAAAGACATAGGTGGTACAGAAGTACAAACAACTTAACCAGTTGCTTCTTTCTCACTTCAACCCAGAAAAATCATATTGTGACATTGGCCCATTTAGATAGTCTTCCATTTCTGATATTTGTCCCTATTAAAACTCTACCTATATTTTCTTCCCTGCTTCCCTCCATGGAAAAAAATTGTATTTACTTTACTAGGATATGTTGTCCAAGTCCACATATTCTCACAAAGCTTTGGGTATAGACTAGGCACTCTCTAAAATTATCCAAATTTTGTCCTAACCCTAACTATCCTCTAACTATTATACTGATTTTTTTCTGCCCACTTGAAACCCTCCCCTCCCCAGCGTCCGGAAGACAATTTTTTTTTCCAAAATCAGTCTCTAGGGCCAGAAGACAGGCATGCTGCAAACATTTGTAATAATAATTCAATCCTGCACACCAGTGGTGGGATTCAAAATTTTTTACTACCGCTTCTGTGGGTGTGGCTTGGTGGGCATGGCTTGGTGCGCATGGCAGGGGAAGGATACTGTAAAATCTCCATTCCCACCCCACTCCAGGTTACTACAAAAATCCCCATTTCCTTCTGATCAGCTGGGATTCAGGAGGCAGAGAATAGATGGGGGCAGGGCCAGTCAGAGGTGATATTTACCGGTTCTCTGAACTACTCAAAATTTCTGCTACCGGTTCTGCAGAACTGGTCAGAACCTACTGAAACCCACCTCTGCTGCACATCTAGATAATGTTGCAGCTGAAATGCCATTGTATACATAAGTAGGTTTGGGCACATCTTCATCAAGGCAACTATAGGTCACCTCAAATATTGTTGGGGTACTTTATCCAGGAAAATCTCAGCACCACATGTGATAGAGGTGGAGTTCTGTGATAGCAAGCCTCAGCAAAAACAAAACAAAACTCAAGGAAGAAACTAAGCAAGAACATTGGATTGGATTATTGCAATGTGCTCTACATGGGGCTGCCCTTGAAGAGCATCCAGACGTTTCAGCATGTGCAGTAGTGCAGACAGTTATGGATAATTTTTCTTCAGTACATGTAACCCTTCTGGTCCTCCAGCTGTATTGGCTGTTAGTATATTTCTAGGTTCAATTCATGGTATTAGTGGTAAAATATAGTCCTTCATGTCATGGAGCCCGGTTATTTGTTGGACTATATCTTTCCAATTGTACCTACCCATACTGCCCATATTGCCAAGAGTGGCATGCTCTGACTCCCATCCATTAGGGAAAGTCATTTGGCAGATCCCCAGAAGAGAGCATTTTCTATCCTTGTACCAGCCCTCATCAATATAATTTCCCCCAAATTAGATTTGCCGCAAACCTACTGGCTTTTCATAAGGTCTTAAAGGTTTGGCTCTGTAGAAGATGATAGAGTAATGGTAAAGGAGTATCTGTCAAAACTAGGAAGTATCAGAACTTATAGAACGTAGGATGCTAGACCTATGTTCCTTATACCCTTATAAGCATATAAAGATGCTTATATTAATTCTGTGAAAACTACACATTCCTTTCCAAACAGTTCTAATTCATAATTACAGTTTTATGTCTACGGTACATTGTTCCCCCCCTAAACACACACATTTAACATCTGCATATATCCTTTTGGTTAATAACTAAAGGTTCTCAACAGAACCAAAAGAGAACGAAATAGGATATTCTGCAGAATTATGGTGATATATTATTTTTTAAAAAATCCAAATCTCTACAGTGATCCAGAATTAAAAGCTTCAGCTAACTGCAGATTTGCCACTGATTTACAAAAGTTTTTAATTCATTATGGTGTCAAACATTACAATTTTTTTCATATCACATAAAAAAAACATCTACATTAAATAATATCATATAATGCCAAGGCCAAGACCAAGTATTATTAAACTTGTGAAGACTTGCAATGGAACAGACTGATCTTCAACTAGTCTACAGTTTTTATGTGGATAGAAAATCATTCTTCAGTGGAAAAATAAATATTGTCATAATCACACATTATAAGCATATTAAACAGTGTCCTGAACGGCACATTTGTTCTTATGTGCCACAGTGACGCAGCATGTGGTGACATGTCCTTCTATTTATGTCATTCAGGAAGGTCACTTTATATTAGTAAGCCATAGTATTAGGCAACATAGGGGCTTTTTTTTTTCCAGGATAATGTCTCAGTGTGGAGGCGTATACGCATAGCCTATTGCTCAGGGCTGAAAGATATGTTTGCAGAGAATGGTCAGGCACAAACAATTTATCAGCATATTTTTCTTCTTTCTTACTTTCCAATAAAATTAACTTGGCAGCTATAATGTGAAAAAATATAGCAATGCAGATGAGAGTCTCACTGGATTTAATGAGTCTTCTTCCATATATATATATATATATATATATATATATATATATATATATATATATATATATATATAGTATTTTTCTATCGAAGCACTTGGTCTATTCCAATATGGGAGGGAGCATACTGCTTCCCTCTCGCCTTTCAGCTCCAATCCAGGAACCCTCAAGCAGTCGCATTCATGACAAACCATTTTAATATAAATTTTTGTGTGTAGGTGTGTGTGTGTAGGTGTAGGTATAGGTATAGGTACCGGCATAGGTATAGGTATAGGTATATAAAAATATATATGTATATATGTGCATATATACAGTATGTATGTTCAGGTCATAAATTCAACTGAGTTAAATCCATATAGTCAGGCCTAACTTTATATTAAAGAGGGAAAGCAGTCCAGTTGTTCCACTATTTAACAGCTTCTCCACTGTGAGGATAGGTGCTTTTCAAAGTTTTACATAATGTGAATATTTGTGCATGACTATAAAAATGCAACATACAGTATATATTTGGCATCTTAGGTCTCACCAGAGCAAGCCATCAATAAATTAATCACAAATGCAAAATTGCCTCTCTGCAACACATCCACTGATATTGCCAGTGGTTTGGCATCACCATGTATGCACATATGTGCAAAACAGCTGGAGATGAAGCTGCTGCATCAGCCTTGTTGTTCTGATACTTCAGAATGAGGTGATTTCATTCATGCCATTACATTTTGTGAAAACACCTGTTTTGAATGCTTTGGACAGTCTAAAAAGCATACTATTTTCTCTTGGAACAGAGAAATGTTTTATTGGAACAGCTGCAATGTTGCCTGGAACCTCTAGACTTGGATGATTTCGGTTAAAAACAATCTCTATAACCTTTCTCTCATTTTTCCAGTTTCTCCAGCCATTTTCCATGTAACAGTATTTATTTTCAAACATTTAAATAACATCTAAAATAGAAACTTGTAAATCTGAATTGAGGAACCATGAGAAAAAAAATCTTTTCCATCCTTAACTATATAGATCTATACTATGCTCACTGTCACTGAATGTTTGTAAGATTTGGCTTTCACCAAACATCTAAAGTTCAGATTATTGTTACTATATATATATTTTTTATCAAATTAAGGCTTGGCCAAATATGTGCTTCTTCACTCATCTGCAAACCAGATGAATAAGCAGCAAATTTAATAAATTCTGAAATGAATTTCTTATCACTACTTTAAAGTGCTCAGAAATATTAAAAAGAACAATTTGGAGTAGAATTCACTGCAGGACAATTATTTCATCTACAGAAGTACTTTAATATATTAAAATTAAAGATTAATCGAACCTGAACACCCTACAAAAGTTCTGCAAATTTAAAAAAAATGCTTTGCTCCCAGACATAGTGTTAATTTTTTGGTTTTCTTGGCAGTTTTACTTTGTAATAAAATGTGTAATTTTATCTGGGCATACTGTATAAGTACTTTTTTTTTCTAATTGCCTTTTTCTCAATTCAATTGTTAGCTGTTCAGAGCCATCTGGGAGAAGGTGGCCCTCCAAATCAAAAAAAATTATTAATTGAACATGTATCTAGAAGAAACATGTTAAATACAAAATCTAAATACTTTTTAATTCTTCTTATTCTTATTAATTCTTAATTTAATAAACAGCCTCATACTTCTACCTGGCACAGCCTCCATACCTGGCACAGAAAAAAAAACTGCTTTTGAAATGCTGTTTTCCTTACTTTTGTATCTACACTTCTATAGAACTGTTGTTGTAATTGCCTCTATTTCAACTGATACAGAAAAAAAAAACAGTCTACTGTGAGTCTTACTATGAAAGTCTACCTATTTATAGACTCTACTGCTAGAATCACCTGATGGTGAGATAGGCAGCATATAAGTTTAATAAATAAATAAAATAACTAGACAACCCAGGTCCCATTTGGTCATTGTTTGAAGGATATTCCTTTACCTAAACAGACAAAAAAAATCACCACAGGGGGGCAAAAAAAGCAGTGGGAGTGGGAATGATTTCTTGCTGGCTTCCTCATTTACTTCTGGAAAGCTTGAAGGGAAAAAGTCAGTGGAGAAGATTGCAGGAAGTTGTAGTCCAAGGCCAGCAAGCAGGTAAGTGGGGGAAGGAGCAAGGGTATGGGGTGGGGTAGAGGTCAGGAATGATGCATCAGAATGCATGAAAGGTGCTGGGTAGTTAGATGGGCAGTACAGGTCAGGAAGGATGTCTGGAGAATGTGTGAGAGATGCAGAGTAGCACAGGGTGGCATTTCATGTCAAGAAGTGTGTGAGGACATCACAGTAGTGCACAAAGATAGTGCATTCATGGCAGGGGTGGGTTCTACCTACCTTTACAACAGGTTTGCGATGAGGCCATGTGCATACGCTCTTCTGCACATGCGCAGAAGCATTCTGATGACATCGGGGTCAATGGGCAGAGTCTCCCGCCAGTTTTACTACCGGTTCTATAGAACTGGTCTGAACCGAGGTCAACCCACCACTGACTCATGGGTATGGTGAATGGGGGAGTGATGCAGATCAATAAGAATACATGGGGTCACAGGGGTGTGTGAGAGGTTCGATGCTGGTCAGGGACAACATGTAGCTCAGATAGTGTGAGTTAGGAAGTGTGCCTGAGGGTGCTTGGAAGTATGCAAGAGGTGCTTTGCAGGTGAGGGACAGCATAAGGGGATGGCATGGGTCAGCATAAAGGAGCATACAAGGGGTGCTACATGGTCAGGCATGCAGGTTGGTGAGGATACATGGGGATCAAGAAAGGTACAGCAGGCCACAGGTCAGAAAGGCTGCATTGGGATAAACAAGAAGTGCTGCATGGGTCAGGGTATCCTGGGGTAACATGGGTTGGGGAAGACACATGGGGGAGCGAAGTTTAGGGGAGTGCATGGGCAGGGCCATTTTACCAGCATTATAGGCCCCGGGCAAAGCAGTATACTGGGGTCCCTACAACAACTACTCACAGGAATAAAAATGTAAACAGAATAATGTGCAGGCTCGTCTCATCATCTATGGAAAAAACAGTGTTGATTTCTATTAATGCACGTTAGTATTAATTTAAAAAATCCAGCAAAATGTAATAAATTGCTGTATTTATATAATGCAAGGTGCATTGAAGGGATAACACACAAATTAGTATGGGACCCCTATGCTCGTGGGACCCACTGGCAAGTACCCATCAGGCCCATGCATTAAGACATCCCTATGCATGGGAATGTACCATGTGCTGGGAAGTGTGTGCAGGGATTTTTTCTTCCAGCTCCTCCCTTTCTTCTTGCCTTTTTTCCTTCCCTTTCTAGCAGCCAGATAAGTGGCTCCTATGGGATTGGGAGGCAACAAAGGATTATGAGGCTGGCTGGGAAACTGTACCAGAATGTTAAAAATGAAGATCCTATGACCACAACAGCAGCCAGTAGCACTGAAGCAGCCACAATTTCCCCAAATTTTATTTCTTTGGGAAAAACCATTCTGAGATTTTGGACACATTCAAGTTAGACCACTGTGGTGCCTTGACTCAAAAATGTTGCCCTATGAGCATTTCACCCAGATAAAGGTATGAAAATGACAGTTTTAGTAGTATATAGACAGATATCAAGCTGTCCATATGAATTTCCTGATCTTTAGCTACTTTGTAGACTCTCCTAACTATTTAAGGTTTTAAAATACAAAAGATACCTTTGTCAAAATACTATATGAACTCTTCCAGTAATTCCTATATGTGTCAGAAGAAAAATCACAATACAAAACATTGTAGTAGATTGTTTCTGAGAATATATACCCATATGCAGGGGTGGGTTCTACTTACCTTTACTACTGGTTCGCATTGTGCCCGCTCGTGCTTGCGCAGATCACTTCTGATGAGGTCCGGGTCAGTGGGCGGAGCCTCCCACCGGTTTTACTACCGGTTCTTGCGAACCGGCACCCACCACTGCCCATATGTATCCATCCATTCAGATGAATTCTCCACTGTCAGGTATTATTTATTTATTATTTATTATTCAAACTTCTATACCGCCCTTCTCCTTTCGGACTCAGGGCAATGAACAGCCAAAATAAAAACATTTATACATAACATTGCAATTAAAAATAGATTTAAAATAATTAATAAATTTGGCCCATAATTTAAAACTTGTCAATTTAAAATCAGTATCAAAATTTTAAAACCAACCCTAAAATCAAGACAGACCGGCTAACTGAAAAAAGTAAGTTTTTAGGGCCCGACGAAAAGTCCGAAGGTCGGAGATCACTCGTATCTCTGGGGGTAGATTATTCCAAAGGGTAGGTGCCACCACAGAGAAGGCTCTCCTCCTGGGGGTCACCAGCCGGCATTGTCTGGCCGACGGCACCCTGAGGAGGCCCTCTCTGTGGGAGCGAACCGGCCGGTGGGAGGCTATTGGTGGCAGAAGGCGGTCCCGTAAGTACCCCAGCCCTAAACCATGGAACGCTTTAAAGGTGATCACCAACACCTTGAAGCGCACCCGGAAGTCCACTGGAAGCCAATGCAGCTCGCAAAGGTATATTTGTACTTCTTTCTTCCTGCAAGATATTTGATCATCAGATTACTTATAATTCTCCCTCACTAAGACCAGTCTATGGAGTAAAATGTTTAACATATTTAGAGAGAGTTAGTGCTGTCCCAGTCTGGGTCTCTTTAGTTCATTGGAATGTAAACAACTCAGCATTCCTACACCTTGATCCCATTTCTGTACAATTCAGAGACAAGGGACAATGTCACCAGTTGGAAAGTAAAGCTGGATCATCTCCAGAGTTCATGCATTCATTAAAAAATAAAGACCTCTAATCTTGTTTAGTGTTATGTTCTCTCATAATTGAAATCCTATTTATTATGCCTTCACCTTTGTATGAAAGGACTGAAAGAGATTTTTTTTTCAAGCTATAATATTAAATGCTAGAAATAGTTAACTGTGGTGAAAGTTTAGAGTAGTGCTGTAAATGGCTCTTATTATGATGAAACTTTTTTTTTTTTTTTTTTTTTTTTTGCCCTTAACTAGGCTGGTGATTTAGAAATGTGACTTAATTTAGCTCTCCTATTCATTTATTTAGAAAGCTCCCAAACCATGCCTTCTTGGAAACATTCATGGAACCAGAAGCAACAGCAGAGTTATAAAGCTGTCGGTGCCATGTTGCCTGTGCTTCAGTCTTTGAGCTCAGATTTACTGTAAAATATGGAGCTGACTTCAGTGTTGAAATAAGATTTTCTCACTCATTTTTTTCTAATTTTCTTTCCCAATTTCTCCCATTTCAAAACACGGGAGTATCTCTCCGCTTCAAAAAAGGAGAGTATTAATATAGGACAGGGGTCTCCAACCTTGGCACCTTAAAGCTTGGAGGACTTCAACTCCCAGAACTAGCTTTCTAAACAGCCAAGCATGTCATTTCCTTTCTAGTGTTCACCCCGAGTCAAAATCCAGGGGAAAATGTATCCTGTTTATCTTAGTCTCTTATAACATTGGCAGGCACATTAGTCAAAATCTTTTTTAAGTATTGCAGTATTTCTTTTTCTGTCCAAAATCCTATGGAACTTACAGTTTTAACATATATCCATAAACAGAAGTGCAAGCTGAGATCATGGAGCCATGAGCTTCAGTCAAATATTCACATTAGTAACAAAAATTAAATAACTATTTAAAAAAAACACTAATATTAAAAGTAATATTTAAATTTATAGCAATTGAAATATAGTAAAAGAATTATACCTTAGTTTTTCTCAAAAGGCAAAGAGAATAGAGGATAAATAAGCATTTCAAAAGAGTGTTCTCATAGGCTAGGAATAAGGCAAAATTCATCAGCTTCTTAATGATAACTGTGATGGGAATATGGCAGTTATTTTGCTTTTCCTGTGATGCTGGAGAGAAGTAACCTCGGCTGACACACAAAACAGTTATGTAAAAAATGGGAAGGGGTCATTAATTTGGAAAAAGTTGCCTTTTATTTGGGTGGAGGGGTATAGTTTAAAAATGCCAAGAAAATTCAGGTCAGTCAGATTAAAAATTTCATTCCCAATCCATTGCTATTTCTTAGAAAGAAAACTAACTAGAGCTTATCCAGACTTGAAACTGAAATGATAAATAATTTATGTAAACTGTGGCTATGTCAAGATTCCAATTAATGAACCCAAGCAAATCAGAACTCTGAGACTAAAATCCTCCTCAAAGCTCATATCGGCACTGCTTCAAAAGAATACCAACTCTAGATCTTTTCTGCAGTTTCAGTATAATTAAAAAAGGAAATAACCCCATTCCCAAATGTCATAGGTCACGTTGGCCAATTGCGTTAATTGGCGGGCCCTCCAGGCACTCTTTCCCTGACATTATTCGTTGCCAGTAGAGCTGATCTTGGTTCTCACGAGAAAACTCTCTGTTGTGTCTAGTAAGGCATTCCAACCTCCTTCCTCCTTTTCCCCTCTGGGTGGCAACTGAGGAACATAAAAATGGCTGCTGAAAAGTTCGGTCTGAAGTTGACATACTGCTTGTTATACTGCTTGTTGATCAAAAAAGCTATAAGACATCCTGAAACAAGAGCACATGTGAAACAATACAAATCATCAGAGTGTCAAAGGAATTTTTCCAGAGCGATTCAATGCACTGAATCTTTTCTGCAACACTCAGAACAAATAGTCCTCGACTTATGACTGCAATTGGGACCAGAAGTTCTATTGCTAAGCAAGGCAGCTATTAAGTAGTTATGCCCAATTTTATTATCTTTTGGGCCATGTTTGTTAAGCAAATAGTTGCAATTGTTAAGTGAACCATGCAGTCATTATGCAGCAAACCCAGCTTCTCCCATTAACTTTGCTCATCGGAAGCCATCTAGGAAAGTTGTTAAATAAATGGTTGGAAATAGAGGATTACCTGTAATGTATGGTTGTTTCTTTTTCTTTAAAGCAGACTGAAAGGGATTGAAATCCATTAATTAGCGATGTGTTATGAAGGAATAATTTTGCTTCAACATAACCATCTAGAACATATATCAATTCACTGGATAATTCCAATATGTAGAAATGAGAGAGAAAACAAACAGCAATCTGAAGTAATATTGCAAATTGGGACACCCATTTTCAAAAGGTATACATTTTTTAATCTTAAAGGTACACATAGATTAGAATAGAATAGAATAACAGAGTTGAAAGGGACCTTGGAGGTCTTCTAGTCCAACCCCCTGCCCAGGCAGGAAACCCTACACCACTTCAGACAAATGGTTATCCAACATCTTCTTAAAAATTTCCAGTGTTGGGGCATTCACAACTTCTGCAGGCAAGTTGTTCCACTTATTAATTGTTCTAACTGTCAGGAAATTTCTTATTTCTAAATTGCTTCTCTCCTTGATTAGTTTCCACCCACTGCTTCTTGTTCTACCCTCAGGTGCTTTGAAGAATAGTTTGACTCCCTCTTCTTTGTGGTAACCCCTGAGATATTGGAACACTGCTATCATGTCTCCCCTAGTCCTTCTCTCCATTAAACTAGACATACCCAGTTCCTGCAACTGTTCTTCATATGTTTTAGCCTCCAGTCCCCTAATCTTCTTTGTTGCTCTACTCTGCACTTTTTCTAGAGTCTTAACATCTTTGACTGTAAGAATATAAATGACCTAGGTCTTATGAAATCCTCCATGTTATTTCCTAGGCCCCATTTTTATTTTCTAAGATCAGGAACAGTATATTTTTGCAAGAGGCTCTTTGAGCAGTTGATTTATGACAAGACAATGAAATATGGTTTTATGAAACTATTTCTCATGAATGTCCTAATATTTTATTCTTTAATAAGAAGTAAAATAATAAGAAGTAAAATTATGGTAGAGTTATTTTTTTATTTTTTGCTTACACAAGACATTTTAATTCTAACAACAAACTGAACTGTTTTTACTGTAACATCAGATTTATTTTTAAATTCTGCAAAAGAATTCAGTTTTTATATCATTTATTATAAAGAAAATCTTTTTGCCTCCTTTTCCCTCAAGAAACCTTATTAGGAATTATCTGGCTGGCTGGCAAACTGGTTTGCTTATATTGGACGACAGTTATTTACTTTTGCTACACACATTAAGAAGGTTATTTTTGATGTTTATATAAAGTGTGTAGTTAGACAATTTTTTTTCTTCAGATTGCCAGAAGACTAATATTGAGGATAAATGAAATTGCTTAAAACATCTTCACTGAATACTCCTCTCAAAAAGAAGGTAAAGTTTTCAGGTATTAATTTACTTTAAGAGAACCATTAAGCTTAAAGCCAGTGTTTCTCAACCTTGAAAATTTGAAGATGTATGGACTTCAATTCCCAGAATTCACTAACCAGGATGCTCAAGGCATTTAGGGTGTCAATGCTCAAAAATTAAGTAATTATTCCCAAGAATGAAATCAATCAATCAGTCTATCTATCTATCTATCTATCTATCTATCTATCGATCTATCGATCTATCGATCTATCGATCTATCGATCTATCGATCTATTTATCTATCTATCATCTATTGTTTTATTTATATCACACCTTCAAAGTGTCCATGTGTAATGCTCTCTGCTCTTTTTTCTCCACAACAATTCTGTGAGGTGGGTTAGGCAGGGAGCATGGGTTCAAGAGAATAGCAAGTTCTTTCAATTTTAAAAAATGCCATTTTAAAAATGCCTGAAAAAATTGTATTCTTTTTTTACTGCTCTTTTTTTGCTTTTTCAAGAGAAGCGACATTTTCTTTATAAATATTTGTGCAAATATTCTTTGCATCCTGATGAATTTATTTATTTGTACAATTTAAGCTACTGATGCTTTTTCTGAGGACAGTTGAGCTTTGGCAGCCAACATTTATGGTACAGGAATTAAACTAATAAAAGCTGATAATAATTAGTGGACTATTTTCCAGATAAGATGAAATATTCTACTTCTTGATCCTTTGATATTGCTGCAATTGTTTCTCATTTGTTCATATCTCATTTGGATTTGTATAGCTATATAATATCCATTGCTGGCTTGCTGGGCCTGTTGCAGCTTCACAGAGTCCCTTTAGCCAGGCCTTTTCAGGATGACCCAGGCCTTATGGCTGCCATAGCAGTCCTGTGGCACAAGGCCAGCCCATACTTCACTCAGTCCTAAGAACCCCTTACCATCTCTCACAGCATGGACGTGCAGTTGGACTTTGAGAGGTTGAGAGCTGCTTGAGGAAAGCTATTGGAATGACTAGAAAGGATAAAATCAGGAATGAGATTACAAGGGAAAGAATTGGAATAGAGCTAATATTAAACTACAAAAAAGACAGGAAATAAAATGGTTTACCCATCTGGAGAGAACGTCTGGGGATTCCATACCATATAAAACATACATAAAAAGAGGAGAATGTTAAAGAGAATGAGGAAGACCCAGAAGAAGATGGAAAGACTACCTCAAAGACACACTACTGCAGTGTGTCAAATAACAATGGTTGAGGCTGCAAGAAGTGCAGATGAGGTAGATGAGGAGGAGGAGGAAGGGGAGGGGAGGGGGAGGAGGAGGAGGAATGTTCCTTTCACCTGTTAGGCCAATCCTCCCATTAAAATAAGTTTGCATAAGATCCATTTTCTTGTCAATACGATGCTGATTTGAATTAGTTTATGTAAAATGATTACATAATTGCAAAAAGAAACATTTCACTTTCACCTATTTTTTATCAATAATGAGTTAAAATCAGTTTAAAGAATCTTATTTCAAATCCAAAAAGCATATCAGTTTTTAGATGGAAGCAAGGAGTTTATGAATGAAAACTAAAGAAATCTCAAAACTCTTTCAGAGGGAGCACAGTATTGTGTCTTTGGTCATCATATATCTAACAACTCTAAAAAGAGACATACAAAAAGGTACAAAAAGCCATAGATAAGAGAGATGGACAGAATACTGGGACTTAAAGTTGGCTATTGATTTGATAGCATCTGTATGACAGAATATTTTTATTAAAAATGATAGGCTTGGTGACTAACCTGATATAAATTGTGCCACGCTGAAAAAATGCTTGTGAAATAGTATTTTTGAAAATGATCTACAAACTTCAGAGAAACAAAAAACAGCATAGCAATGTTACTAATCAGGATTTTTAGATATGAATAAGATTATAATATTCCAGTGCTTTATTGGTTGCATGATACCTGGACTAGTTCTGTGGAAAATCTTATTGCATTGGGCTTTTAATATACAGTAGTAGGGCAAAACCATTAAAAGTTAGGTATTTTGGTGCTGGCAGATATAAACATAATTTCTTTTGGTCATCCACAAAGATTTGTCTTTAGGCATTGAAAAATGTAATTAATGAAACTACGTGGCGTGCTGCAAAATGGGAGATCTTTTACTTATATTATTCTATTTATGGACTATACCCTTTGGAGGTTTTATGCTTATATTTTCCCATGTTAATACCACTCAGAACCTAGATTATTACAACTATTTTTATATATTTTCTATTGTATGCTGCTTATTGGCATTTTTATTTCACAATTATTATATACAGTGATTTACCTTCCTAGTTTTATGAATCTACATAGGGGCACATTGTTATTTATTTATAAGATGTATTATCTTCCTTAATCCCAAAGGACTCTAGCTTATATATTTTTAATTCATTTGTAGAATACACACATAACTCTTCTTGAAGCATAATCATCTGTTGGCTGGCATATTTATTTGTGAATTGTCCAGTTGTCTCTTTTTTCCAAGTTTAGAGTGATGTATGAGAAGCCTTGTAGTAATGTTGGCTGAGTCTCAATAAAATCTAAAAAGTTATGGGTAATTTAATATTTTGACTGCTTGACAATTCTGAAAAAGTTATATTATCTAACAGGAATTGGCCTTCTGCTGTAATGCAAATCATAACTAAGGTCCAAAAATGCTTAAATATTATTCCATCAGCTTGGTAATGCAGCTGCAGTTTATAAGATACAAATCAGTTATTAGTTATGTCCTATCATTAACCCTAGCTTCCATGGTCAATATATAATCATTAGCTGCCTTATTACTACCCTGTAGCTCAATGCATATTTTGCAAAATGTCCCAAGCCTGGTCTTGGATGACATTATTTAAACAAATCATGACCAAGAAATAGAATACATGACCCTGTAGAATGACACAGCCAAAGAATATAAAGAACAGGATTATCCAGTAGATATTAAAATGGCTTGGTTTATTCCTCACACTAAACTAAAACATTATTTTGGTTTTGATTTTCCATGTTCTGTGAACCCGGCCAATTACCTTTTATTCAATAAACCATAATTAAACTATCCATGATTTAGTGCAATGTGTAAGTTAGATCTGATTTCATATAAAACACTTTGTTACAATATTTCAAATATGAAATACCCTGAAATACAGTAGTCTTGAAGTCAAAGACTTGTGAACATTCATTTACTTATTAAATCACATAAACATATGCACACAAAATATAGAGACACAAGCATTTAATTAAATCCACAATTCATTCTAGATGAGTGAGTGAGGATAATATTTTCATATGGTATTTCTTTAGCTCCTAGATCAGATATAGCTATGTCAAAGTAGGTTTATCATCTCCAATGCAAACATATTAAATTAATTTTTACAAAAAAATATCTGTGTACTCAGATGGTTTTGGAATAGGAAATTAAGCTTTCTCTGTGAAAAAGGAACGACAATAGTTTCTCTTTCTATGTTTAATACTGCTTTCTGACCAAAAGGATTTGGACTTACTATAGAACAGTAATAGAACTGCTTGTTCAGAAGCCCAACACTTCCAAAATAAATGAAAATAAAACAAGAAACAGATGGCTTTTAACAAATAATGAACAAAGACTTTATAGTTTAAAACACAGGTTTTATTTAGTGAAACTGACCATTCTGTTTCCCAGGTTGCTTTATTTATTAGTTGCATTTTAAAATAGAGTTGGTTCTTTCAAATGGTATGTTGAAATAGAGTGTGTGAGCTACACTTGAAAGCACTTCTCACCTAAGAGAACCTTGAATCACTTCAAGAAAGTTACTCTTCATATTTTTATATTTAAAAGCCACTTCCCAACTTTTAAACAATGTGTAGTCATGGTGATATACTCCTGAACTTTGGGTTGAGATGTATGGAGGTCCTTGTTGATGAGTTTTTGTCTATATTTTTGTATAGATCCAACTTGTTTTGTTTTTATGGTCAATTATAGTGTAAATCACACAGTTTAGATGGTACTTATACTGAATTAATTTTGAAATTATTGAGCCAAGGCTAAGTCCTAAGAATCATTATGAATAAGCAGCTCCTTTATCTAGGAATTTGTAGAGTGTCCTATAATTGGATGGGATTGTTCTGCCCTTGAAGAGATACATTGAATTCATGGTAGTTCCTTTGAAGGCAAAACTGTTGTAGCACAAATAGTCTCCATATGCAAAAGTCCCTCTGCTCAGTTCCAGCTGACTCAGCAGCTATAACTACACTTCCATTATGGCCATTTCTAGATAAGGATGACCAAGTAATCTATGTACCGGCAAATCAAGATTGTAACACACTATCTAGAAATTGCTCTGGAAATTGAAAGTTCTGCAAAGAGGTGACAGAGGTATCAGAATTATTTCACTATTGGTCTGAAGGGACTGCAAAGGCTCCACCCATCAAGTGTGGATGGAGTTGTTTATCAGCTCTTTGGCTAATTAGTACTGTGGCATGTATTTGCATGGTAATTGAGCCTTATATCTTTTTAGGGAATATATGGTTTAAGTGTAAAGATTGTATTGAATTATTCTTTTTCGTGGCTGTCTATGAGGATGACCTGCCTTAAAGATGTAAAATTGCTCAGTTGTTCATATAACTCAGGATTTGAAACATTATCTCATTTATGGAGTAGTATCAGGATATCACGTCACTACTTTGCCACAGTAGAATTATCTCACAAATCTGAAGATCAAGAGATGACCCTCAGAGTTCCCCTTCTTTGTAACTTGCATTGCATGTGGATAAGATGGTCGGCCTTCTTGGGAATTGATCCACTTTACAGAAATCTTTCGAGCCCCAGAGGTATATCTCTTCCCAACTCTGGGATGTCTACAAATTTTTTTTACAAATACTTGCCTAACTACAAGAGATAGTGTATGTAGTGAAACAAATTCTGCAATATCTATAGGAAAAAAATAGCCAAAAAAGTCTGTTTTAAGAAGCATGTATGAAGAACAGCAATTCTGAAAATGTCTTGAAAAAACAAATAACAAATTATAAAGTTACAAAAACAAAACATATAAAGTTTTTTATTAATTTTACAGTGTTTTACAATACAATTTTCTTAGAAAATTTGATATTGTCACCAGCTTTATTTATTTATAATTTAGATTTCTAAGACTGCTCAACTCAACAGCGATTCTGGGCAGCCTTAGAATATATTCTGAATATACCACAATACAATTTATTTAATGCACAGTGCTTGTTGCAAGAAAGAAATTAAATTCATTGATAGAAAAATATAATACTGGGATTATAATCCTTGGCATTATGTCCTGCCCTGCAGGAATGTATGCCAGATGAAGAAAGAGTATTTATGCACAATATCATACATTCTTATAATTCATCAATACTGTATGATCTAATTAATATCTACTCAATACTACTTGCGAGGTTATGCAAGACATTTTAAATAATGACCTAGGAAACCTAAAAGGAACTCTAATCAACTTTAACTCAGTTCTAAAGTTATACAGGTATTTCTCGAGTTATGACAGTTCACTTAGCAACCATTCAAAATTACAACATCCCCCCCCCCAAAAAAAGTACTTATGATGTGAAGCCTAAGTTATGAATTACAACTGGTTGCAGAGACACTGCAACATGCCCCCTGCCTGTTCCCCCTCCCCGGGCCTGTGGAGACCCACTGGGGCAGGATAGTGGAGGGGAAATAACTATGGGGATCCCAAGGGAACATGAGATATCTCAGTGGGTCGGGGAAGGCCTTGGTGTTCAGAAGCAGGTGGCCTGTTCTAGCACTAGACCCCCATGGTCTTCCCCAGCCTGAGATAGCTCTTGCGAACTTAACGATCTATGCATTTGATTAATGAATGCATTGGGGAAAGCAGGGAAGGATCACATTCATTTAACGTGATCCAATCAACGAATCCTCAGGTTACAATTATAAATGGCAGGCTCTATTACATTCATAACACAAAGATTACCTATATTCAAATGTCATGTCTGTATGGATAAAATTAAAATCAATTCATGAATATGCTTGCACTTTACGATGTTATGACCGTTCAGTAAGACATTAGTGAGATCCAACCATGTTTTCCTATTTTTAAAAAGTTTATCTACCAAAATGCAATTTTAAAATTTGCTATAATAATTAACCTGATACTGTGAGTGTTTGTATTTTCAAAGATAATAAAAATTCTTTTGCAAAAAGACTTACTTGTAAGGCAGGGAAAAAATTATGTAAAACTGGCAATATTTCCTAATCTTTTTATAAGTTTTTATACCTTGCTTCAGAGACTGTTTTTTTTAGTTTTAAACAATGGAACATTCTATATACAAGAGTTATAGGTTTTATCATTAATATGCTTTTCCAGTTAATATTAGTGGCATATATAAAACTTAACCATACTAATAATGTAGTCTGTTGTTTTTAAAAATGGAACATTTTTGAGTTTTGAATGCACCGCATAGAAATATATGCTAAGAAAATATAGCAATATTTAACACAGGATTAATATACTTTTCCACCATCATCACTTCTCAAATGCAATTTCCAATGTTTAACATTTTAAATTGTTCTTCATTAAGATTCTCATGTAGTTAAACACTCTTCTAATCACCAAATAATATATATCTTCTGTACAACCATATTACACTATTATACAAACTTGAAGCACATCAAAATTAATTTTGTTTCTTGTAAAAATTTGCATTTGATATTATAGAAGCCATTTTCATGTCTTCAAACCACTGCAAATACTCTGAATGCTTTGCTTCCTGGAGGATTCTGTAAACTGTAAAAGAAAAATAAAGAACTAATGGTTTGAAAGAACTTAATCTTATCATGTACTCTCATTTTACATATTAACCTCTCTATTAAATTTATATATTTATTGATAATGTCATTACCAGAAGGATGACCTATAAATATTTGGACAGCATGGTCAGGTTACAAGTTAATTTACTGTATATCTAATGGCAAAAGCAATAGTTATTTTTTTCACTAACTAGAAATGGCCTTTCTAGAAATTTCATTGACTGATCTCAAAAAAGCCCATCTATAATTACTACTCTAAGAAGTGCAGTGAGCTCAAGATCTAGGTTTGATATAAATCAGAAAGTCAACTTCAGTTCTAAACAGTCTCAGAGGCAGTCTTACCAAGGAATATTACAGTACCTTCACATCATTACCACTGAAGGCAATGTATTGATTCATTCCAATTTAAAGGTGCTTTTTGCACATGGACAATACCATTAAAATATATAAGTGTGATGAAGGGACATTTACAAGAATTCCATAATGGAAGTATAAAGTTTGTAATCTATCTTTTTGGATGCCTACATTTAGAATTTTCCATTTGAGTGTCATAGTTTGCAGTGAGATTATCTCTGAAGGAGACAATCCACAATAGGATAGGTCAAGATATATTTGTGTCTTTCTCTGAATGTAATTGTCAAAAAAGTGAAGATCACCAAAGAAAAGACTTGCCATCAAATATTTGTTTTAGATAGAATTTAAATTACCAGGGTCTTAGCAGGAACAAACCACACTTCACCCAGAGAACTACATTCATTGTTGATTGAAAGATACCAGATGGCTTTCAGAAATTTAGATTGAAGGATTTCAAAGGCAGATTGGCATATTTGCAGATTTCGGAGCTGCACATTAGGAAATTTAAAATCTTGTTTAAATAGCCTGACTGCTGCAGACACATATTAATTGCCTTTGTGGTTTACAAATATACAAAGATTTTTTTTATGCTTGTATTGTGAGTTTGGTAATTCTTGAATCCAGAGGTAGTAGACGGGACATAAATAGCTATATTCTTGAAGTCCTTCACTAACTTGATTGACTATAATTAATTTTTCAGTTATAGAATAGTCAAAAAGCAGTTTTAAGTAGCTAATTTTAAATCAGTAATTTAGTAAATCAACTAATTAAAACTTTGTACCTTTGTTTTATTGTAGTTAATTTCTAATGTTCTGCTAAGGCAGAAATATGCTAGTGTCCACACAGACTGACTGGGTATAGGTTAGCTACATTATCTGCATATAGAGATGGGTGAAAACTAGAGAATGAAATAAGATTTTTGCCAGGGCCAATATTATGCCATTATTGTAAATACTGTATTAAACAAAAGGAAAAAAAATACAGCTGCTTTACTTCTTTTAGGATTCAGCATAAAAGTATTTTTGAGTAACATTATCGCTGAAAGAGGCACTGTTTAGTTAGTTTTTAGTTTTATTAGATTTCTATACCGCCCTTCTCCCGAAGGACTCAGGGCGGTGAACAGCCAAAAGATAAAAACACAGAAAATACAAAATTTAAAATAGGTTAAAACAGATTAAACAGTTTGGCTAAATTTTAAAAATATCCCATAATTAGACAAATTCAAATTCGTGTTTAAAATTTAAATTTAAAATTTAAAAATTTTAAAAAGGAGAAGATTTAGGCCAGGCCAGCTTGATGGAATAAAAACGTTTTAAGCGCACGGCGGAAGGTGCGCAGATCCGGGATCCTCCGTATCTCCGGGGGGAGCTCGTTCCAGATCGTAGGTGCCCCCACAGAGAAGGCTCTCCCCCTAGGGGCCGCCAGTCGACATTGTTTGGCCGACGGCACCCGGAGGAGCCCCTCTCTATGGGAGCGTACTGGCCGGTGGGAGGCTATTGGTGGTAGTAGGCGGTCCCGTAGATAACCAGGTCCTAAGCCATGGAGCGCTTTAAAGGTGGTAACCAAAACCTTGAAGCGCACTCGGAAGACCACCGGGAGCCAGTGCAGCTCACGCAGGACAGGTGTTATATGGGAGCTCCACATTGCTCCCATAACCACCCGCGCGGCCGCACTCTGCGCCAGTTGGAGCCTCCGAGTGTACCTCAAGGGGAGCCCCATGTAGAGAGCATTACAATAGTCCAGACGAGAGGTGACGAGGGCATGAGTGACCGTGTGTAGAGAGTCCCGATCTAGAAAGGGACGCAACTGGCGAATCAGGCGAACCTGATGAAAAATCCTCCCGGCCACGGCCGTCAGGTGCTCTTCTAGAGACAGCCGTGAATCCAGGAGGACGCCCAAGTTGCGAGCCCCTTCCGTGGGGGCCAATGATTCGCCCCCAATAGTCAGCGATGGCACCAGCTGACTATATCGGGACGTCGGAAACCACAGCCACTCAGTCTTGGATGGGTTGAGCCTGAGCCTGTTCCTCCCCATCCAGATCCGTACGGCCTCCAGGCACCGGGACATCACTTCAAGGGCATCGTTGGGGTGGTCCGGGGTGGAGATGTACAGCTGGGTGTCGTCAGCGTACTGGTGGTACTTCACCTCGAAACCACGGATGATCTCGCCCAGCGGCTTTACATAAATGTTGAACAAAAGGGGCGAGAGGACTGATCCCTGCGGCACCCCACATATGAGGGGCCTCGGGGTCGATCTCTGCCCCCCTGTCAACACAGACTGCGACCGGTCGGAGAGAAAGGAGGAGAACCACTGTAATACGGTGCCTCCCACCCCCAACTCTTCCAACCGGTGCAGCATGATACCATGGTCGATGGTATCAAAAGCCGCTGAGAGATCTAACAGGACCAAGACAGAGGAGCAACCCCTGTCCCGAGCCCTCCAGAGATCATCAACCAACGCGACCAATGCCGTTTCCGTGCTGTACCCAGGCCTGAAACCCGACTGGAACGGATCTAGATACGACGATTCATCCAGGTACTGGGGAAGCTGTCGTGCAACCACACTCTCAACAACCTTCGCAACGAAGCGAAGGTTGGAGACTGGACGATAATTAGCCAATACTGCTGGGTCCAGGGAAGGCTTCTTGAGGAGAGGCCTCACCACCGCCTCCTTCAAGGCGGCGGGGAAGGCACCCTCACCCAATGAAGCATTTATAATCCCCTGGAGCCAGCCTCGCGTCACCTCCCGGGAAGCCAGTACTAACCAGGAGGGACACGGGTCCAACAAACATGTGGTTGCATTCAGCCTACCCAGAATCCTGTCCACGTCATCTGGGGTCACAGGATCAAACTCGTCCCAGATAATATTCTCAAGACCTGCCCCCGTCACTCTCGCTGGACCTACCCAGTCGGAGTCCAGACCTTCCCGAATCTGAGTGATTTTGTCATGCAGATATTGTACGAAGTCCTCGGCTCTTCCCTCCAAGGGGTCCTCCCGCGCTTCCTGGTGGAGCAGGGAGCGGGTCACCCTAAACAGGGTGGCCGGGCGATTATCTGATGACGCAATAAGAGCAGCACAATGTGTACATTTTGCTGCTTTTATCGCCACTAGGTAATTCTTAATATGAGATCTTACCAGTGTCCGGTCCGATTCAGAAAGACTAGCCCTCCAACTGCTCTCTAGGCATCTTTTCCGGCGCTTCATCTCCCTCAGCTCCTCAGTGAACCAAGGAGCCAGGTGAGAACGGCGCCGGGTCAGAGGCCGCAAAGGCACGACTTGATCCAGAGCTCCAGCGGCCGCTCTATCCCAAGCGGCCACTAGGTCTCCAGTCGAGGCGTGTGCAAGAATGAAGTGAATGAAGCAGGTGGCATCTGCCACAATCTTTATCAGGGGAAGAGTCAAAAATCACCTCCAAATAAACAGAGTTCCTTAGGAAACTGAACAACTTCTCAACTGGGATTACACACTGATAAACGCTTGAATAACCTGGAAGAAAGCCTACTTGTTCTGCAGTTTAGCAGTTTAGTTCTTTTAGATTATTCCATTGGCAAATTGATGATAGAAAGGTTTCGTATAGAACTTGCTAATTTGGCAACATAGGCTGATGGGATGCTAATTAACATTATTCTTAATTGTAGATTGGTAAAATAATGGAGTGAGAGACAGTTTGACATAGTGATTAACGAATCAAGCTAGAAACTGTGAAACTATGATTTCCAGGCCTGTCTTGGGCACAAAGCTAACTGGGTGAATTTCAGCCAATCACTTAGAAAGAAGGCAATGGAAAGCACTTCTGAAAAACCTTGTCAAGAAAACTGCAGCATTGATCCAGGCAGTCTCCGAGAATCAGACACAACTGAATCAAATAAGAAAAAGAGATAATAAAGGAATATTATCTCCTTTATAGGCTTTATAGAGCCGTGGTGGCGCAGTGGTTTGAGTGCAGTACTGCAGGCTACTGCTGCTGACTGCTGATTGCCACAGTTTAGCAGTTCAAGTCCCACCAGTTCAAGATTGACCCAGCCTTCCATCCTTCCAAGGCCAGTAAAATGAGGACTCAGATTGTTGGGGGCAATAAGCGGACTCTGTAAACTGCTTAGAGAGGACTGTAAAAAGCACTGTGAAGCAGTATATGTCTAAGTGCTATTGCTATTGCTAATACCTTCAGTAATTCAATAAAAAGTACCAGGTGTACTATAAAGGCATGCTTTGTACCTTTCTGAAAAAATGCCATTTTGAAATGAAGCGGTGTACATTCTTCTCTTATCCACTGGCATGACATCAACAAAGCCACCTTCATTGCGAATTACTCCAGCGTGCACTGCTGTTCGGCAGATACTAGATATCTGAGGGAAATGGAGAATAGAAGAATTCCCATGTTAGAAAGTAACATTGACTTACAAATTATGTAAGACCCATGGTAGCACAGTGGACTAAAGCACTGTTATTAACATCTGCTGCTTGCAATTACTGCAAGTTCAAATCTCACCAGGCTCAAGGTTGACTCAGCCTTCCATCCTTTCAAAGATAGGTAAAATGAGGACCCGGATTGTGGGGGCAATAAGCTGACTTTGTATAAATATACAAAAGTATGAAGGCTATTGCTTAATGCATTGTAAGCCGCCCTGAGTCTCCAGAGAAAGGCGGCTTATAAATTAAAGAAAAAAACCTGATTTTTTACAGTTTATCTTGTTTTTCCCAATGTTCACTCCTAAGCAATAGGACAGGGGTGTGAAACTCAATTTCATTGAGGGCCACATCAGGGTTGTGTTTAAGCTTGGGGGGACAGGGTGGGTGTGGCCAGTTCGACATCACTCGTGTCAGGGACGCCTGTGGTGGCCCATGCGCTCTACCAGCAAAAATGGACTCCTGAGGTCTATTTTCAGCTGTGATGGCTTCCTGCAACCTTTTATCAGTGAAAACAGAGCTACTGCAACTCTCTGCCAGTGAAAATGGAGCTTGGGAAGTCTGCCCGTGGCTCTCCTGAGCTCTGTTTTCACTAGCAGAGGCTCCGTGGGCCAGTCCTTTGCTGTTTCCAGAGTTGCCCTGTGGGCCAGATCTAAACCCCCATGGGCCGGATACGGCCCCCAGACCTTTAATTTGACACCCCTGCAATAGGAGGAGAGTTTGGCTGGGAAGGTCGCGAATGGCATTCATATGACCCCAGAATGCTGCAACCATCAAATACATGCCCACTGCCAAACACCTGAATTTTGATCATGTGACCATGAGGATGCTGTAATAGTTGTGTGGGAGTACCAGTTGTAAGTAACTTTTTTCAGTGCTGTTATAACTCTGAACAGTCACTAAATGAATGGTTGTAAGTTGAACACTACCTGTATATGTATTCCACAAGTATAAAATTATGCTGGGAAGGAAAAGAATCTTCCCCAAGTTCTCCAATCTCAGCTAGCCAAAGATTTGAGAGCTATCAGCATTTTGAATACAAATGCTCTCATCAATGAGAAGATGGCTTATTCACTGCAGTTGAAAGATTTTTGAGATTTTTGAACTGAAAAATTATACAACATTCTTTAATATTTCATGCAATACCTTCAGTATTCATACATCTCTCCCAAAATGTATAAATACCTATATGCCTCTGGATATAAATATAAAGTGGGAATTGTTGTTTTTTATATTATTTTATTTATTTGATGACCATATATTTTAAGTTTTTAAAATCATATTCCAGAGGAAAATATGTTATCATACTTACATCAGAATAAATTATAGTTCCAATCACTCGGGCATAATGTGAATTTGCCTGCATACAATTGTGAGGACAGTAGATCCTTTAAAAATTGAGAGGAAAGGTAAAGATTAAGGATTCTATATCTATACTATAATAATATAAAGACAAATGTTATCATTGTATTGAATGTAAACAATGAAATAGTATAGAAAAGCAAAACCACAGAAACCAGTTCTATTATCAAGTCCAATACTCTACTAAGAACAGGAATTCATATTAAAATATCCCTGACAGAAAGCTGTCTAGTTTTTATGTGAACTCCTCCAATAAAAAGGATCCTATCACCTTTCTGGGTAATCAATTCTATTGAAGAATATATAAACATTTAAAACAGAATGCATTGTTTATTAAAGTGTTGTTCTGTCATATCAATTCAGTAGAGCACACCGTTGAAGATTTTCCAACAAATCTTGCTTTGCTACCAGCTTTTAGTATTATAATGCACTGATACACATAAGTACAGTAGATCTTTGCAATTAATGGGAAAATCCTATTGTAAAATAGAGATTGAGAAATTTAATGTCTTGTATTATACTCATAAAGTGTAGCAGTCTTTGCATCTTAGCAGTTTGACATTCAAAAAATGGCAAAAGTTTAATGTTTCTGAAAAAAATCAATAATCACATTGAATGCTTAGCATTATTGTGTGATTAGTTACAAACACTTTTCACAGGATGGGAACAATAATGAAAAGATTTACCTTGGGCAATGTGTGGCTGGCCTATAAAATGGACATAACTGTTCTACCGTAGTTTCACAAGTGATAGCTTGTACTGAAATTAAACAAGAAAAAAATGCACACAGATATTTGTTGTAAAGAGATTCATCAATATTAATGTTATATCATAAAAATAAATCCGCACCTGTTACTTTAGAGACAGTGAATGAATTAGCCGATTGATATTTCCTAGAGCAAAAACAGAATCTATTGTTATTAGCAGTAATACCATTATCTTACAATTCTCTACAATATTGACAAGGAAATAAGAGAAACAAAAAATACAAAAGTGAGAATAATTATTTAATAGGGCTATACAAATTCAATAAAACTTCATAACACAATTTGAACAGAAAACTGAGAGAACTGAATTATGATCTAATAATATGTATGTATGTAAATATGTATGTATGTATGTATGTATGTATGTATGTATGTATGTGTTCTGTTCCCCAGGCATCTGGCTCCACTGGGAACAGGCAGATAAACTCTAGCAAACAGGTTTTCATGCAGATTATATTTATTTGGGAATCCTTGAACATATAAGACTTACAATCATAGTGAGTCCAGCTGAGGTGCATCCATATTTCATAATCTGTCCCATTTCCTAGTGTAAAAGGATGGTAGTTCTGACTCCCTGTTCAGAAAGCATGTTCTCTCCTCTGAGGTAATTCAACATATGGCCAGGTCTTTGTTCTAAAATCCCGGCAGAGAGTCTCAGTGGCCAATCAGACACACAGATAAGGTCACATGTCATGGACTACATTTCCCATAATGCGATCTCTCACTACATCTCCCACAATGCAATCTCTTAAGGAGACAGCTCTTAATTCTTAAGGTAACTACTTACCGCAACTCACTATCTGTAACAGCACACTCCCCGCCTGGAATTATAAATTCCACTACTAACTAACTACTTAATTGAGATAAACATAGGCATAGCAGAAAATAATGCAATGTAACTATCTACGTAACTAAAGTAAACAAGGTAATAGCATCAAACAATGCAAACAGTGAAGTGGACACGATTCATGCAAAGCTCGAGGTTCAATCTTGAAGGTCTTCTAGTACTATAAGTTCAGACTTCCTTCGTAGCAGTACCAGGTCGGTGATTGGCCTGATGTAAATCTTTCTGGTAGATTTAAGCTGACCGGTGGGTAACTGCTCTGGTTTCGCAATCAGAACTTTGACTTGGCGGACTAGTCCATCAGAACTGGGCACACTTGGTGTACAAGTCCCATGGGCCATGAGTTCCGATGCGCGTCCCTGTCCTTCAACAGGACAAGGTCCCCTTCCTCAAGGTTAGGTTCCTTAGTCTTCCACTTGCGGCGCTCCTGTAGAGTAGATAAGTATTCTTGTTTCCAGCGCTTCCAAAAGGTGTTGGCCAGCAATTGAACTTGTCTCCATTGTTGTGCATACATGTCCTTTGGGACGAAGCGCCCTGCCGGCGCTGGCCATTCACCCATCTTCTGGGTCAGCAAAGTGGCTGGGGTGAGGATAGTCGGATTCTCGGGATCCGAGTGAACCGGGCCCAAGGGTCTGGCATTGATGATAGCTGCTACCTCTGCCATGAGGGTGGTGAGGACTTCATGGGTTAACACGGATGTCTTCATCAACATGGAGTCTAGAATTCTACGGGCTATTCCAATCATTCGTTCCCATACTCCTCCCATATGGGAGGCATGGGGAGGATTGAAAGTCCACACAGAGTTTTTGGCCTTCAGGTAGTCATCAATTGGCGAATCAAGGTGAGTGCCCTCATTGATTCGTAACTCCTTGCAGGCTCCTACAAAGTTTGTTCCACGGTCTGATTTAAACATCGCGACTGGGCCTCTGTGGGCTTGGAACCTTCGTAGAGCATTGATAAAGCTGGAGGTGTCCATAGATTCAATGACTTCAATGTGAACAGCTCGAATGCTAAGGCACGTGAAGAGAACAGCCCAACGTTTGCTGTTAACTTGGCCACCTCTCGTCCTGCGGGCCGACACTGACCAAGGGCCAAAAACGTCTACGCCCACGTTGGTAAATGGCGGTCCTGTGCTGAAACGTTCAGGAGGTAGGTCAGCCATCCTCTGGTGTTGTGTCACACTTCGTTGTCTCCGACAATGCATGCACCTGTGCAGGACAGACACAATGGTCCTTTTGGCTCCCACAATCCAAAATCCTGCAGCTCTGACAGCTCCTTCTGTAAAGTGGCGGCCTTGATGGTGGACAGTTTCATGGTAGTGTAGGACTATCAGATTCGTCACATGTTGGCGCGCGGGAAGGATGATAGGGTGTTTTACATTCGAGTCTAATTTTGCCTTGTCTAGGCGCCCTCCAACTCTAAGTATGTTGTTGCTGTCTAGGAATGGGTTCAGTTTCAGCAATTGGCTAGATTTCGGCACAGGCTTCTCGGCTTTTAGACACTTCACCAATGCCGGGTATGCCTCTCGCTGCACACTTTGTAGAATTACACTCTCTGCTATGAGCTGACAATCTGCAAAGGTTATGTCGCGATACACTATACGTACGAGTGTGGTTGTTCCCTGTACCAGGGACTTCCATCTGGAGAAGTGTTCGAAACGAGCTGATTCCAGTGGACGTCTAGGGGGCCATTTTGTTTCCTCATTGACTGTGGTTGACAAGCAGGTGGCCTGTACGGTTGCTTCCTTGATCTGCATGGAAGGTTTGCTGAGCTCTTGAGGTCGAACGTCCGCATCTCGATCTGGGTCTAGAAGCTCATATTGTCCTGGTTCTAGTGATATCGAACTGTTTGGATGGGCCAAGAACTCGGGACCTTTTAGCCAGGTCGATTCTGCTAACTGGGATGCAAGGAAGGGCCGTGTGGGTTGGTCTGCTGGGTTCAGGTCTGTTGGCACATAACGCCACTGCTCCGGGCTTGAAGATTTTCTGATTCTGTCTACTCTATTACTGACATAGACATAGAAACGTCTGCTTTGGTTGTGAATGTAACCCAACACTACTTTGCTGTCAGTGTAGAAGGTGGTGGATTGGAATTCAAGGTCCATAGACTTCTTTATTAAGTCTGCAAGCTCCACAGCTAGTACGGCAGCGCAGAGTTCCAATCTTGGTATGGTGTGACCTTGTCGTGGGGCTAGTTTCGCTTTTCCCATGATGAAGCCTACATGAATGTTGCTCTCCCCGCCGTAGACCCTGATGTATGTCACGGCTGCTATAGTTGTCACTGATGCATCTGAGAAGATATGCAGTTCCCTTTTCGGTGCGGTGGTTGGTGAGCGGGTAACATACATGCGCTGTATGTGGACATTCTGGAGGCAGCTCAGGGAGGTACGCCATATTTCCCAATTGTCTTTCTGTTCTTGTGGAAGCGGTTCGTCCCAGTCATTGGTGCTTTCGGACAGCGTACGTAGAAGGAGCCTCCCTTGAATTGTTATCGGTGCAGCAAATCCTAGAGGGTCGAACAGACTGTTCACTGTTGACAGAACTCCTCTCCTTGTGAAGGTGGTTTTCTGGGCTGGGACTCTAAAGGTGAAGACGTCTTTCTTCAAGTCCCAACACAGACCGAGGCTCCGTTGGATAAGGGGAGTGTCGGTGCTAAAATCGAGGTCCTGCAATCCCTTGGCGTGGTCCTCAGGATCGAAGGCTGCTAGCACTTCTTCGCTGTTGGATGCAATCTTGTGCAGCTTGAGGTGGTGTGCACCTAGCATCTGACGTGTTCTGCCTAGCAAGTCTATGGCTACTGCTGGAGTGGGTACAGATTTCAAGCCGTCATCAACGTAGAAGTCTCGCTCCACAAAGCGCCTGGCATCTGAACCATACCTGGTCTCTCCTATGCGAGCGGTGTGTTGCAGACCATAGTTGGCGATAGCAGGGGAAGAACCATTCCCAAAGACGTGCACTCGCATTCTGTATTCTGTGACCTGTTCGTTGTGCTGTTCGTCGCTGAACCACAGGAAGCGCAGATAGTTGCGATGATCTTGAAGGGCGGCGAAGGGTGGTTCTCTGCCAAGGTTCTTTGCCCTGTAATTATCAGCTAGCTCGATCCATGCATCAATCAGTTTCATTGGCAGTTTTTCAACGATAGACCTTTGTGTCTTATACAGGTCGAGACAGCTAAGTCCTGGCAAGGTGGGATCCATTTGTGCTGATCGTAGCTGTGTAAATAGTTCGGAGAAGTTCCATAGTTCTTCAGGGTTACTGAGATCCATGGCAGGGAAGTTGTCGACCCGCTCTAGGAATGAGGATTCTGTCATCGTAGCTGCCCCATACCGCTCATCAAGTATTTCCCATGATAGCTTGAGGGCTTCGACTGGCTCGTACATTTTTGCTGCGTAGACCCCCTTTACTGCTTGTACTGATTGTGGGCCTAGCCATGTGAACATATGACCGAGTTCCTCGGCTGGCTCCAGTTGTTCGCCTTTAATGGCATTTACAAACAGAAGCTTCCATAGCATGTAATCTATGCCTGATTTGTCGGAGAACTTGTGTACTCCCCTATGTGCCAGGTCCATCCTTCTCCAGGATGTTGCAGTATCCTTTTGGACTTCAGGAGAGTTATACGATGGGGGTGGTGGCAAGGTTCGCCCTACTGCGTTGGCTAGGGCAGGATTAAGTGCCAACGCTGGCTGGTAGTTCCCTACAGAATGTTTACAGACAATTTCGTCTTTCCATGCCACAGGTGATGATAGGTCCTTTTCCTGGCAGGCAAGTGGAGTACCTCCATTGGGCTGGACGTCGGCACTCGGAACGCCTGGCAGGTTTGGCTGGAACTCCTCAGCCTCCACTCTGAGGTGGTGTCTCATGGTTGTTTGCGTGCTTGGCTCCAGAGATGCCTTCATTGCTGCTGAAGGAGTACTCTGGTTGCCCCGAATGTCTTCATTTGCCGGGGTAGGTCGTGCATTTTCAAAGGAGGAGTCTCGTGGTCTAGATCTTACGATATCTGCTGTCTGAGTAATTCGTAGAGCTGGTGGGTGAGGTTCTCCTCTTTGTCCCTGCTGTGGGGAGTTCTGGTCCTCAACATAGGCTTTGACACGCTCATCCGAGTCCTCCTCCTCTAACTGTCGAGGATTGAAGTTGAATGAAGCGTGTTCAGCCGCCGCCTCTAAAGCTTCGGCCAGTGTTACTTTTCCCAGTGTCTCTTTTTCATACTTCAAATAGTCTAGTCTGGCCTGAACTTTGGCCATTTCTTCCTGTTTTCTGGCCTGAACTTTGGCCATTTCTTCCTGTTTTCTGGCCATTTCTTCCTGTTTTCTGGCCTGAACTTTGGCCATTTCTTCCTGTTGTCTGGCCTGAACTTTGGCCAATTCTTCCTTCAGCAATTGTTCTTCCTTTGCCACTCTCAAGGTTGCTTTGGCCACTGCAGCTTCGGCTCGTGCCTCTGCTGCCCGGGCAGCGAAACTCCTCGCTGTGGAGGCTCTGGATGACTGGCTGTGATGGGAAGATGCTTTGGAAGGATGGAAGGAACCTGAGGCAGAAGATTGTTGTGAGACACTGCTACCCTGCCGAGACCGGGATGACTTGTAAGAGGGGACTGCTTGTGACCGATGAGATGATGCGTGTGAGCGATGGGTTGCTTTGGATTGGGCCTTCTCACTCGCAGCTTTCTTGGAAGAATGAGCGATAGATGCATGTGAGCGTTGGGGTGAGGAGGCTTTCTCCCTTGATGTGCCTTTCGCCTGGAGCGCCCTGTGGAAGGAGTCCTTACAACTTTGAAATATTTTCCCACGTTCCGCACTCAACATCTCTAAGCGTTGCATGTCCCCCACAAGTTCTGGGTCTTCTAGCTGCTGCTGGATGTTGACAAGATGGCTTTCAGAAGTCTTCCATTGCTTATAAAGTTCATCCATTTCATTCACCAATGTACGGATGCAGCCGTGTGAAAGCTCATCCACAGGCCTGTTGCAGATCTGTTGCAACTTCTCCCAATACCTTTTGTTGCGACGATAATGCTTGTCCCAATCTTCCTTCAGGCTTGACTGCATAATACCAGTGAGCTTCCTGTGCTGCCTGAGGTCATAGGTTCTCTGATGAGCTTCAGCCTCTTTGGAATTTTGGACATTCACTTCTGGAATTGTGTCGAGGTTGGGTGATGGAAGGGTCATCATTCCTGATGAATCATATGCTTCTGCCATGATTGGATAAGACTCCACGGCATCCGATGCTTCAGGTGTGTCAAGATTAGCTGGGAGGTTCAACTCTGCTGACTCATTAGAGGTCTCAGCCATGACTGGGAAACTTGGGGAACTTCCTGCAAACTTTAGGAGATGTTTTTGCAGTTCGCCTGTTGACCACTGGGATGCGTTGCAAACTCTAGGGGATGTCGATGCAGTTCGCCTGTTGACTGTTGGGGTGTGCTGCAAACTCTAGGAGACGTTGTTGCAGTTTGCCTGTTGACCGCTGGGGTGCGTTGCAAACTCTAGGAGACGTCGATGCAGTTCGCCTGTTGACTGTTGGGGTGTGCTGCAAACTCTAGGAGACGTTGTTGCAGTTTGCCTGTTGACCGCTGGGGTGCGTTGCAAACTCTAGGAGACGTCGTTGCAGTTTGCCTGTTGTCCACTGGGGTGCGTTGCAAACTTTAGGAGACGTTGTTGCAGTTTGCCTCTTGACCGCTGGGGTGCGTTGCAAACTCTAGGAGACGTTGTTGCAGTTTGCCTCTTGACCGCTGGGGTGCGTTGCAAACTTTAGGAGACGTTGTTGCAGTTCGCCTGTTGTCCACTGGGGTGCGCTGCAAACTCTAGGGGATGTTGATGCAGTTCACCTGTTGACTGCTGGGGTGCGTTGCAATCTCTAGGGGATGTTGATGCAGTTCACCTGTTGACTGCTGGGGTGCGTTGCAAACTCTAGGGGATGTTGATGCAGTTCACCTGTTGACTGCTGGGGTGCGTTGCAAACTCTAGGAGACGTTGTTGCAGTTTGCCTTCTGACCATTGGGGGTGGTTGGTGCAGTACACCTTTGGCCACTAGGGTGCTGTTACCTAACTAATGCTTGGGTTAAACTGGTTTCAGCGTGTTCCTTTGTATAGAGCTGCAAAGCAACTGTCCTATTTGGAGACCCTAAGAGGCTTTCCTCGACTTGGGTTCCTTTGGGCTTTAGTTGCTTGCCCTGTAAAGGGGATTTAGCTTTCCAGTATTTTATTCAAGCAAGATTCAAAGCAACAGCATGCACTATGGCTGGATTGTTTCTTTTCAAATGCACATTGAGTGGTCAGGCTGGGAAGCCACTTGTATCATGCAAGTTCAATCTCCAAAGAGCCTAGGTGGCTCGGATTACTTTGTGTTAAAATAAGGCCTTTCGTTTTACTGGCAAAGTAAACTTCTAAACAACATACACACAAACTTTGCAAAGGTGATTGAAACATGCAGCCCTGGGCCTCTTTATGGCAGGGCAATCTTCTTAGCTAGCCCAAGAATTGTCTTTCTCTTTCTGTCCTTTTACTGCCAAAGGTGATTCAAACATGCAGCCCCTGGGCCTCTTTATGGCAGGGCAATCTTCTTAGCTAGCACAAGAACTGTCTTTCTCTTTCTGTCTTTTACCGCTGAGCAGAATACTTCACTCAGGCAAAGAGAAGGAAAGCAAGTTTTGTCACTTTCATGGCTAAGCAAAGGTCTCAATTAGATGCAAACAAAGTCCTTTTATAAGTTGTGCACAGAGAAGAGATGCATTTTCACTCAAACAGAATGTCCATCAATGCTCCGAAAGAGAGGGAGGGGTTCAGGCATCTACATCCTTTTACTGTTCTGTTCCCCAGGCATCTGGCTCCACTGGGAACAGGCAGATAAACTCTAGCAAACAGGTTTTCATGCAGATTATATTTATTTGGGAATCCTTGAACATATAAGACTTACAATCATAGTGAGTCCAGCTGAGGTGCATCCATATTTCATAATCTGTCCCATTTCCTAGTGTAAAAGGATGGTAGTTCTGACTCCCTGTTCAGAAAGCATGTTCTCTCCTCTGAGGTAATTCAACATATGGCCAGGTCTTTGTTCTAAAATCCCGGCAGAGAGTCTCAGTGGCCAATCAGACACACAGATAAGGTCACATGTCATGGACTACATTTCCCATAATGCGATCTCTCACTACATCTCCCACAATGCAATCTCTTAAGGAGACAGCTCTTAATTCTTAAGGTAACTACTTACCGCAACTCACTATCTGTAACAGCACAGTATGTATGTACCGGTATGTATGTATGTATGTATTGCCCAACTTGTATAGTGTAATTTTTTTTCAGCATAAAGCTTTGTATTTATATTATTATTATTATTGCACAATAGCTATCATAATAAATAATCTACAATCAACTGCATTTATATCATGGGTACACAACCTAAAACATGAATGGGCAATGTTTTCACCCCAAGGTCTACATAGATTGCTGTATTGTGCAACCAACATGCATTTGTGCCACAAACATGCATTCTTTCCTATACATATAATTTTGAACACTCAAACTTCATCCCTCTCCATCATTTAATCTGCTACTTTGATTGATTTACTGTTGATTGTTGCTTCCCTACAACTAATTGCAGTTATCAAAGAGTGACTTGGTCCTTTCAAGTCATCTCATCAGTTAATCAGCTGGATGACAGACACCACACTGCTTGGTTTAACTGAGAAAGAAAGCCATATTGTACTGGCCAGATCATCATATTAATTGGGTAAGAAATGATGAAAACCATTGAAAAGGCTCTTAGGTCCATATATCTGAGGATTATATTTTTGCCATCTGTAGTCTACATCAGGAAAGTGTAACTTCTGTTGGCCTAGGATAACAGAAATGTTTGCTTCTTTGGGGGGGTTTGTAAATTTGGATACATGCATAAAGACTTAGCTCCCTTAATTTCTAGAGAGAGTGTGACAAAAATTATACTGCTGAGAGCATGATCTTAGTGTGCTGTCAGGGTTTCAAAAGTGGATCTTGGGGAGCTGCATTTATTTAGTATGAATTAAGTTTGTCTTTCTTATATTACTAAATGGACTCAAAACAGTAACAATATCTAACATAGTCAACTAACTCAAATATATAATTAAAATACTTGTTTAATTAAACAAGTCAAAAACAGATGATAAAGACTACTATAAGTAATGCAGATACTAGAAAGACCGTAGACAACCAATGGAGATGACTTCAGACAAGCTTTCATAGCTCTTATATCATCATGCAACACAGCATTCATTAATGACCACTTCTGAAGATATATAATATTAAATGTTTTATAATTACTTATAAATAATTCCATAATTTGTTTATATTATATTGAAAACTTGAGAACCAATTTGTGAGGGAATATTTCATTTTTATTTACCCAACTGACTGGACTCCATTTCTTTGAGACTTTATGAAGTAATTTCTTCTTCCTAGTCTGGTAACATCAACCCAACCACCATCATTGTCTAGGATACCATAATGTATTGCAGCTCTACAGATGCTTGATTGCTAGGAAGAAAAGGAAAAGAAAAACAGAAACAGATATTTATTTGTTATTTTTATACATACTTCTATTAGAAATAATATTTTGTGTTTTATTAAATTTGGAACTATGAAAAGTTCACCATTAATTCCATATTGAGAGAGGTGAGTTAACAAATTATGTAAAATCAGTATACAGTATGCATGGGTTATTTCAGACATTTGATGCCAAGGTTTCCAATACATTGAGTAGATACTAATAAAGATAAGAGAAACCTCAAATTCCTGCCAAAATTAATAACTTAATGCCATTTTACTGAGCAAACACTTTGTCAAGCGTAATATGTTAATTAAATTTCATAGTAAGTTACAAAGCAAAATGCTATTAATTACAGTATCTGTACCATGTCATAATAGACACTTCCCACAACTTTGGCGCTGCTGTCCAAACATCCAGAAGGACATTCATACCTAAAGAATTAAAAAAACAACTTGAGAACGATAGAAAATTTTTAAAAAATTAGATAAAATACACACAATATGAGAACTGATGGATAACCATGAAAAGATACCTTACCTATTACATGTTGTTCCTTTGCACTGGTCCCTTAACCGTAGTTCACAGGAAACAATTTGAGCTGAAGGCGGAAAGCAGGTGATGTTACTGTAATGTTTTAGCACAGTTTGGTGAATCAATTAACAACAACAACAACAAAAATCATGCTATGAATGAAATTTCCTTACACATCTGTTGTTTGCTTATGACTTCATTTCTTTCACTATCATCATGGGGAGATGCTTGTGGTCGCACTTGATTTTGTAATGTATTCTGAACATGTAACTGATTTCGTTCAACTTCATTGGTTTCTATCTCTGGAAAGTAATGCCTTTCTGAACCTTCTGGTAAAGCAATTGAAAGGAATAAGTGCTATTTTTTACAATGGATTCATTCAATAGTTATAATTAAGATTGGCATAAATATGACATGTTTAATCTTTGCTAGACATGATAAGGCCATTAAATAATCCTGTGCATATTTCTTTGGAAATAAACTCTACTGTATTCAGTGGAATTTACTCCTAGGAACTTACTTAAAGGATTACAGACTTAAGTGCTTCTTGATCCCACTGTGCCTAAATCCACTGAAATCAATGGGCTTTAATACTGGTTGGCTTGTGATTGTTTTACTACCAGCCATCGTTAATGAGCTGAGATTATCTAGTCATGGCACTAAGTGAATGATATACACAAAAAACAATAGACAGAATTCAAAGTACAGTACTAGAATAGCAACCAAAATTATCAGTTCTTTTCTTAGTATTCCATATAAAAACACTCTACAAGCTGCATCATAATGACAAATATAGACATATGAGGTTGTTTGAATGGTTCAGAAGGGAGTTTCCTACCAAAATTCTAATGAATATATATATATAGGTCAAATTTCATATACTAAATGTTTCTTAATTTGTGAAATGGATTTTGGTTGCATTGAGAAAGAAAAACCTAAGAGTTTTCTTAATGAATTTATATGAATCATGGAACTTCTGACAAGATGGAATTATAGAGATATTTTGCAAAATTGTTTACAAAAGCCTTTATGTTTAAATTACTAAATTCATGCCACATTAACAAAACAGGAATCTGTTTAACTGGATGAAATATTTGCAGTTTGATTAACAGGTAGTGTAATTTTTACTATTAGAAGAATTAGAAGAATTCATGTGCTGATTACTTAACTCGTCTGAGTTGGTGATTAAGGATCTCTTAAATGCTTACAAAAACATACTTATATATTTTTATGCCCAAAGCTCTTCATAAAAAGAAAAGAACTATTATAGAACCCTTACATAACACATATATTTCATTATGAAACCAGAAAACAACTGCTTGTGTCCTAAAGCATCAGCAAAACTACATACCTAACAGTATACACATTCTTTTTCTGATTACATACCTTTATAACAAAGATTTTCTCTGCAGCCTCCCCCAAAACTTGGGGGACATTCAGAACATGGACGACCGTGTTTGTATGGAGCATGCCCCCACCAATTGCCCCTAAGAATAAAAATGAAAGTGATATAGTGAAATAAATGGAGTGCTTGATACCCATGAGAAACCCTATTCCTGCTGATTTGTCACGCCTCTGCTTCTGAGGCAAAGGCAGCCTAAATGAATGATATAAACAGTATCATCTCAGACTGCATCCCATTTATCTTTTCTATATTTTTAAGGGTTGGAATTTCTTCCTTCCTTCCTAGTATGAATTGGTATCAGTTGTTCTTAAGACAGAGCCTTGAGGAAGGCAAGCTAGTAGTTCACTCATTCACTTATCCTTATTCTTGCTCGGCAGGAGACTTCTGCCAGGGTATACTCAACAATTGGTTTACAAGGGAAGAAAAAATGGGATGGTGAAAGATAAGAAAGTTTGTTGAGATGCAATTTGGAAAGACTTGTCCATTGAGCTAAAAGCAGCATGCAACAGGACACAAGGGAAACATATGACTGAAACATGAGTATAAACTGCTACCCATCATTTTTAGTTTAGACTTTCATTTTTGTGTTCCTTGAATGTGAATGCAAGCTGTTTCTGCAACTAAGTGCTTCCTTTGCTTTTCCTGGAGACTGCAATAGCTGTAAGTTTTAGGACTGGCTGTAAATCTACTTGTTACCACCATTGTCAGTCTGAATAGTCACAGAATAAGGAAGTCGTTAACTGAGGACAACGTATAATTCCATTGATACGATCCAGGCTTACGTGTGTTCATTCTAGTCTGAAAAGAATATTGGATTGTATACTATTTGAAGCCCAGCAGCATGTCACTGAATGTAAGGACTTAATTTATATGAACTGTAGCAAGTCAATTCTCTTCTGTTATTATCTGCTAGATTCACAGATTACAATGAATATTCTGAATATTGTGCTTTGGTTTATACTGGTTTATATTGGCTAGCATTCTGAAAATTCAAAATATCTAGCATCACTCTGTGTTAAGAGAGCTCCTGCAGCCTTAAGGAGATACTGTACAGAAAGCAGAAAGCAGATTTCTTTTCCCCATCAACAATATTATTTCCTATTTTTTACAGTTTATATTTCAAGATAATTACATATTCTATGGCCAATTCTTATGCAGTTCCAAGCAAAAGATTTAAACATTTACTTCCTATCATGATTCCAATCTAAAGCAAAACACACTCCTAAATAATTTTATTAAATAGTGGCAGTGGGGAGTTAGATATGCCTTTTATGTTAACACCTGTACCGTCATACTTACTTGGGTGAATAATTGCACACTAAGTAAATTGCTTTTGGCCATATCTGTCCCCACACATTCATATTATGACACAGGTTGACTGCACAGCCTACTCGGTTACTTGTTGCCCATACCACCTGAGGAAAAAAGGAAGAGTTTTAAACCTTATCCAAATTTGAGTTCTGATGAGCTGTCATAGTGAACCAATACTCCTTTGGAAAAAAGGAACACATTGCACCTGAAAATTGCCCCCCCCCCCAAATTGGGCTACTGAAATCTGTCCAGAGTAACAAGATTACCCACATAAATTCTGCAACTGTATTTTAACAGCTAAGAGCAGAAACTGCATTTTTGTGGTAAGCTGGAATTTGGCTGGAGTCATGGATTTCATTGTGCTTATAGCCACTAATGTCACCTACATGGACTTCAACCAAGGATCATTTCTTAATCACTTTGAATTTAATTTTTTTCCTTTTGCTGTTTGGTTTTTAAAGATTGAGAACCTTATATTGACCTTCCTAAGTAAACCAGACAGGAAACACAACTAGATGAGCTAAGTCTTCTTTACTATAAGGCTGCATTATCAGAATCCTACAACTCTGAAAGTACAAACTTTCCACCCACTACTTTTAACTGTTAGATCCATTAGGGCAGTTCCTTCTTAAGTTTCTTTCTTCGACTATTATATGTTTGCATCCTCCTGCCTCTCTTATCTGATGGTTTCCTAGACAGTATCTGTTCTTCCCTTTCCTTAGGGTTATCCATGCATTCCCTTATATCTTCAGATTGGCTAGCATTATTGAAAACATTGGGTGAATTTCCTTAAACCCTTTAAAAATGTATAACTACAAGTTTAAATATTTATAATAAAAGGTTTTGGAATATACAGCAAAAGTATGATTATTGTTGGCTTTAGAAAGCTTTAAATGGATTACGGGCTCAGATGGACTTGATTGAAAAGTTTGAAAATAATTGAAAGAATCCTTTCTCATGGGAAAATAATTTTGTATATATTTTGAAACGGATAGGACAACTTTGAAGGTCAGATCTTAGAGGGCACCAGATGGCTACCTTATAAGAAATGTTTGATGTTTGGGTGCAGGAAGTCTTTCAGCTTTTAAATCTATAATACAATCAGGTATTATTGAACAGGAATAGGCATTATTGAATAAAATTGAAACCGATTTAAAAATTATAGACTGCAACAAAGAAAAGGAAATAATGGATTTACAATTAAATTAAATGAAGATTTAAAAAATACAAAAAATAAATACAATTAATAAATTAGAAAACAGAAGTAAATAAATGTTTTGTATTCGATTTATAAATAGGATTTGCTGGAATTGCAAAATTAGAAAAAGGGGCCTGACAAAGATCACAACAATTGTAAGAGAATAAACAATGAGAGTAAAACAAAGCAGATATCAGAATTTATTTTTTTTTAGGAATTTAAAGATCATTGGAAGAAAGAAGAAAGAATACAAAATAAATTTATTTATTCATGGTTAAAATAATGAGTTTCTATTTCTGGAGATGCTTAATTATTTTCTGATTGGGCCTGGGAATGATGGCTATTTCCGATAATGTTTAATTGCTTTTTGACGGGAACTGGACTTTTGCTACTTGAAGAAATGAATGAGGGGGAATCTGTTTAAATATAAATGGGGGAATAAATATAAAAACAAGGATTCAAATTGAATGTGATAGATAAATGTTGTAATACTTACGTTGTTATTTTATAAAGAGAAAACAAGTTTAATATAAGGATCTTCATTAATATCCACTGTATTTTGCTCCAAGCACACAAACGAACATGTAAGCTTTATATATGAGCTAATTGGTTCATTACAGAAAATAACCCAATCGTAAGTTAATCAGTTCATTCATCGATCAAGTTACTACAGTAGTATATAGACTGCTAATAGATATCCTGATATATTTCAAGAAATTCATATCAAGATGTGTTCTTAGGAAAAAGTTATTTGCAATGGTAACATATAGAAATAAAGAATATATAATAGATTGCTGCAAGCTATTTTTAAGAAATGGGAAAAGATTTTTAAACACAGATACAACCTCCATGTGACTTACATATTTTCCGATCATTTATCTCTTGATTTCTACCATTCCAACACAAAAGTGATGAATTCAACCCTATTATTCATTTTTAAAAGGCACACTCACCTGAGTATAATGAGTACATACAGGACCAGAACATCTATAGGGGCAATAAGGATTGCATTCTTGAGCATATGGATAAGTAAAGTCTCTCACTTCATCATACCATGATTGTACATGAAATGTTAGAGGTCTATATCTATAAAAAATATAATGAAGAAATTGCCAAATCATTCAAGAATATATTACAAAAGAAGCAATGCTTTTTTTTCACTTTTAAAGTAAGAGTAGCATAATGTTTTTTGTTTACCTTCCCCAATGTGCTCCCAAATTTTGACCAATGGATGGAAGAAGACTTGCAGGTCCATGTTCCCAAAGACATGTCTCAGCCCAGGACTGAGCAGATCTTTCCAACTCTGGATCCCATGTCTACATTTTAAGGATTAAGAGAAAAGATAAACATGATGTGGTTCTAATATTTGTTAATATTATTATACTTGACTTATCCCTAAAATACTCTTTTAATTTAAGAAAAATATCTATTAAAATATATTGTGTTTATAATATTAGAGAAAAATATCCATCAAGTCTAACTTGTTTCTTCCAAAAAGGTTTTCTACCAATGTATCTATGCAGTCCACATTATATACCATATAGCCCAAATCAGGGGTGAAATCCAGCAGGTTCTGACAGGTTCTGCAAAAACAGTAGCAGAAATTTTGAGTGGTTTGGACAACTGGCAAATACCACCTCTGGCTGGCCCCAGAGTGGGGTGGGAATGGAGATTTTGCAATATCCTTCCCCCAGGAGTGGGGAGAGAATGGGGATTTTGCAGTATTCTTTCCCTGGAATGGGGTGGGAATGGAAATTTTGCAGTATCCTTCCCCTGCCATGCCCACCAAGCCACGCCCACAGAACCGGAGGTAAAAAAAATTGGATTTCACCACTAACCCAAATGCTGCATCATGGTGATCCTAGACAATTCTTAATAGAAAGTTAAGAAAATATTTTCAGCATTAATATTTAACTTCATGATCAGATATTCATACTGCTGGGTTTGTATTATTTGCCTAGAAGTGGATACTGGTCTGAAGAAATTCCATGTTCCTTGCAATATCTTTCTGTCTCTAGATGTGTCAATCCTTGATTTAATTTTTATTTATGATGAAGAAAGAAACAATAAAAAAACATGAAACCCTTTTTCATAAACAAGAACACAAGTCTGGTAGCAGAAGAAAGAAATGTAACTTTTTTCATAAATGTGTACCTATATTTTAGATCCCCTGAAGATTGTTCCTGCAACTATATATGCAAGATATTAAATATTTTAATTTGTTAATGCAAAAAAAAATCCCTTAGAGTAAGTTTCTACTTTTATTTTTTATAGTTCTTCTGTAAACTAGAGAGCAGCTTAAACTGGAATTTCTTAACTACTTGGCAAATACAACAGGAATGACCCTGGTACAAACATTCACAAACACAAAAAGATTTCTGAATATTGATCCATGAGCAATGCTAATTGAAATATATATATATTAGTGGGAAGAGAAGAGCAACAAAGAAGAATAGGGGGCTGAAGACTAAAACATATTGAAGAACAGTTGCAGGAATTGGTCATGTCTAGTTTAATGAAAAGAAGGACTAGGGGTGACATGATAGCAATGTTCCAATACCTAAGGAGCTGCCATGAAGAAGACAGGGTCAACCTATTTTCCAAAGCACCTAAAGATAGGACATGAGTCAATGGATGGAAAGTAATCAAGAAGAGAACCAACCTAGAACTAAGGAGAAATTTCCTGACAGTTAGAATAAATAATCAGTGGAACCACTTGCCTCCAAGAGTTGTAGGTGCTCCGACATTGGAGGTTTTTGAGAAGATATTGGACAACGATTTGTCTGAAATAGTATAGGGTTCCTGCCTGAGCAGGGGGTTGGACTAGAAGACCTCTAAGGTCCTTTCCAACTATGTTTTTCTGTAAATCTGTGTGTTTTCTAGAAAAAACACATTATTTAAATATAGTTATATGCCTTTTACATACAAATCCATGATTAGCCAGGTATTTTTTTAAAAAGGTAAAAAAATAAGAAGAAAGTGCTACAAAACACTTAAATCAAAATCCTGCAATTCTCAGCATTTGGGAAGAACAGAGGGGAAAAAAAGAAGTAACAGAAGATGCTGGCTGAAAGGAGAGCCTACAAGTTTTACAAATAGTAAAAGCAGAGCAAAAACACATAGAGAAAAAGCTACATTTTATTTGTATTATTGATTTATAAACTTTTGATTGTTTTATTTCCAACAATGTGTTAAAGGTTTGCTGATAGAAAAGTCTCAGGATAGCCTTGGTAGCTGAGATTGGTGGCTGCTTTGTAATACAGTCAAATATGGCTATGATCTAGTTGAGTGCAGGGGTGCTATTCAGAAGTTCTGACAGGTCCTGGAGAACCGGTAGTGGAAATTTTGAGTAGTTCGGAGAACCGGCAAATACCACCTCTGGCTGGCCCCAGAGTAGGGTGAGAATGGAGATTTTGCAATATCCTTCCACCAGAAATGGGGAGGGAATGGAGATTTTCCCCTGTTACGCTCACCAAGCCACATCACGCCCACCAAGCCATGCCCACAGAACCGGTAATTAAAAAATTTGAATTCCACCACTGATTCAGTGGTGTCAAACTTGCAACCCATGGGCCATATGCATCATGCGCTGGCCATGCCCACACCTGGTTTAGCAAAGGGGAAAAAATCCCGTGACACCACCGTGAAGATGCAAGTTTGACACCCCTGACTTAGTAAATAGATAAAATTCATATCAAAATTCAACAGCCATTTTACTCAATTAAAAAAAATCTGATGTACACAGGGCAACCCTTATTCAAATAGATACTCTAGTACCTATGTAGAAAAGCCTTTAAAATACTACTATTCTAATTACTAATATAACTCAAGATCCTAAAATACCAAATTATGTTCAGTTTATCGAAGGTCACAATTTTCACTCTGAAATGGGACATAGTTAAGAAATCTTTTTAAGCACTTTTACAAAATAGAGAAGAAGGGCATCTGTTGGAGAGGTCAAGAGAAGGCAAATGACACAAATGTATTATAATATGATACAGATTCCATCCCTTTCGTGCTTGTCTCACATAAAAATGTAAGCAGTGAAGCTTACAGTATGGTATCATGACACACATTTTATCATTTTGATGAATTCTCAGCCTGTAATGAGTTTTCCTGTGAATAAAATGCACATGTTATTGTATATGTCATATTTGCACAGTTATTTATATAGCAGTAATAAGACGATGTCCATACAGAGTAGTTTTGTAAAATGTAAGTGCAGCAACTTTTAATCTATATGTAAGGTATTTCTGACAAAGAAGTCTTTGGAATATAGAACAGAAACAGAACACTTTCAGAGGTAGATGTAAAATGTGCAAACTATAATAAAAAGGTAAGATTCATACCTAGTATAATAAGGCACACAGTTGGCACCAAAAGAAGTAAACATTTACTGTGGCATAATATAAGGCCTCAATGTTGTATTCATTCTATATATAAGAAATAGAGTAGTAAAGTAAATATCAGAGTACAGTACAGTACAGTATGACTGGTATTTACTTTTTAAAAACACACTATATTCTTTATTGTTTATTAAAATATAGAGAAGGCTAAAATACGACAGTATTAATTTTGAGGAATAGAATTTCCTGTATTTGAAACATAGGGTTAAATTGGATGCATACCAGCTATGATGCAAGAACCTACTAATGGATTTATACTAATATGGGGATGTATAATTGATACAGTATTACAGTCACTATATTAAAATGTTTCCCACAAAAAAAAGAAATTATATTTCTATTATGCAAGTTGAGTGCCAATAAACTTTTTAAAAGTTTAGAAAAATATTAATCTGTTTATCAATCATTAAATATACTAGGACCTAAGCTATTAGGAAAACAGTTTTAAGAAAAGATAGTTTTTTCTTAGAAAGTACAAATATGTATATTTTTTAAAAAAATTTATAAATTAATCACAATCCGAAAAAAATCTTTGCTGCACTGCATAATATACCCAAATCTGTTTCAAAAAAATTGGACTATGGAACTTATAGATAGTTGGCAGCTAGTGATGATAATTGAACCAGGAATTACAATCACAAGTCATTGCAGTTGTAAGTCATGGCAGCACATGACCAAACTTGATGTTTTGACATTTCTTATGCCTGCTAAGTGAATACCAATTTCATTAAGCAAATGCCACAGTCATTACGTGAATTAATTTTACCAATGGGTATTTTTTGTTGGAAACCAGATATAAGTGCTGGAAACTTGCAAAAAGTCCAGTTGTAACCTCAAAAATGGTTTATAAGTAACTTTTGGGGTTTGTTGTGACTTTGAATGGTCATTAAGTGACCAGTTGTAAGTTGAGGACTACCTGTACATGATTTATTCATATCACAGAATAATGAATATATTTGTGAATAAGAATTTAATAGGTTTGTAATAGGAGATAAGAGGCCTAATTTGGTCCAGTGGTTAAGGCATCAGGCTAAAAACTGTCCTGCCTTAGACTCAGTGGTGGCTGAGTAACTTCTCTCTTTCAGCATTAAGGAGTCAATGGCAAACCATTTCTGAAAGCCTTGCCAATAGAAATGCTGGGACTAATCTATGCTAGCACCAGGAGTCAAAACTGTTTCAAAGGCACTAGATAAATTTATTTTATTTTATTTTTATTTTATTTTGAATTTGTATACCGTCCTTCTCCCTGAGGACTCAGGGCGGTGAACAGCCAAGTAAAAACATCAAGTACAAATATTAAAATACAGTTAAAAATATACATATATAAATTTGGCCCTGTTAATTAAAAACAATAAACAAAACACTTAAAAACACTTAAAAAAAAAAATAGGCCAGCCCGGCTTGCTGGCTAAAAAAGAAGCTGTATAAAAGCATTGGAATTCCAATGACTGAAAGCAGAACAGAACAGAATAATAGAAGGGACCATGCAAGTCTGTTAGGAAGTCTCAAGCAGGGGAACCTATACCATTCCAGACAAGTGACTGTCCAGTCTCTTCTCAAAACCTACAGTGATGAAGCACCTACAACTTCTGAGGGCAAGTTGTTCTATTTGTTAATTGTTCTCACTACTTCTCTCCTTGCTTAATATCCTTCCATTATTTCTTGCCTTGCCTTCTGGTGCTTTGGAAAATAGATTGGCCCCCTCTGCTTTATGGCAGCCTCTCAAATATTGGAACACTTCTACCATGTCACTCCTAGTCCTTCTTTTCACTAGACTAGAGAAACCCAATTCCTGCAACCGTTCTTCTTGTTTTAGCTTCCAGCCCACTAATCATCATTGTTGCTCTTTTCTGCACTTTTCCAGAGCCTCTACATCTTTTGTTATAATATGGCGACCAAAACTGGATGCAGTATTCTAAGTGTGGTCCTACTAAGGTTTTACAAAGTGGTACTATTACTTCACATAATCTTGATTTTATTCCTCTGTTAATGCTACCTAGGATGGTGTTGGTTTTTTTGGCTGCTTGCACACACTACTGGTTCATATTTAAGTGACTGTCCGCTAGGATTCCAAGTTCCCTTTCACAGTTATTGCAATTGAGCCAGGTTTCACATAAACTGTACTTGTACATTTGATTTTTCTTGCCTAAGTGTAAAACGTTACTTTTCCCTACATTGAATTTCATTTTGTTAGATAGGGCCCAGTGTTCAATTCTGTCAATATCCATCTGGATCTTGAGTCTATCTTCTGGAGTGTTGGCTATTCCTGCCAGTTTAGTGTCGTCTGCAAAGTTGATGAGTTCCCCTTCTATTCCCCCATCTAGTGTGGTAATGTCATAAATTAAGAGGAGAAAAATCTTGTAAATATTTCCAATAAACATTTGCCAATGTAAATAACCTCAACTAAAGAAGTTCCTGTATAGATTAAAGTTCACAGCTGTCCTTTTTGTTATCATAATTCATTTAAACAACTGCAAAAATAAAATATGATGAAGTTATCTCTATCTTGTGGAACTATTGCAAATTGTGAATTCCTTGTGTCCACAGTCCTGTTTTTTGCTTTGGCATTTTTCTCAGTTGTATTTATATTCTGTAAACCATTCCTGCCTCTGTATCCTTAGATATCACAACAAAGACTGAGTATCTATTTGCTTTCTTGGCCACCCATCTAAAGTAGACTGTACTGATGAACAGTTCAAGATAAGAATAAAAACAGAAGTTGACATTGTTCAGCCCTTTGATACTAGGTCAATAGCCTCTAGACTCAAGCATAGAATCTCATTCACTTTCACTAAGCTTTGAAGTTGAGCAGGAAACAAGAAAGCCAAGGAGGAAGATAATTTTCACTTCGAAATAGTTTCTGGTTAAATCTACCACGTATAAAAATCAGTCACTTCACAGGCCAGGATATCTTGTAGTTAGAAATGGGAACTGTATTCGCAGAAAGGAAGAGATGGTGCGAAGAAAAAAAAACACTATTGATTTTGATACTGTAAAGTACATATAAAACTGTTTTATCTACTTATATCAAGCACTGCCCTATGCTGAATTCCTCTCAGCTGTAATCTACTCTTCTAATAATATAAATATCAATAGAAACACATTATGCTCCCAATTCCCTTTCTTAGGTTGTGTTCCTTCTGCTCTACTGTTATTTATGTCCTCTGCTTTCCTGAATTTCCCTATCTGATTACCTATTTCTTATATCATTTTTTTAAAACATTGTATTAGAATAAAGTACAAAAGCAAATAGTACAGTGGTTCTCAACCTATGGGTCGGGACCCCTTTGGGGGTCGAATGACCCTTTCACAGGGGTCGCCTAAGACCATCCGAAAACACATATTTTCAGTGGTTTTAGGAATAATTTTATGGTTGGGGGTCACCACAACATGAGGAACTGTATTAAAGGGTCGCGGCATTAGGAAGGTTGAGACCCACTGAAATAGTAGAACACAGAGGAGGGGAAAAGAGGAGAAGAGAACTGAGAAAGAGAGGGGAAAAGAAAAAAAGGCGTTGACTTCTGACTCTCTCTGTTGCAGTAGAATAAAGCATTAACACTGAACCTCAACTTTTTACTTTTCCATAATAAGTATTCCCTGCTCAGGCAGCAAACCCTATACCATTTCAGACAAATGATTGTCCAGATCTCTTCTTAAAAACTTCCAGTGTTGAAGCACCCACAACTTCTGGAGGCAAGTCATTCCACTGATCCATTATTTTGTGGAAACTACTTATTTTCTTAAATTGAGTTCTTAACAGTTTGAATTGAGGTATAGTAGGTAAATGTGATTTGCTGACATCATGCCCATTTTCAGTAAAGCAGTTAGAGAATACAAAAACTTCATCTTATTTCATATAATAGGAGCTGTGCGGTGTGTTTTGCTTTTGTCAAAGGTCTGACCACACAGCTTTTTGAAGAAAAAATATAAAGTAATAGATTGCCTGCTTCTAAAAAACAAAGCAGCTCCATTGGTGAATAGAAGTGCCTACAGTATTCATTTGTAATGCATGTGCCTAATCCTAACTTTTGGGAATTTACCAAAATACTACAGTTAATACTTCTTATTAATACTTATCACTTCATACTGATTGTGATAAATTCCTGCCCCAAATGGATTAAAATAATCTTAGCGAACTAAAAAAAATATCCACTGTTACAAATCATGGTATTCTAGTATACTTTATATTGATTACTCTGGATTGCCCAGTACTATTGTTTCTGATAAAGAGTTTTCATTTACTTTAATTGTATTTAAGGACTTCCTGAACAAAAACTTTACCCTGATATTATTACAGGAATTCGACCACAGTTGAGCCCAGACTTGTTAAGAGAATTTTGTCCCATTTGTGACCTCTTTTGCCACAGTTGTTAAGTGAATCACTGCATTTGTTAAGTTAGTAACATGGTTATTAAGTAAATCTGGCTTCCCCATTGACTTTGCTTGACAGAAGGTTGCAAAAAGTGATCACATCACCTTGGGACACTGCATCCAACATAAATATATACCAGTTGCCAAGCATCTGAATTTTGATCCCGTGACCATGGGGATTCTGCAACAGTCATAAATGTGAAATACAGTCATAAGTCACTTAACAGAATAGAATAACAGAATAATAGAGTTGGAAGGGAGCTTGGAGATCTTCTAGTCCAACCCCCGCTCTATGCCAGTCCAGACAAATGGCTATCCAGTCTCTTCTTAAAAGCCTCCAGTGATGAAGCACTTTTTTCAGTGCTGTTGCAAGTTCAAATAGTCAATAAACAAATGGTTGGAAATCAAGGACTGCCTGTATTGTGATCCTTGAGGAACTAGCCAGATTGAAGATGATTGCAGAAGTGAAATATGACCTAAAGAGACTGGTCACCTCACTTGTTAGATTCTTTACTTCTAAAAATGTTTTAACTCAGTGCTTCAGAATATGTAGGGCAATATCTCAAAATAATTTATTTGAGATACAATGTTTAACTGCATTGATCCAGATTTAACTGGGATAATCGGCCAGTCCGCGGAGGAAACTACAATGCTAATCAGGCCCTTGAAGAAATCCAGTTTGACACCCCTGCTCTACATGGATACTCTTTTCCATTCAGAGAAGAAACCAACACTATGTATGGCAGAAAAGAAATCTGTGAGATAGGAAACTGTTCAGCTGTATGTGTGGTAAAGGGTCATGTGCAACATACACTTACTTGTGTTCCTGACAGGTGCAAATCCTGAAGGTAAATGATATAAGAAAAGAAAATCTATATCTAGTTTCCTGCAGTGCCATTTACTGTAACTCCTTTCTATTCTTGCAAAAATGTCCATTTCTGTCAAGACTACACTCTTCAGAGAATGCTGTTCATTCTTTAAATTTCATATATATACACACACACATATATATATACATACGTGTGTGTGTGTGTGTGTGTGTGTGTGTATAGGGATCTCATCAATTCCATCCAAGCATTATTTTTTATCTGCAACTTCTTCTCAACTCATTCACTGTTGCTACATGTGTTATGAGCCATTCTGCTTTCTTTCAACATATCCACTCATCCTCCTATATTTGTTTTGTGATCCAGTACCCATTTATTCCATCTATATCACCAAGGCATCTCAACATTTCTTCTATATATTGGTCCCTCACTTTTGTGTACTATGCACATTCATTCATCTCCTCTTTATTTTTGAACCTCTACCTTTTTTATTTAGATACTTTTCAAGTACACAATCCCATTACATTCAATCTACTTTTATCTTTCTCCTCACGTTTAACGTTCACTTCCATTCAATCAAGTGGACAAAATAACACCTATACACAATCATTTTTGTTTCTTCTAATGAACTTTTGTTCCTCACAATAAATCGCATAAGACCCAGTTCTTTTCTACAAACATTTGTTTGTATATTTTCCATCTATTTCTTTATCTTTAGTCAACATCACACTAAAGAGCACAAATTCACTTGCTTGCTCTAATTTTTAAATGTACAACTTGCAAGCATTCACTCTGTTTTTTATTCCAAACACAACTACCTTGCTCATTGATACATTTCCTTTCTATTCATTTTCCTTGCATTAAACAGTCTATCTACAATTTTCTGCAAACAATTTGTGTTTTCAGTCAACATCACAACTTATTCTGCAAACAAAAGACATATCATCTGGCAACATATTCTAAACCAGGGGTGTCAAATTCGATTTCACTGAGGACTGCATCAGAGTTGTGTTTGACCTCGGGGGGCTAAATAGGCATGATCTAAGAACACGAGTGATCGCGTGGCCCTCTCAGGCTCAGTTTTCGCTGGTAGAGGGCTGCAGGAGGACATCACAACCAAACTGGAGCCAGGGAGGGCCACGCACTGCCCTCGCAAGCTCCATTTTCACTGGCAGAGGCAACACAGGCCAGTCCTTCACTGTTTCTAGGACGGCCCCGTAGGCCAGATCTAATCATCCCACAGGCTGGATGCATCAATGGGCCTTGAGTTTGACACCCCTGTTCTAACAATCAAAGGGATAACACTTATGCCCTTTCTCCCTAAATCAATGTTGAACCAGGACTAAGCATATAATTACTTATTCTATGTGGTTTATTTCCATTGTATATCATCTTATTTCATTCCACAACTTCAATTTTATACGGCACAAAACATTCCATCATTAACTCATTTACTCACTTTATTATACTTTTTTAAAATCAGCATTAATTTAATTAAATTAAATTAAATAATTAAATTAATTGATTAAAAATCAGCATATATACAATAAGCTCTCCTACATTCATTCATTTCACAGTAAGCTGTTAAAGAGAAAAAAAAAGGATTGCCCCTGTCTACTGACTATGTAACTGCCATTTACTTTTCAAATATTGCCCACTGTCATAATCATATTTCATTTTAATCAGACTTTTTCCGAACTCCTTCCAAAATATATTTCCTAAAGATATCTCTGTAGTTTTTATTTTATTGCTTGCTACTTTATCATTGATATAAAGAATATCTTACATTTTATGCAATTGTAGAATAAATATGCATAAAATTAAGAGACTATCTCCCAAAATATTTCTGCTCTTAAATATTGCCTGGTCTTAAAGATATAAATATTTTTATATCTTTAAGAGCAGGCAAGTTCATATTTGGGGGGCAAGCAAGATTATTGGAAAATTGGCTTTTTTTTAAATCAAATTTTGCCCTAAAACTTTAAACCAAAATCAACTATCTATTTATCACTTAACTTATATATGCCATGCCATTATATAATTCTGACTACAAACTTCCTGCTCCAAAATATAATTATTTAGCTATCAAGGATGAATGGTCTTCAATTCAATGAACCCTATTTTTAGATATTCTTTTACTCTTGAGCCGATTGTATCATTCACAGTTATTGTTCTTGCTATTGTGCTTGTTATTCACCAATCGACTCTTGTATGATTTCTGAATGTACTCATATAGCTATCTGTACTGTAACTTTAGTGCATCAATGACTGTTTTCAGTCACAAATTAATTCTAGTGTTGGCATTCTATGGAGGCACAAAGCAATGCAGCAATGAGCACTCACCAGATGAGTCAGTGAACTGTCTTTGCCCCAAGAATGTGAGGAGAGTGGATGTCTTGTAGGCATCTGCAAACTACTAATGATCTCTGAATCACATTTTCATTGTCACTGCTATTTTCCAATCATCAGAAACAAACACAATCTTCACACATATATTAACTAAGTCTCAAATGCATCTATATTTCAACATTTCTCACTTATACCATCAACACATGCAGCCTTCCCATTTCTCAACATTCTCACAGCATTTATGACTTTCTTTTTATCTTTTTATTGTTTTTTTTTTGTTTAAATTGCACTTTTCAACATATTACTAACTTTCCCATATGTATCTATGAAATAACCCTTTCCTTACTTCAGTTTTATCTCACATTACTTTACATTTATTTTAAATTCTATTCACTCTGCTGGAGATTCCTTGTTTAGCCCTCTTCACTAATTTCAAAGTGATTGTTTAAGCCCATGAATATCACACTGTCCTTTTTTTTTTTGCTTCTATCAGTCTTAACCATTCCTTGTTCTTTGACAATATTCTTTCCAGCAGTATTTTTCTATTCATACACATTATACCAGGGGTGTCAAACTCGTATTGTCACGGCAGCATCACATGACGTATCAGTAATTTTTCCCCTTTGCTAAACAGGGCATGGGCGTGGCCAACATGTGATTCATCCGACCCGCAGGCCACAAGTTTGACATCCCTGCATTATAGCATTTTCATTTTTGCAACAATTATCTTATGTATTTTTTTCTCATATTGTAACGCTTTCTACATGGGGCTCCCCTTGAGATGCACTCGGAGGTTCCAACTGGCGCAGAGTGCAGCCGCATGGGTGGTTATGGGAGCGACGTGGAGTTCCCATATAACACCTCTCCTGCGCGAACTGCACTGGCTCCCAGTGGTCTTCTGAGTGCGCTTCAAGGTTCTGGTTATCACCTTTAAAGCGCTCCATGGCTTAGGACCTGGTTATCTACGGGACCGCCTGCTACCACCAATAGCCTCCCACCGCCAGTACGCTCCCATAGAGAGGGACTCCTCCGGGTGCCATCGGCCAAACAATGTCGACTGGCGGCCCCTGGGGGAGAGCCTTCTCTCTGGGGGCACCTACGATCTGGAACGAGCTCCCCCCAGAGATACGGAGGATCCCGGATCTGCGCACCTTCCATCGCGCGCTTAAGACTTTTTTATTTCATCAAGCTGGCCTGGCCTAAATCCTCTCCCCTTTTTAAATGTAAATTTTAATTTGTTTTTAAATTATGGGGTATTTTAAATTCAGCCAAATTATTTAATTCACTTTTATTCTATTTTAAATTTTTGTATTTATGTGTTTTATCCTCTGTGGCTGTTCACCGCACTGAGTCCTTCGGGAGTAGGGCGGTATAGAAATTTAAATAAATAAAAAATAAAATCCCAGCTTCTTTCACATAAATTCACAAAGAACTTTGTAAATTTCACAAGAACGTGAAAGTACTTTGATTAACAATGAACTTCACAAAGAATATTTTGCTAGCAAAACTTTACTCACTTCTGTGGCATTTGATAATATAATTCTTTTCATGAAGCGACCATATACTTTTTCCTTCTATGCATTTTATATTCATTATACTGGAAGATTTATCTATCTTTTAAAACTTCATACATGATTTATCTTTCTCTTCCAACAGTCATTCCACCATTTATTTATTTCACTTTCCTTTTTTACATATGCTTACTATCCACTTTTACCAAATAATGGTCTGTACCATATTTAGAATCTCTCATCTTCTTTGCATTTGGTTCTCTTGGTGTTTAATTGCAAACTGGCAAATTAATCACACTTTTAGATTTATATTAAATTATTTATAATATGTGAGGTTAAATTTTGTATTAAATTCAAACAGTATTTTTTAATAAACATCCACAGTCACCATTCTTATTCATTCTAGAATTTCTGGCCCAATCATTTTTATATATTTTTATTTTATTTATTTTATTTTGTTGAGTACATATTAGATAATATATATAAGTATAAGCATGAATTGAATACATAAAATGAGTACAATTAAAAGGAAGATTAGGACAGGGATAGTAAGCACGCTGGTGCTCTTATGCACACCCCTTATATACTCTTTCATTTCAGTCTGACGTATCTGATTATGTCATCTAATAGAATTATTTTTCCTTCGGAATATTTTCCTTAAGTCATTTTTCCCAAAACCTGTGGTTCACCCATTTGTTATCACAAATCAAACTCGATTTCATTGAGGGCAGCATCAGGGTTGTGTTTGTCCTTGGGGGCCAGGGTGGGCATGGCCAACTCAACATCACTCATGTTGGGGGAACCTGTAGTGGCCCAAGTGCTCTACCAGCAAACGGGTTCACGAGCTCTGTTTTCAGCTTTGATGGCCTCCTGCAACCCTCTGCCAGCAAAAACGGAGGTCAGGAAAGCCACCTGTGGCGCTTCCAAACTCCATTTTCACTGGCAGAGGCACCATCGGCCGGTCCTTCATTGTTTCCAGGTCGGTCCCGTAGGCTGGATTCAGCCCGCGGGCCTTGAGTTTGACACCCTTGCACAGAGTGTAAAATGCAGTTATAACCATTTTAGAGGTATGCACAGTAAATACATTTTGTTCCGTATATTGAATAGCAATAGCAATAGCACTTAGATTTATATACAACTTCATAGTGGTTTATAGCCCTCTCTAAGCGGTTTAGAGAGTCAGCATATTTCTCTCAACAATTTGGGTTCTCATTTTACCAACCTCGGAAGGATGGAAGGTTGAGTCAACTTTGAGCAGGTCAGAATCGTATTCCTGGCTGTGAGCTGAATACTGCATTCTAACCACTGAGCCACCATGACTCTTAAAGACATTATGGCTCAAAAATTAAAGCTGGTGCCCTCTTTCCTTTATGCTCCTTTCTACCAGCTCAGCCACTGTTCTTTCCAGACCAAACATAGTTTCCTAGTCAACACAGGAACATAAAAATGTTTGGTTCTGGGAAAACCTATCTGTTCTGTGCATAGAGTAATGCATGTGTGAATTAATGTATACAACCTTATCACCAACATGCACATTTCTACTGGTCTTACACTACTATCTAAATAATAACCTTTTTTCCCCCTGGGATATAGTTTAACTTTCATGCATATTTCAGTTTCATTTCCATGAATATATTCATCAATTTCATTCTGTAACTTCAAAACTATTCAATCTTACATCCGTTCCCCTATCTTTTAGAAATGCTTTTGTTCATTTCATTCAATATTTCTTCCTTATTTCTTTTACTCAAAACTTTTACTATGCCACAAATGCTGACATTCTCTCTTTCCCACTCATCTCTTTCATTCCTTTCCACCCTTTTCCTCCCTCCCCTCCTTCCTTGTTGTCCACATATACTAGTTGTCTCCTTTTCTTGGTCAGTCTATTTATCAACTGTCTTTTTCCTCACCACTAAATTCTCTTAGTTGCACAAAGTTGTAGCCATTGCAGCACACCAGTCAGCCATAGTCATGTGATCATAATTTCCCACCCTCCCTGCCAGCTTCCCAAAATTAAAATGAATGGGAAAGCTAACAGGAAGATAGAAATCACTCCTACTCTCGCTGCTTTTTTTGCCCACCCATAGTCATTCTGTCTATCCATTTAGATAAGTAAATATCGCTGAAAGGATGAACCAATTGTCTAGTATAACTTTAAAAATGTGAATTTGGGAAAACATTTTAACAGTTCTGGAAGAAACCATGAAATTGATAAGAAAAGAAAGTTCTATTTTGTTATGATAACTTCATGAAAGATAAATAGAAAAGGCTGTAAAGCATATACAATATCAAATAGGTAATATTTCTACGTTGTTCAAAGGTAGAAACCATTCTGTCATTTTGTTCTTCTCCGCGCCCATTCCCTCCACATAATTTCTGACGATGAAGAATAGACCCTTACCATGTATTCCATATTGGAAGCTTGTGGATAAACTTGACTCCGTAATTTATTATGAATATCCAAGATACTTTGCATATCATTGTCAGTGATAGCTCTTTTTCCTCTTTGCTTTGCAATCCACCATTCACCATCTTCATCCATGTATTTTTCCAGCATGTCCTCAAATACTGTTGCATTGGGAAGCACCATAGTAGAAACTGCTTGAGCTATGACTAGCAAAGCAGTTACTCTAAACCATTCTTCACTGTTCATGATGAATGATGTCAAAACTCTTCTGGGTTAATTCCAAACCAAAAGCTTCTTTCAGGTCTGTCGGTTGAAATGGCAAAAGAGAGTCAAGCTATTTTAGAGCAGTGAAAGTACAGCTGTTTCAATGTCATAACTAAAGTGGAAAGAGACCATATTTGCATTGATTCTGAATGGCAACTTATCTTTGTCTCCATTCACTAGCATTATGTTGGACTATTTAAATGCATAACTAGCACTATTTGAAAGAAACTAATATTTCCTATGGAAGTACTTAAAAAGGAAAAAAAAACCATATAATTAACTGACAATCTGTCTTTCAAAATCTCTTCTGAAAAAGTTTTTGTAACTTAAAAAGAACTATGAAATTAAAGAATAGAAAAAGAAAATACCTTATCTAAGCAGGTCTGTAGAAAAATATTTTTTGTAAAAAAATAATCATTTTAGATTGCAAGCCAATTTATATACAAAACATTACAGGTTATATTTCTACCTTTTAGTCATTCAGAAGACATTTAAACTTGTGATGAACTCTAATTCAATGGTTTCCAAATCTGGGTAAATTATCCCAAATTTTGGAAAAGTGGTTTTTCTTTGATTAACGATACATGAACCCATTACTCAGGGACATTTAAATTGGCTTAAATTTTTATCTACATTGGATAAAGAGGATTTTCTGATAAGAGGTTTTGGGTAATAAGGAACAGGTTTGGGAAGCACTGCTCTAAATGCTAGTTTCAGTTAAGACACCAAAGAATGTAACACAGATCTGAACTTTATGTAAGTTTGAACAAAAGCATTCTATTTTTAGAACTAATTAATGAGCATTTGCAAACCTTTGGTCACAATTCATATTCAAGATATTTGACAAAGCAAGCAAGCAAGCCCCCCACCCCCAAAAAAGATCAGTTAGAGTTCCTTCTAAACTGTAGTAAATAATCTGAATTGTTCTAAATACCTGCAATAAGGAAGGTACAATTCTTTCAGAAATCAATGAAACTTACAAGCATTTCATTAATAAATGGAAAGTGGGCATAATGATACAAACCGATGAAAAATAAAAGAGGCAGGTTTTGAATGATGCATTTTCCCTTGCCTTGCATAATCACATCTCTATTACAAGAAATTGTAAAAATACTTTTAAAAATCCATAGGTTTCAACAACTTTGATCAAAGTTGTTTCAAAAGGATCAAAGTCCCTCAATAACCCCCCCCCCCAATTCTCTTTTATTCTCTATCTTGTTCGCAAGAGCCAACGAGCCCCCACTGCAGAGGGACAATGACTCTTCTTTCCTGTTTCTGGGAACGACGCCGAACTCCAGGGAGACCACCGGGTGGGAGCGAAGTTTAAAAATGGACAGGCAGTTTTCCCCCTCGGTTCAAAGGACTGCTTTCTTTCACAGGGATGCAAACAGCCGGCACAGAAAAGGAATCGCGCTGGGAATTGGGACTTTGGCCAGTGTGCGCAGGCGCACGTTTGCAAGCAAAGAGCCAAGAAGGAAGGTTCTTACCTCGGGCCTCTTTCTGAGAGCGGGTCGCTGCGGGTGGAGCTGCACAGCTTCGAAGGTCGCGCGGGGCGTCGTTGAAAGTTTGCAGCAAAGTGGCAGAAAAGGACGCGCTACCTCCGGCCCTAGGCGCCTGCTGCCAACTTTTGCGCTCCCACGTTTGTGCCCAAGTTTGTGCCAAGTGGCAGCTCACAGTAATGTCTCTTAGTCTTCCTTCTCCCTCGACAGCACGGGCAAGCTTCGCGCCTCTAAGGGGGTTAGCCGGCTGCTGGGGAGCGGAGCGCCTCTCACTGCCAGCCCTTTATCGCAAGCTCCGAGGCGCGTACACCCACCGTGACGCGTCCGGGCTCTTCACTCCTCCCCAGTATCCCAGGCGGGGAAAGGTTTGTGGGCAACGGGATTCCGTAGCCACCCACCAACATCATCCGCCGCCCTCCCTCTCCCCCCAACCTGCACGGGAGGGTCTTCGGTGAGAGGCTGCTCCAGTGTCACTCAGGCTCTTAGGGACAGGTCAATGGGCAATTATTCAGGCTGGAAGGAAGGAGGAGAATCTGAGGAGGTTTCAAGCGAAATGTTATTGCGAAGAAATGGAGCCAGGGCCACGTTGCACTTGGTGGATTGTGTTGCTTGCTGGTGTGTTGATTATGTATTACATGTATAGTCTGACTTTACAGAACATACATCTGGCCCGTTTTATACTCACAAGAATCCATTCAGGTAGGTTAGACTGAGAATACGACTAAGCCACCTAATCTTCAAGATAAGACAGGATTCGGTTCACATTATTTATCTTTACAGTAAAATCTTCAAGATAAAAATGTAATACTTCCCCCTCATCCTGCCCCATTTAAACACTATGATATAGTAACAGAACTTGGTTAAAGTCTATTTTAATGTATAACACCTAATTTACTAAAATGACAGTGTTATATTTTCCTGTATACATTGTTCCTGTAGCAGATACAATATCATTTTGTTGGATGGTGAAAAGCAATGATTAATAAGTGACTTACATCACTGAATCATTTATTAAATTTTTATACATTGTCCCTTGCATAACAGAATGCAATAAAACCCCACAAATCACACAAACATTTACCAGTATTATTACACCCAGATTAACAAATTGAAATTGCAAGCCCAAGCATTGACATCTTTAATAAAAATTCAACAACTAATCAGAGCAATCCATAATTTTAAGTGCCTTGTGGAAGCGCTATAATGAAGGGCCAGCTTCATCTCTGAAGGCAAAGGATTTCCAAAATGTTTGGACCACGTGCCATCGGGTCCAGGTTTCTTCAACTCTGTGAAGCTGGCATCCTAAGTGTCTCTTCTCTTGATGAGTTCATAAGATGAGAAGAATGGGGTGAGATGGTTCCATGCTGTGAGGTTCTTTATAGACTTAAATTGGCACTTTGAATTGGGCTAGGAAAGCTATTACTGGTAGCAACCAATACAATAACTAGAGCAATGATGGCTAACCTTTTCCGGACCAAGTGCCTAAAGCGCACACGGCCAAACCCCCAAAATGCAATGTGTGCACGGTCCCCTGCATGTACCCTCCCCCGCACATGCATGTGTGCCTCCTGCATGCACCCTGCGTAGCAGAGACCCAAAGACCAGCTCGCCTACAAGAGGCGTACATGCACACGCAGCAGAGCTGAACTGGGGCGATAGCTCACATGCCATCAGAGAGGCATGTTTTTAGGAGATATTTTTAGGCCGTCCCAAAGGTGATTTTTCAAGAGGCAACTGGACTTTCTGGTTTTCCCTTGAAAAAGCATCTTTGGGACAACGATGACCTGGATGACTAAGAATCTCCATAGATACTTTTTAAGCATTTTATCATGTTAGGTCAAAGAAATGTAAAGTTCTAGTTCTCATAAGTTATTCTCAGGAATCAGAAATTAGTTACAAGGCAGGTCTCAATATTTTTGTAATTGGCTCTCCCTGTACAGCTATGTTTGTACATTTGCATTAAAAATAATGTTAATCTGTAATGTTGCCTTAGTTTCTCCACGTTGTTCATTTTGAGTTCATTTTGAGTACTGAATGTTATACACATAAAAAAACTTACCATATTATCTATGCACAGAAGCTTTATAATGTAAAATTAGAGAATTCTACTTCTTTTTTCTACAGATGCTAAAGAGACCACTCATCTAATCACATAGGCAATAATATTTTTTAATGGCCTGTTAGCAATCCGGATAAAAGATCTAACTTTTTCTGTTCACAAATATGTTAAACGGTTCTTTTAAAATGTCATTCAAAGCATTAATTCCAAAGGTTTAATAATGTTATCTTTTTTTAATTTAGAAAAGCAATTTCTTTTAATGCATACTTGACAGAAACATGACAAAAGTGCAGGGAATCAACTATGTGAAGTAAATGAACAGGTAGCTTAGGGAAAGGAAACATGGGGACTGAATGAAATGAACTATTTTATCAGAATGTATTCTAGTTTACTAATTTTTTGGAATGTAGCTAATGCAGACTTGGTTGTATATACTTTTTTTATCAGCTTTTCTGGGCATTGATGAAGCTTGAAAAATCTGACCACTTTATACTTTCATAAAAGAAAAAGACTAGAACAAGATTAGGGAGAATTCAAGAGGAATAAACAGAATGCAGACAAAAAGGAAATCTAATAGATAAACTGGTAAAGATCAGAAAGTGAGCACTGATGAGGAATAGAAAGGTGAAAACTAGCAAATCCTGTTATTGTATTCAACATAGAGATATTTCGCTACAGACTTAGCTTGGAACTAGATTTAGGCATTTCAGTGCTGGTAGATGCCATGGCAAAATAAGCACTTTTCTTTCCTGTGTAAAATAACCTCCACATTGTCATTTGCATAGCAGCTTTTCCTTTTTCAGTGATGCCTTGGATGCCGATATTATTACTAAATTTACATGGATATAATTTCATTATGGAAGAGGTAAATTCCATGTAAATAGCTCAACATTACTATGCACATGGAGGGCATTTTAAAGGTTTAGACATACTGAAAGTTCATCAATCATATTTTATAAATCAACAATCCTTTGGAAATCTATAGATTGAGAAAGAGTAAAGGTATAACATATTATTTAGAATAATTGGGAATAAGCTGTTTTGTATTCTGTAATTAATTCAATAAAACAACATGACTGAATGCGTCTTGGTTTTAGTTTTTACATATTTCATTAAACCTGTTGTATTTAAATTATCCAACTCTCTCTAACTATAATTTATTTTTATTTTTTTAATTTGATTTATATGCCGCCCTTCTCCGGAGACTCAGGGCGGCTTACAATGCGTTAAGCAATAGCCTTCATACTTTTGTATATTTATACAAAGTCAGCTTATTGCCCCCACAAACTGGGTCCTCATTTCACCTACCTTAGAAAGGATGGAAGGCTGAGTCAACCTTGAGCCTTGGAGAGATTCGAACCAGCAGTAAATTGCAGGCAGCTGTGTTAATAACAGGGTGCGTAGACCCCTGTACTATCAAGGCTCTTTCTTACTTTCCAAAATTCCCACTTTATCATTGACTTTATATCTTCAGACATCTATTTTAGTTTTTCATCTTTTTCCGTTCTCTTATCTCTTTTATCTCTATATGTCTTTTCATATATGTTTTTTCAAAAACTGTAAGTTTAGTTTCAAGTGACTTAGCCAATTTGCTGTCAAGTTAATTAACATTTTCTGAAGTAAATCTAATCTAGAGTACCCTTCTCCAAAGGCTATAATCTTTTCCCCCCTTCTGTGCTGCCTTTTGAATCACCATTATGTTCAGAGGCACGGGCTCAGTTAATGATGATGGAGATGGTCTTTCCTCCGGGGGTTCAAATCCTAGCACCACTGGTGGGGTGAACTCCTTCCATTTACCTCAACTTCTGCCCAACTAGCAGTTTGAAAGTGGTACCTAGATAAATAGCTACCACTTCAGTGGGAGACGAGCAGTGGTGAGATTCAGCCAGTTCACACCACTTCGGGAGAACCAGTTAACTTTCTGAGCAGTTTGGCAAACTGGTCGTTGGAAGAAATCATTAGGGCATAGAACTGGTTGTTAAATTACTTGAATCCCACCACTGGAGACGAGACAGCACTTCGTGTGGACAGTTAGAATCCTGCTGGCACTGGAGCCTCTCGATTGCAATGCCTGTTTGCAAGGTGGCTTCAGAAGAGGGAGAGGGGTCTGGATGACATTGCAGGAAAGCCACTCATCTTTCTTTCTGTCTAGGTCACCTCTGGTATACCTTGGGAAACATGAGTGAACCAAAGAGGATTAGCAGTCTTAAACGGACATTAAGTTACAATCCAAAAGTAAAAGTCACAAACAAAGGGAAAGTCACAACAAAGAGAAAGGGAAAGCTTCTTCTTCTTTTATCTTCCTTCACCTTTAATGCTGTAATCACATCCACATCACTATGGTTTCAATCAGAAGCACAGTCTGCTCATGTTACCTGTATCTTTTGTTTTGTAAAACCAAATTGTCTGCAACACACCAATTGTCTGCATTAGGCAGACAATTTTTAGTAATAAGTAAAAACATTCCCATGAAATGTCTAAATCAACTGCCTAATTCAGTTACAGATATTCCAATGTACTTTTTAAGAAAAATATATATTTTAAAAATACCTGTCCAGTTCAAGCTTTCTCAAATTGTATCCTGTTAAAGTTTTTGACAACTATTCTTACATCTTTAAATTCTCTTTCAACTTTGCATTCTAGAAAAAAAAAATGAAACTTGCCAAGAGGAATCCTACCTGCAACAAAGGAGACACTGTAAAATAATCCCAAGTATGCCTACGAAATTAGGTTTGGTTGGGGTAATTGTCCATAAAGGCTTCATCATGGCTAGAACATCAATGCAATTTCATATTTCCCAGCCACAGAACTTGCAAATGAACCACAAAATTTTCATTTCGTACAGGTAGTGCTGCCTGGAGAACAACTATGTCATTACATAATATCTCCTTTATCTGGAGATCTACAGTTGACCCACTGGGCACTGATCTCCACCATGAAGCCATCTCCATTCCCCCAGTGATGATTAGATCACAATTAAGCCCCACTGGAAGCTTAGTGCTTCAGTGTTACTATTCATGACTTTTAAAAGAAAGTATATAATCAAGAAATTTAAAAACTAAGAAAAATTAATTGATTTTGTGCTAAAAATAAAATTGTTGCATCCGGAGGCCGCACACATGACAAGGACGGAGCAGCCGATTGGCCCGATCGATGGCTACCAGCGTCTTCATTGGCCCAGCCGCTGACAGCTCTGCATATTTAAGAGCTGTCAGTGCCTCAGAAGCTGCCCCGCTCTCCAAGGTCCTCAGCACCGAACGGGTCTGATGTTAGCTGTTGTTGTTAATAAAAGTTATTATTAATTTGCCTTGCCTCTGCTTTCATACATTGTTCTCAGTACAGAACCAAAATATTGTGCTAAAAATTTAAAAAGTTCATTATTATGGTACAGTAACAGAAGTTATAGGGATAGGCAAAACCATCAAATCTGATTTTGTTAAGTTTTTCATTTTCCAAATTTTACATTCATCCCATTCCATATTTTCACCTAATATTTTAATTACAAATTCTCATCATATGACATTTTGTGGCCACTTTTTTCAAGTATGCATATTTCGTGCATATTCTTTCCAAACATTCTTTTTGCAAAGCAATTTTCAATGTAGTATATTTTTGTATTTAATTTTCTAATTTATGATTGTAAGCATCTTTTAAGATAGAAAAGCACAGATTATTTTACTTCTGATATAATTGAATAGTTTTAAGAATAAATTAGGTAAATTAACTTACAAAATATGAACAGAAAAAAATTGTCCTTTATCATTAAGAGTTTATTACTGTTAAACAAGATTATTTCTTTTCATATTCTTTTCTACTAGAATCATAAGTCTGGACAAAGTATCCTTTCTCCAAAGTACTAACTAATTATAGCTTGATATGGTAAGAAAAAATATATACAGAATTGCTTTCTGTATATTGATATGACTTGACTCGTTATCCTTTGGCTGCTGGCCTCACCACAACATCAGCTTGCTTGTTTAAGTGGTAAAAGAGGCACGTTAGGCAATGAAGAGAACTAGTAATCACCACCAAAACCACAGTCCCACAGTGGCACAACCACAAAACTTGCATACATAAAACATTCACTTTCCTCATGAGAACTCCCACACTGAAAAACAGGCTACTTCAAAATACTAAATGCATTATATTTAAGCAAAACGTAGACTACTTTGCTGATCAGATTTGTAAATAAACTTGCAAGAATATACTGAAACAACTTTAAACATTGGAAAAATGGGTAAAGAACCAAGAAGTTTGATTTATATGCCACCCTTCTCCGGAGACTCAGGGAAGCTTACAATGCGTTAAGCAATAGCCTTCATACTTTTGTATATTTATACAAAGTCAGTTTATTGCCCCCACAAACTGGGTCCTCATTTTACCTACCTTAGAAAGGATGGAAGGCTGAGTCAACCAAAGTTTGACTCAAAGTTTGTAAGAACCAAGTTCTTACACTTTTCAATTAACTCCTACTCGCTGTGAGTATTTCTCACATACACCTATTTAAATGCTTTCTATTAATATTTGGGAAGTTTTCCATGCTTTGTTGTATGTTCAACAAAGACAGAGAGGAAAATTTATAAAAGTGAAATCAGCAGTGCCTGTTACTGTTGCATAAATTTGACCTACCTGGTCAATTCTCAATAAAATGTTTTTAATCACATGGCATATCAAACAGATTTGAGGTCTGGGAGATACTGACTGCACCAGCATTTTCAAAGGTGTAACATCTCAAAGAGAGCTCTGAATTGACATGATATGATTGATTGCTCTGCATGTAAATTATAAGGGAGCACTTAAACTTCAGTGGTATGTAGCATTAAGATAAACCCAGGTACAAAATAAAAACATTGTATCTCCTAATCTTCTTGTATATATTTTATGTAGACAATCAAGCTAAGCAGCACTTTGTGTTGTCCTGAAAATACTTAAAATACTTATTCCCCACATTAACATTATTAGGACATCAAGAAGGAATGTTTGCAGTTGTGCACATATAGTCTTTCCATTGGAGGCCCATACAAACAGTTGTCAGTTAATACCAAGATGGAATCTTACAAAAAAAGAGATTATAAACTGTCTTCAAAATGAAGTATCCACCAAACTAGAACTAAAATTTAAAAAACATATTAAATAAAAGTCTTAATGCTGCTTTTATTTGCATGCTTTTTTAAAAAAAATTGAATTATTTTGATTAGTGGGTGACATACTTTCTTTGGCAAAGAGAAAAAGAAGTTAATTTTCTTTTTGAAATGCTTCTTTCATTGCTCTCTGTCCCCCACATTTCTACAAAATCTCTATCACAATTTCAATTACTCCCAAAAAAGAGAAACAGACACACACCACAACACAAACACACACACAACATAAAAGAACATGGGAATTCTCCTACAACTAGAATATCTTAGTGTGCATTTATTCCTACTCTCTATTTCCTGTCCGTTAGTTACCTTTGCTTGGAAGGATTGTCCTTTTAACTGAAAATGTTAAGCTTCCTCCAGAGTCTTTGGTGAGAAACATCAAAAGTTTTTTTTCAAAGTTCACACAGACTGCATCTACCTGGACTACCTCTATTTCTGTTCACACTCTCAGATAAGGAGACCCTCATTCGTAGCTATGCAATGACTCCCCGTATGCCCGAACAACAGCAGGAAACCTAAGTGAAAGATAGCACACTTCCTAGTTCTAAGAGTAAAATAGAAAAGTTTAGTATGGATAGCATGCTGCTGGAAGAGTTGAACAGTGGCCAGACAGTGGTTGGGTAGCAGCAGCCATTGGGATCTAAGATGTTGTAGACACTGACAAACAAACTGGATTTTGGACACCGAGTACAGTAGGCAGGCAGGATCATGTGCTTCCTCCATATCTGTCAGTGACATCTGCCAGAACAGAATGCTTTTCTTTCAATGTCTTCCATATCCACAAAACTGACATTGCTACTGTGTTCCTCCTCCTCCATTGCCTGCTTGATCTCATGCATTTAGACTGTACAAGAAAAGATGGAGCTGCGGATGCAGAAAAAAGGTGCAGAAGATTGGCAAGGACAGCAAGCAGGGGATGACTGTAGCAGGTAGGGCTGATGAATATATGGGGAGCTGGGAGGGTACTTGCTTAGCAGTCACCACCACATTTCTGGGGCCCAGTACAGCTGCATATTCTTCAGTCCCTTAAGTTATCTCTGTCTGAGTCCCTCCATGATTGGAAAAAAGTGGACTTTTTCATCTATCTGATTGCAAGCATGGACAGGTGTTCTGTTATTATATTTACCCTACAGGTTTCAGTGACTTATACTCTAGATTTACTCTAAACTTAGAGTCCCACTTGTGGTGTGTGCAGCTAGCGGTCTCCACCATGATTGGATGAAGATCATACCATGTAAGTCACCTTTGTGACCTTCTACTGATTGCATAAATAGTGGGGGAAGGAAATTGGAAGACATGTTATATACAGGCCATTTGTGTATAATTAGTAGCATGCATAAAGACATTCTTAGGAACAGCCCTGCAATGCGTTCCTGAACCACACAGGAAGCCCAAATGTACAAAGAAATGTCATAATAGCACAGCAAGAGTTGCGGTTATTTACACTGGCTGGATATTGAAATCTGGGTTAAGTTAATAATATAGTCTCTTTGTACTGGTGAAAGGTTAAAAAAACCTTTAAAACTGGGTGGAAATCAGATCCATTAAATACATTAACAGTTCTGTTAAACACATTAGCACTTGGTTTGAAAAATTAGGGAGAACTGGAGAGAAAGAAAAGTTTGCTATGGGGAAATCTGCACTGTAGTGTAAGCATGAGCCCCTTGCCTTTTAGAAGGACAGAAATGAATGATATCATCTTAAACCCGACACATCCTGCAGCAAATGCCACCAATGACATCTTTCATTGTTTTAAAACTAGCATTTTTCTCTTGCTGCATTTCATAATTTTAGAGAATGCTTCCAGTGATTGGATACACTGTTACATCCAGAAATAACCATATCCATTCCCTGGTCAGTGGTCTCCATGTCCATTTCAAGGTACAACTGTAAGCAATACTTTGCTGGATTGGATCCCTGCCCATCTAGTCCAGCAATCTGTTCTCCTAGTAGCCAACCAACTGTACAAGGAAGCCATTAGTCTCCTAGTAGGTGTTCTGCCCCAGCTCCGGATTCCCGAGGATGTTGACACACACCAATGGTCCTTATCAAATTTATTAAGTAGCAAGAATAAACAAGACCAGCAAAGGTTGGCAACCAGCCCAGAAAACAAGATATGATAAACCAAAATACTCTGATAATAAATACAAGTTGTTTCCAGCAAGAAAACACTAGCTGCGTATGACTTAAATAGGCTAAGGGAGTGGCCAATTATCCTCAAGCCCTACTCTCGAATAGACCTCCTCCTCTGAGTAGCCACTCCTGCCTTTTGGCAACCTTGCATGCTCGAGCATTGAGGAGAGGCTCCTCCACTTCGCTCTCTCCACTTGAAGGAACCTCTGGGGGTTCTGAAGGCCCTGGCTGAGTCTCTGCCTCTGGCACCACATTCTCTTCAGCCTCCTTGCTGTCCGACGCGAGCGGTGGCTGTGCAGGCTGCTGGCGCAACACCACACCAGCCTTCTTTTCGTCGGGATTAGCCACAATCCGTGCAGGCCGCTGGCGGGCAACAATAGTAGGTGGCCTTCAGTGACAGTCACACTGCCATCAGGTCTAGTAACTATTGATCCCCAGGATTGTGGATTGGTTCAATCTTTTTTAAAGCCATCCACGCTGGTAGTCAGCACCATATTCACGGTAGTGAATTCCAAAGAATTATATGTATAAAAAATATTTTCTTTATACCCCTGATTCTTCCAGAATTCCACTTTATTGGTTGATCTATGGTTCTAGCATTTTGGGAAAGGAAAGTAGCTTCTTCTTGTCTACTTTTTCCATTCCATGCAGAATTCTGTACATCTCAGTCATCTTTTCTCTCAGTTTCTTTTTTTCTAGATTTTAAAAAAAACAACCCTCAAATGTTACAGCTTTTCTTAAAAGGAAAGTTTATCTATCCCCTTGATCTTCTTAGCTGCCCTCCATTATAAACCTTCTCTAGCTCTACCACATCCTTTTTCTGATTAGGCCACTGAGTTAAATGTTCTGTTCAGAATGAACCTTCCTAGGGTTTGGGGGTTTCACTGAACTATAGAACCACTAACTTCCCCAAATAAGATAAATGTATATAAACTGCTTGATCTTTAACTGACCTGGTTACTTAATTAATACAGCCTGTTATTCATGATGGTGGGTACTCATTGTCAAAATAGTGCTTGGCACAAAATTTGCTTTGGTTTATTAAATACAAATATATGCACACATAAAAAATAGCTTCAAAATAAAACTTTTTTTTGTCTTTCACAGCCAGGAATAATATTTTTCCTAGCTATTCACATTTTCACTGGGCTTATTTTTTTTTAAAGAAGTCTTCAGGGAGACCGTTGAAATATTGCAGCTTGTTTTCTTTAATTTTTATCTGGCCTCAGGTAGATGCTGTGATAAGTCCTTGGCAGCAGTTATCTATTTGGCTGCTTGGCAGCTGGAACCAAACTCTTCTATCTCAAGTGACAGCAAGAGTGATGAAACGGTCCACTGGTGAATAGTCAAAACAACACCAAAGAAAGAAAGTTGGTAGCTCAAGGGGAAAAATAGCAATTAAAAAAGGTGTTTTTTAAACTGGGAACCTTTCACACATGAGGCAAACTTAATAACCAATATATTATTGGCACAGTTGTATAGCTGTATAGCTGCAACAGGAAGGCAAATTTTGAGTAATGCAAAACAGTATTTTTTTTTTTTGTAAAACTGAGAGCACATGTGTGTATTACAATCTAACATTGTGAATAGCATTATGTTTTTCAAAAAGTATATATCTCTCTATATATAAAAGCGAAAACCACTCACACCATAATCAAGAAATCTCCAGAACCGTAAAGCCTACAAACTTGAAATTTGCCCATATAGTCCTCTTGGCTTCTAGGTGCTCACTAAGAAAGGATTTTTCGAAATGACCATCAGAGCATTAGTATTTCCTATATTATTATTAACACGCTCTGATGCTAAGGAGTTCTACTCCCCCTCCCCATCTGAAAAGAAATCCGTTCCAAATGCAAAACACAGAGGAGAGGAGTTTCACTTTCAGTTTTATTTTCACAGCAGGAAGAGCTTTATACAGAACACTTGAGCTAAGCCACGCCCAGCCTCCTTCCTGTCTCCTTGCTCACACAGCAAATACTGTTTCACTTTCCAAACAGCCCTCTGATACTAAGGAGTTCTATTCCCCCTCCCCACCTGAAGAGAAATCTGTTCCATGCTCTGATGCTATTCCTCCTCCCCAACTCAAAAATCTGTTCCAAATGCAAAACACAAGCAGAGGAGAGGAATTTCACTTTCAGTTTTACTTTCACAGAAGCAAGCACCTTTACTACAGAACAGTTGAGCTAAACCACGCCCAGCCTCCTTCCTGTCTCCTTCTGCTCGCACAGCAAATACTGTTTGAGTTTCCAAACAACCCTGAACTCTCTCACACACTGACAGGATGCTAGCCAGATGAATACCAATGGATGCTGCAGCCTGGGACATTCTACTCCCCCTCCCCCTCTGTTCCAACTGCCAGTTGTATTATATTAACACACTTTGATGCTACAGAGTTCTATAGCCATTACTATTACTACATTTTTACTATAGTCAAATTGAAGGAGAGGATTGAAATTTAGAAACTGATTTTTTTAAAGCCAGCTTCATTTCCAGTTTCACGTGAGAGATTAGCATCAGAAGAGCCTCATGTATATGAATTGTGACTTCATACAATGCATGTACTATATATGAATCATGACTTGGGAGGTCATCAATACCCTTAAAGGTAATTTCATTAATGTCCTTAGGCAAAACATTCATCCTTAGTCCCTTTGGCTGTGATATGAGGATAACAATCATATAAATATATAGTTAAATGAAAACAAAAGAGTTGCCAAGAATGTTATTATAGCTATATTTCAGTCTATACAAAAGTACTCAGTTTTATGTTTTTATTGGTTCATAAAGTCCAGTTAAGTTGCAGAAAAAAGTTTTAAGGACCTTAGTTGGCAGATCTGATATCAGTCCAATTTTAAATATGAAGTCTACCAACTAGGATTCTTAAAACTTGTAGCAATAATGGCCATCAAATGGGGATAACAATTGTAGAGGAAAAGTTGTGAATACTTGTTAAGGTGGCTGTCATTATTATAGTCTGTTAAAGAACAATAATATTTTAAGGAGTATTTTAGTCATGAAAATTTGGCCTACTGACATACATAAGACAATATGAAGAAAAGATAATACCCACCAATTCCATAGAAGTTTGCATTTCAACTCTTTCTCTCATCAGATCCAATATTCTCTTTCAATGTGTTATGGACAAGCTGGTAAATTTGGAGGATAATCAGGTTGGAAATTATTATTTTAGTCGAACATAAAGGAATATCTAGGGCAGTGATAGCTAACTTTTTTGCCGTTGTGTGCCAAAAGTAGAGGGAGCACGGGGGGGATTGCGCATGCATATACCCACTCCCATAATTCAATGCCCCTTGCACCCCATCCCCCCATGCATGCGAGCACGACCCCCACGCATATGCATGCATTCCCCCCACGCATATGCGCGCACAGGGCCCCCGTATCCCCTGTTTTGGGCCTAGCAGGCCTCCCTGAAGCCTCCGGAGGCTGGAAATTGCTCGTTTCCAGACTTCCTCCACCCCCACCCCCACCCCGAGGCCCTCTGGAGTCCAAAAATGCCCTATCAGAGCCTCTGTGCGAGCCCTGTACTTACCTGGCATCCAAAACGGGCCATTTGGAGACTTCTGAGAGGCAAGGGGCTGCATGGGTGGGGCCAGCCGAAAATCAGCTAGCCAGTACACACATGCATGCTGGAGCTGAGCTAGGACAACAGCTTCCGGGCCCGCAGACATGGCTCCGTGTGCCACCTGTGGCACGCGTGCCATAGGTTCACCATCACAGATCTAGGGTATAAAAGAAGAGTATTCCAGTTTTCTCTGTCCCATATCTTGATATTACAAACATACCAATAAAGGAGAATGTTTCTATTTTAGGATTGAAATGAGAGGTCCTTGGTGCTCTCTGAGCTTGGTTGGTACTAGCACTGATGATGTTACCTAGTTTGGGTAGTGAAACATCTGCAAGGAAGCTTAGAGAGCACAAGCATCTTTCAAACACTATACCCAACAATACACAGGTTTGCCTGGAGTGTTGTCCAGACCAAGAAACAGACTCTAATGAAATCTAAAACTACTTTTATTAAGATGGACCTTTAACAGAATCTGACTGTACATTCTTACACATTTGTAAATTAAGGACTTGTCTAAACCTGAGAGGTTTACAGATACCTCCTTCTTGTTTTGGACTCAACTCATGTTTAGCTCCTTATTGCCTTCTTAATAGATTTTTCTGTCAAGGCCATCATCTTTATTCTCTATAGTTTGGAATGCAGTGATACTGTAAGATGATGAGACAGACAATTATAATATCAAAACAGTGACGTTTGTTCCTTTATATGAATGTATTGATCCATATGTTTACTTGTTAATTGATACATAATACCAAATTAAATAAGCATACCACTGTAATTACCATACCTTGATTTATGGAGGCAGTGATATTCCATGAACAAGTAAGTACATGATGGTACAAGCAGGCATGTATCAAATTTTATCATTGACTAACATGTTGAGATAGATAATGTATATTTTTATGAGTAAATCACAGCTAAATTATATTATCAAAAAATGAAGTTTTTGTTTGAGAGAGAGATAGTAAGTATGCACATTAATAAACTTTATGATATATGTGAGGACAATTTTGCACAACAAGAACTAGTACAGGTCAAATATTGATGGACTATATGAAGCAAGAAAAAAAACTGAGCCTGCAATCCTAAATTACATTTACTAGATAGTAAATTACCTTGAACATAGTAGAATTTACTTCTGGGAGAAAACATAGGATTATGCTATAATTTCATTTTAATTCAGTTCTATTTATTCCCACCCAAATAAATATAGGATTCCACAATAGATTGATTTACTGTGTATTATTATGCAATCTCAGATATAATCTAATAAAAATCTAATAAAATAAATAAAAATAAATAAATAATACATTTCCAGATAAAACTGAACTTTAATATTTTAAAAACCTTTTAACTTTCTCATATATGTATTTTTAAAAGACTGTATCAGAATTTTGCAAAATGTTTTCTGTATAAAATATTAACACTTTTTTTTTTTTAAAGCAGAATTTTTCCTGCTTTCGGTCTGAGTAGCCAAAATTCAAAATTAAGTATCTAGCAATGGTGTTCACTTAAATTAAGAAAGATCTCTGTAGATGCCTTACTCCCTCTCCTGGAAATTTAGTGTATAGCAATACCTTTATAAATTACCAAACTCCTGTTTATGAATACACATTTTGGAATAGTCAACTTGTTATAGTATGAAATAGTCAGCTATAAGAATCATACAGTATACATTATATTGCAGTTTTCGGGTAAGTGTGCTTTTAGGTTGAATTCATTTTAGCTGTATATGTTTTTAATAAAACCTTTCTAAGGTTTATTGGGTATGTTCTTAAAATACAGGAACACTTTTATACATGAAAAATTAATGTAAGCACTGGATGTCCTCAGAGAATATCAACTAGTGATACAGTTTATGTACCACTATGCAAATTCAAGAGAGTAACAGATCATACGCATAAGCCAGGAATCCTCATTGAACCAATAAGAGCAAAGACTATCAAAACATGAAGTCTTGATCAAAAATTTAGGTCTCCTTCAGACGTAAGAATGTATGTTTAACAAATAGCACACTGAGACCATTTCTTTTCCAGTAAAAACAAAACATTTGTCCAATCAAAAAATACAAAATTTTCCTCCTGTTTTCTTGATTCAGGCTTGATTTTTTTTCCAGCTTTACTAGAAGATAGATCTTCTTTAGCTTTTCTTTCACCATCTACTAAAACATTTCCATGGTTAAAAGTCTAGATATCTAGAACAGTGTACTGTATTAAATTACTGAACTTCACTTACAAGCCTATAAAAGTTCATTTGGAAATAACATTCTGTAACATAATCATTTTTAAATACAATGTTTTGGGAAGTTCATAGAGTCCTTGTCTGTGTGCTAAAAAGGCAGCAAGTGAAAAATCAGTTTGTAAGTTTAGCAATACTCAAACTCAGCTATCATGCCTGGGGCATTTAAAAAAAAGTTGAACACAAATACTTTTTTCACAGACCTTGTGTAACAATCCCTGGGCTAGAGAAATAGGTTGAAACTAAAAGGATGAAATTTAACAGAGGCAAGTACAATGTTCTTCACTGAAGAATCAAACATCGAATTGGAAAGGGGAATAACTAGATTGACAACAGTAATTATGAAAAAATAATAATCCTGGAATAGCAAAACTGAGTATGATGCAGCTACAAAAAGAAGGCAAATGCACTTTCAATAGAAATAAAGATTTCAAAATCATAGGAACTAATTCTACATTGGCCAGAATCCACCCCAAGTCTTGAGTCAGTTCTGGATACCGCACTTCAAGAAGGAAATTGAAATTGCTATATTGGACATAATAAACATGATCAGATGACTAGAAACTACATCCCATAAAGAAGGAGCTGGGTATGTTTGTTCTTCAAAAGGTAGCCGAAGGAACATGCTATTATTCTACAAATATCTGAAAGAATGTAGCATAAAAGGATTAGGCTTGTTCTCTATTATTCCACAGTACAGATGATATGGAATAATAGATTTAAGCTACAGGAAGGTAGCTTCTAGTTAAACACTAAAAATAGCAAGAGCATCAAATCAATTCCTAGAAAGATGGTGACCTTCCTTTCATTGGATTTCACTGGATTTGTTCAGGCAAAGGATAGGCAGTCATCTAACTAGAATATTTTAATTTGGATTCTTGTATGAACAGACGGTTGAACATGATGGCTTAAAATGACCCTTCCAATTTAGCAATTCCATTGCTCACAAAATGGTGCCATAGTGATATGATCAGACATAAGACATAAGACTATGATATAATCAGACATAAGACGGGAAAAAAAGACATGGAGGGTGGAACCTAGAGGATGATAAGACAGAGGTCTATAATCACATTTGTAGACAGTAAAGATTCCAGTTTGAACTATGTATATCTGTCTGTATCAATAAAGGAAAATGTTTGTAGCTCAGGGTTGAAATGAGGGGTCCTTGGTGTTCTCTGAGCTTGCTTGTTTTCTTCCTTTTTATCTACAAGAAAGCAAGTTAGCTCAGAGAGAACCAAGAACCCTACATGTGTCTGTGTGCATCTGTGTTTCTGTGTAACAATGTCAGAGTCACTGTCTGTTTCTATGGGCTAATGCAACAGTCTTCATGTAATTATTTATTTATTTATTTATTTTATTTTATTTTATTTTATTTGCAAGTATTTATATGCCGCCCTTCTCCCGAGAGGACTCAGGGCAGCGAACACAGGTAAAAACAAATAAACAGATAAAAACATGCAATAAAAACCCAATTAAAACCAGTTAAGATCGAATGATAATAAATAATAACATCCAAGAATCTAAATCAGCCCATTTTTTGGAATAGTCTTCAGGCCCCGACAGAAGGAATGGAGATCAGGTGCTGTCCGGAGCTCGGTGGGTAACTTGTTCCATAGGGCAGGGGTGCCCACAAAGAATGCCCTACCCCTGGACGTCGCCAGACGACATTGTCTGGTCGACGGTACCCTGAGGAGAGCAGCCCTGTGGGAGCGGACAGGACGGTGAGAGGCAGGCAGGAAATGGTCCTGCAAGTACCCTGGATCTAAGCCATGCAGGGCTTTATAGGTGAGTTCCAGCACCTTGAAGTGGATCTGGAGGACCACTGGTAACCAGTGCAGCTCGTGCAGGAGAGGTGTTACATGGGAGTAACGAGGAGCTCCCGAAACAACCCGCGCAGCCGCATTCAGATTGTTATAAATACTAAATATTCTCCCAAGCTTAAGCAGTGGATCAATATGCTCATGTATTCAGTTTAAGAATTCTCTTCCCTTCCTGTATACTACTGTATTTGGAATGCAATTCTCCCTGACTCCATCTAAAATCTGAAGTATGCCAATAGAAATACAAGGGTACCATGTACATAGATACATTTACAACATTTTAAGAAGAAATACTGATTTTGGATGAGCTATGTTCAAAATATTCAAGACAATTTTACAAATTTATTGCTCACAAAACATTTGTGGCTTGGGAGGAAAAAAGGTATTTTAAACTATTTACATTTTAGATCCCAAACATAAACAAGCAGTCTATAATAAAACAGATCTTAAATCCATCCACATTCTTAATATGAAACTACCACTTTTGCTATCCTATAAGCAACATTTTTAAAAACACTGCTACCTCTACATTGGCTCATGTTACATGGGTTATTTAAAAGAGATTAAAAATCACAATATATGTTCCTACATTCTCCCTACTGGCAAGGTTTTGCCTATTTATCTGTTCAGGATCTTGGAATATATTCATCACAGTTTGATCAATGTTCCCATTCTTTTAATTTTTCATTTCCAGTATGTTATGTCATCACATCAAACTTTCAGTCTGTAATAATATAGGATTCTCCCCAAGTCCAATGACTTTAATAGCATACAGTATGTATAGCTCTTTAGATGTATTATCAAGAAATCCATCTCATTCTGTTTTCCATGAATGCTACTAGTTTCAGCCACTTTGCAACAGAAACATGGGACATTTAACAGTCTGTTAAAATGTTATGCAATGGAGGGAGAAGATAACTTAGTGCTCATAATTTATGATGTCACTAGTTTTGTCTGCTAGGTGCCTATATAACATGTCTGCAACCATTGTTTTTTATAATAATTAACAGTCACAACTGACACTGTAACTGGGGAAAGTATTGTGTTTTCAATTTTCATAGTCATTCAGTCTACTGGCATGAGTGTTGGGAAAATGCAAAAAGCCTGCAGCAGAACCATTGCCTTGAAAAAGACTGTCTGGTTATCTTCAAGAAATAGAGAACAGCTGCATATTTAGCTCCATAATAGTGTAAGGATATAACAGATGGTCTGGAAAATCCCTTAGTTAAGGACACAAAGGACATTATTAATTTCCTGCTGCCTAAAGGCAAATAATGAGACATGGTGGGTAGTATATAAGTGTTCCAGATGTTAATTACTTACTATCCTTCTGGACAGAACAATTGCTAAATAATTATGTGGTGCAGTATAAAATTCTAGCAGCTACCTAAATTGGTGCCAACTGGCTGCTAAAAAAGGTATTGTCTTTCATTATAAGATCATTCTTCTGGTTATCTGCAGCCTAATATTTCTGCTGAAGTCTAGGGGGAAAAAGTCAGAATGTCATTCCTTTCATTTGGCCTTACATATTGAAAAAATGTGGAAAGCCTGAAAGCAGTAGAAAGATGTCTAGGAAAAAGTTGAGCAACACATTTCATCTCCTCAGCATGATCAGATAAGGTCCCCTTTATCTCCCTACGACCTTCACCAGACCTTTAACCCCATTTTCAAGTAGCCTAAAATAAACTCTTCCCAAATGGAAGTTTCATTTATGTATATCGACTCTTAAGAAGTTTTCATGTGCTTTTAAAATCTTTGCTCTATGACTGACTCCTGTTCGACAATATTTTCTGAAATTTGGGTCACAACTTCACAATACAAACTGCCATTATGAATCTTATGCTATATTGCCTGCTTAAACATGTATAACACAATAATCAAAAAAGGGACCAACACTAATTCTCAGGGCAATTCACACGGTCCAATTTTTACTCTGCTTTCTTACAACCTTCCAGTCTCTTACAATCTGCGGTGGCTGCAGTACCTCAGAGAGAAAGTCCATTCAGAGAGTGGTAAGGACAGCCAAGATTATAGGAAGGTCACTTCCTGTCATTCAGGATACTGCTTATAAACACTATGTGCTTAGAGCGCAAATCATTGTTAAAGACCCCACACACCCACTTCATGGTCTGTGTCTGTTAGTCCACTCTGGGAGGAGGTCTTGAAGTATTTCTAACAGAACTACCAGATTCTGTAACAGCTTTGTTTCCTATGCCATCCATCTGGTAAACTCTCAAGATTCGTTTTTCTTGCCATGTACATGTATATATCCAAACTAAACTGTGTTGTTTCTCTGTAACATATAATATATGTGGGTATATGCATAATTTTGTATTTATTTATTCATTTTGTGATGTTTATGTAGTGTACAGTATATTGGAAGTGGTGACCCTTTAAGAGCTGTATGCAACAAAATTTCATTTTAATGTATGCTGATTAGTGTACATTCAAAGTGACAATAAAGTTATTCTAAATCTAATCCTCTAGCAATTTCTCTCCTCCTGCCAACCCTAACCCTATTTTTTTTTCTATAAGCAATGTTGCCAATATGACAATACACACATTGTAACCTTATAATACCATCTATGCCCTGTACCATTTGTGTCACAATGTCACACACAAATATGGCATGGCATGGCTTGGTGGGCGTGGCTTGGTGGGCGTGTCAGGGAAAGGATACTGTAAAATCTCCATTCCCTCCACACTCCAGGGGAAGGTTACTGCAAAATCCCCATTTCCTCCCGATCAGCTGGAACTCAGGAGGCAGAGAATAGATGGGGGCAGGGCCAGTCAGAAGTAATATTTACCGTTTCTCCGAACTACTCAAAATTTCCGCTATCGGTTCTCCAGAACTGGTCAGAACCTGCTGAAACCCACCTCTGTCTCACACAATAAATTCCTAATATAGTCCTCCCACATTTTTAGTGTGTGTTGTGTGCTGCTGTTGCTATTTAAGAGAACTTTATTTCTGTCTATCTGTCATCTATCTATCTATCTATCTATCTATCTATCTATCTGTCATCTATCTATCTATCATCTATCTATCTATCTATCTATCTATCCATCTCTCATCTATCTACCTACTTACCTATCTAGCTATCAGCTTGGGACCAACTTATAGATAGATAGGAATGAGTTTTATAAAGACCAGAATTAGTGAACAATAGATAGCTAAGCAAAAGACCAAATGACTACAAGTTTAATTGCCTTCTTTTCTTTTAACTGAATATATTTTCCATACATACAATACATACCTGAAAGTCTGCCATTGTTAACAATATATTATAAAGTCCAGCAGTTGTGAAGAGTATGGTTTTTATATTGTTAAATCAAGTTCTTTTTTATGTTATTACTTTCTCTTTTTTTACATAAAAATGAAAACAAATGTATTTTCTTCGTGTAATTTCAAAGACAATTGAGCAGTAATAGTGAGGTTGACTGATTCAGTCAATTGAACTTTGAGCTATACCAAATGCTACAAAGCTGAACTGGCATTGTGCACTAAAATAATAAATTGAATTTGTCTGAAATCCTTTAGAATTAGATTGACAGAGAGATAATTTGGATAATTGAATCTGATGATGTACTGAGTACAGTACAGGCTTTTTTAAAAGGCTTGTTTAAATCATGCTAATATTATGCATTAATAAACAGATAATTAGAAAATCCATTTGGGAGGTTCAGTCCTATCTTCTGCAAAAGAAAGATTATATGTAATTAGGCTGCCCTTATTTGTTGCTTTATCATTCTGCAGGAATGAGAGTTATGGGTCCATATAAATGTAATAAATAAACAAACAAAGAAATATGTTTCTTTTCAAGGCCTCCATGATAAGGACCAAGGCATGAAAACAATATTGTTCTGAAGTAACACAGGTCCTGCTCTTTTCTACATTCATCATGATGTTATATGCACATATGGAACATCATGATGTGTAAAATGCTACTTTCATCATAGGGTGTAACATTGCTTTCATCAGAGAAAATTATATTTTTATATATATAAATGAAACAGCAAAAGAAAAATACGCAGATACAACATACGCACATACAAGGTGAGCATGAAGATGCTCAGGAGAATATTAAGAATCACAGAAACTAAACAGCCAAGTAAAGCTATAACAAAGATAATTCCTCAAGTAAAAAAGCCATTGGGAACAAGAAATTCTTACTGTTGAGCAGGAGGCTAGAATCATAGTGGGAAACTAATGATTAATCACCAGCACATTCCCCCACACCTTTGACACAAGGCTGCTAAACTTGATTGGTTTTCTTATATACCTCTCCAGGTTTCAGGAGACTGATGTATAGCAACTCCATTTGACCTTCACTGAGCAATGGATACATTTCAGTTTTGTAAGCAAATAAATTACTTCAATTAAGTTTTAATGGCTACATTCCAACTAACTTTCATATAGCTGATTTTATGGAATTGATTGTCAATGTGTCAAGATTGGGATAGATAATTCAGATATATGAATTTATATCTAAAATTATTTTTAATGTAGTTAGTTAGTTAGTTAGTTAGTTAGTTAGTCATAGTTAGTTACATTCATAAGACTTACATGCTGCCTATTTAAAAAAAACACAATTCTGGGTAGCTAACAAAGGCAATAAAAGGAAACAACAAAAATAAAAGCAAAAAGCCATAATTGGTGCCAAAACCATTCTTCTCCAATACACTCTACACCATGATCTTCAAACTCCCCATCAACTTCAGGCCCCAATTTCCTCTTTTTCCAGAGTTTGGGCCAGCACCTAATGGACTTCTGAAAGATAAGAGGTGGAGGCCTGCTAAGGAAAAGTCAAACTTCCTAGGTTTCACTAGATGGCAAAAATTAAGGGAAAGAACTTGGACTTCATCTGAACTGGTAGAACAGATAAATAACTGTGCCATGATCTATTATTCCATTTTATTATCAAAGATGGGCTACCAAGAAAGTAGAAATGTTAGTTTAGTGTATTTTATTGTCATTGCACCTCGTACAACGAAATTAAATGCCATCTTCAGTGTACATCATACATAAGAAAACTATAAAAAAAAACAAAAATACACATCCTTCACATTCTATACAATTAAATTGAAAATCCCTGATACTGTATAATATTACCCTATACAGTAGAATTCAATATAGTTGTTCTAGTTTTTATTGTCCTGTACCATCTGCCAGATGATAATAGTTCAAAAAAGGGTGCCCAGGATGAGATGGGTCTTTAAGAATGTTTTGAACTTTCTTAAGGCAGCGAGAGCTATAAAGCTCTTCCAAGGAGGGGAAAGGGCAACCAATAATCCTCTGGGCAATGATATTAACCCTTTGGAGCATTGTCCTATCTGCCACAATTAGCAAACCATGCACAGGTGCAGTAAATTAAAATATTCTCTATAGTATAGCGGTAGAAGGTCACCAGCAATTTTTCATTCAGTTGTTGTTTTCTGAGAAGTCTCAGGTAGTATAATCTCTGCTGGGCCCTTTTGACCAGTGCTGCAATGTGAGTGCCCCAGGTCAGATCCTCTTTTATGATAATACCCAGAAACTTAAAACTGGACACTTGTTCCACTTGGTCTCCATTAATAACCAAGGGCTGGATGTCTGACCTTTTTTTTCTGTAGTCCACTATAAGCTCCTTGGTCTTATTGGTGTTAAGGACCAAATTATTGTCTCCATACCACGAAAGCAGCCAATCCACCTCATCTCAATAGGCAGACTTATCCCCCCCGGAGATGAGTCCCACCACTGTTGTATCATCTGCATTGAGAAGGATAAGAGACATGAAGAATGGCTACCAAATATAACCCTCAGGAAAGCAAAGTGTAACATTTGGACATAGGGTGATGACATGTTGTGCCATACAGAAGACAATTCTATATGTTTGGTCTTTTTAAAATACCCTGTTTGAAAGGTTAGCCAGGAAAATACAGGGCAGAATTTAATTATAGATTTCCATCACTGAATGTGGTTTCCCATTATGGAATAGACTATTTCTTCTTGCCTGGTGTTCTCCTTCTTTCCAGATTATGAAAACATGCTCTGTTGCTCTAGCATTCCACAAATACTCTCTCCAGAATGCAGGTGGCAAAAATGAAGAAGGAATTCCCATCCATCAAATGAATTACACTCTTTAAAATTTAAATTCTCTTGAAGTACCACAAATAACAAAAAAAGAAATACTGAAACTTTTCTGGACATTTAGCCTCTAGACAGCAGATTTAGGAAACATACAAAAGATTGTATTTTGTTTTTAATCATGAGGAAGTCTATTGTAGGTTTTATATGTTCCTGTTCTTTTGTTTACATGTTTCTGATGTGTAAGTAGTACTCATGCTAGTCAAGGAATTATTCCAGAATAGGGCATTTTTCTCATTTCAGTTTCAGGACTTGGTTTTGTGTGCATTTGGTTTCCTTTTAAATCCAACAGAGGGCAGTGAAACACTGTCAATCTTCTTGCTGCTGTTATTTGCTTATTCTATTTAGCAACAGAAAAATTACTATGTTTTAGGGCAAAATAACCTCAAAAGTAACATAGAACTTTATCTATGTTTTATCACCATTTGTGCTATTTAAATATTATAAAGTTTATTCCAGAACTGGTTCATTTGGCCACAAAAATACATTGACCAACATAGATCTAAACAATAGAATCATAGTCACATAGACATCATACAATGCTGAAATATTTCTAAAATGTCCTTGTAATTTGTTTCTTAAAAATCAAAGCCTGAAGCTACTCAAGCTGCTTGAAGCTCTGTTTCGGGACATTTGTTTAAGATATTGTTAGAGTCATAGAGTCATAGGGCAGGAAGGGATATTGGAGATCTTCTAGTCCAACCCCCTGCCTATGGAAGGACACTTTATACTTTGTAGGATAAATGGTTGCCCAATCCCTTATTAAAAACCTTGAGTGATTGACCACCCCAACTCCAGGAGGCAAGCTGTTCCATTGGTTAACTGTCAGAAAGTTTCTTCTTAGTTCCAGGTTGGATATCTTTCTTTAAAGAGCTTCCACCAATTGCTTCTTGTCCTCTGGAGCTTTTGAAAATAAGTCAAACCCACCAATCCCACTCTGTAGCAGCCCTTCATGTACCGGAAGACAGCTATCATGTCACCCTAATTGTCCTCTTCATTAGGCCAGATGCACCTACAGTAGTTCTCTTAATTATTCATTGTACAATTTATCCTGCAAACCCTTTATCACCTTAGTGGCTCTTCTTTATATTCTTTCTGGGCCTCAGCATCTTTTTCATATTGTGGTAACCAAAACTGGATGCAGTATTCCAAGTGTGGCCTCACTAGTGCAATTTATAGTAATAGTATCACTTCTCGTGATCTTGATGCTATCCCTCTATTGATGCTATCACTCAGCTTAAGACTGTATTAGCTTTTTTGGTAGCTGAAGCACACTGCTGGCTCATACTTATGTGGTGGTTCACTAGGACACTTAGAACTGTATCACATTTACTACTGTTGAGCTAACTACTGCCTACTGTGATTTTTCCTGCCTTGGTGCAGGATCTTACTTTTCGCACCATTGAACTACATCTTGTAAGCAAGGGCTGAATACTCAACTCTGTCAAGAATCTTCTGAATCTTGAATCTACCCTCCAAAGTGCTAACAATTCTCCCCACATTTGGTGTTGCCTGCAAATCTGATGAATTCCTGTTTTTCTATCTCTTCATCTAAATCATTTGTGAAGATATTGAAGAGCCCTGGCCCAAAACAGAACCTTGGGGTGCCCCATTGTATGCTTCCCTCCATGTAGATGTATTCTGAAATGCATGTGTATGTGGGGGTCTCCCTCCCTCCCTCCCCCCCTCTCTCTCTCTCTCTCTCTCTCTCTCTCTCTCTCTCTCTCTCTCTCTCTCTCTCTCTCTCTCTCTCTCTCACACACACACACACACACACACACACACACAATGTGATACTGGTCACCCATTTCAGTTCTTGCATTTGAAACATACTTCTGTTTTCAATAATAGCATTATAAAAAACACAATTCAATAAGCTGAAATGTAAAAGCCTGCACTTTTCACTGACCCACAGAAAAACTTTACTTGCCTGGTATAATAATCTTATTTGTAACCACAAATGCCAGTGGATTTAGCATTAAAGCTAAAAATACATCTCCAACTCATTCTCTTGTGCTTAGATATTCAACAGATGAGCGTACCTAGGCAGAATGGGGTTAGTTAAGGACCTACTATGCAATTTGAATATGCCCACAGACACAGCATTATATGTTGCCAGGCCCATTTGTGGATAGTGCTATATTAATGACACAATATTTGCTTTAGTGGCCACTACATATCCCTGCCAGATTAAACATTTGTAATCTGGATCAGCCTTAATATATCCTTTCAAATGGGCAAGCCACAAAGAGCCATACAGCTACATCAACAGAACGTCTCTCGATCTGTTAGTCTGTCAGAACTGCAGTTACGTCAGAACCAGTAATAGCAAGCACCTCCATGAAGGTATTAATTAAGCTGAAAAAAAATTAAAGGATTCCTGACTCTGTACAAATCTTCATCTAATACTTTATAAAATTTGAGGTTTTATTTTGTGTGTGTGTGTGTTTGCTTGATCAAAATTACTCATTTCAAAGCTGCCTACAATGCAGGATCAGAAAATGAATCAGAGCATGTTTCTTCTCCAACAAAAACATTCACTAAAAGGTCTATCCTTTGCCACATCTCTTCATACAGATGCAGGTAAATGAAATGCTTTCTGCTTAAAAGAGATATTTCCACACTATAGAGCCGTGATGGCGAACCTATGGCACGTGTGCCACAGGTGACACGTGGAGCCATAATGGTGGGCACCTGAGCATAGCTGTAGTTCAGCTCCGGTGCACATGTGCGCACCGGCCAGCTGATGTTTGGGCCTTCTGGGCCATTCGGAAGTCGGCAAAGGGGCTGTTTCTGACCTCCAGAGGGCCTCCGGGCAGGTAGGGAAGGCTGTTTTCACCCTCCTCCTCTGGAGCCTGGAGAGGGCAAAAAACAGGCCTACCGGGCTCACCGGGCCAAAAGCGGGGGGAGCCCGGGGGGGGGTTGTGCATGCATATGTGGGAGGTGGGGCACATTGAATTATGGGTGTGGGCATGCACGAACGTGACCCCCCCGTGCTCCGCCTGCTTTTGGCACATGATGGCAAAAAGGTTTGCCGTCACTGCTATAGAGTTATATCAAAGTGGTATCAGTGATGCAGCCCTGGATCTTTCATCATATTTTGATAGTGTTTCTGTATTCTGTATTCTGTATCGCCTGCTACTCCAGAGTAATTTTAATGAAGATAACATATTTTGCACCTTTTTTGCTAGATCTACAGAAAGACCTGTTTGCTGTAGAGTGAGAGAGGCTTTGTCCTCTCCGTCTGCCAGTCTCTTTGGATCTTCCCACTCTTTGCAGGAATGAAGGCAAACCTAGCCTTTGCAGTCATTTGTGGTAGAATATTATAGCAAGCAGAAAGTCATCTCCTGCCCTCCTTCCCGCCATTCCCTCCCTCCCTAATTCCCTCCCTTATTTATTTATTTATTTACTTACTTACTTACTTACTTACTTACTTACTTACTGCCAGAAAATAAAGGCAGGAACATAAGAAGGACAATGGTAGCAAGCCATTGACTCTGTCAGTGTTTATTTCTAAAGCTGTCTGGTTGGAAGATGTTCCGGTCGTCTTATAAACAGGCTTATGTATTGCAACAATGGTAATGTTTCCATGGGGCACAAGACTGGCATGGAAGGTTGAAAGGGGCAGTGGAGTAAATCCAGTTTCTGTATGAAAGTGCCATGAGTATATCAAATAGGATTGATGGAAAAATTACTATTAAAAGACAACAATTTGTCTTTCTTACTTGCGTCCTGGTGATATACATAACATTCCAATTCAGGCATTATAATAACATGGACTGTTTCGGATACAGTTATACAATGCTTGTACTTACTAAGTTGTATTTCATAATTATGACGGGATTAATATTTCTGGGGTGTAAAACTCTAGACGATTTCCAGATGGCAGCAAAGACTATGCTCCCACCTTGTGGTGACCTGTATATTTGCAGCTAAAATATGGGAGTCTTGGATCGTGCAGAATCCACAGTACTGAATCCCCGCTTATGAGATCTCAGTTGAGATGGGTGGGACAGAATGGATGACTGCCCTATGCCGAGCCAGCTGGTCTACAGTATACTGGAGTCTGTGAAGAGACCTCAAGGTCAACCACGAAGCACTACAAAGACGCCGTGAAAGAAACTTTACGCCACTGTGACATCAAGCCAAGGGAATGAGAAGCTGCAGCTGCTGACAGAATCCGCTGGCGAGCCTTGTGCTATGAAGCCTTCACTGGCTTGGAAGACAGGCGCTGTCAAAAATTGGTAGAAAACCATGTGTGGTGTCAGAGAATAGTAACACACAGTTACTACAACAATGGACTTCCAGTGCTCCCATTGTGCTAGACTTTGTGCTTCCAGACTGTATAACCCTATGTCTTCTTCGAATCCAAAGGACTATCATATCTATGGTAGCCAAAATTTATAGGAATCAGATGCTATTTATTTAAATCACTGCAAACAAAAGTATGTTGCTTTGGTTTGGCTTTAACCCTAAGTTCCTGTTCTCAAATTGGAAACACAGCTTCAGCATTTCATTGTCTATCATGACTGGCATAATAATTAACCTCTCCTGTCATAAATTGATCATTATTAATAGAAATATACTTAATTAATAATAAAGCTGTGAAGTTCCCTGTGGTGGAAATAACTTCTTATATGTGGTCAAAGTTAATTATCCCTTCTTGGAGTAGAAAAATATTTCCCATATTGTATGTGCGCTGGCTTGTAACCAAATGTGTATGTGTGTAGACATCCAGCCGTCCAGTAGTGCTTTCCCATCTGTTTCTCTTCAGAGCAGTCTTCTGCATCTTCCAAGAAAGTTTCTCCAGAGGAATGGGAATCCTTAGAGAAACAATGTACTATCCTACAATTGCCGTGATGGTAGGAAAGTTTAAGTTATTGGGTGTTTGAGAATTCAGATTCAAATTGATTTGATCAGAATGGATTCAAATCTATTGGATTTGCTGTGAATCAATCCAGTTTCAGCTTAAACTGATATCATATGTTTGATGATATATAATTTGAAATAAAACACATCCACAAATATTTTAGTTCTGATAGTAAAGCGTTCAGCGCAGTTCTCACCTCTGGTGTTAGAGTGTTCCACAGGGTTCGCTCACAGCAGAAAATATTTAACCTGCCAGCTGGAATTCCATAGCACACAGGGTCTGTAGCAGGAACATCTCTTCCACTGGCACAAGTGGGGGCAGGCTAGTCCCATTTGAGTGAGACAGTTTCTCAGATACCTGGACACATTCCATATTGGGTTTAAAGGTAGTAACAAACACCTTGAACAGGACCCAGAAGCAAATTGGTAACCAAGGCAGCTCATGCAACAATGGTGTTTTATGTACCACCCTAGGGGCCCCCAGAACTGTGTTTGCTGCTACATTCTGCACCAATTGTAGCTTCCAAATAATCTTCAAGAGTAGCCCCATGTAGAATGTGTTGCAATAATCCAACCAAGATATGACTAGGACATGAGTGACTATACTCAGGGTCTCATGAGCCAGGTAAGGGCACAACTGGTACACACATGAAGTTGTACAAAGGGGTAATATAACCTCATCCATATCTAATGATGATAAACAACCAGATCTTGAAGTCTCTTACACCCAAAGCCACTCTTCCAGGGTTCAACTGAGGCCCGTTGTCCCCAATTCAGACTCTTACAGCCTCCTTGCACTGAGAAAGGGCAGCCAGAACATTACTTGGATCAAGGGGGCTGGAGATATAAAGCTGTTTATCATCAGCAAACTGATCTATGCATCTGATTAAATGAAATGTAGTCTATGAAAGGTTATATCTTTTAATAAAATGTTTGCCAGAAAAGATGTTATCCAAACTCCAATTTCAAGCTAAGACAGAATCAGTAGATTGAGTCTGGATGAATGGGATTCAACCTGTTTTATGTTACCAAGACTTCATAGCTTGCTGGTGTTCCATAATAATAATTACATCTGCACTAATATATTTGGTTGTACATTGGTTCCCCTTGGAGATGACCAAAAATGCAGTTGCTGCAAAATATATTAATAGAAGTTTCAATTGAGAAATTAAGCCAGTTCTATTTAAGCTTCAGTAGTTCCAAGTTAATTGTCAAGACTATTTGAAGCATCCATTTTGTGTCATTTATACCATAAGTGCCCACAAAGCCCCTAAAACAGGAAACTAGTTCTATAGTCATCTGTTGAGTCTTTCTTCATTCTGAATGTCAGGTGGAAACTATTATATAGTTCTTCTTTTCAGTGCTTTCATCTTTCCAAGTGTTGTTAATCTGATATAAAGTTTTGGTTACTCCAGCATCAGGGCCGTCTTAACAGCATTATAGGTCCTGGGCAAAGCAGTGTACTGGGACCCCTATGACAACTACTCACAGGAATAAAAATGTAAATAGTCGATAAAATTAAACATATATTTATTTTATTGGCACTTCCAACAAAATTGGTGTGGAAACATTAAAAACATGCTATGCAGCAACAACTAATCAACATGATAAACATTTGAACAATGCACGAGGCTTGAAAAGCACAATAATACTCAGTAAGCCATACAGTTGCTGTATTTATTTGATACAAAGTGCATTGAAGGATTAACATACACAGATTAGTGTGGGGCCCCTATGCTTGTGGGGCCCACGGACAAGTGCCCATCAGGCCCATGCTTTAAGGCAGCCCTGTCCAGCATATGCACTGTTTGATCCCTTTGATCTTGCCTAATAAATGTATTGTAATGTAGAATCTAAAAATGTTTAATGTTGTTTAGATTATGCAACCTGTTGTTTTTTTAATGCTTCCTCGGACGTTGCTTCAAGTGCTACAGCTTAAGACTGTGTTAACTAAGATGGTACCTTTTGTTTGGATATAATTAGATTTACAGTTTTTCTCAAAGTATCATCTGTCATGAACTTACTACACAGTAAAAATTTAACTTAATTTTCGTTTGTTAATTCATATGAAAATATTCAAGTGCATGGTGTCCTTTCCTAATAGCAACTGTTTCCATTTAACTAATGCATAGAAGCAACCATTTATTGTTGAATTGTGAAATGGGACTGGTTTGTATATTCAGAAAACATTCTGCCTCCTCAGTTAGTTGTTCTTCATAATGGGAGCATTATCATTAGTGATGAATATTTGATCATTACTGTTGGCTTCTTTCAAAATTATGTCATCTATATGAAAACAAGTAATATACTAGAGTTGTTCAGTATGATTATATGCAATCAGGCAAATGATAACAATTCTAAAACAAGCAGATTTTTTTCCTCCAAATTAGATTTATTACTTTGAGGGGAAAGGTCAAATTCCCAGCAAGGCAGTGCTATGCTGGCTTTCGTCAATGGGTCCTAATGCACAAGTAGTGTTTTTGGCTGAGAAGTATCAAGGGAAAAAGTGACAAAAGTACTGAGGATTACTCAGTTTCTTGTTAGCATTAATATTGCTAGAACTTGCCAGAACGTCTTACTTACTAAGCAAAGTATGACTGTATATATTTATTTCTAGGATCAGGTTTTCCTCTGACCAAATACTTTTAAGGTGTCATATAATAATGGTACTAAGAAAATCAATAAAAATCAAATAGCAAGGAAAATAGTCAATTAAAATAATTTAAAATAGCATTGAAATAATACCAAAAAGACTTAAAGAGAAAATCTAAAAATGTCACATTCATAAAATTACTTTGAATAATAACATAGGAACCATAATGATCAAAGGACCATGAAAAATAAAAAGTTTGCCAGGCTCCACAAAGGTAATGAAGGAGGTATCAAATGGTTCTTTCTTGAGAAAGTATAATGGGAAATGCTGCTAAAGTTTTTTTAAAGGACTCAGGATCATGCACACATACTAATTTCTCTATTTAGAATTATATAATATTGGCCAACTGGGAATCAATTCCAAGTTTTGATAAAGAGAGAGGAAAAAAAGAATGCTTATATTCAGAAATGTATATTCTCACGCAAAATTATGTTTGTATTACCACAGGAATAGTGTAATACTTATTGCAATCTGTAATACAGCTATAATGATGTGAACAAGTAAATGTACCTGTTATGACCCCTATGTCAGACAGTGATCTATAATTTCAGGCAAACAAACCACAAAAATAAGCCAAATATAGAAGAAAAATGGTTGTTTTATTTTATAAATACATTAATTGCTGATTCCATATATTAACAATATCACGTTACAAGGTGGAAAGTTGATCTCACAATCTTTTAGATATTAGCTATTTTCAGATATAACACTAAACTATGATTTAACAATGGGCAAATGAGCCTAGGTCTTGTGCGTTCTTCAAATTATCTATGTCATTGTTGTGCGTAAATTGACTTTTCATTCCTCTCTCATAGTAAAAGGTATAGACTCATTTACTCCATTTTAATTAAACATAACGCATAAATATTAGTTTTAACTATGATTTATAAAAGAAAGGCAATTTCAGGTTGTTCAGATAAATCAGACTAATTTTAGTTATCAGTTCAAAGTGATGCGCACACTCAATGAACCGGTCGTTACACTGGTTGAATCCCACCACTGAGATATTCTAGATCTGGGTAGCACAAGGAGGAGCAAGACTAGGCATGAAATTAACAGGGATAATTTACACTTACTTTTCTAATAATATAAAGAGTGGTGTATAATATATCACTAGTAAATTTCCACTAGCTTAACAGGATTTTATTTCTTCTCTTTTCCTTCCTGCACTACCTGGCCTGCTCTCTAAATCTTCAATAGGATAGAAGAACACAGAGGGAAAATTTAGAGCAGTGTTTCTCAACCTTGGCAACTTTAAGATATCTAAATTTCAACTTCCAGCATTCCCTAGCCAGTCATACTGGTTGGGGGATTCCGAAAGTTGAAATCCAGAGATCTTAAACCTACAAGATTGAGTAACACTTAGAGGAAGGATTAGCTCATTTCTTCTTCAACTGAAAACTCATCCCATTAAGGGAAGCATAACACTTTGTTCCAGCCAGAAAGGGAAAAGAAGTGACACTAATCTTTTTGCAGAAGCAACAACAACAATTACCTAATGTGTTATCACTTAAGTTGTATTAGTGTGCTAATCAAGCTTGCTTATACAGTAGCAAACTTTTATTTTTCCACAGTGTGCATACATGCAAGCAAAGTCATTCAGAGCTTTCTGATGGCTAGACTTCTGTGATATACATATTTACAAATGTGTATCTTTTAGATCCACAAGTTACTTTTAAAACTTAAATTTCATACATTTTGATATATTACTTCATGAGTGAAATGTCTTAGATTGCCGCATGCCAAGGAACATATCAGAAAGCTATTTGCATAGGTTCCTTGGTGAAGTATTGGTGCAGCATTTTCTATCTGTGGTGAGATATATGGAGGTTTGATTTCTTGGCACCTTGTTTTAATGAAGTTTTCTTTCTATTTTTGACTTTTGGTTATGTTTTGAATTCAGTGCACATCCATTCTTTTTAAATGATTGTGCTAAATTCTCTCTGTACATGTATATTTAAGCTCATTGCAACCAAGACTCTTACAGTTTTGTATAAACATGTTGAAATGACACTCTGTAATGTACACTATCTTTAAACAATTGATTTATAACCATATCAATGAGTGTTTTGGTCAAAAGATTAATGTCATAATCTTAGATCAGTGTTGTAGGTCAGCTCTGCTGTTGTTGTTAAGCCACTTAAATTTCATTAAAGCCAGCTTGCCTTATTTTTGAGTAACTGAAATGTACACGATAATTGATAAAGTAATGTAGCACCTTAGTTATATAATATAGCACCAGCTTTAGAGTTAAATTGGTATGACAATATACCAACACATTTTGGTCTAGTGGTTAAGGCACCAACCTATAAAGTAGGCGATTTTGACTTCTGCCTTAGGCATAACATCCAACCGGTTGACTTTGGCCCATCACCCTGTCTCAGCCTGGCACATCAGGCTCAGGTGCAAGCCATTCTGTCAACTCCTTTCACAACCAGCGGATCAACATTTGTTTGATCGGAAAAAACTAGCCCCTGCACTTGCAAGAAAATTCTAGGAAGAAAAAAAAAATACCGAGGAACTAGCAGTTCTGTTGGAATCAGAAAATGAGCCATGGGCCCAGTCACAAATGTCTTCTCTTTTTTGAGAGAATTTTAATTTTCCTTTAAAAATGTCTGCACATATTTGACAAATTTACTCTTCCCATACTGGGATTCTGTATATTTGCTGAAAAAAATAGTGACAGAGTGGTTGATGCTTCAGATATCTGCTATAGGCTTGTCCAAGGCCACAGTAATTTAATTAATTAATTAATGTTAGCCCAGATACATACTGTGGCTTCAGATTGAGCTACTTGATCAAGCACCCATTGATATTACTGGCTATGTAAGAAAATGAGGATTTATCAGGATTTACCTTTTATGTAAACTGGCAGTTTTCAAACTTTGTAAACTCAAAGAATATTTTCCACATCAATTTGTTTACCAAGGAACCCAGATGTGTCTGCCAGTCAACATATACATCTGCCAAAAGATGATAAGTATGGCTTATCATCCAGACATGCTAGGCTTTGCCACTCCTACAAACTAGATCTAGCAGTACCTTAGAATATAACCAAGATATATTTTACAACTCAGATGAAGACCAGTAATAGTTGACAGTAATCAAATTCCTTCCTGAAATGCTTCTCTGTCATTACCAATTTTCTTCACTGAGAAATCCTAAACTTCTAGGAAATACGGTTTAACCATCTTTGGCAGAAACCAACATAGCTGATAAATATTATGTGATTTTGAGTTAACGGTACAGGTAATTTAATAACATCATTATATAATTAAGATAGAAAAGTCAGTTCCTCAATCAATGCACTGAAAGTCCTTTAGGTCTATGAAGAAAGTTCCTGCTGCCTGTTTTAAGAAGCTGCTCGTATGAAATAGCTTATGTTGTATTTGTTTCAATTAACAGTGTGTTTATAATGCATAGGTAGATGAACCAGAGTTTCTCTGAAAACAATGAAAAAAATGGGCATTGCTTTCAACAGAGCCAGGATTTTGCCCTAGATTAGCACCATTTTGCATATTATAAAAACTAATATGCACCAGTTTGGTAGTAAAGTTTTGTGGTCTGAGTTATTAAAAGATAATATTCCATAGAATCAGGTTATTTATATCAATGTAGAAGAATAATTATCACTAAAATATAAATGCATGTATATTCTTTGTAATAGTTTCAGCTGCAATACAGAATCAGATATGTACAATTGCTATTCAGAAAGCATACTATGCTACTTCTGAAAGTGATTACACTTTAAATGTCACTCCTTTTTTTAAAAAAAATTAAATATATAGCATTTTTTTTGCTCACCATTCCTTCTAGTACCTAGAAAGGGTTATAACCTATTCCATAACAACTAAAATCATACTGGACTCAAGAGGTTTTCTCCCTATGGCAGGACGAGTCCCTCACTACACTGACGGTGATGAGAGGTCAACGGGTTATAAGGTTTACTTGTATTGTTACAAAACTATTTCTTGACTACCTTTTTGCCAATGAGTTATGGAATATAGTAAGTGGAACAGCATGTACCCCACAGAAGCTCAGTTCTACAGTATAATTGCTATCCAGTCACTATTTTAGTGCTGGGGAAGTTTTTGGTTACTATAAAGCAAACTAATATCCTTTCTCCATTAAGAAGCAAGATCTTTGACTCTAAATTAATGTTAGCTTATATATGGATAGAAGAGTGCATTATTATTACAGTCCGGCCTGTGTTGAACATCCAGGTAAATAATAAACCTGATGCTGTTTAAAATATATCATACTTTATCAAAATTAAACAATTCACTGTCTGATATTATTGCACATCCTCTAATGAACCTGGGATCCACATTAGTATGGCAGCACCCATCTGCCCCACTCTACCTACAAAGAATATCATTGATAAGAGTCAAGTAGTTCACAATGCAAAACCCAGAAATAACAGCGACCTCAAGTATCACAAACAGGAAGAAGAGTGTTTGTGACCCTCAGATGATAGCCACATTGCTTTGATTTAGAACTTTGTTCAACTATAGCAACATAACTAAGCATATTTCAAAGCACAAAACTAAAGTTAGTCCACAGAATTTTGCCACAATTGCACATATATTTTTAAGTAAAGGAAAATGTTTGGACTTTTTTTGCTCACTAGATACTACTACTACTAGAGAATAAAAGTCTACAAATATACACCATTTTAATTTCAGTATTTTTTTTTCCCCTTCTGTTAAATTTTCTGGAGAACATCATGTTCTTTTATAAAATTACAGTTGGTTGGGCACATTTTTCAAAAATATCATAACTTTGTTCATTCTAAATAGTGATACAAAGAAATATCCCATATTGATATTATTCTACCAATTTGAGTTATTTAAACTTTTCAATTTGTAGTCAGGATATATTTTGTTTCCCATTTTTGTAAAACACATACATATGCACACAAGTAAAACTCAAAGGATTAGATATAATAATTAGAGTTCATCTTGTGCCCAGGCGTATGAATATAAAATATTTGAAGATACATTATTTTAAGGCCTTTAAGAGTCTAAACATAATCACTTTAATTCCTATTCCAATTTTCCTTGTTTTTATTGTTTAAGGCACATTATTAATCTGTAGCTATCAGTGGTCCAAAAGAGTAACATTGTCACTTAAAGGGAAATATTTAAATATTACATTAATTACTTAAAAATTAATCTTCATATTATTACATAAATTCCATAATAATATTAATGAATCAATACATTATATATACAATATATGCAAACTTAAATATACAAGATATTGTTACACATGCATTTCATTAGAACTATTGTACCATTTATTTAAACCAATATAAGTAGTTTGATGTGACTCCAGGAAAGCAAAGATTGTTAGTGCATGATCCTCCATAACTGGGCGGGCAAGCAGAACATGGCACCCCAACTTTATATGGTGCTTCTCCTATCCAATTTCCCCTAAGGAAGAAAAAAAACAATAATGTACTTTAATGTAGTATGCTGACTATTTCATAACACTCTTTATTGAATAACATAAAATATACTTTTTCCATATGTTATCTCACAGCAGAATCTATTATACGAATGCTCTTAGGTGCAGAAAATCTACCTTTATCCAAGATGTTGAATTCACTTACATTTTTAGCCCCAATTCCTATGGACATAGGACTAGATATTTATGGGTAGAACCAGAAAAATCTCATGAGAAGATAAGTTACAATATAAATAGACTGAGATAGATTCCTCCTATGTTTAGCTGATTTAAGAAATAAAATCTAGGGGTTTATAACCAAATCAGATGTTCTTAAAATTCAATGCTTTTCAAAAAATGCTAAGTATTTGCTGCTGACAATTTTTTGCCTCTTTTGCTACTGTCATTTAAAAACATGACATGAGGTTTAACAACAGGGAATTCTTATATTTCTTGGATAGATTGAATTATAACTTCCCTGATTTACTTTTATAGAATACCAACATACTGTATCCAATATTACATGTACAACCTATGCATAACCTGTAACTTTATAGAAGATAACCTGAATGAATTGGAAAATGAGAATGATGGCTTGTGTGCTGAGACAATATGCAACAATAGATTAAATGAAAACAAGAGAAACTTACTTTGGGGCATAGTTGCATACCAAATAAATAGCTCGGCTCCAAACTGCTCCCCAGACATTCATATTATGGCATGTGTGGATTGCACAGCCTATTCTGTTGGAAGTGGCCCAAACCATCTAAAGAAATAGTAAGAGTTATTTGTTAAAAATTCAGCCTGAAGAGCAACATACTTATCACACAGACATAAGCTTTGAACTGATACAGGAAAACTGAACCGATATCACCTGTGTATAATGTGTGCACATGGGCCCATAGCATCTCATTGGGCACCTTGGATTGCAGTCCTGAGGATATGGAAAAGCATAATCTTTCACTTCATCATACCAGGGCTGCACCAGCTGGAGAATGGATCGATATCTGAGCAAAATTAAAATAAGACAAATCATTTTTTTTGAACGTTCAGTATTATTAAAGTGCCTAAGTCACATATTATATGTAGACATATATACTATTTACAGTATTTATTTATTTTATTAATTGATTGATTCTCATACACTTGCAAAATAAAAGATGCTTGAAAATTAGTGGCTTGAAACAAATATATATATAAATGAAATTTAATTACCTTCCAGTCCGTACAGACAAATTTTGTCCCAGAAATCTCAACAAGTAAGGAGGCCCATGGTCCCAAATGCAGGTAGCTGCCCAAGCTTCTGCAGATTTAGCTAGATTATCATCCCACACCTGGCAAAATATAATATTTTTTATTTATCCTAAATACTGAAAAGGAGTTCAGAAATATGAAGTGGATTGAATAATATAATGATCAAATTATGCTATTGAAGTCTTGGTGGCAGACCACCCCAAAACCTAGTTAGTCAGTTCTTCACACTTTGTCCAGTGTGATGAACTGATTAAACATTATGAAGATGAATTGGCTGAGCTTCAATCCTAGGCAATCTATTAGAAAGTTACACTTTTGAAGACTGTTTATTCAATTTTATTCCATCCATCTTTCAAACTACACACAAGCTGCATACTCCTCTGTATGAAGGCAACTGACTAGTCCAATTCATACCAGAAACATGGATAATGAGTGTTTTGCCTCTTCCAGTTTCTCCACATCACCAACATTAACTTCAAATAAACTTAGATGAAGAACTCTTTACATTTAGCACAAACTCACATCTTCTGTCTAGTTAACAAGTAGTCTCTCTTCCAAGTATTATCTTAGTAGCCTAACAATCCTTGACTGACTTAAGAAATTTCTAATCAAACATGGATTTTGAAGAGTCTGTATTTCTATCAGCCTTCTAGTAATGGTGAGAAAGAACTGGATACTTGAAGCATAAAAAACTTGGAGAAAGACCTATGATATTATGGAGGTATTAAACAGGACAGCAATGTATAGTATCTGCCCTTACTGTTCACCCTGAAGAATCCTCATAGGAAGCATTAAGACATCTGGTGTAGTTCTTGAAATGAACACAGTTACTCTTTATGCTTCACTGTAAAAATTCCCCTGTTAAGTATCAACGGTCAGCTGCTCCAGAAATGGGTCACTGGGCAGGAATCATTTTTTCTATATGAACCATTATTCTTTGTGATTCACAATTCCACTTATGGCAAACATGTTATAAAAAAGAATTTGTATGGAGACTATTTGGGCTTAAGTTGGTTTGGAAATACTATCCCTCCTAGTAGCAAACTTTCATATTCAAAAAGTTTGCAATAATTACCCTTGATTTTTTACTACTGTTCCTATTTTACATAGAGAAAACCAAAATTCAGAAATAGATGTTCACAGCCACCCAATAAGTGTTTGCGCATGATGCTAATATACAGTAATTGGATCTCCATCTCCTTTGTTCTATATGCCAATTTTTAATGGGTCTTGTCTGTTCTACTCAGTTTATTGTTTTCTTCATATAGATAATTGCATTTAATGAACTAAACCAGTGGTGGGATTCGAGTAATTTAACAACCAGTTCTCTGCCCTAATGATTTCTTCAAACTGCCTAGAAAGTTAACAACCGGTTATCCCAAAGTGGTGCAAATTGGCTGAATCCCACCACTGAACTAAACCTAGCAAAATATAAATTATTTTCTCAATAATTTTGTTGAAAAATAAAGTTTAATTTGATTTTTGAGGTAAAAGCCATTTTTGGAAATTATTACTAAAAAAACCTTCAAACAAAACAACACTTTAAATAAAATTTAATGTGGGACTAATAGCTTGAATTTAAATTACACTGAAATCTATTAATTTTATGTTTAAGTGCATTTAAACTTAATTTAAATGCAGTCAAAATGTGCAATATGAATTCATGTGTTTGCTAATCACTGTTAAAAAGACAGAATTGTTCTGTGTGATACCCCTTTAAGTATTTGAAACATGCTGTCATATCCTCCTTTTCTTTATTATTTGTTATTTATTTTGTGTCTTTATTATTTTTATAAATAACTCAAGGAAGTGAACATATCCCATACACCTTCCTCCTCCTATTTTCCTTACAACAACAATCCCATGGGATGAGTTGGGCTGAGAGAGAATGACTGACCCAAAATCACCCAAATGGCTTTCATGCCTAAGGCAGGGCTAGAATTCATGGTTTTTAGCCTTTTGCCTTAATTATTAGATAAAACTGGCTTCCTTAATCTCTGTCACAGTGAAACCCCTTTGATCTACCCCTTTGATCTCCTTTAATAGAAACTGAGTTTCTAATTCTCTGATCATCCGTGTTTTCCAACACTCAATCTATTCTAATTTCTCAGAATTCTTAAATTGTGATTCCTACAAATCAGCATAGTACTTAATACAGATTTTCACCGATGCATAATAAAAAGGAAACATTATTTCTTGTGATAGAAGCACTATTTGCTCATCTAACCCTCATATTACATGTTGATTTCTGCATGAGACTATAAAAAACATAGGCACAAATGAAGTGAACATCTAATTTGCTAACATTGGCATGCTTTCTCCTGCTGTACCTGAGGGTCCTCGGCATTAAATCTAATTTTTAGTTAGTTAGTTTCCCTATTCTTTATTGCTGAAGAGGTATCTACCCCATGAACCATTTTTTTTTGCACTTAGTCTTGTCAATATATACTGTGGTTGTAGGAAAAATAAAATAAATTCCACAGGCCTGGAGTCTATTGTTATGATAAAGACTTTTTAGATAATTCAGAATAAAGACAAAAAAAAGTTGAGGGTATTTTTTCTGAATAAACTGAAAACATTTTTTAGAAATTCAAAAGTTGTTGACATGTATCAACAACTAAGTCTTCAGTCTATCAGAATATCTTCAGACTATATTGTTTAGATAAAATTTTATCCTACAAAATCAGTACATGTCAGTCAATTAATCAGCCTAAAACACCATATTCTTTTATATCAAATGTGCAGGTGAATTAAGGGTATCAATAGAAGACATTAAATACAACTCAAAGTTGAACTGTGGATTCCTTGGTGCTCTCTGAGTTTGGTTTCATTGCCTGACTAAATAACATAATCAGTGCTAGGGAGTGCAGGGAGTGTGGGGTTTGCATTCTCTTTACATATTGCAGCCTGCCCTGCCAGTGTTGGCGTGGTGTTGGTGTTGGCTTTCTCCTTGGTAGATCCTTGTTTTCTGCTTGATTGTTTGTCTTCTTAATTCTTCGTTTCCTTGATAGTTTCTTGATTACAGTATTATTTGTCTCCTTCATTGTTTGTCTAGTGTAATTCCTATTTATCTGGGTGTTGGCTACTGGAGAGGAGGTGTTCTGGTCTTTTTGCTTCCTTCTCAGTTTTTATATTGTCTCTTTTGCATGGTATGTAAATGTAGTTTATCTCTACATCTCTACTGATGATTGAGAGTCAAGCTTCCAGGAATTCCTTGGTGTTTTAGATTTAGTTTGGTCTAGGATACTCACAGTGTCCCAGTTGAAACTCTGGTTGAGTCTGTCCGTGTGTTGTGAAATTAAGGTGTTTTCATGGTGTCTTCTAATTGCTAGTAGGTGTTCATGGAAGCACTCTTCTAGTCTTCTGTATGGCCTACATTGTGGCTGTTGCGATTCTTGTACTGAATATTGTAGATGATTCTTGTTGTTTCTTCTTGGGTTACTGGGTCTTTTGAATTACGTAAGATATTCTGTAGGGCTTTAATTAGCTGGCATGCTAAGGTGAAGCCATCTGGTCTTAAGAGTCTGTTGGATGTTTCTAAGATATTTATTGATGTATGGTGGAGTTATCCCTTGCATGGTTTGTGTTGGTTGTTCTAGAGTGGGTTGAGAGGTCAGGCACTTTTTGATAAAGTTGCAGGGATATCTATTTTGTTGGAAGATATTGTATAAGTGGTCAGTTTTCGTTTTCTGATTTTTCAGGGTTGCTGCACTGTGTTGTGCTCATCTGAAAAATGTTCCCACAACTCCTCTTGTGGGATGTTAGTTATTAATTTAGTAGTGAAGGTCTTGGATAGTGTGAATGTTTTTTTTTTATAGATTTCTAACTTGCCACCATTTCCTTTAGTGATTAGGATATCTAGGATAGATAGAATGTAGGATATCTCAGAAGAGTAGTAAATTAGCAGTGGTAGCAGAAATACTGATTATTTTACACACTTTTATATAATGTTTTAATTCCTTACTTTAATAAATGTATCATCTCATAAAGTGGAGATTTCTCCATTTAATACTGGAAAACTTTAATACACTGGAAAACTGACTGTATTAAAGTAATAACATATGCTTAATTCTGATGCTTGTATTTCACAAGAGACCTTGCAGAATTTATTTTGGGATTACCATTTTTAAAAAAACAATTTTCAGTAACAAATGTGCATTTGGTATATATTCAACAAATCAAACCATTTTTAGAAGAATTGGGGAGGAAGCAATGACTACAAGCCATTCAAAAATAGGCCATTTCTTCTTTTTAAAATTGTACTAAAGCACTTTGTACTAAAAAGATCATTTCCAGTGCCTATTTCTCAAACTGGTGTGTGATCTTTCATTGTTAACACATTTATTGGCTTGAGTGACTTTAATACAGTCAGGTCCAGAAATATTGGGACATCGACACAATTCTAACATCTTTGACTCTATACACCACCACAATGGAGTTGGAATGAAACAAACACAATGTGCTTTAACTACAGACTGTCAGCTTTAATTTAAGGGTATGTACATCCAACTCAGGTGAACGGTGTAGGACTTACAGCAGTTTGCATATGTGCCTCCCACTTGTTAAGGGACCAAAAGTAATGGGACAGAATAATAATCATAAATCAAACTTTACCTTCTTAATACTTGGTTGCAAATCCTTTGCAGTCAATCACAGCCTGAAGTCTGGAATGCATAGACATTACCAGACGCTGGGTTTCATCCCTGGTGATGCTCTGCCAGGCCTCTACTGCAACTGTCTTCAGTTCCTGCTTGTTCTTGGGGCATTTCCCCTTCAGTTTTGTCTTCAGCAAGTAAAATGCATGCTCAATGGGATTCAGGTCAGGTGATAGACTTGGCCATTGCATAACATTCCACTTCTGTCCCTTCAAAAACTCTTTGGTTGCTTTTGCAGTATGCTTTGGCTCATTGTCCATCTGCACTGTGAAGCGCTGTCCAATGAGTTCTGCAGCATTTGGCTGAATGTGAGCAGATAATATTGCCCGAAACACTTCAGAATTCATCCTGCTGCTTTTGTCAGCAGTCACATCATCAATAAATACAAGAGAACCAGTTCCATTGGCAGCCATAAATGCCCATGCCATGACACTGCCACCACCATGCTTCACTGATGAGGTGGTATGCTTAGGATCATGAGCAGTTCCTTTCCTTCTCCATATTCTTCTCTTCCCATCACTCTGGTACAAGTTGATCTTGGTCTCATCTGTCCATATGATCTTGTTCCAGAACTGTGAAGGCTTTGTTAGATGTTGTTTGGCAAACTCTAATCTGGCCTTCCTGTTTTTGAGGCTCACCAATGGTTTACATCTTGTGGTGAACCCTCTGTATTCACTCTGGTGAAGTCTTCTCTTAATTGTTGACTTTGACACACATACACCTACCTCCTGGAGAGTGTTCTTGATCTGGCCAACTGTTGTGAAGGGTGTTTTCTTCACTAGGGAAAGAATTCTTCGGTCATCCACCACACTTGTTTTCCGTGGTCTCCCGGGTCTTTTGGTGTTGCTGAGCTCACCGGTGCATTCCTTCTTTTTGAGAATGTTTCAAACAGTTGTTTTGGCCATGCCTAATGTTCTTGCTATCTCTCTGATGGGTTTGTTTTGTTTCTTCAGCCTAATGATGGCTTGCTTCACTGATAGTGACAGCTCTTTGGATCTTATCTTGAGAGTTGACAGCAAGAGATTCCAAATGCAAATAGCACACTTGAAATGAACTCTGGGCCTTTTATCTGCACATTGTAATTGGGGTAATGAGGGAATATCACACACACGGCCATGGAACAGCTGAGAAGCCAATTGTCCCATTACTTTTGGTCCCTTAACAAGTGAGAGGCACATATACAAACTGCTGTAAGTCCTACACCATTCACCTGAGTTGGATGTACATACCCTCAAATTAAAGCTGACAGTCTGCAGTTAACGCACATTGTGTTTGTTTCATTCCAACTTCATTGTGGTGGTGTATAGAGCCAAAGATGTTAGAATTGTGTTGATGTTCCAATATTTCTGGACCTGACTGTATCTTCAATAAAATTTTAGCTCTGCCTTGGATCTGTTCTTGCATAGAAAGTCACTATGTGGATTGTATTATTTGGTTTATCTATGTCAAGGGAGTGGGTGAAGAAATCTTTTTTTAAAAAAATGGAATTGTCTACACATATACAGATGTTGATAAATTATTAAAACTTCACAGGGACAAGTCTGATTTTTATAAATATAAACCTTTACATAGATTCTACTCCAGTATATTGAAGAAGTTACTAGTTATTGGTGCACATGTATACTGTACATGCCCATGCTTACTTTGGAAACTGTTTTTCTAAAGATCTGACTCAAAATAAAGACAGAATAAATATATGATTCTCACCATGATCTTCTTTTGTTTCTTGGCTGTGATTGTTAATTGAGATCTCTTCTGAGATCCTATTTTCCTTAAGAAAAGACCAGCTTGAGCAAATCAAAGTCTATGTAATCTAGCATTTGCTTCCTTTTTTTTCCCCTCTGTGCAGAATTTATGCGTTTATCATTGTGTATTATTTTCTCCTGGAATATTTTCATTTTTTGTTTTAATAGTAATATGTTTATGTATCATTTACCTGTTACCAAGTGGGATATGAGAAATATAAGAACTCCAAATAGAGTGGGTGAAACATGCCTGGGAAATCAGTGTGAGCCTTTCCAAGCTAAACTCCTTTAAAAAAAAATACTTGAAAACAAGTACGTTGACCAATTTTTATTTGTAAGAAATAATGGCGCCTTTTTCTGAATGCAGTGAAGCTGATTGTTAGAGGTTTGGCTAAAGAATAAGCAATTAACTTACTAGTCTGTTCCATTTACTCTTATTGAATATGATGCTATAAAAATGATGGATGAAGTACTCAATGTTTTGAATTACGCTAGGACTCAGAGAATGGAGCAGGCTAGATGTGTGAATAAATCATATTCATCAACAACAGCTGCAGGAAACATTTAGCACTATGGAGACCAAATGGTAAAACTAAGGATCTTTTCACCCGCATCATCTATCTACTGTCCAAAATGGTGCAATTGGACTGATCAACAGTGGCCTAATTTGATATGAAGGCAGGGGCTTTAAGTCACTGAAATGCAAGGCTTCTTCTTGTCTCAATTCTCTTCCCCATCATGCAGTTATATATAAAAGAAAGAGGTTAAAAAAATCCAGCTTTTGTCTTTTTGGAGCCTTGATGCTAACTTTGTACCATTCGAAGCTAATTTAGGCTGAAAATTAGAACCTAAAGTAGCTGTGGTCCTTCTCCAGCAAATGAAAACAAATTAATCTCTTCTGGTTCAACTTGTAGTAGATATCTAAAATACAGAGCCATCATAATTAAAAGCTCTAACAGCTTTATACACCATTATTTTGAAACAGACTGAAGCTGATGACCAACTTTATCTAAATTAATAATTTAAATATGCACTGAAGTGCTTCCCTTTATCTACTTTCAGCTTTCAAACATGTGCAATAGAATACATATATTATGTCCTTTAAGCTTGCCTTTTTGAAAACTAAAAATATATATGGTGGTGTTTTAATGAGAACTGCCCAACAGGAATATCCTAGAGGAGGTAACAAAAAGTCAAGATGGGGACCATGACCGCATAATTTGTGACTGCATGACTGTAACGTTGTTGCTTGTATCTTTGCGATTTATACTGATATTGTTTCCTAGTATGATTTGATTGCTTATTGTACCGTATGACTGACACTGGGTGTTGTGCACTGTGCTTCTTGACGAGTGTATCTTGTCTTTTTATGTACACTGAGAGCATATGCACCAAAGACAAATTCCTTATGTGTCCAATCACACTTGGCCAATAAAGAATTCCAATTCCAATAATTAAAGCACATTTAAAAGGAGAAGGGCTTATATTGTGCAGCCACAGTTGCCATCTCAACTTTTTCAGAGGATGCCATGCTATCCATGTAAAAATTATATCTGATTATCCTGCAGATGAATTGTTACAATGTGCTTTATATGTGGCTGAAAACCATTGGGAAGCTATCAGTGGTGAAATTCAAAAAAATTTACTACCAGTTCTGTGGCGTGGCTTGGTGGGCATGGTGTGGCTTGGTAGGTGTGGCTTGGCAGGCATGGTAGGGGAAGGATACTAAAAAATATCCATTTCCATCCAACTCCAGGGGAAGGATACTGCAAAATCCCCATTCCCTGCCCACTCCTGGGGGAAGGATATTGCAAAATCTCCATTCCCACCCCACTCTGGGACCAGCCAGAGGTGGTATTAGCCGGTTCTCTGAACTACTCAAAATTTCTGCTACCGGTTCTCCAGAACCTGTCAGAACCTGCTGGATTTCACCCCTGGAAACTATGTCAAGATTAGAGCAGTACAAGCAATGATGGGAAGTCTCACAATTCTCATGGAACACCCATGTTTCAAGTGCTATACTGATTACCAATTAGATTCCAGGTGCAGTTCAAGGTACTGGTTGTCACCTTTAAAATCCCTCATGAGATAGACCTAATTATCTGAGGCACTGTCATTCCTCCAGGAATTTCTCTGATTATTTCCACCTTACCAGCCTTTAAAAGACTAGTAAAATATGATTCTTCCCTGGTTCTTGGTTTAGAGAAGTTAGATTGGCCTTTTTGGCCTCTCCTCATGAGGGAGAGAGTTTGGTTATTGTACCCTCCCGATGACATTCCACATCGAAATTTGTTGATTTTATTGTTTTTTATATGTCAAATGTCCCAGAGACATTTAGAGTCAGGCAGCCTAGAAATATGAGAAATAAATAAATACATTTATTTATTTATTTATTTTGGAAGGTTCATTCTGCTTTTGACTTTTTTCTTGAATGTATTTTCAAAACCGAGGTAGATATTGAACTAACAAACTGCCTTGATTTCATTTCCCACATTGAGATACAAAAATAGAAATAGAAAGTAATTATAGTAAAATTATGTTGTGTCTGCCACTGTATCCTCTGCTGCGGAGTAAACTAAAGGTGCATGGTGTTTTTAAGGCTAATTTCTAATGAGATATCATGACTCTGCTAATGCACAGCTACACAACAATCCTTTGAGTCAAGTTTACTGGACAGTTATATTTTTTCCTTGCAAAAAGTTGCAGATATAATTTACCACTGATATCTTTTGGGGTCTTTTATCACCTTCCTAACCTAGTCCATAATTGTTTCCTGGGTGATCTCTCATCTAAGTACTAATAAGATTTATCTTCAAAGCTTGAAGGTTAATAAGGTGTACCATCTGCTGAGACAATGTATGCTCTTAATTAACAGAATCAAGAAAGGCAGAATGCATAATCCAAACAAATTGTACAGACTCCAACCAGGATATTATCCCTACAAATGCTGTTATTGAGGGATAGCATCCTGATAGTTGTTAGGCTTAGTTGGAAACTTCCAGCAGATTTTTCCCAACTCCTGCAAAGCGTAAGAGTATTGAAGTTAATTGTAGTTAGATGTGCACTGATGTTTCTTTAGGTCCCTGCTGCATAGATATGATATTTCTGTGCAATTATCACAATATGCAGTCATCTCTTTAGTTCCAAAGAGAAACCTGTACAAGGAAGCTGAATGTGCTTGAACATTTGAAAATCTTGAATAAGAAAATTGGGGCATGTTTCCTATTTCTGTGTTCAGGCGGAAAATCTAAAGTAGAGACTTAATTTGGATTCCCTTGAATGAGAGTAGAGCTACCAATATAACTCAGACTCCTGCTTTATCAAGGGCCCATTTCAGCAGTACTCAAGTGTGTATGAATCAGTGGTGGGATTCAAAAAAATTTACTACCGGTTCTGTGGCCGTGGCTTGGTGGGCATGGCATGGCTTGGTGGGTGTGACTTGGTGGGTGTGACAGGGGAAGGATACTATAAAATCTCCATTCCCACCCCAGTCCAGGGGAAGATTACTGCAAAATCCCCATTTCCTCCTGATCAGCTGGAACTTGGGAGGCAGAGAATAGATGGGGGTAGGGCCAGTCAGAGGTGGTATTTACCGGTTCTCCAAACTACTCAAAATTTCCGCTACCAGTTCTCCAGAACTGATCAGAACCTGCTGAATACCACCTCTGGTATGAATACAACAGGCTTCCTTCCAGATTGAGTTCATATTGTACTTGGTGTTTTGGAGAATTGCTTGATTAAACTCAGGCCCTATAAGCCTGCCAGCTTTGACCCTGATCTGACTCAGAAATAAGACTGGGAAATGAAGCTTCCTGTCTTTCAGTAATTGTCATGAGAAAACCACAAATGGCTTTTAACTTTTTTTTTTCCTTATTTTTTTTTTTCACAAAATAGGCTGAAATCCACAGATACAATATTCTTCAGAGAAAATGAAGTCAGTTCTGTCTCAGAAAGAGACTACAGAAGGTTTGGAGGTAGACTCCATTACAAACATTTTTAAGACTATATGCTTATACATTTTCAATTTTGACGAAAATTAGATATTTTGAGGCATCAATTGTTGACATATCAATATTGCCCAGTTTCAGACTGATCAGTGCCTATCACAAAAACTGTATCTTAAAATATTTTTAAAGATAATTAATATTTTTAAATAGTTTAAAATTATTTTAATTTTTAGTAGTTTGTAATTCCTCTGAAAACTGTAGCCATTTATCTGTGTTCCTTTATTTAAAATATGACCATTCTAAAAGAGGTGAAAGGATTCGTAGTTGGGCTGTAAAGTATGATTTGGGAAAAATGGTGAATATTTTATTTCAGATAGAATTAACTGACATGTTTAGCAAAGGACATTATATTCTTCTCTAAAGCAGTGTGTCTAGCATCTGTAATGACCCATTTCTTGTAACAGTGATGTCGATAGGAAGCTGGGAGATCAAACACAAGATTATTGTCAACACACACACACCCGGACGGGGTAACGGTACTTAACTTGTTGTTTGTCTTACACAGGCCACCCTGGAAAAATGAAGGGGGAGGGGCCGGATGTCAGCACTTCCAGCTGCATTTACTCTAGTGCTGACATAAGGAGGAGCGGAAGCGTCTGGAAAGGGATGTTTGACTTTTCACCTACTTATTTTCCCTGGAGATAATATCCCCTAGGAGATGGGATGGAAGGGGGGGAAATTCCTTTGAGTTGGAGCAGTAGATAGGGGTAGAGTGATTTGAAAGATGGCCAATGAGTGCAGGGGAGTGGGGAATGGAAAGGGAAGGTTTTGGGTCTGGAAGTCAGTGTTGGCTACGATGAGTCAGGCTTTGAATGTCGTGCTTAATAAATGGGAGTTTTCTTCAAAGACTTTGTTTGAAATGCAATTTATTTGAGACGACCTCGAAACTTGACAATGATCTGATACAAAAGGGGTGGACTTGGTATAACTTTTCCAATCAAAGTAAAAATACTCAAAGCTAGATAGTAAACAATCCATTCTGATGTACGGTAACTTCCTACCAAATCTACAGTAAGTTGATTTCAAGTGCAGTTATGGTACACTGAAGATTTTCTTTTCAAAAAATTTTTGAATACCTTTTATGGCCTTTCCAGATTTCATAACTATAAGCAAGGCAATTCCTACCAACTGCACCTAACGTTTGGTATTAAGGAAAAAAGTAGGTAATACTCTAATGTCATTTGCAAGGGATAGTTTAAACTGAATCAAAGAACCTTAAGGAGGCTCATTTCCTACTGAAGTCTGCTGTGTTTGCCTTCTTTTGTTAATAAAACTTCTTAAAACATTTTCATTCTTCCAAAAAACTTGTACTGATCACATTGGCTGCTTATCTTCTCATTTACATAAAGTTATATTGTTATTTGATAAAGATTATTATCAATCCATTGTAGGACAAGGAACTTTTCTTGAAAGTATGGACTCCAATCTACCCAATAATCGAGTCTAGGTTAGTAGATTGATGTTTCTCAACTCCCTAGTCTAGTGCTGAAAGAGAGCAGCTAGTGAAACAGTTATCTTCCATGACCCTGTGGCTTCCATTCCTAGTCTTATCACCTTAACCAGTGAACTACACTGGCTATCTATTTGATTAATTGATAAATTAAAATTTTAAAATAAATAATTAAAATATTGAGTTTGATTGTTTTACCTTTTCAAAGCCGAGAGCTAACATACATTAAATAGTCCAGAAGAGCAAAGGCCATTTTTTTAAAATTAAAAAGATCTGTCAATGCTTCAGAAAAGATATAACTTGCAATCTTGTTTACATATAAAATAAAAACAGACTTAAGCTGTTAAGAAATTCGTCCTCAGTTCCAGACAGAATCTTGGTTTTTATCCAGGCAATTAAGTTCAAGCGTCAGTGCTCGATTATGTAGCTTTAAAATGATTGGCATTATTTTAAAATTTATGCTTCTGATGTCAGTATTAGTCACTTCACTGACTAAGTGCACTATTTTTATCAATTTAAGCCTTAAAAGTGGACAGTTGATTCAGCTGCGATCTCAAGAGGCAAGATGGTTGGTTCAAAGCTTCAATGTTATCTGTTAGGACGACATTACATACATGCAAACTGCATATTGTGCTATTCACCAGAATGATATACGTAACTATATCTGAAGTAATGAAAGACTTATCATTTTCCTAACTTCTTTGCAAAAATGTACACATTTGTAGAACTACACATATTTCTTTCATTTTGGGGTTAAATTGGCATATTAGTGCCTCAAGAAGTATTATCATATTCAAAGTATGTTGGATTTTAATATACTGGGTCATAATAAACTTTTCCAAATGCACTTTTCCAGATTTTTTTTCCATTTCTATGCTAATGCCTTCACTTCCTTTTAAGAACTTGAAAGTAAATAGTTTCACTGACTGTGCAATCCTTTTATATAGCCTAATACAAAAGTGTGCAATGTGTGGTTCAAGGCAGGTATACAGCCCTCTGTTTAATTTCCTGCATCTATTGGTCCAATTTCAAAAGGCTGTGCAATCTCTGGACAGAAGCTATCTGTCTCTTTTCTGGCAGCTTTCTGGAGGAGCCATAGATGAAGAAGAAAAGAAGGAATAGTCCAGGGAAGCTGATTCTTCCTTCCCATATTTAATTTTGGCACTCACTACACAGGGTTTGGCCCTATCAATTGCCTCATGTCCCTGATGATTTATTTTTTGCAATGCAATGCAGCTTTGTTTGCCAATAAAGGAAAATAAAATTAAAAGCTAATTCACTGAACATGAACTTATATCCCTGAACTGCCACTGAACATGGCATCTATGACAAGCAATAGCCAATTTGTGGACATTTTTACTGTATTGAGCTTCTTTCTCTCCTCCTGAGATCCAGAGGGCCCCAAAGCTTTTCTGGAAAGCTGTGAAGATGATTCTTTCCCCAGTTGCTGGGCTGCAATGATAGTTGAGCCCAAAACAGGTGCAGCTGTGTTGTGGGTTTATTATCGTGCTTGGCTATTGTATTATGGTTACTTTTAACTTACTTTGCATTCGTATTTTGAGGTTTTGTTTCTGTGTGTGTGTGCGTGTGCATGTGTGTGTGTAGTTGTTTTTGTTATTTTAGGATTAGGCATTTAAGATGGCTGGCCATATAAATAAACAAAATATCACAGTTGTGTGTGACATCTCCATATGGAGCTAAGAAATAAGCGCTGAATAGTTGCAAAATGTTGACTTGGTATAAGACAATTTCTCTGAAGGATTGTTATAGGAGGAGCCTTGTCCCTTTTCATCACATTCACTCTATTTCTCCCCATTCTAGAGTTTATGAGCGTGTGGTGGGGAAGGTAAGGAAACTGAGCAAGCAGATAGGATGGGGGGGGAAATGCAATAGTAGAAATTCTGCTATTTCACAATGGTAACTGAATTCCTTTATTAATGTATTCTTTTGTCACAGAAAACCAAAATATTAATCATTGAAGTTGGCCCACACTCACCAAAAGTGTGAAATGCATTTCTTATTGTAGAGCTGTGCTTCTCAACCTCTCCAGGCAGAATTCTGGGAGTTGAAGTTCAGACATGAAGTTACAGAGGTTGAGAGACACTGCTGTGGAGAAAGCGCTATAGTTCTTATTACTTTGTACGTGAATTAATTGAGAGTAAACTACCAGCCTATAGCTTGTAAGGATACTATCAGTTCAAAATGTGCATACAGGTCCACAGTGAGTATTGCATTGCACATTGTATTTTTCTAGAATTTTATTCAAATGTTTTTAAGGAAAATCCATTTGTATTTTTATGTTGTTAATTCCCATCTGGTCTATTATTTCCTCAAAGTTTTCATGTGTTTACTCCATATGAAAGGACCAAGTTCCACCATTGGTTCTTTACTTAGAGGTTTTACTTATGGGATTTTATTGTTGAATGAAAAGATGTAGTCTGAAAGAGTTAACATGAGTTAAAAATTAGTGTGCAGAATCACCTGATCCAATTTAGGGAGCCAATCTGGAACACAACATGGCTCATTCTGGTCTAGGCCATTCCAAAAGTAGACCCATCTGATTCACATCCTGCATCCAAAGCAAGATTTAAACAAACCACACTTTTTGTTGGAAGAGAATGTGATGGAATTTGCAGAAAAAATAGCCTTCCAAATTGACAACAAACATTGTACATTTCAGACACACTAAAGATTTGCAGCAAAGATTGATACAACTAAGTATTCCCTTGCATATAATTAGGCTCTGGGAGAGATAGACCTCTCTATTAGTTCAACATGTGTAATCTCTGATAAAAGAGGATGTTTTCTCACATCTATTTTTTTATATAATCCTGTAAGGCAGTGGTGGGTTTCAAAAAATTTTACTACCGGTTCTGTGGGTGTGACTTGGTGGGCATGGCATGGCTTGGTGGGTGTGGCTTTGTGGGCATGGCATGGGAAGGATACTGTAAAATATCCATTCCCACCCCACTCCAGAGGAAGGATACTATAAAATCTCCATTCCCTCCCCAATCCAGGGGAAGGTTACTACAAAATCCCCATTTCCTCCCGATCAGCTGGGACTCGGGAAGCAGAGAATAAATGGGAGCAGGGCCAGTCAGATTTTTTATTACCAATTCTCTGAACTACTCAAAATTTCTGCTACCAGTTCTCCAGAACTGGTCAGAACCTGTTGAAACCCACCTCTGCCGTAAAGTCCTACAAATTAGTTTTAAGTGGTCAAACAGCTTCATATTTGTACATTCATTGCATTTGTATACCACTGTGATCAGGGTTGACTCTTACAATTTACAAGATAAATAAAACACAAGCATGCAATAAAACCCCAAGGACAAAGACAATAAAACAATTTAACCATATGCAATCATGGCACCAAGTCCAACTCAATAATAGCAACTCAGCCTTGAATGCCAGTGAAAAGTTCTGTTTTTACAGAATACCTAAACAGTACCAAGTAGATGCCACTCAGCCCTTGGGAAGAGGGGTATAAGTAGTGGTTATTGTTGTTGTTTTTTTTTTAAAAAAGGTTTGCTTATGAGCCCTCACTTTTTTATCTCACATATGGGGGAACCCTAAGCATCCCAACCTGAAAAAAACATAGGATGGACTGTTTCCACTAGGAGGAAGTGAGGTGCTCCCAAATATACCAAGAAGTGAAGTCATGTAAGTATGAATGGTTGAAACCAGCACCGTACTTGGAAGCCTAATCAGAGGTGGGTTTCAGCAGGTTCTGACCAGTTCTGGAGAACTAGTAGTGGAAATTTTGAGTAGTTCCGAGAACCGGTAGTAAAAATTCTGACTGGCCCCATCCCCATCTATTCTCTGCCTCTCGAGTCCCAGCTGATTGGGAGGAAATGAGGATTTTGCAGTAACCTTCCCCTGGATTGGAGAGGGAATGGAGATTTTACAGTATCCTTCCCCTGCCATGCCCACTAAGCCATGCCCACCAAGCCATGCCACGCCCACCAAGCCATGCCACACCCACAGAACCGGTAGTAAAAAATTTTGAAACCCACCACTGAACCTAATGGAAGGTAATGTAGTGCCTGTAATTTATCTAGTTGTGGGAACTCTCATCCACTCCATTTTTTTACCAGTGGCAGCCTTTTCAAAGTAAATGTAATGTAAATGTAATTTCAAATAATGTAAAGCACATTACTACTAGAAGAGTTTCTATTGTCAGGAGCTATTGTTCCAAGTAGGAGCATAATTGGCACACTATCTAAGGAAGGCAAAGTTTTCCCAAGCCATGGAATCCCCCTCTGACTCCAGCAGTAGCTGTTGAGCCTAGAACTTCCAAGTCATAGATCTACTCTTTTAGGAGAAGTGACATCCCATCAGAATTGAAACTGAAGCACACAGAACAACCAATGTTTTCTGGACCAGCAACAATGTGCTGAGATTTAGCCTTATTCATTCCATCCAGGCCCCTTTAGCAGCCAATAAAGATCTCCATGGCATCTCAAGCCAGTTCAATATGCACTCATGTATCATCAGTATATGGATGTTATTTCATCCAAAACCATGGATAAACTTTCCTGGGAGTTTCATGTAGATATTGAAATTGTAGGGGTAAAAAGGATCAAACCCTGTGGTATCCCACAAAAGGGTATTTTCAGTGCAGAATATAATTTTTATATTCCAATAAAAAAGGGAATATACTGATAGGCTTCACTTATTATCAAACATTAGAAAACGTCATCCAAAATTGGGTAGTATATATTATAAGTAGTATATAAGATTGTCATATTGTACATTTATGTGAGCAGGTCATTTTGATGCTTATGCTGTCAAATTTGATAATGACACCATTATGGTTCAATAATTCCATCTTTTGATATTATTGGAGATTTCATTCTGTTTTTAATTGTATATCAACATTGATACATTTGATAATTGCTCAAAATAAACTTCAATGCTTATGGTATATTAAGTGACATTAAAAATATCACAGATTTACTGTTCCAAGAAAACTAACAACAGAATTATAGACAAACAAGAGAAACAAAAATTGGCAATAGGAAAAGGGAAAACCATGCATATTTGATTAGACTTACCAAAGCCAGTTTTTAGGCAGAGTGGAGTTCCTCAGAACTCCAAGTGATCCAAATATTTGCTGTCTACTTTCACATTTTAAAATTTATGGTTCACTCCTGTGCATGTTGATTCAGAAATGCCATTATGTACCATGAGATCACCTGATAACTGTGTGTAGGACTGTAGCCTTAAAGAACTTTGTTACATTTTACTATGTAACCAGAATAATTACCACAACTTCTGCTTTCATATAATACAGGATTAATCAAATATAGAATTAATCAAGCACTTTAGCTACATTCAGATTATATGATCCAAAGAAGCCTGTTAAGAGTGGTATATTAGTCTATGTCATGTCTGCACTATACACAGAGGAAGAAAAAAAAATGGCCTGAATTACTGAATTACATGCAAACTATTACAGTAATTTCAAAAGCTTTTGGCTTGATTTTTTATTAAAAAAAACATGATTTGGCAATGTGAAACTTAAATAGATTATACATTTTTTTTTAATTTGCAAGATCCTTCCAAGTTCAGACATGAGGAAATGAATAAATCCAAAATAAAGTAAAGTAAAGTAAATAAAGACATGGCTGCTTACCATATATTCCATGTTGGATGCAGGTGGAAACACTTTGCCTCTGACCTGGTTGTGAAAATCCAAAATGGTAATCATATCATTCTGTGAGATATATCGCTTTTTCCTGACTTTGGGGAGGCTTGCAGGATCCAGATGACTTCTCAAAGCTGCTTCAACATCAGTGTAATTTTTAGTTGATAGGAATAGGTCAGTGGAATTGGGCAACACTAGTGCACTTGCTTCACAGAGAATGGTAATTAAGAGAGCACCACTAATGGCAGAAATGACTGTCATTTTGGGGTCTGTCTCCTTTAAAGCAGAAGACAAAGAAAGGATCTGTGGAAGAGAAAGGGTTAAAGGATATTATTGGGATCAGGCTAAATCTTTTCTTCCAGTGAGTTTCCCAGCTGATCTCCCAAACCGATGCATGTGTGCAGCAAAGCACAAATATATGATGGTTTCAAATAGTCAATTGAAATGCTCTGATGTCTCATGTTGCCTAGCAACCATACACACAAATTGCCCTGTAACATATGTGACCATCTTAGTACAAGTCAAAAAGCTACAAAAAGGATCTAGCGCAGTATTTTCAAGCTGAAAAAAGTTTTCTGATCACTCGGCAGAATAAGTTCTACACTCATACTAAAGAGACAAAACCAAAGGAAAAATCAGAACAGGAGAAAGAGAGAGAGAGAGAGAGAAAGAAAGAAAGAGAAACAGAGAGAACATGAAAACTACTATCTTCCTCCTGTCATTCAACTGATTCAAGGAGCATCAGATGTGTAATAATAATAGTAAAAAGACATGCAACAGAAACTGAGCTCAGTGGCTTACCTCTTTGCAGAACCAAAAAGCCTAGTGTTATTATTCTTCCAAGTTAAACAGTTCTCTTTCGTGCTCTAGTGTGAACCTTGGAAAAAAAAGAGTGTATCTTATTACCAACTTACAAGGAGAAAGAAAGAGGGTGGGGAAAACTGAAAGCTTTCTAGCTGCTGGCTACACGAACTGCTAACAGCTTTTATATGTTATAGTAAACTACAAAGGGCAACTCTTTTTCCAAGTCTTATGCACCCAAGGGGTGGAGTTTTGTACAGAAAACACAGTGATTGGGCTTTTACTGTAGGATATTAGGATATTGTTTCAAACACCCCTTTTCACCCTGACTACAAAAAGGCAAATTCAACATTTTTTTCCCCTCCTTTGGTTTTATTTCATTTGGCTTTCTTTTTTCATAGTTTAATTTCCTGATGTTAATACTTATATACATGTGATAAATAATGCACACATTTTATTTTTCAGCAATCCGGATGGAAAAATACAGGATGCTTAAAGAAACAGAAAAGCAATTTGTTTCATGTCGACACTTGGAACACTGCTGTCAATTGTTTGCTTCTATTCAGGCAGCTCTGAAGCAAGAATGGAGAAAGTGAGACTCTGGAAAAAGACGTTTGTCACCTGAATTCATTCCTCTGAATAGCAACAGAAGCAGAATACTCTTGAAAGCAAAAAAAAAAAAAAAGGTCAGGGAAACATCTGGTCTGCATTTGCTGGAAGGGGGATGGAATTCTTTAAGCAGGGAATGGTTCGGCCACTGACACAAAATGCAAATAGCTGAGGGCATAACTAAACAGCACCATGACAAATGAGCCATCAGCTATAAGGGGTGCCAGTGACCCAGAGCCAGAAATCCCATATCATGGATTTATAGCTTGGAGTTCCTTCAGTATTACAGTAGACAGAAGCAATGCCAGGTCTGGAAGCCTGAGGAAATCTTTACAATCAACCCCATCGAACATTCCAAAGTGGAATATTTTGTGAAGTCAATGGAATGAGACTTCTCCTAGGAGAACTGAAGCAACAATTGGAGGGAGATGGATGAAAGGGCACTGGTGATTGCCCAGAGAAATGCTTACACACTTTGCTTGGTCATCAGCTCAACCATGCTTTGAACCAGAGAGTATTTTCAAAATGCTTACTGTGTGTAAGAGTGGTAGCACAGACAGTTTGCAGAGTGAAAATATTGGCACTTCATCTTTGAGACATATAAGCAGCCAACAGCAGGTCATGTATCTCACTCTTTGCTCCATAAAGCTGAATTGCTAGTTAAAAATGGGAACTTCTTGTGGTATGTAGTGGGAGGGGGAGGGGAAATGAAAGAAATACCGGTATCTATCTAGTTTCTTTGTGGGAATAATTTCATGAATCAGCCATGTCATTAAACAAGTGGGACTGGAAGCTTAATTATTGTTTATGGCAGAAATCCACTTTGTTCATTTCACTAATATTACCTTCAAAATTGCTTCCCACTTTCTAGACCAGGATTGTAGAATAACAGAATTGGAATAGAATAGAATAGAATAAAATCCGCTCAAGCAGGAAACCCTATACCAGTGATGGCTAACCTTTTTGCTGTCGCATGCCAAAAGCGGGGGGAGCATGGGGGGTCATGTGCACTTGTGCCCACACTCAATGCCCCCTTATGCGTTCTGCCCCCCCATGCATGCGTGTGCGTTTCCCCCCACTTTTGGCACACGATGGCATGGTGGGCCTGGTAGGCCCGTTTTTCATCCTCCCCAGGCTCCAGAGGCTTTCTTGGAGCTTGGGGAGGGTGAAAACAGCCTTCCCGACCCCTCCGGAGGTTCTCCAGAGGCCGGAAACAGCCCATTTCTCGACTTCCGGTGGGCCCAAAAATCAGCTGGCTGGTGTGCGCATGCATGCTGGAGCTGAGCTAAGATAAGGTGACCAGATGTCCCGCTTTTGGCGGGACAGTCCCGCTTTTGAGCAATTTGTCCCGCGTCCCGCGGCGTTTTAAAAAAGTCCCGATTTTTCATTCTGCCTCCTGAGTCCCAGCTGATGGCTAGAGGGAAAAAACCTGTTTAAACTCTTGCCGCAGGGCTTCAAAGGGCCGCCCTACGTTGATTAGCTCGGCTTCCCCCTCTCAGCTGATTTGCGCAGGGCTCTGCTCTTGCTAAATTGCTCAGCAGTTTTTTTTTTTCTCTTTGTGCAAACCAAGCTCAAAACGAAACTGAAAGTAAAACAGGCTGTTGGCTTTGCTCTTTGCTTGCAACGTTGGAAAATTAGGCAGCAGGTTTATTTTCCTTTTCCTCACCAAAAAAGGTAAGTGCAAACAATGGGAAATTATTTAGGGCAAAAGAGGAGAGTTCAAGATTTTAAAACACAAAAGAAAAAAAAGCTCTTTTTAACTAGGGAATTGTAATAATTGAGATACTATTAATTGTATACTGTGTTGAAAGCAGAAATGGTTAAGTTGTGGTTTGGAGGAATATATGGGGGAAATTATTTGGTTTATTATTATTGGTAAATATAATTAATTGATTTGTAAGAAATTGGATTGCATGGAAATAATTGGAATATTCATGTTCATATTGATTAATATACAAAAAAGATAGTTATATAACTAATTGATTTATATTAAAATGTTGAATTTGTATTAAACAACTGTATTACATAATTACATAATTAACCAATGTGAGGATGGATATAAAAATAGATGACAATGGGAAGGGGTATAATATAGAATAGAAGGGAAAAATTGAATTTGATTAACATTAGAGATGAGGATGAAGGGTAATATTGTTTTTTTAAAAAAATAGATGAAGAATAAATATGGCAAAAAGGAAATATAGAAATTGTAAATTTAATTGAAATGACTAAACACTGTTTAAATTTGTGAACCAGCCAAATATTCTGTTCAAAGAAAATACATTGTATGTTTGTATGTGTGTTTCTAATTATTGCTATTTATTCATATTTGTTCTCTTTTATTCTTTAAAGTTTAACAATTCATTCTTTATCTTAATATCTTTATATTTGTTTGGGGTTGGCTTTCTTCCCTTTCATCTTTTTTATTGTACAGCAATCTTTCTCCTCAAACCTACCACCTCTCTTTTCTTTCCTTCTTACTTTCTCTTCCCCCCACCCTCTTCTTCTCCTCCCTATTTCCTCTTCCTTTCTCCTTCTCCTCCTCTCTTCCTCCCTCTCTTACCGTCACTCCTACTCTAATTTCCCTTCCCTTCCTTCATCCCTCTCTATTACTGTATCCTTTTATGCATATGGACTACTCAGAGGGCTGAAAAAGTTATTTCTGACTGGTCCTCGCACTTTTGACCAATCCTCGAACTTACGACTGTCCTCACATTTTACATTTTTGCCCTATCTTGTCACCATGGTGAAGAGAAGCAGTTGTGAAATGAGTGACATGGTTGTTAAGAATGCTGCACGGGTATAAATGTGAGGATGGTCATAAGTGTGAGGACCAGTCAAAAGTGCGAGGACCTGTCAGAAATGACTTTTTTCAGCCCTCTGGTTAGTCCTTTTGTGCATATGGACTACTCAGAGGGCTGAAAAAGTTATTTTTGACTGGTCCTCGCACTTTTGACCAGTCCTCGAACTTACGACTGTCCTCACATTTTACATTTTTGCCCTATCTTGTCATCATGGTGAAGAGAAGCAGTTGTGAAATGAGTGACATGGTTGTTAAGAATGCTGCACGGGTATAAATGTGAGGATGGTCATAAGTGTGAGGACCAGTCAAAAGTGCGAGGACCTGTCAGAAATGACTTTTTTCAGCCCTCTGAGTAGTCCCTATACACATAGCCATGGCCACCCGGTCACATGACCAGCTAGCCACGCCCACCCAGTCACATGGCCTCCAAGCCACACCCACACAATAAGCCATGTCCACAATGGTGTCCTTCTTACCAATGTTAAAATCTGTTCACCTTACCCTATACACATAGCCATGGCCACCCGGTCACATGACCAGCTAGCCACGCCCACAAAATAAGCCACGCCCACAATGTCCCTCTTTACCAATGTTAAAATCTGGTCACCTTAAGCTAAGACAACACTTGCATGCCCACAGATATGGCTCTGCATGCCACCTGTGGCACACGTGCCATAGGTTCGCCATCACGGCCCTATACCATTTCAGAGAAATGGTTGTTCAATCTTTTCTTTAAAACTTGCAGTGTTGGAGCACCCACAAATTCTGGAGGCAAGTCCTTCCACTGATTAAATGTTCTAACTGTCAGGAAATTTCTTCTTAGTTGTAGGTTGGTTTTCTCCTTGATTAGTTTCCTTCAGGTGCTTTGGAGAATAGGTTGAGCCAGTCCCCTAATCATCTTTGTTGCTCTTCTCTGCACTCTTTCTAAAGCCTCAACTTTTTTTTTCTATCGTGGCAAACAAAACTGGATGCAATATTCCAATGCGGTTTTATCAAGAAATTATAAAATAGTACTAACACTTCACATGTTAATGCAGTCTAGGGCTGTGTGGGTTTTATTGGCAGCTGCAGATCACTGTTGGCTTATATTTAAGTGTCCACTAGGACTCCAAGATCCCTCTCGCAGTTACTACTATTGAGCCAGGTATCACCTATACAAGGCCTAAAACAGAGCCTTGGGCTGCCCATTGCATACTTCCCTCCATGTACACTCAGTTCCATTAAGGACTACACATTGAGTGTGATTTGTCAGTTAATTAGGAAGCCTTATGATATCGACTAGTAACAAGCTGAGTGATATGTTCTTTCAGATAATAATGAGAGACAACATAAGTAAGATAAGATTAAACAATGGCCTCCACAATGCTCTATAATGGCAACTTATACCCATTAGATAAATCCAGGGACAAGAGGATGCGAATAGAATAGAATAGAATAGAATAGAATAGAATAGAATAGAATAGAATAGAATAGAATAGAATAGAATAGAATATGAGTCCACTAGGAGAAGGGCAGTATACAAATTGAATAAAATAAAAATAAATAAATAAATAGAATAGAATAGAATAGAATAGAATAGAATAGAATAGAATAGAATAGAATTTTTATTGGCCAAGTGTGATTGGACACACATGGAATTTGTCTTGGTGCATATGCTCTCAGTGTAAAACATAAAGAAACCATTAGAGAGCATTTCACCGAGGCAGCCTTCGGCGGCGCCATTTTGGATCAAAATCATCAGTGCATCCAAATTTGGATACACTGATAATTTGCCATAGCAATACAAGAAAAACACATGGAGATGTCAGACAGCTTCCTGTCCAAAGTTCTTAAAATCTTGGGAAAATTCACTGACTGAAGGGTTACTCCTAGCACAAGCAAAACATGCTTCCACCTTAACAACAAACTAGCATATGAAGCCCCGAAGGTCTACTTAAACAACAACCTACTTCCATATAATCCCCATCCAAAGTACTTTAGAGTAACATTGGACCGGACTCTCTCCTATAAGATACACCTACTGTAGAGAATAAGGCAGCAAAACTCAATATTAGGAACAGCATACTCCAGAAATTATGTGGAACTAAATGAGAATGTTTAGCTGCCACGCTCATCAGCACTAGAGTTGGTCTACTCCACAGCAGAATATTGTGCCATACTTACCAGTATGGCTTACTAGTAAGCTGCCATACTAGTAAATTATAGAACAGACTCATGAGGATTATAAGTGGATGTATTAAAACTACTCCAACTTGCTGGCATCCTGTTCTGAGCCATATAGCACCACCAGTTTTATGAAGGCAAGATGCCCTAATGAGAGAATACAGAAAAAATATCAACAACTCACTTCTACTGGTACATACTGACCTTCCCCATTTATTAGCCGGAACACTCAAATCCAGGAAACTCCCACTGGCACTGGCACAACATCTGCCCAACAACTTTAACATCGATTCCCAATGGAAAGTAAATGAGTTGTTGAACTCCCAGACATAGAGAGACACAGAAATGACCCCACAAAAAAAGTGTCAGGCTTTGAACTACCATGTCAGCAATGGACAATCCTGAACAGGATTCGCACCTCACAAACTGGGACTCTCTGTATAAATGAACCTTCCCCTCATTGTGACTGTGGGGTCCCAAGTCAAACTGTAGATCACATCAAGACTGGATATAAGCAAAGAGCATATACTGGTCCTATATTTGACATTTTTTAAAAGATAAATGATCACTTCAATGATTAGATGGCCTAGGCCCTAAACATTAGTATTTGAACACAAATCTTTTAAATATTTATATTTTATTGTGTTTTACTAACCTAGTGAAATGTTAATATATATTGCTAGTCCATGTATGATATGCCATATGCTAAATAATAATAAATATCACATGCTCAAATCTTAGTCCAAGTTATTTTTACTTCTTACCATGTTTCCCCAAAAATAAGACAGGGTCTTATTTTCTTTTGATACCCCCCCAAAAAAATAAGGGCTTGGCCTTATTATTGGGCACTCTTATTATTTGGGGGGTAAAGGAGGTGGCGAGCATGGGACTAGATGTCCCATTGCTGCCGTTGCCTCCCCTCCCTGTTCTTCACGCCGCCTGAGCGGCCCAACACGTCCCATCCCACCCCAATGGCAACAGCTGCTTCCCTTCCCTGCCATCTCTTTATCAAGATGAGTGGCAGGTGGGGCGGGCAAGAAGTGGGATGCAGGTCTTACCTTTTAAGTTCCGTCACTTTCCTTGCCGTTGTGTCCAGGGAAATACGCTGTAAAAGAAAGCCTTCTCGCGAGTTCAATCAAATTTCTCGAACTCGTGTCAGGCATGTCAGGAATGTAAGACCAGGAGCATACATGAAGTTCAAATTTATTACTTTATTATTTATTATTGTGATTTAGTACTACTCATGCCTATGCACAGGTTTTTGTCAACTAATGGTTAGCACTAGTTTAGTGCTAGATAAGGGTTAACAAAAGTTAAGAGGAATTGGACTTAGGCTGTTTGTGGCTACATAGAGACTCTAGGCCAGTGATAGTGAACCTTTTCAGCACCAGAACACAGGCACATATGCATGCGCTGGAGCACCGGAAACCTGAAAACCAGCTGGCCAATGCGCATGTGCACGCTGGCCAGCTGGTCTTTGGATTTCCGGCACTCGGGCTAGTGTGAAGACCAACTGGCCAGCGCATATGCGTGCACTTGAAGCCAGAAAAGAAGCTGGCAATGGTGCGCATGCCCACAGAGAGGGCTCTGTGAGGGCATGCCATAGGTTCGCCATCACGGCTCTAGGCTGATTCCTCTTTTGACTCCGCCCCAGGTTCTGCCACTTCTTCTCCTACAATGCATCTCTCATACTCAAGTTTAGATTGTGACTCTAGAATTTCCTGAATATACTGTAGCTCACTGAGATAATTAATTTACATGTTGTCCACATACAAAAAGCAATGTAAGATAGTGTGAAGTTGCAATGATAAACCATATATTTGAAATAGCTCTTCAGATTAGCACCAAAAGCACAATCTTCTATTCACATATGACTTCTAGAGATCTAACAGTTTAGAAGATGCAGGGTTATAGATTCAGTACTAGGCTATATCCAAATACCTGTTTTCAATATGAACAGGAAGCAATATTTGCCATTGACTAAAATATAATGAATATTATTATATTATATAAAATGGGAATTATGGGGATTGAGCTCCATACTCAGAAATATATTTGTTTTATGGGTATCATAAGATGTTTCCACTAACTATTAAAGGGAATAATGAAGATTCTTGGGTTTTGTAGCCTGAAACCTCCAAATTATATAGCCCTGTAGCTACCACAGTCTGACATACCTGTAGATACCAGTGAAACAACAGTACAGTATTCACAGTATATTGGACAGATTTGCTCATCAAGCAATGTACGTAACTCTCTAGACATCCTTCCAAGTTTTACATATGCCAAGTAAGATTCACTTCAGCAAATCATAACTCACCCTGGCAATTGGACAGTCTAAAATTGTGTGACGCATATAGCAGCCAAGAAAAAAAATTCACCATTTTTTTTACTTACTTTGACTGGAAATGCTCCTTGTTATGTTACACTGAAATGTTTCTAAACAAGTCATTTAAAATAACAATGGAACTGAGAGAAATCAATGTCATCAAAGTCATGTGAAATCCAGCAGTAAAAATGTTGACTTTAGCTCTTCTAACTTTCTCATAATCCATGAATTTGAGTGGCTGTTTTCTCTATTGCAGAAGAAAAATTGCAGTAACAGTCAAAGAGTACTTATTGTTTTACATCTATATATGTGGAAAAATTCTACAACCAATTCAAAATGAATGTACTGTACAAAATTGTTTTAATAAAGAAGAGATGATTTTTAAGGCATCATCTCCAAATTCTCTACAGTTATTATGTCTATGAAGTCAACTGTTAAGGTATCCTGGCAAGGGGTAACATGTTGTTTATTCACTGTAAACATGGAGACTAGTGTCAAGCACAGGAAAGCAGAAGTCCAGGAAATTCAAATGAATATAAAGGTTTATTGCAAACTCATGCTCCCTACAAGAATCTGAACTAATAATGGTCAAAACAAATTGGCAGTAGATAAGAGTCAACAGAATTCAAGGTGAACTGGATTTAAATCTCTTGTGGGTGCAAAGGGACCTGAGACTGATGACACGTTTGACCCAGAGGTGGGTTTCAGCAGGTTCTGACCAGTTCTGGAGAACCAGTAGTGGAAATTTTGAGTAGTTCGGAGAACCAGTAGTAAAAATTCTGACTGGCCCCACCCTCATCTATTCTCTGCCTTCCAAGTCCCAGCTGATTGGGAGGAAATGGGGATTTTGCAGTAACCTTCCCCTGGATTGGGGAGGGAATGGAGATTTTACAGTATCCTTCCCGTGTAGTGGGGTGGGAATGGAGATTTTACAGTATCCTTCCCCTGCCATGCCCACCAAGCCACACCCACAGAACCGGTAGTAAAAAAAATTGAAACCCACCACTGGTTTGACCTCTCCCTCAAGACTCAGCCTGGTGATGACATGTTTGGCCTCTCTCTCAGGCTCAGCCTCAGTTCTGCAAACTGTTCAAATGTTATACATATTTTCTTTTCTACTCTTATTTATTTTTATTTTTTACAATGTTATGTCAAATTAAATTAAACCTAGCTAAGGTGGTTGAAAAGATTTTTATTATTTATTTATTGATCACATTTCTAAAACTGCCATCTCCCTCACAGAGAGACTTTGGACAGTGTATAGTAAAATATTATAATATAAAAAAGTTTATAAAAGTTAAACATTGTAAAAAGGCAAAGATGACAAAAACACTAGTAAAAATTAATTAAAAGAGAAAGGGGGCCTTTTAGGGCATTAACCAGCCCCACAGCTGCATGCTCTTCTGGGCTCCCCTTGCAAGATCCAGAGCCATCTTTTCACTACTTTTCAGAACGTAATGAGATGGGGGCCTTAGATAGTCCTGACACAATCTAATAACATCAGCTGATTGTTACTCATTACAGATTCAGGTTCCCACTGAAAGAATTGTTTCATGACTGGGAATCATCCAGGCAAAACTTTTCCTGCTTAAAGGGCAGATGGAAGCATGACCAGGAGAGTTTTCATCCAGCTGACTGTGATTGTGGGAATGTCCTGCAAACTTTACATCCTATTGATGTAATACTCAGAATATTCTCTGGATCCCTGCATGACAATCTTGATATTCAACCATAGGTTTAGCCAGCCCAATAACTACTCATACATAATTTAATTTTATAAATAATTTTATTCATGACTCATGCTGTGTGTTTTTAAAATAATTCACTGCTCTGATGTTAAATATTTTGATAAACATTTTATATGCTGTTTTTATTAATTTTTATGCATATATATGCATACATACAAACTTATTTTCTTGTCTTTTTGAAGGCCTTTATGTGTATTTTTCTTTCAGCTAGGTATATTCCTACATAAATCAAGATCTTTATACAGCCATAGCTCAGTGAAATCCCATTCACTAGTTTCTAGACTTTTTCAGACATCAAACCAACATTTTGCTGTCTATTGGGAGACTAAAGGGAGACTAAGATAGATCTATTTCGGACTAATTAGTCCTCATCAGTTAGCCACACCCTCATCTCATGTCTCCTCCCCGTAAAGGTCAAATATTTATTTTCTTGTCTTTTCGTAGGCCTTTATGTGTATTTTTCTCTCAGCCGGGTTTATTCCTATGTAAATCAGATCTCAAGATCTGAGCCATAGCTCAGTGAAATCCCATACATACAAAAAAACATACATACATACATACGTACGTACATACATACACACACACATACATATATACATACATATATGCCTGACTATGACGTATATGCATGACTAAGTAGCTCAGTGGCTAAGACAGAAAGGTCGATCAGAAAGATCGATCAGAAAGGTCAACAGTTTGGAGGTTCGAATCCCTAGTACAGGTCTCCTGCGTGAGCAGGAGGTTGGACTAGATGACTTCCAAGGTCCCTTCCAACTCTGTTACTGTTAAATATGTTTATGCATACACACACATACATACACACAGGAGACAGATCAGGAGACATGTCCTAACCACCCATTATTTTGATTATTACAATGCATTGCCTTTGTAGATGAAACAGAAGCTACGGCTGGTTAAAAAAAAAAATAAGTAGTCAAATTCCTGACTCACTCTAGAACATGGATGTCAAACTCACATCTTCACGGTGGTGTCATGTGACGTATAGGGACTTTTCCCCCTTTTGCTAAACTGGGTGTGGGTGTGGCCAGCTCATGATGCATCCAGCTCTGCTCTAGAATAACTCCAGCAGGCTAGAATAGCGCCAAAGTTGAAGTTGCTGCATTGGTTGCCATTAACTTTCTAATCCATATCAAAATGCTGTTTAACTTTAAAACTGAAAGGATTGGAATGTATCAGGCAAATTCTAACACAATTGAATTTGCCCATCTGACATTGTCACTGAGACAGGGCCTTCTGTAGATCTTCCTTTGACAAGGTACATGGTGTATGAACAAAGTGATAGACCTCAGTAGTTGCCTCCATTTTATGGAAGACTCTATCCTTGGAGCTAAAAATAGAACCAACTCTGTTGGAGTTTCATAAACAAACTAAAGCAGTTCTGTTCCAGCATGCAATTGGCTTTTAGTTTATTTTATGGGAGTGGAAGCTATTAGCATTCAGTCACTGAATTATATTATATTAATTCTAACTGAATTGGGTTTTACATCTTTGTTTTAGCTTGCCATATGTCATTTTGATGGAAATTATGGTGGATTATTACTTTTAGATTATTCTGATCTCTGAAACTTTATATTTGAAGCTAGATCTGTTTTCTGAACAATTCACTTTTATTTTAGAGTTTAGCCTCCGTCTTTCCAATTAATGAATCATACCAAGGTGACATTGAAATATTGCAAAATATAATGCAAAACTTAAGAAAAGTTACAAGGTACCAATCTCAGTCTGGCATACATCCAAGCAAATTCTTCACTGCTATTATTCTAAATCAGTATTATTTTCTACATAAATATGCTGAAAATAACTTAGTTATATAAGATCCACTAAGGTAATCTGAATTTTTTAGATTTTTAAGAAGATGGATATGCTTGTGATATCTTTCTAATGCAAGAATACATTTTACTACCTTGTAATACTTGTTAAGCAGTTTTTCAATGCTATATTTTGCTTAATTTCTTATAATTTGGCTATTTATCAGAATGAGACCAACATTAGGTGTAAATCACAAAGGAGTTCCAAATTAAATATTGTTTTTGAACAGGATCTTAGACCATTCTATAATATACCAGCTGTTCCCATGCAGAGCAGCATAAAAACTTACATTTAAAAACATGTTTATTTTATTGGATACCTCAAACTTGCAGTAACAGTATAATAGAGTAGGAAAGGATCTTGGAAGATTTCTAGTCTAATCCCCTGCTCAAGCAGGAGAACCTATACCATTTCTGACAAATGACTGTCTAGTCTCTTCTTAAAAACTTCCAGTGATGGAGTGCCCATGATTTCTGAAGGCAAGCTGTTCCACTGATTGTCCTCAATGTTAGGAAGTTTCTCCTTAATTCCAGTTTGTTTCTCTCTTTGATTAGTTTCCAACCATTGTTTCTTGTCCGTCCCTCCGGTGCTTTGGAGAATAATTTGACCCCCTCTTCTTTGTGAAAGCCCCTCAAATACTGGAATACTACTATCATGTCACCCCTAATTCTTCTTTTCTTTAGACTAGACAAACCCAATTCCTGCAACCATTCTTCCTTTTCATTTTTGCTCCATAATAAAACAATAACAACTAAGTACATTCTAATGTTATTTAAATTTAGATGGAAGAAAAGGTAAATCGTGTATTCTGAAAGAAGCAGTTGAGTCAGGGAAGATGTTCTCAAAGTTAATAAGACGAGGAGGTACAAATGACTGCAAAAAAATAGATAAAATAGTAAAAATCTGAAAAGAACTACAAATTGCCACCAGTTTTCGTACTGTTAATCTGATCATTGTCTTTGACGGAAAGCACCATTTCCTGCTGCAAAGTAAGTGATCATTGGCAGCAAAAGATATTGTGAGAAGGAATGATTTGATGGCATTTTCCTGCAGCACTTTTTACTAAAACAATTGTTTCTGAAATTATCCATGATTACCCTTTTCCACTTAAGGCGTTCACTGGTGAAATTAAAGATCCAGGGCACCTATTGCTGACCCTTTTATTAGTAACTTCTGAGCAATATTTTCCTTGGAGACACAGTACATGTATTTCCTTTCGCTCTGTTCTATAGTGTTGATTCTTTTGTTATCCTAGGAAATTTGAAAAACGAACAAGCTTTTTAAAAAATCCTTAGCGAAACAATTTTCTACATTTTAAAATATCTGAAAAAGGAGTGAGGGTTCAATACTGTAAATTGGGATGATTAGCAAGAAATTGTATTGAAATAATCACTCTCTTGAGTAGTGAACCCATTCCTCCTTCACTCTTTTTAAATAGTATATTTACCCCATAGAAAGATTAGGGCTTTTTCCTCCAAATAATTTACCTTTAAGTTGGATAAATTACATCCAGAAAGAATACAGTAAAAGAGAAAGATACTCTTTCTCCCCTCCCCCCTGCACAATACTTTGTTTTCAAAGGGTCTGTTGATCCCCAGAATCAAATTCCTTTGGAGTGAACGAAATAATAGGACAATTTGAAACTTGCTTGATTATATTTAGGATGTTTATTTGCTTGCTTGCTTACTTATTTAACTAATAGACACTTGCAGGGATGAAAACTGGCATTTCTAGGCAAGGGTTTACTTTTCTTCTCATGTTGCAGGTCTGGTCAGAAAGTTCAGTGTAGTTCAGCTGGTAGAACCTAAAGGGTGCTTTTTCTTAACAAAATTATCTGCTTAGATGGTAGAATGTAAAGGGAGATTTTTGTTACCAAATTATTTGCTACATAAATGTGGTGCAAGCATAACCCAGCAAGTCTGACCCCAAATATTTAATGTGTATATTTAAAACATTTTTTTTAAAAAAAAAACACCTCTAAATATTCATTTTTGCAAGGGTTTTCTTTGCCATAATTCTATTGTGTTGTATTTGGTTTCCACACAATTTATTTCTTTTTGCCATCCTTAGTATTCAATAACTATTATTAGGTTGCTCAGGAATTCTTCACATAACTTTCTATTCTAGGCTAGTCTAAATATTTTTTTTTCTGATTTACTATAGAAAGCCTCTTTGCCAAGGTATTTATAGTTATGCACTTATTACACAGACCTACCATTAAGTTCTTTAGGGTTCAGTTCAAAGAACCAAGAAATAAAATAACAATAGCACTATTTGCACTTTTCAGGAAAATGAGTTAAAAAGGAATTCATGCAATGCTGCAACAACTGTTCTTTATATTAGGCCTCCTTCTTTTGATTATTCAAGAAGTCATGTGGCCTTTTGCAAAGACTAAACATATATTTTCCCAGGTTTCTAATACTTAAAAAAAACCTAATGGAAACTGTATATACAATTATGTAGAAAAATAAAGAATGCAAAAAAAGGAAATTAACTTGCGAATTATAGTTACAATAATATCCCATCATTTTATAAACATAATGAATTCATTTGAAATGCAATATTTTTTAAAAAAAATTATTTGTTTCAAATAATTAATTTTCTCTTTAAAGGAAAAAGAGGAAGGAAACTATTGTTCAGAAGGTACAATTACATTTTCTTTAAAAGCAATTCTTTTTTTCTGAACCAGGAATATATAGCTTTTTAAAAATTTCTAAGAGTCATAGATGTTAAACATTGAAAACAGGGTTGCCTGCAGGATATGGTTGAAAATAAAACCCAATATGGTAGCCATATCTGAAGTAATGCCTATTTTATGTTTCTTACACATAAGATAAATGGATCATTCTGTTATAGCTGCCATCTTGACCTTTTTTATATTACACCCTGCAAACACTCCTGACTTATAGATAAAAATTACTATTTGCATAGTTGGTAAACGCTGTCTGGTAATATGGTATGTTATAAATTCCTTTAATGATTGTACTTGCTCATCTCATGTTGGGAACAAATTTATTGTGGAAACATCTCTTTTAGATGGCCAATAAGAACAGAGATTTCTTCCCATGGCTTAATGCCTCAAGAAAAGAGGTCTAAAAGTTATTTTTCTTGTCGAGTTTCCAAATCCCAATTTAGGCAATTATATCTATTCAAGGTGTAGTGTAGGTATAATTGTATTTGTTGCTAATTTTATTTGCTGTAAATTTCTTACCTAATTAATATTGATCTTTGATGATTGAAATGATTGCTGAAAACTTGTTTTTATTTTTCCCCCTTTTTACCATTTGATCTTCTTTTCTTGAGGAATTTGAGTTATGCTATGATTAATTATCTTCAGGGACCAGTAAATAACAATAGCATCTAGATTTATATACCACTTCATAGTGCTTTACAGCCCTCTCTGAGCGGTTTACAATGTCAGCATATTGCCCCCAAGAATCTGGGTCCTCATTGTACCCACCTCAGAAGGATGGAAGGCAGAGCCAGTGAGAATCGAACTGCTGGCAGTCAGCAGAATTAGCCTGCAATACTGCATTCTAACCACTGCGACACCACAGTAAAATTGATAGTAAAATTGGCAGGCAAAGTAGAATGAAATAACATATAAGTTGAACAATTAAAATAGATTAAATATGACTCAGAGCAAGTAACTTGTCCTGGCTGGATATCAGTGCAATCTTCCCTGATATATTGTTTTATTCCTCCTTCCTTCTTGAGATCTGATTTTATCCTTCCGACAATTTGTAACTTCATCACTCCAGCCTTCATTTCTTGTTGTGTTTTTAGTCTTTTTGTAGATTCTGAGCAAACCCTATCTGCATATATGATTATTTTTTTATTATAATTATATACGTGAATGAAGAGCACATGAAGGAAAAGCTAGAGATAAATTGATGGAATTGTAATTTCCTTTATGAGTTAATTCCCTTTGAAGGTATTAAACTAACAAAATTCATTTAGTGCTCTCATTTAGGTTTAGGTCTCTGGTTTGGCTTATGAATGTGATGGTTCTTCATACCTGATTATCTTCTTTACTTTTGTCTTGTCTTTATGTACCGATTTCCCTTTGATTCTAGGTTCCCATTTCTCTGCTCTTGACAATGTTCATTGCTTAGTCCTTACACTTTTGAAGACTGAGTGACCCATTCTGTCAAACATTCTGTCAAAAATGATGCCAAACAATAATCCCATAGTAGCCAGCTTGCTATCTCTTTCTAGGTTCCAGTCATCGATGATATATGACAATAGAGATGAGATAATTATGTCTGCACAGTGACCAAGTCTTAGTAAATTTCTTTCAAGTTTCATATGTGGCTACTGTTATTTCACACTGTATTTTTATCTAAGTTATTGAAAGGAAGAATACTTCTAAAGTTTTTTTTAAAAAATGATTAGGATTTTACACTTCACAGGAAGTCCAGCTAATTAATAAAACTAAGTAATAAGCCATCATTTATAAATAGCTGTTTCACATATTCTTTAAACCAGAACCTTAAAAACCACATTATAATTGAGGGCATTGTGACCTTGCCAATGTCTGTGAAAAAATAATAAGGGTTCTTTATCCATCCTTACTTTTAATATCACTAATTTTATATACTTCCCAATCATCTGAATGCATGGTATTGTAAACCTAAAATACAATTGTGCTGACAATTATTAGAATTAAGAGTTTTTCAGAAAAATGAATTACATCTAAGAAAGAGTATAACTCTGTTGACATTAACAATAATTCTACAAATCAATAAAACTACATTTTAGTCTCTTCTTTCTTTTCCAGCATCACTGTTTTTACTAAGAATCACTCATCTTGGCATAAGAAAGGCTGTGTAATTTATGTTTTTGTTTTGTTTGTTTTTCCCTTTTTACAGTTCCTGTAAATTTTGGGAATTATAGGGGATTTTGATTCAGATGCAATGCAAACTGAAGCAGTGGCATCACAAGTCTGTTTTTTCTCAGAAACTTAATTTGTTCAGATCTATGGGTATGGGAAATAATGTTATTTCATTTCCTGTCCAATGACACAATTCCAAGACAACTGACAATGCTTACATAAGCAGTGATATATTTATTCATGGTTTATGAAATTAACCAATATCTTGGGTTCATATGGTCATCTTTCTTTCTTCCTTTTTATATAGCTACCCACTTCAGGAGATTCTGGAGAACTTACAAAAATAATACTAAATTAAACACAACAGTTCCCCACTACTACCCAAAAAAACCCACCCACATTAACCCCAGTCTGCAATCAAAGGCAAGTTTTAAGGGCTTTTGGGAATCAAAGGACAGAGAGTACTATCTGAATCTCGAGGGGAAGCATGCTTTTCTAGAAGGTGGAGCTGTAACACAGAAGGCATGCTTCCAAGATCCTATAAAATGATAATATTTATTGCACATATTCCTTGCTTAATGGCAGTAATTGTGATTGTGAACTCTGCTACTAAGCAGCACAGTTGGACTAACTTATGTTGACAGTTCCGGCAGTTCTAGTGCTGACATCATGGGATCACCATTTGCCACCTCTGAGGGCTTCCTCAATGACTTTGCTTGTTGGAAGCTAGCAGTAGTAAATTATAGTCATGTGACTGCTACAACCATCAGAATTGTGAGCTGGTTGCAAAGCACCCAAATCACAATCATATAACCAAAAAGATGCTGCAAAAACTGCAACTTTGAGGACCAGCCATAAACCTCCTCATTCAGTGTCATTATAACTTCAAACCATTGCTAAACAATGATCATTAACTAAGGACTGCTTATAGAAGGGATCTGGAGTGTAGCTACTCTACTTGAAAGTATCAGGTAAACAGAAACAGTGGGAGAAAGGCAGTCCCTCAGGTAATCAGTCCTATGCGATGAAGGGCTCTAAGGATAACAACCAGAACCCAGTTGTTTCATTCAGCACCCTAAATTGCATACAGATGCCAACTGATAGCCAATGCAGGTCACATAGCAGTGGTGACACATGGGCACAAGAGAAGACCTTATTACTGCTTTTTGGATGAGAAGTTAAACGTTTTCAAAGAAAAAACCAAGAAGGTCCTGTTGTCTTTTGGAAAAGCACTTTGGGGACACTCTATTCATGATTTACAGTGATAATTGCTATCTGTAACTATGCCTGGCCAATAGAATCTCTCTAGGATCTGATATACAATCCTTGCCTAAGTGTTTTGACTGGGGGCTCTCATGAGCTAATTGAAGAATCTGCTCTCTATACTTTTGAGGCATCTCTATTAGTTTAAGCTTTGCTTCAATTAAGGAATATATATTGTGATCTAACCCAATATAATATTCCATTTCTTTCTTCAAATATGGATTTTTTTATTGGGCTAATATCTATTTCCCAAGGCAAATATAAATTCCCTATTGGTTGACATCTATGTTTATCTGCCTTACAGAGATGCCTTTCTTTCTTAGGATCTTTGGGGCTTCCTATTAAATAGGAATGTGAAGTCAGTAGTTCAATCAATCAATAAGAATAGAGCTGAAAGGGACCTTGGAGGTCTTCTAGTCCAACCCCTTGCTCAAGCAGGAGACCCTAAACCATTTCAGACAAGTAGCTGTCCAGTCTCTTCTTAAAGACTTCCAGTGATGAAGCCCCTACAACTTCTGAAGAAAAGTTGTTCCATTGGTTAATTGCAACCATTCTTCATATACGTTAGTCTCCAGGCTTTTAATCATCTTAGTGTTCTTCTCTGCACTCTTTCCAAAGTCTCAACATTTTTTTTTTTTTTTGTAATTTGATGACCAAAACTGAATGCAGTATTCCAGGCATGACCTTTGTTATGTATTGATACTTTTCAGCGGGAAATTCAAACCTGCCTAAGTTTCCGATTGGCTGTCAGTCCCTCCAGGATTGTATATAAGGAGGGCTGCAGCCTCTGAGTTTTTGCTGAAGTCTCACTGTATATTAAAGAGCTGTTGTCACTTGCTTGCTTGTGCCTCTCGTTATTCCCGAACCACTTCATTGGCAACGAAGGTGGGATTGAGGCCACAAGAAGCGAACCAGTGAGACCACGAGCTTCAGCTAGGCGACGAGGCGAACTACAGGAGGCATACCGAACATGTCTGCCTACGTTCCGCCCAAGCCTTTTGATCCGACCCGCGAAAAATTGGTCTCGTACCTAACGAGGTTTGAGTGCTTGCTTGAAGCCAGCGACATGCAGGGACTCTCCGCTAATCGGAAGAGAGCCCTCTTCCTAAGCCACTGCGGACCGGACGTGTTCGAGATGGGAGAGTCACTTTGTGAGCCAACGCCGGTCCAGACCGTCTCCTGGGACACCCTGATGGCAACTCTCCGGGCTCACTACGCTCCTGTGCCCTCCAAGTTCGTGCAACGATACCAACTAAGACAGCGCATACAGCGAGAGGGAGAACCGGTCAGCGCTTACATGGCGAGCCTGCGAAAAGCCGCAACTCATCGCGACTATAGGGACTTGGATGATGCGTTGCTTGAGCAACTAATCTGTGGTGTTCGGGACATTAGGCTACAACGGCGCCTGCTCACCAAGCCTGATTTAACGCTTGCTGGAGCCCTAGAGGAGGCCAGGGCTCATGAAGCTTCCACAAAAGCCGCAGAAATGCTGCAGCGTCCGCTGTCCAGCAAAGACAGTCCCAAGTCTGCACCAGTGCACAGGGAAGACGCCAGATCCAGCTCGGAGTCCGAGTCAGATGACGACGTCTTCCGAACAGAGCACCAGAGAAAAGACGCAGGCAGCCCCCGGCGAAACTGCCCCAGCTGTGGCAGGCACCATGATAGACTGTCCTGCAAATACAGAGAGGCTATTTGCAGGCGTTGCGAGAAAAAAGGGCACTTGGTGCAAGTCTGTAGAGCCATTCTGCCCAGAAAACACCAACCACGTGAGCACCGCAGCCAACCAGAATCGACGTGCCAGAAGCATCCAATGAGAGAAGGAGGCGCGAAGAAACAGCGTGAATTTGAACTGCAAGATGGCCGCAGCATACACATAGACCAGGCCAGCATGGCGATTGAGGACAAAGTCAGCACGGTGGTCGAAATCAACGGCAAGCCATGCTCAATGGAGATCTACACCGGATCAGCTCTCTCCATAATGTTGTGGGCAACCCTAAAGACCATCCTGCCGTCGTTCCGGAAGGACCAGCTATCCAAGCAAAGACTGCGCATCCTAGACTACCAGGGGAACCAGGTCCCCCTCGAAGGCGTGGGCAAGTTCCGAGTCACCTACGGAGACTACGAAAAAGACCTGCCACTGACCATCGTCACAAAGCAGCTGCCTAGCCTTCTAGGCACGGGATGGTTCCGAGCCCTCGGCATGGGCTTCACCGGCGTCCACCGAATGTCCGAGCCGTCACTGAAGGACAGCCTCCTGAACGAGTTCCGGGACGTCTTCGGGGACACGTTGGGCACGTATGTGGGGACCCCTATCTCCCTAAACTTAGACCCCAACGTAGCCCAAATAAGACTTAAAGCCAGACGGGTGCCTTTCGCATTGAAACCCAAGATCGATGCGGAACTGGACAAATTAATTAAACAAGGGGTGTTAGTCCCCATCGACCATGCGAAATGGGAGACCCCTATAGTGACCCCAGTAAAGTCTGATGGCTCAATCAGGATTTGTGCCGACTACAAGTGCATGATCAACAAGGCTTTGCAGCCGAGCGCCTATCCGGTGCCGATCGTGCATCATCTACTACACTCCCTGGGGCCCGGAAAATTTTTTGCCAAATTAGACCTAGCTCAGGCCTATCAACAATTACCAGTTGACGACACCACGGCAGAGGCGCAAACAATTGTAACTCATAGGGGTGCATTCAAATGCACCAGGCTCCAGTTTGGGGTGAGCATCGCACCCGGCCTATTTCAAAGCACCATGGAGTGCCTTTCGCAAGGGCTCCCGGGGGTGGTGCCTTATTTTGATGATGTTCTAGTCAGCGCTCAGGACGAACGTCAGCTAGGGGCCGAGTAAGGAACATCTTTCCCGATTTAGAGAAGCGGGACTTAAATTAAAGAAAAATAAGTGCATGATCGCTGTCCCCTCTGTGGAGTTTCTGGGGTACAGGGTGGATGGCACAGGCATCCACCCTACCGAAAGCAAGGTGAGAGCTATTAAGAGCGCACCAGCCCCCAAAACCAAAGCGGAGCTCCAAGCCTTCCTTGGACTGCTCAATTTTTATTCGATGTTCCTGAAGGACAAGGCTACCGTCGCAGATCCCCTACACAAACTATTGGGGAAGAATGTACCATGGGTGTGGGGGAAACCACAAACAGCCGCTTTTGAAGTGGTAAAGAGACTTCTATCTGAAGACAGTTTCCTAATCCAATACAACTCAGCGCTACCGCTTGTATTGGTTTGTGACGCCTCCCCCGTAGGGGTTGGTGCCATCCTAGGCCATAGACTGCCAAACGGCCTAGAGTTGCCCATTGCGTTTTACTCTCGCACCCTGTCAAGCGCAGAGCGGAACTATAGTCAGTTGGACAGAGAGGCTCTGGCTGCAATTGTGGGGGTTAAAAAGTTCCACGAATACCTCTATGGCCGTCAATTCGAACTTGTGACTGACCACCGGCCCTTGCTGGGACTTTTGGCCGGTGATAGTCCCACCCCCGCTGCTCTGTCCTCACGTTTGACCAGGTGGGCCATTTTCCTGTCGGCCTACTCGTACCAACTTGTCCATCGACCTGGACGGACTTTGGGCCACGCGGACGCCCTCAGCCGCTGCCCCCTACCCGACCTACTTGCCAACCCCACACCGGAAGCCCCCATCCTTCTGCTGGACGCCATGACTTTGGGACCTATCTCCTCTTGCGAGGTGGCAAAAGCCTCTGCTAGAGACCCTGTTATTCGTACTGTGATGGGTTGGGTCCTCAAGGGGTGGCCGGTCAAAGTGGACAGTGGGGAGTACCAAGGTTATGTTAACAAACGTAACGAATTGTTTATGCAAGGGGGGTGCTTGTTGTGGGGTGACAGGGTGGTAGTACCAACGAAACTAAGAACAAGAGTCTTAGAATTACTGCACGAAGGGCACCCAGGCATTGTCAGAATGAAAAGCTTAGCCCGCAGTTATGTGTGGTGGCCCAACATGGATCAAGTCATCTCCGAGTGGGTGGGGAAGTGCAGACCCTGCCAGGAGTCTCGCCCCGATCCCCCGGTAGCGCCCATCCGAGAGTGGGAGAAACCAAAAGGGCCATGGGGGAGGATCCACATTGATTTTGCCGGCCCCTTTCACGGGCAAACATTTTTAATTGTAGTCGATGCCTTTTCAAAATGGCTCGAAATAATCCTAATGCCTTCAACAACAGCCGAAGCAGTCATCAAAGTCCTGAGGACGTTATTTGCCACCCATGGCCTACCGGATACTCTGGTATCTGACAACGGCCCTCAATTCACGGCAACCCTGTTTGAGGGCTACTTGGCCGGACTGGGCATCCGCCATGCCCTATCGGCCCCTTTCCACCCGGCTTCTAACGGATTGGCCGAACGTTTCATAAGAATGGCCAAAGAAGCATTGTCCAGGCTAGATAACGGGGACTGGCAGGCCAGGATAGACCAATTCTTAGCTGTCCAGCATGCCACACCATGCACGGCCACAGGGAGAAGCCCAGCCGAGCTCCTCATGGGCAGGAAGCTTCGGTGCGTGTTAGACAGGCTTCACCCCAACTACTCGCACAAAAGTTTCAAGGGAGAGACCACCGGACTAAGACAGTTTCAGGTTGGGTCCCCGGTGTTCGCTCGCAATTATGCTAGTGGACCCCTATGGGTTGCAGGAACCATAGTGGGCATAACAGGCCCAAAATCATATACGGTAGACGTAGGGGTAGACAGACTCTGGAAGCGCCACATAGACCAACTTAGAAAAAGAATAGTCGGTGAAGCAAACATCAATTTAGACATCTCCGAACCTAACTACAACAACTTTCCCAAAACAGCTAACTCAAGCCCGGGTTCGAGAGAATACTTAGCTGACAAGCCCTGGTTCCAGCGCTGCCCCAGCAAGTCGCCACTCCCAACCGGGGATAACCACGCCCCAGACAAAATCCAGGAGGTTCCATTGGCGGAGCTGGGAGAGACAGAAAGTCCCTCTGACCAGCTCGACGCCCCACCAAACACTGAACTGCGCAGGTCAACTAGAACGAGAACTCGGCCAGGGCATCTGCAAGATTTTATTTATTTATTTGTTTGTTTGTTCTTATTTCTATATTTTGTGTGTACTTATGTAAATAGTTAGAATGTTAGTGCCTTCTGGGAAGGGAGGAGTGTTATGTATTGATACTTTTCAGCGGGAAATTCAAACCTGCCTAAGTTTCCGATTGGCTGACAGTCCCTCCAGGACTGTATATAAGGAGGGCTGCAGCCTCTGAGTTTTTGCTGAAGTCTCACTGTATATTAAAGAGCTGTTGTCACTTGCTTGCTTGTGTCTCTCGTTATTCCCGAACCACTTCAACCTAAGGTTTTATAAAGCCGTATTAATACTTCATGTGATTTTGATTCTCTGCCTCTGTTTATGCAACCAAGGATTGTATTAGTTTTTTTGGCTGCTGTCACACACTGCTGGCTCGTATTTAAGTGAGTGTCCACTAGGACTCCAAGGTCCCTCTCACAATTATTGTTTTTAGGCCAGATTTCATGTAATTCTTTCTTTGCCTAGTTCTTTCTCTTCATCTGCTACCTTTGCCTCTCTTTTAACCTGGGTTCTTGTAGTGATTCCAACCATCCAGTCCATCTTATTCTCCTCTTCTGGTCCTTTAATACATAATAGCTAGGGAAATCAGTTCCAACAAGAATATAAAAGAGAAGTTTTGCTTCAATCCATATGAAGGGTATCTTTTTAATACCTTTAACTTGTGTTTGGGCTTTCACTATGGGCACTTTTTGAGTTCTCACATATACACCTCTTATCCTCTCTTTACCCACTATAGGGATTTCCTTTATTTATTTTATTTAGTAAATTTACCAAATAAGGATGCACTAAATTCTGCCTACTGCCTATATCTATACTAACAGTCACACGTCTCCTATTTACTCTTACTGAAACCATTATTTCTTTTCCTAGAGGTTCGTTCAAAACATCTGAACTGGAACTTTGTAGAGACTGTGTCTTACAGTCCCTGAGTAGGTGTTCAGGTTTACCACATTTATAGCACCCTTTTATCAACCCCACTTGCCTTTTAATCTGGGTAGAGCAGAGGTGGTATTCAGCAGGTTCTGACCAGTTCTGGAGAACTGGTAGTGGAAATTTTGAGTAGTTCGGAGAACCGGTAAATACCACCTCTGACTGGTCCCGTCCCCATCTATTCTCTGTCTCCCAAGTCTCAGTTGATCAGGAGGAAATGGGGATTTTGCAGTAACCTTCCCCTGCCACACCCACCAACCCACACCAAACCCACCAAGCCATACCCACAGAACCGGTAGTAAAAATTTTTGAATCCCACCACTGGGGTAAAGCCATGTGATTTCTATCCTTGGCTACTTCATTCTTTTTCCCCACTATGGAGTCTTTTACAGCCCTTTTGTAAAGGGCTTTTTCTACGGCCTCTATTATCCATCCTAGTGTCTTCTGCTTTCCTATCTACTAAGTAATTTTCTACTAAGTACACAGCATTTGTTTCTGTCTCTGGGTAATGTTCTTCTATACTAAAATGTACAACTAGGAATAACACCTAGAAGAACCGCTCAAAGACTACCTCTTCTAGTAATTCCTCCTTGGCTTGTTCATGAAGCCTGAGCCACTTTCTTTTTAGAGAGCCAGGTGAGTCCACAGTTCCCTTACTCCTTCCTAAGAATTGAAGGATATCCATGAAAACTTTGCTGGTATGTATATTATGCTACTTCATATAGGAACAAAATTTTACTCATCTGTACTCCATTATTTCCTATACTGGTAAACTGGTATAAGCCCCAATTGTTAGTAGTGCTAACCTGTCTATCCGCTCTGGCCATTTACAATAGCAATAGCATTTAAGCTTAAATACCACTTCACAGGCCTCCCTAAGTGGATTATAGAGTCAGCATATTGCTCCCAACACTGGGTCCACATTTAACCGACCTCAGAAGGATGGAAGGCAGAGTCAACCTTGAGCCGGTGAGACTCAATCTGCCAAACTACAGGCAGCCGGCAGTCAGCAGAAGTTTGGCAGCCGGCAGTCAGCAGAAGTAGCCTGCAGTACTGCATTCTAACCACTGCACCACAAACCTATAGCAACTGTGTCAAATATAAGAAACTATGATTTAATATATAACTTCCTCCTTTGAGTTTAGAAAAGTATATCTCAGGCTGCCCTTCCCTTGCTATGCCAGAAAATGGACTTGGAGAACTAGTGCTTCAATAAAGGAAAGTATTTGTTACTCAGGGTTGAATTGGTGCTTTCTGAGCTTGGTTGTTTTCTTGCAGACATTTCATTAGCAAACTAGCTAACATCATAAGTGCTAGTTTGCTCTCAATTTATCATAAATGGATGGGATTTGCTCTCAATTTATATACTAGTGGCTTGCCCAATCAGTGTTAAAGGGAGTGGTCTTTGTGGTTTCTTTATTGGGCTGTTGTTTACTGTTAGCTTGTTTGTCTGAGTTGGTAGTTGCTTCTTGATTGTTGGTGTAATGTTAGGTGTTAATGTCTACTCATCTGGATATTGATTGCTGATGAGGAGTTGTTTTGGTCTTTTTATTTCTTTTTTGGCTTTTTTATTGTCTCTTTTGAGTTAGGCATAGATGTTGTTTTTCTCCATGTGCTTGTTGATTGCTGATTTGTCTGAGTGCCAGGCTTCCAGGAATTTTCTGGCATTTTTGGATTTGGTCAAGAACAAGTACATAGAGATAACTGATAGAAGAGAATATTTGTAACTCTGTGTTGAACTGTGCACTGCTAATGTTACCTAATTTGTCTGCAGGGAAACCACCAAGCTCAGAGAGCATCAAGGACCCCATAATACTGGTGTTTCTCCACCAGGTGATTATGTTCCTTTAAGCAAATTCTATTTCCATTCCACTCTCCCTCTCCTGCACATCACTGAAAGGTGGCCTTTATGTTCTGGTGAGTTTGCACTGTATTTGTGACATTTGTTTTCTTGTTGAGAAGACCACACCCTACCTCCCAACCCTAGTTTCCCCATTTTAGCTTAGAGGGAACAGTCTCAAATAGTATTTCTGGCATGACAGCTTCCCAATACTTGTAAGAGTTATGGGGAAAATGTACTTTATTTGGATGACTTTTACCACACCGTGGAATGATTAAAATTTTAGGTTTCTCTTTGCATTTATTATTACTTTTGACTTTGCAGATATCTGTAGAAGCAAATTAGGAGAATGTTTTGCAAATCAACAGTCAAATGCACACAAATCATGTCCCAAAAAGCATAGACTATGTTTTGGGTAAGGGCAATTAGAAACATAATTGTTCATCTTCTTATGAAGGAATAATTGTTTTTCATTCATGGAGCTCTGGAAACTGATTGCAGAAGACAGGTTCTAAATTCACTGATTAGGAAAGGGTTTTTTTTCCGCTCAAAGAGAAGAAGTACTGATTGTCTGGCATTCTCTGCACTCAGTTGGCAAACAAGTTGAGCAATGTTTGGCTGAAGCTCTCCTTTGCAAACTCCAGAGTTGCAAGAATATGGACATTATGCTCAGCCATTTTTAAAAAAAAAAAAAAAAATCTTCAGATGGTAGGGAGGAAAAGGAAGGAAATGCCACTTTTATTTATTTGATTGTATGTTTGTTAGAAATTCTATCCCAACTTTCATTCAATAGCTCAAGGCTGTGTACATAATGCTCGCTCTCCCATTTTCTCCAATCTGGATTACGATCACTGTATGTAAAACAAGATGATTTTAATCTATCACTTCTGCCAATTAAGTCCTAAGGTTTTGCCCTCAGATACATATTCCACATACAAAGTTTTTAAAAAGAACAAGAAGGAAACTGGTAAGCTTTTCTCTTTTTTAAATTCCCTTGCAAAAAGGAGGACTTTTGTGACACAAGGAGCTCATAAGAGCAAGCGTAAACTTCCTTTCCCCTTCTCAACACAACACACATAACATGTACAAACACAATAATTCCAATCCAGATGGAGAATCTGTTTACTAATCTAAAAGTTAAAAATGGAATCAGTTGTGCACTGTCTAAAAGAATATACCATAAAGATTAATAATGTTTATGAACAGTTTTTACTCTAAACATTTTCACAGTATGTATATAACTTCTGCATTTCAACTATATGTCTGATTTGCATGTGTTTTATTGTTGTTTTACATTTCAGTTTTTAAATAGGTAGCTGTAAAAAAGAAGTAAAGAAACAAAGATTCTATGACATTTATGTAACCTGTCATGTTATTTATACATTTAAAGTGTTATTTTGCATACAGCAAATTAGTTCTATGTGCTTAGATGGTTTATGTGTCTTACTCTATCAGTCACAACCCTCTGTTGGAAGGAGTATCTGGCAAAATACTATTTAGAGTCCCAAAACCATAAGAAAAGAGACCAAAAATGCTGAACCAATCCAAGGTTATCAGTGGACCCAAGGTTAGCTAGACAAAAGTCATAGTTTTCTGTTTAAATTATAGAATATTTTTCTAAATGACATATTAGCAATAGCACTTAGACTTATATACTGCTTCATAGTGCTTTACAGCCCTCTCTAAGCAGTTTACAGAGTCAGCAAATTGCCCTCAACAATCAGGGTCCTCATTTTACAACCTCAGAAGGGTGGAAAGCTAAGTCAGCCTTGAGCTGGTCAAGAGTGAACTGCTGATAGTTGGTATAATTAGCCTGCAATACTGCATTTACTGTCCCACCACTGCACCATTATTACATATAATCCACACTCTCTTGATGCTTTTCATATGTAATCGGCAGTGAATAATGCCTACTTGATAAATGATTTCTAATAGCTTTTGAAGGAATTATGTTTTGAGGATCCTAGTCTAGTTTCTAACTCACTACTAAATTCTCTTCCTGACAAATAAGAAAACTTGTTTTTTATTTGTACCAAACATTCAGAAATAAAAGGCAATCATTCTTCCTGTCAATAACCAGTAGAGACTTCATCCTATTGTGGATGCAAAGAAAAGTAAAAGACAGAGATTAAATGATACAATTCTGGAATAATCCTTGAATACCTGAGTGAAGTCTGGAAATGTTATGATTCCTTGCTAATTCAGATGGCCAAGATTCCTAGTCCTCACTTTGGTGTTTCTTTTTTATTAGGTAGCTAGAACATTTCTATTTCAAAACTTTCAAGATACTCTCATGGGGTGACTACCATGTGATATGATATATATCTTATGTATCTGTATTCATTTTCTTTGACTACAAATGTTGAGCATTTAAAGAAAACTGCTGGCTACATTTTTATGACATGCTTAGCCTTGATTAACATAATGTAGTTTATAGAATTGACCTAGTTTCGGGGTTTATTCAACATATGCAACCATAAAGTTGCCATCCTGCATCAATTAGCCCAACATACTAAACTGAAAGATGTCTGGCTAGTTTATGGTTCAGCTGGACCCATCTTCTTTTCAGAACTTCCTACAAACATCTGGCCACCATGTGATACAATGTTGGACCGCTTAGATGTTAGCTTGATCCAGCTGGATTCTTCCAACCACCCCATCTGTGAGAACTGGAGTGCCAATGTTTTTGTAGGGCAGGGGGATGAGTTATGTTTTGGGAGGAGGGGGAACTCATGCTTTCCTTTCTCTTTGTATGTTTTCACTGCTCGGCAATCATAATATTCCTGGAAAAAAGATGTCTCTTTTTAACCATTCTGACTGTAGGTTTACATGACCATTTAAAAGAGTAATGGGTAACAGGATAAATATTCTTCAAGATCATCAAGATTAGGTGTGCCCCTATTTTAAGAATCTTGCTCCATTTTCTATCACAGTAAGTAATTGGGTGTTATTTTTCATAATCTCTTAAGCATTAGTATAACATAAATCCATCGTGGAGAAATCTTACAGACATAGATTCATAGAGGGGGAAGGGAACATTAAAGTCCACTAGTGTAATCTCTAACAATATCCATTAGAGCATCTGTGACAAATGGACATCCAATCTGTTTATGAAGACCTCTAGTGAAGGAGAACTCACCCTGCCATTTGTCAGTTTATCCTTGCAGACAGTTTGTACAATCAGGATGTTCCTCCTGTTGTCTAGCCTAAACCTCATTCCTTATAGTTTTAATCCATTGGCATTGGCCCTGCTCTCTGGGGCAATAGAAACGAAGTCCACTCTGACTTTTGTGTGACAACCTTTTACATATCATAGACTGCTATCATATCACCCCTCAACTGCCTTTTTGTAAATTAAACATACTCAGATCCTTTAACCTTAAACATACACAGATTTTCATAGAGCTCGCTTTCTCAATCCTTCTCCATTTTGTTAGCCCTCCTCTGAATCTGTTCCAGCTGGTCATTGTCGAGGGGTGAAATCCAGCAGGTTCTGACAGGTTCTGGAGAACCTGTAGTGGAAATTTTGAGTAGTTCGGAGAACCGGCAAATACCACCTCTGGCTGGCCCAAGAGTGGGGTGGGAATGGAGATTTTGCAATATCCTTCCCCCAGGAGTGGGGAGGGGATGGGCATTTTGCAGTATCCTTCCCCTGGATTTTGCAGTATCCTTCTCCTGCCATGCCCACCAAGCCACACCTACCAAGCCACACCATGCCCACCAAGCCACGCCCAAGAACCAGTAGTAAAAAAATTTGAATTTCATCACTGTCATTGTCCCTTTTGAACTGGAGGCTCAGAACTGGACACAATACTTCAAATGAGGTTAGGCCAGAGCAGATCAGTTCCTAAGATCTGTACACTATACACTCACTAATGCCCTCCAAGACAGCATTTGCCTTTTTAGCAATTGGGTATTAAGCAAATATGACTGCAATTGTGATTAGACAATTGGGCCAATTAGTTGAAGTACTATGTATTAGATATATTTTAAAAACAGACTTTTCTTTTAAAGCAAGCTTTTAGTCTTGAGATGGAGGATGCCAAGTCACAAATTTAAAACCAATTTAAAAAGCAAAATGACCTCTCCCCTTCCACTACCTTAGGTGAAACAAAAGAGTACTCTATGTGAAACAGTGCATCCATTGTTTTCCAAGTATTAATGCCAAACTTTCCAAATCAGCCTGTGACATGCCCATTAATACCAATGGACAATAACCTCATCTACTAGAGATAGAGTCTTATGATCCATAAAATTCTGGCCCAGACAACTGGTGGGCAGGAATGAAATGTTGCCTAGAAAATCATTTCATTCCTAAACACTGCAGTGACATTTTTGCATACATGTGTGTTCCATTTTAGTTAGTAAAAACAGTTACCATAACTGCTTCCATGGTTTGAAAATCTGTCCCAAGGGAATTTGCTGTTAAGCTTTTAAATAAACTAGGTGAAGAAAATAATACTAATAATGAGTGTTCTTCATCTATCAAATCCTTGGACACAAAGAGATTTTGTCTCATAAGATTTCATACTTCTGTGCTGATTACTATTTCAAGTCTTCTAGAAGCAGCAGCTGTACCAACATTTCAGTTTTTATACATGTTGCATTTATAAAAAGGAGTCTGCATAGTGTGTCGGGTTTTTTTTTTAAGAACTCCTTTGGCTGCAGGTTTTGCTATCCCCTACTGATAAGATTTGGTCTTACACTTGATGTATCATTTTCAAATGATATCAAATACAGGCGGTTCTCAAAATAGCAAAAAAATGCATGGGCTCTTACTTGCCCTAAGAGGAATACTGGGTAGCCACTAGACAAGTATACCATATTTTTGTTTTCTAAAATGAATTTCTAGGAACTGTCAAGCAGCAAGTGATGTCAAGCATCACTTGTGTGGGCTTCGTAGAGGAAGTATTGAGACCTGACCATTTGTGCTGGGCAGAGCCAAGCTTCTAATTCAAAACACACTTCAGTATTGTGATCTTATTTCCAAAAGCAGATCTGAATCCAGATGAACAGCTGAGAAAATGCAGAGGATGGAAGAAAAAAAGGCCGATTTAAAGGAATGGTTGCCAGAATCGGTCCGGGATGGGTTTTTCCAGGTCATGTGCCTCTGTAGACAAGAGAAGGGTTGCAAATGTGGTTTCTTTTTACTGTTATATAACTTTACAATTATTTAGATTTTAGTTTTATTGTATTCTAAAGATGTATATTAGATTCCACTGAATCAAAAATCAGGACATGGTCTAAAATAATCTGAAATAGAGTTTTATTTATCCTAGGTTTAATCTAAAAATCTAAATCTGCCTCAGTTCAGTTTTAGGCCTCCATAAAGGAGTGTTTTATTTCAGTTTCTCTGGAGGAGTGGTGTGTGATAAAGGGTAGCATTGTGGCAGTTGTGCCCCAAAGAAATTTTTTAAAAGGCAATTTTTTTTACTTCTTAGCTTTTTATCCTGCCTTTAAATTGCCATGTGGCAAAGAGGAATATAGTGTTTGAACCTGTCTCCATATCAGAGAGATCACTAATCAGGCCAGCATGGAGAGAATTTAAAATTGGATAAAATAAACCCTCCATTTGCTCTACTTTTTTGCCCACTCTTTTGGGCAACTTTTTTTTAGAGGAAAATATCTGAGTTCAATTGCAGCCTTACTTTTACAAGCAGACTCCTTTTTACTAATGCTAAGACAGAATTAATCAAAGGTGTGATTTACCATTGTTGAAAAGTTCAGGGAAGATGGCAATGAGTTATTTGATCACTTCTGCTGATACTACCTAGTGATATATGAAATGCTGACCATTTGCATTTGGGTTTGGGAGAATTACCCAACTTCAAACTCAAGTTTTGAATAAAAAAAATGTGAATGGAGGATGCTCCATTTCTATTATAGTTGAAACTTTGCTACAGTGATTACTAGACTGTGTACTATATTTCAAGAATTACACCAGATGGTGGCAGATTTGCTTTGCAGTTGTAACATAGTCCAGATATATGAAATCCTTACTGGGCAATTGTCTAAGACTCTGTCAATGGAGTGGCTGTGTGAAATATTCCACTAAATCACTGGCATCCAGGAAGTAGAAAAGAGGGTGGTATCCTAAATTCAATTTTGAAATAAAAATATAGCGTATTTTTTTTTCAAAAAGGCAAATTATTATCTATTTTCCTTCTCATTATGCTAGCATATTGGATATAAAGAATTAAACCTTCTTAATTACTAATTACAAAGAAAAATTCTCCTTTGAATGTTCTGAACTATGTAGGCAGCAAATCAAATGCTTAGCTGCAGAGGACGAATTTTTCTCAGCCCCATAGCAGACAGGGAAGGGATTAAATTCCATCTTCATCTTTTGTGATGTTGATCATTAATATCATTACCAACTAATACACTATCATCTTTTAATAAATCATTTTAATTATAAAATATTGTCTTATGGCTGATGAGTTCCAGTTTTCTAAGAGATGTGTAATAGTGAAATTGCTTATTGTGATACAATATCTTGATAATTCTTAATAACCTTTTTCATTTCAACAATTTTTCCCTTCCAAAGCCCTAATGATTTTTGGCTTTTCAACTGTTTTTATTCTCTTACACTACACAGATAAGACCTCCATCCTGAAATTAATCCAGGCAATTGAACATCTGGATTCAGACTTGCTGAACTCAAAACTCTGGAAGCAAAACAATGAAAAGGGTAAAACAAAGAAGAATAAAGCAACAGCACAGAACTGGAGGTAATGCAAAATATAGGTCTAGTAATAATAATTGGAGAATTGGGCAGACAAGTACATGATGGCTGTGTGTCATCTGAACTATGCCAACTCATACAGAAGGCTTTTCTTTAACTAATGAATTAAATTGAAATAAGTTTAGCCTGACCTCACCTCAACCTGTGGTACAGGCTCAAAAATTGATTTTTCTAGAGCCAGCATTAATTGCAAATGCTAATAAGCTCAACAACATGTAATTTTTCTCCACTGAATCAGTATATTTGTGGTTAATCTTTGTAGGAAACATTTTGACTTGCCAAAAAATAGACAAAACATAAGTTCACGTTCCAGTTGTAAATGTGACCGATGAAATCTGCAATTCAAAAGAAAGACAGCTGTACTAGAGCAAATATGTGCCCACCAATTCTGTCTCAAAGCTCAGAACAAGTGAGCTCCAATGCTAATTCTCTCCCAATCACAGTAGTATGACTGTATACTAAAAGTGGTGACAGAATGGAGACCCCTTGCTATCTGCCACAATAGTTTGTTCAATAACATTGCTGTCATAAATTCAAATCTTTAGATGAGGGTCAAAAGTCACTCTCTACTCAAGAAGTATGCCTGATTATCGAATTTCTCAGACTCCTTTGATCACACTGGGTACAAAAGGGTTTGTCATATATAAAGTTTAAAGGAACTTCTGAAGCTTTTTAAAGGCTACCAAAAATTGACTATTAAAAACAGGGTCCATTTAGGCACCAGGGATTATCAGGTGCATTAACAGTGACATTTGCCATATCTGGAAAGCTTTTCAACTAAGCCTGCAATAGGATGTTTCCTAATCATGAGAAGGAAGAGGGAAGAGGTTGCCTCTTACCTTCAAGAGGTTCACTTGAATTCAACATATCCTGCATAATAATCAGTTAAGAAGGGAGAACAACCATTGATTGCACAAAATGTGTTCTCTGAAGTGCTAATTTCTCATAGCAGGAAATAGAGGACTGATTCTTGTTGAGTAAGCAGAGTCTGCAAAAGAATATATGATAGCCAAGTTATAAGAAGAAAGCTTACGGAGAAGAACTTTAGAAGGAGAGGTCTTTAACTCAAGAGGACTATTATGCATTGAGCTAGCTTGAGAGCCCAAGAAATTTATGAGAAATAAAAGCCTTCTATTTGTATCATGTAGATTCCATTTGAGTTGGTTGGATTTGATCCATCTGGGTCCCAATGGTTATTCATCAGACTGACCAAGCAAACTATGCAAAATTGAATGGAAGAGGTTTAGATAATATATTTCCTTTGCAATCTTTTGTAGCTAACCACTACCTCCAAAATCTTCCTCAAAAGAGAAGATCGGAAGTTATCTAATATGCCTGAACTGAGAGATTCAGCAAAAAGCACATCACTGCCTTTTTCAATCTCCCTGTCTCTCAAAGAGGCAGAAATCTTATTGGATCCATCTGGATTCCATCTACTCTATAGTATCATGAAGGAGCAAGCAAAAGATACAGCTGCAGTTTAAAAAAGAGGAAGATTGGCGCTAAATTTACAACTTTATGTGCTCCTAAAGCTTTGCTTTCTAATCTGAACTGCTGCATCCCTAAAAGTGATGCTTCCAGTCAACACTGCATCTGGAATATCGTGTTTCAGTTTGGTCATCATGCAATACAGAAAAGATGCTGATAAATTGGAAAGAGTGCAGAGAAGAGCAACAAAGATGATGAGAGACTTAGAGATTAATTCCTGTGATGACTGGATATATTTCATGAATGAAGGCAAATATACATGTCCCAGAATAGCGTTGCAGGATCCAATCTGGTTGGCCACCAGGACCAACAGAAACAGGTTTTCTGTTCTGAGCTTTCGGACTCATGCTGGAACCCATCTTCAGGGAACTTCTCTCTAGCTAGCTTGGAACACAAAACCTCTGGTCCCAGTGACCGACCCAGATTGGATCCTGCAACTGGATATATACAGTCATTAAATATGAATAAAAAGAACTGGCTGTTTAGCTTAAAGAAAGAAAGAAAGTTAAAGGGAATCTTCCAATATTTGAAGGATTGTTACAGGGAGGCGGAGGTGGATATATGATTCTTAGTACCCAAGGGCAGAACAAGAAACAATAAGTGGAAACTTTATAGAGATCCAAATTGAAAATAAGAAGTAATATCTGGACCATGGGAACTCTTAAGATGAAAAAGACATGAAATTAGAAAATGGACTTATTATACTACTGCATTTGTCTGGTGAATCAGATGAGTTAATTTTTGCCCACAGTACAAATCAATATTCAAACTTTGAAAGCAGGTTTCTGCACATGGGTGTCTTCTTCTAGAATGAAGGCTTGTACACAGTGCAAATACCGGTATGTTCTATTTAAACATTGTCGGACTATAATTCCTATCCTCCTTGACTTTTACCATATTGACTAAGACCAATAGGGCTAAACAGTATAGAAGCTACAAATTTTCTTTTCCTTGAAAAGTCTAGGACTTTTTCAGCAGAGAGACCAGTAAGCATTTATGCATCTACAAATATGCCTTGTTAGAGACAGTTTTATGTTGTTTCCATCTATTCAGAAGTACTGCATAGTACCTCCCATAATGGAGGTCAAGATATCATGCTTAACAACCTTTGATATATTACTCAAATATAATTATCTGTACTCACATTATAAAATCATCCAAAATAATAGCAAAAATGCATGTTAAAAGCTTAATAAAGCCTAAAGAATGTTTGCAGCTGTCAAAAGTGAATTTTATCAACCACATTCTGGGAAATCAGTGTATTGAGTTAATGTATTAATACATTAAGCCTCATATCATCCTTCCAGTCCCAACAGGAGAAAAGTTCTATTGTAGTAAATAAATCCATTTGACAAGTATGCATATGTATGAATTTATTACATTTACATCTCATATGTAATAGAGTTAAATGCTTTTTTAATTCCTTGGGAGGGTGCATATTTCATGATACAAATGTTCAATATGGTAGCATTCACAGTATATTTAAATAAAACTAAAAAGGCAAACAGATATCTGGTAAAGAGTTCAGACACATAAATAAAACATAATGTTATAATAATTCTTCACTATAGTTAGGACTGCTTATCTTATATTTCTAAACTGTATGTTTTTCTAGACATGGTCGCTCTCTGTAACATTTTTCACTTTGAATTAGTTCTACACTTTTTGCTAGAGATTTATACGTCAAAACAAAAAGTCCTTACATTTCTGGAGGAACATGTCATCCTGCCCTTGGCTCTTATAATCCTTGGCTTTACAGTCTGTGCAATAAAACTGTTAATCAACAAGATGTCATCTTCTAATTAACTATCACTTAAAATATCCTTAAAGATAGAATTTCTGGTGACACGATTCAAGGAGGACAAAGGTCTTTCTAAGAGCAATATTTTAAGGCCTTGGAGTCTACAGCAAGATTAGCTATATATGACTGCATGACTTCATTGTATGTATCCATATATCATCAAAAATAATGGTTAGCATGACTTATTCAATCATTTTCCAAATATATTGAACATGTTGTCCTGTTCTTCACTAGGGCAGCTATCTACTCACAATGAGTACATTTGTAGGATTAATATTTGTCTTCTGTGACCAACTAAAACAAATGCTAAATTTGTATTTTTGTAAATTAGTTTTCTACCATTAACACAATACTCTGTGTGAAGGGATCTTTAAGCTATGCCTTACACTGTTTTTTTTAAACACCAGGTTTAATGTTCAATATAGTATTCTAACTTACTTAGTTACTTGACTTATATAGCCACCAATATCATGAACCACAAATGTAGACATCTTCCAAAACAGTGAAAACAAATATTATAGGTGAAGTAACACAACTCAGTTGTGCATTCAGTTCTGAGACTGGACTACAAATATCCTGGCTGTGGATATTCCCTATGCTAGCTGAAGAATTCTGGGAATTGAAGTCCACACATCTTAATATGGGCATGGTTGAAAAACACTGCTCTGTACTTAATCCAACATACCCACTCTAGATCACTTGGATTTCAGTCAATATATTCCCCATTTTCCCCATTTTTATTTAAAGTGATTACAAATTTCATTTCTGCAAAATTAATATTTTCTACTATGGCTTTTACTCATATAATTGTTTCTATAAACAGTTTATTCTTCTCACGCCAGATATGATGTTTTAGTATCACATTTCACAGTGGATTGGAATCAATAAACGATCAGAATAATTTGCATTGCTACAGTTGGCTCTATGGAGTACAAAACACTTGGAAGTCTCAATAGACAAAAATATTAAAATAAAGTGTTCTCTTGCAAGAAACCAAATAACTTCTTTCAATATAGTATAATATACTAAATCTAAATTGACTCAGAACTGCATGATTTTGCCAGGAAAGTTAACTTGCCACTGTTTTTAGGAGCCCTTTCTTTAAGGAAAAAAAACCCCTCATAAATTGCAAACATTTATACAGATTATTTTAAAATCATTGCATGTACAGAACATTATTAGCAACAAGAACATCTATCTATCTATCTATCTATCTATCTATCTATCTATCTATCTATCTATTTGCTTTACTTCTATGCCATCCATTCCTGAAGCTCTGAGTAGCTAACATTCAGAACATCATAAGAATCAACAGAGAGGGAGGGAGGGAGGGAGACTGAAAATAAATAAACTCAAAAGTATGGCATTCTCCGACATGTGGGACTTGGAAGGTATGAACCAGGCAGAAAGTTGAATATGGGAGAAAGTGATTCCATAGTTAAACAATGCAGAGCCATGTAGGTATTTAAAGGAACAACCAGCACCTTAAATTATCCCCAGGAATTGCATCTTCCAAAGTACTGGATTTGTCCAATCATATTAGGATACAGTGATCACTTTTGGCATGCCATCTACAGTTTTGAATTATTTTCAAGAGCAGCTCCATGTACAACACATTAGAATGACTGAAAGAGGAGGCACCCAGGGCATGAGCAACTATGAGCAGGGTCCGGTCCCTCAATTGGTATCCAAGACACATTACTGCATAAAATTATTTCAGCTATATATGCCATCTATTCCTCAAGTAGGAGCTGTTTGTCTAGAATGACATCCAAACTGCAGCCTTCTCAGAATAAAAGTAAAGGTAAAGGTAAAGCACATATGTGCTAGTCGTTCCTGACTCTAGGGAGCAGCGCTCATCTCCGTTTCAAAACCAAAGAGCCAGCACTGTCTGAAGATGTCTCCATGGTCATGTGGCCGGCATGACTAAATGCCAAAGGTGCATGGAACACTGTTACCTTCCCACCAAAGGTGGTCCCTATTTTTCTACTTCCATTTTTTACATGCTTTCGAACTGCTAGGTTGGCAGAAGCTGGGACGGGAGCTCACCCCATTACACGGCACTAGGGATTCGAACCGCTGAACTACCGAGCTTTCAATCAACAAGCTTAGTGTCTTAGCCACTGAGCCACCACGTCCCTCTACTTCTACTTCTCAAAATAGGAGAGCACAGTTCTATTCAGAGCCAAAGTTGGTGCCACCATGGAATAAAGGCTATGAAGCAACAATATGTTTGACCACTATTGTGTGAGATATAAGATTGGTTTTCTCCAACTACTCCTGATTGAAATTGTTTTAAAATATCCCTCAGTTAATGTTCCAGAGAAAATAAAATGCTAGAGCCCAAATTGTTTTCAAAATGCAAGTACAGCTAGAAACTGTTAAAGGAATACATCCAGAGTTTATAAAAGCAATGTATAACAGATCTTCACATGGTATGAAATATCTCAGTATCCTGCCAAGGGAAGCTTGTAACTAATTTCATAGATTGGATAGATCCTCTGCAAATACATTATTCGAAATACAGGGTTCCAGCCAAGATAAGATCATTCAATGATATTGAAAGTGTGAACCAATTTGAAATAAGGGAATTCCTTAAGGGTACAGACATATTTATACCAAAACAACATAGTTCATGTTTTTAAAAGAGCAAAGGGCCACAAAAGCAAAGATTATAATGTTATTGTCATAAAAGAATACACTGAGAAATATATCCAGTTAGCATTTTGGCTTTCTAACTGTGACATGAATTTTAAGCACAAACGGTTAGGGGAAAAAATAGTATACTAAGAGAGACTGTAACATCTTCTTCCTCCTGTCTAGACAGGCAGCCAAATTCAGAGGTAGAATGTATGCCTAAACTACTGAGAAGTCAGCCTAATGCTGACAAATAAATGGTAAATGGGTAGTTCATAAAATATTTCTCTGAAATGTATGTTTATTTTTCACATCTGCCACATGTTACTCTTCTGATTTTTACAGGTTAACCATTTTCTCATTTTTTTTCTTCTTTTCAATCCTACTAAAATTCTCTTTGATCATTTTTTATGAATAATAATTTGAATTAAGAAGTGGGCTAGCTTCTCGTACCCCTTTTCCAAGATCATATTAGGCAAATGTGATTTGTGAAATCTCAAGAGTACATTTTTCCCACCAAATGATCATTAGGAGGATATCAAGAAACCGATGACTTTCCTAGAGCAGCAATGCAACACAATTTTAATAGGATATTTGAGAGCGAGGAGAACACTGCATACTCATTGGCCCATTTTCCACTTGATTAAAGCATCCTATTGTAGCAGCCTTGAAACGGTTTAGGGCAAGCACTCTTGCTGGGATAGAAGGGAAAGCAGTGGGTGATTTGGAACAGAGTAGATGAAATGTGGGGAAATCAAAGTCATCCTTTACCAGTAATCATGTTTAAGATGGTTGCTAAAATGGGAGATTATGTACCCTGATATTTCAATTAATGCATCTGCCAAACTTCTCTTTTAAAGTGGAGGTACTCTCAGACAAAGGAAAACAATCATACTGGAAGCAGATAAAAACAACATTTCCTAGAATAACTAATCTAGTTGAATTAATTCAACAGCAGTATTGTGAAAGAAAACAAAACACTGTCTTTTTGTCAACTAACACATTATTCTTCTTTCTATTGATGATTTGCCCATACAGTCTGAGTGTTTACCCCGGCTGTAAACAGCTTAATATAATGCTGTGCTAAAGCTTGACCTTGATACTGTATCTTACTGAAAGTCAGTTTCTTCACTCCCACCAAATTATAGAATAAAATAAAAGAACAATAAACGTCTAATCATCCAGAATTATCCAGGTGAATATTGTTTAATTACTCCTCTTTTAATAATTAAGGTGGAAGATATTACTTTCAGGGCACAGCTTCCAAAAGTCCTCCACTGATATTTAGTTATGAGAAACAATAAGAACAAGTTAAGGCATTATTTTTTCCTTTCTCTTATATAGAATGCCCAGCATATTGATAAAGCAATAGGAATTCTATTCTCCCTTGTATCACAGTGCTTTGTGACCATTAAGATTTAAAATACAGCTAGCAAAGACACTGTTACAATTTTCCTTAGGAAACCTGCCAATATGTTTAGTTTTCCTGTTTTCTTTCAGTGCAAACCATTCTAAATCGAAACATACATAAAAACTGCTTCCCAGTTTGTCTGCAACTTCATTGTTGATCTTATTTCTTCATACTGTGTGATTATACTGCAATGTCTCATGAAAGTAAGGTGATGGGTTGTATTGATGACTGAATGCAAGATAATTGTATTTATCTTGCATTTTGGCCATCAATGATCCCTCACATCTTCCCTGCTAAATCCAATCTTGACAACCAACAAGACAAGACCTTGCATTTTCCATTCCAGCAGCCAAGTCTCGAGGATAAACAATATTGCCAAACACTCCAGACTACCAGTACTGGCAGGGCTCAAGAAATTTAACATCTATGCCAGAGGTCTTCAAACTTGGCAGCTTTAAGGCTTGTGGACTTCAACTCCCAGAATTCTCCAGCCAGTTCTACGCAGAGCAAAAGGGAGTTCAGTATTCCTTTGAGCCCTTTAATTCCAGCCAGTACAGTTTGTCAAATGTTATTATTTAAAAATAGTCTGTGGGAAAGCCCTGAGCATAAGAAATGTATTTTAATTGTAATATTTGTTGTTTAGACCTGGGAGGAACACAGAAAATTATCTGAGAAAATCTGTTTCACATATTAAAATTTAATAACAGCATAGAGATCTACAAATTATTAGCCAAATATGTAAAATTATCCTTGTTTTCTCTTAGCAAATGCCTGTGTTTTTAACACACAATTGTCAAATTGAAATTCAGTTACAACATATGTTACTGACTTGTTTTCTTTCATATTACAGATACTGTATCTTTCATTCTTCATCAAAATATCCTTCATCAAAACAATAAATTGTGAATTAGTTTGGTTGAGGTTTTGATGTTATATATCATTCATACATCAGACTTTTTTATGCATCAAGAAGATTTTTTTGTTTACTGATCTTTATTTTAAACAGGATAAATGATACTTCCAAGACAGACAGAGAGATGCTGATATATTCTGAGGAAGGAATGACAAACAATTCCTACGGAAGGAAAAATAGGAAAATTCTAAAAAGTCTATTGTGGATAAACAGGGGTTTCTGAAATGCTGAAAAAAATGGGACAGTTATTAAAAATGGAAGAGAACAGCACATTCAAAGAAGGATACAGGGCAGTTGCCATAAATTATAGGGATTATGTCAAAACCTAAAGCACTGAATGAGCTGAGACTGACAAGAAGCTCCCAACATTAATTTTTTTTAAAAAGGCCCACCCACCCATTTTTCTGGTATATGAAAAAAAGTGGGGAGGAAGGAAATCCATGCTGAAAATTTGTTAAAAGAAGAACCCATGAATTGGCAAGAAAGCAAATTCATATTTTATTTATGTCTTCTCTCAACAGGGAAGGAAAACTGCAGCTTCGCATCATTTTGTTATTAGTAGGAAGGACTAGCAGCTCAGGATTAACAAAGAGAGAATTAGGGAACATTTATCTAATTTAAATGAATTCATGCCTGCAGGATCAGATGACTTATATGGTTATAATTATAATTCCTATAATATGGTATTATAGGAACTAACTGAGATGATGGAAAAAGTGCTAATTATAATTAATAGCTTTAAAGATTGGGGAGAAATGCTACAGTATATCTTGATATCAGCAAGGAGTATGACAATGTTTCCTATAATAGCCTAATTAATAAATGGTAAAATATGGGCAAGATGATTCAACTACTAGGCAGATTTCTAATTGGCTGAATGACTACTGTACATCCAGAAAGTACTGATACACAACTGATTCCATATCAGATTGGAGAGTAGCATCAACTAGAGCGTCCCAGGGATTTGTATTGGTCCCTGTTTAACATTTTCATTAATGATCTGGGTGAAAGGCTTGAGAACATGATGCTTAAATTTGCACATGACACAAACCCAAAAAGAACTGAACAAGTGCTCATAATTAATAGGATTAAATCAACAGAAAAAAAAACAAAGTCCTGCAACAGAGAGGAAAAATTGAAATCATAGACTGGGGACTATACAACTGGTGAGTTGAAAAAGATTTGAGTGCTCTAGTAGACCATGCTGAACATGAGCCAATTGTGTGACGCAGCTGCTGAAAGGTCAAATGATATTTCAGGATGTATTAACAAGAGAATAGAATTCAGATTATGGGAAATAATTGCTCTCTACATCACCTTAGTCAGACCCTTAGTCAGAATACTGCACCAAGTTAAATACCATAGCCTAAAAAGAACACTGAGAAAATTATTATTATTTCAATTTGTATACCGCCCTACTCCCGAAGGACTCAGGGCGGTGAGCAGCCATAGAATAAAACATATGAGTACAAAATTTAAAATGGAACAAGCTTAGAGATGGCCTACCAAGATGGTGAGGGAGTTAGAAACTAAGTGATGTGAAGACTCATTAAAGGAACTGGGTATTAGTCCAAGGAAGAGAAATGCAGAAGAGGGCTAATAACAGACTTCTGATATATAAACAACTATAATACACAGAGAGAAAGAAACAGGGATAGAATAGAATGGAATGGAATGGAATGGAATGGAATGGAATGGAATGGAATGGAATGGAATAGAATAGAATAGAATAGAATAGAATAGAATAGAATAGAATAGAATAGAATAGAATAGAATAGAATAGAATAGAATAGAATAGAATAGAATAACAGAGTTGGAAGGGACATTGAAGGTCTTCTAGTCCAATCCCCTGCTTAGGCAGGAAACCCTATACCATTTCAGACAAATGATTATCCAATCTCTTCCTAAAAATGTCCAGTGTTAGAGCATTCACAACTTCTGGAGGCAAGTTATTCCACTGATTAATTGTTCTAACTGTCAGGAAATTTCTCCTTTGTTCAAGGTTGTTTCTCTCCTGGATTATTTCCATCCATCTAGGATAACTTGCTATGGTCAACTTGCCACAGGCCAACTTGCCATGGCCAATTCGCCATGAGACAACTCAGCGTGGGACAATTAAACACTGTATTAATCATTTCATTCAGTTAATTTGATTATTGGTGACCATGTTTTCATCAAAATTATTGTAACTCTTGTATTTCTGGATTGACTTTCTTTATTTTATTATTATTGGCCAGGGTTCCATTGAAATTAATTTAACTTTTGGATTTGTTGAATTGTCCTGTGGGGAGTTGTCCCACAGCAAGTTAGCTGTGGCAATTTGCTCACTGCAAGTTGTCCCATTCCAAAAGATATAGATGGGTTTTCTCTTACCTCAGTGGGCAGGATTAGTGGGTTATAACCATGGAAAGATAAATTTGTTAATGATAAGAGCTGTCAACCAATAGAATAAGCTGATTTATGAAGTGGTATGTCCCCCTTCACTACAGGTCTTCAAACAAAGGTCATATGTACCAAATTTTTCAGCAAATTCTGCACTGGACAGAATTGTGTGCATTAGCTTTCAACACTTTGACTGTATAATAACCTTATGTATATGCATATGTGCATACTCACAAATGTCCATACCCATATAAGAACCAGATATCCAAAATAATTGTGTGGCACAAAGCTGTTTTTATTTAATTTCTTAATGGGGTTTATCTAGACAAAATTGATGCTGCACTTTACCAGTTGGGAAAAAAAATATTTCTGTTCTTAAAAACTGAAAGTAAGGAAGAGTTCTAGGTCCATTTTGATGGTCTGTTGCATGCTGTCAGGGATGGCACTAAAAGTCTTATTTCAAGCCTTTAATCAATTTGCAAGATTATCAAACATATCCTCTATACAGGAAGTGCTTTTCATGCACATAGTTCATTATTCATGTAATAAGTTTGGAGTCTACCTCTAAAGTGGGTACTATGAGATCTCTATATAGCCACCAAGTTTGTATTTAAAATTTATCTTGTCCAAATGACATCCTGAAAGACTTCAAGCAGATGACCTCCCATAAATTCTTTGTTTTTAATCCCAAAGACTCTAAATATCCAGGAAAATGATAATTAAAGCTATCGTTTCCTACTTACAAGTACTCTGTATGCAGACCTCCACTATAATAAAGGATGGAAGTAATATCAATCTTTGTAACAGTTTTTAATTAAATGATGTGGTTTTTACTTTCTGGAACCAGTGACTTTTGACTTATATAACAGAATCTGAAAGTTGTTTAACTTCCTCCCAAAATCATAAGAAATCTTTTGATGATTTGAGCTAGATTTATCAGAGGATGATCAGTACTGCAGAAACAATGGATTATTCCATTTATTTTTAATACTGTCCTTGGCTAAGATGCTGAGCTTGTCAATCGAAAGGTCGGCAGTTCAGTGGTTCGAATCCCTAGTGCCGTGTAACGGGGTAAACTCCCGTTACTTGTCCCAGCTTCTGCCAACCTAGCAGTTCGAAAGCACGCAAAAATTGCAAGTAGAAAAATAGGAACCACCTTTGGTGGGAAGGTTCCGTGCACCTTCGGCGTTTAGTCATGCCGGCCAAATGACCACAGAGACATTTTCGGACAGCGCTGGCTCTTCGGCTTTGAAACGGAGATGAGCACCGCCCCCTAGAGTCAGAAACAACTAGCACATATGTGTGAGGGGAACCTTTACCTTTACCTTACTGTCCCTTTTATATCACCACATTTTTTACTTTGCAAACCCTACATTTGTCTTCACCTCCAATCTCAAAAAAAGCAGGTACGATGGACAAAGCCTAAGTGGGAGGTCTCAATTTACTTCTCTCTCTCTCTCTCTCTCACACACACACACACACACACAAAACAACTGGCTTCAGCATCAATTATACTACTGGTTAATTGGAAATTAATCTGTTCAATTTTGCAAATCATCAAACTGGTACAGAATTCTTGTGGGAATTGGCCTACATTGATTGTATTTTAGAGTTTAAATTACTGTTGAAAATGTATCAAGCTCCATTTAATATAGATAAAATATATCTGGTCATGAAACAATACAAATATTATTTTTCCTTCCTTCGCTCCAAGACAAAGCAATTCTGTTTGGAATGAAAATGAGATAGGTATAAATAAGAAGAAGTATAAATAAACAAATAACGAACATCTGCTGATTAAATCATTTTGCAGCTGTGGTGATTGAAGCCCACAAGAAGTGACTCTATCCACAATACCCTCTCATCCTCTTAGCCACTTTTTCTAACTCAGTCTCTGAATTATTGATATTAAGGAGCTATTTTTCTGTGGCCATTTTTTAACCAGTTTTATGAGCTGTTACAACGAAATGACACAACATCAGTAATTTATGGTCTTCTGTAAAATCTCTCTTTTTGACATTTGTTTCGGTCTCAATAAATGCTGCATTCAGGCAGACTTTTCTCTTGCTTATTTTTTACTACAGTTAGACAGAATTTTCTCTTGCTTACTTTTCTTTGACCCTGAACTGCCATTAAATGGTTAGCACTTTAATGAAACCAATCTGTGTACAGCAAGATTCTGAGTACAGCATGGGGCCAGTAACAAAATGCTTTAATCAGAAAATTCCTAGAAATAGATACATAATTTGTAGCCTATTCCATTCCAGGGATTTGGCACTGGCAGTAGAGTTACTATGTGAAGAACTTCTCACAAAGACTTTCAAGTAATAGTAAATCTACCTATTCCTCATTCTACTTATCCAACTCTATTGCCATGATAACCTACTCAACTCTCTCCAAACTCTAATGACCTCACAGCTTCTATGATCAATCTTCCTGAAACCCTTGAAGACTCTGTCCAAATAAAAGTGCTGCCAACACGAAAAACATGTTTACTCATCTCTGATTTCTCCATCATGTTGCCAAATTCAGATTCCTGCATGGTGGTATAAAAGTATATTTACTAAAGGTGATGATATGCGAGAGTAACCTTGAATGAAAGGGGTGGAAGAGAGAATGAGAGAGAGAACATAGCTGCTTATTAAGTTAACTAAAATCATCTCCCCCCCCCATTTCTGTTTTAAAGCAGGAAGACTTTTGCTAACTTAACAGGCCTAGTAGAAAAGAATAATGTATTGCTTCCATAAATTATACCAAAATTAAGACTTTGTAAAATCCTTTTCCATTAATGACGGTAATAGGACTGGGTGTAAGGCCACTTTGAGACAAAATTCCCACTCCTTGATCTCTCAAAAACCCTTTGAGGCTGACCAGTGGCTTCAAAATGTTAAATGTTAGAAATATTGAAACCCCAGAACAGCCAATGAGCTAATCAGTAGAAGAGTGCAAAGAATGGCACTTAATTAAGTCAGTTCAATTCAATTCAAGCTACCATTGTACCAAAGACTAAACATCCTACTTTTATTCCCACCCAAAATGGAAAGAAATTAATCTCTGCCACCTTCCCTATCCTTCTAATAATTATTTTTGGATACCTAACAAGTGCATTTATCTGGTTGCTAAGCTATTAAGCCATCATTCCATTTCTGCATTGAAAAGACCATATTAAAAAACCTGACAAAGAGTGTCAGGAAAGAATTTCTGCCAATAGGAAAATAAATTATGCAATACAAACAGAAAGACCACACTATTGTTGGGCTGGAATGCAATCACTTCAGCTCCCAAGTACCCCTTCTGAAAGGAAATTGGTTGGGTTGATTATGAAGTCCCATTAGTTCTATTAGAAAATGAAAAGATGTTTAGTGAAACCTTGTGTTTGTCTGAAACACTGCCCACTTGCTTAGAAATGTAACAAGGAAAAAATAAGAGCATGATAAGATCAGGGGGCTAGTCAGCATGAGACAGAATTGTCACAAATTTTTCCTGTGCTAAATGGCTGTTTTGTGACTACTTATAACCACTATTACAGCCATTTTGTGAAGACAGATATAGCACTGGATCAAAATTTCAAATTTGCCATCATTCATTTCTACTAAAATCAGGGTATTATGGATTACTAAGAAATCAGATGAATAGCACCCCACCCCACACACACACAAGCATTTTTCAATGTCTATATTTCTGCTAAATAATAAATAAATAAAAAGAAAACAAAAAAGAAAGAAAACTATCTACATATTTACATGATCTTTTTGTTAAAGTGTTCTAAAATCTACTTTATGAGCATTGCAATTGTTTATTTCATTAAATCCCTCATCTGTAATATACTCATTCACTATATAAATAACCTTATTAAGGCTGCAGATGTTTTTCCTCTGTCATAGCCAAAGCTCACTCACAGCTAGGCTAAAAGTTGTCTTCTGTCTTCAGTTTACTAGCTAAAATTTCCTAAATAATTCCATCCAGCACAAAGTTCATAGAGATTTCAGTGTTGCCTTTTCTGTTTGCCCATCTTCTCCCTTCTATATAAACCTAAATGTAAAAAGAAAAAGAATATTCCATTAATGGAATATTTATTTATACTTACTTTTGTGGATCAATTTACCATATTATACATTTTTACTGATGCCAGAGGAATGTCTTTATGAAAAGGAAGTTTTAACCCTTGCTTCTTAAATTAAATGTGCATCTGAAATGTATAAATGTTGGAATAGGGAAATAGAATAGAGCAGGGTAGGGGTGTTCATAAGAAGCTGGAAATTACAATTAAGTATGGTACATATTTGGACACAACTACTTTCTAATGTATAATTAATTCATTGGGCTCAGAGAAAAGGAAGGCTGATTTCTTACTTTTTTGGTAATGACTTAAGACCAGTTCTAATTGAGCAGTAAAGAGTTTGCTCATTATAAGTTGAGACTCCAGAATTTTAGTTCAGTTCCAGGGACTGTGGGAAGAAGGTGGGAACATTTATTGTCATAACACCCACATCTCGGCTGTACTGGGTCTCCTTAGGCCAACTGTTTCCTCTACTGCTTGCTTTCCACACCCTCTTGCAAAGGTTTGTACATTAGTGACATGCATCCCTAATAAGGCCATTAACCAGGTATTTCACTGTGAAGGATTCTTAGTTAAGCATCAATGAGCAGGTCAAATGTATGGCTTCTCCTCACCCCCTCAACAAAAGTTAGCTTTTACTTCTCCAACACTTGGGGTTTCCTCAAGCATTCTATTGCATTTATTTTCAAGGCATGATCCAATTCCAGGCATTACTAGGAATTAAGACTTAGATGAGCAGGACTGTAATTGTCTTGATTATGTAAGCCATGCTTCCCTCAATTTGAGTCTGAGTACCTCGAAAAACCGCTTTGTCATAAAAGCTGAAATATAACTGACTTGCTGATTACGCAGAACAAACCCCAAGTCAGCAGTACAGAATGCTGGTAATTTCTAATTGAGTTACAAGCCAAGTCATAGTTGAAGCAAATGAAAAGATTTCAAAATTTTAAATGCTTTTCATTAGTTTGTAAGTTATGAGAAAGGTTTAAAATGGATAAACAATACTTACGATATGGAGCAAAGAAACAAGAATTTGAAATGCAGCTGTGTATAAGTGAACATGTAATTGCTAAAATGTATGAAGTTTTGTTGAAATTTGAAAAGATGAATGGGTTGAGGAATGTATGGTAAAGTGGGCTGAGAATTTTGCTTATAATATATAGATGGATCAATGGGAAAATATCTGGTCAAAAAGGTTGAAATTTACATTATGTTATGATCATAAAGAGTTGGTACATTACAGAAATTATTACAGAAATTATCTACAATGTATAAAGGCATTACAAATGTATGTTGGAAATGTGAATAACTTGAAGGAACATTCTACCATGCTTGGTGGACAGCTAAAATAGAAAGACTGAACTCAGGGAACATTTTGGTTTTCTTAATATTACTTCCAATGAAATATAAATAACACAATAATGTAATCATGGTGGTTTTAGAACATCTCAATATCTAAGGCAATGAAATATCCTGATTCTATTTGGGTTTTCAGTAGCAGTTCTAGCACAATCATCAATATTAACATCTCATTTCTTTCCGTTTCAATCAAAAACTTCAAGTGTGGTTTCCAAGTAGAAATTAGGTAAAGTATTTTCTTTAATCAAAGTAGTTAATTTCTCCATTTCCGCTAACTCCATTAATTTCACCATCTATTCTTCCATTGTGGCTACATGTGAGTCCTTCCATCTCTGTGTATATAGAAGCCTTGCTCCTGTGGTTTTATATAAAAACAAAATTCCATGGTTTTTTTAAAAATATGTTTATCCATCTGGCCTAAAAGAAAAGCTTCTGGCTTCAGTTGTGTGTTCAATTTAAAAAAATTCTGAGTTAAAGGATAATGCAATCTTCTAATTTAATATTCTAAAGCTATCAGAAAACTAAGGGTATAATTGTCCTAACATCACTTGACTATTTGTTCAGATGGTCAGGCCAATTTAAAAGCAGATTAATACTGCCACATTGCAAATAAATAGCTGAATGAAATTATTGGCAACATAAATGAAGACTGAAATACTTAAAATAGTAGGATTTTGCTTCCAAATTTCAGGTGGATTATAGTAGTATAAGATTTTGTGTCAACTGCAAAATCCATCCTTCAGTGATTCATTTGTATCAAATATCTGGAGGCCATACCCAAGGAGGACAAAAACATAAATACAGCAGTAGCAACAACATAATCAAAGCCTTACCTCTTACATGTGAATCATGGCAAGGTTTCAATTATGCAATCATGGCCACCATCTTGCAAGTTTTTATCCTTTTGATCAGAGGTCCTCATACTACCGCCCGGAGGCTGGATACAGCCCGCCAAAGCCATTAATCCAGCCTGCACAGGACCACAAGGCTGCCCCGCCCACATCACCCTGCCTACCCGCTGGCCCCCACCCATCTTCTGGAAGCTGGGGAGGCCAAAAACGGGATGTGCGGAGGCCTCTGGAGGCCAAAAATGGGCCCGTTTTTGGGATGCAGAGAGGTACTGGAGGCCAGGGAGGCCAAAAACGGGCCCGCTTTTCCCCTCCCCAGCTTCCAGAGACAGAGAGAGAAGGAGAAAGAGAGAGAGAGAGAGAGAGAGAGAGAGAGAGAGAAACAGAAGTCCCTCATACACAGCCCAAGGCAGCCATATCCCTTCACTATCTTGCTTTCCACTCTCAGGAGCATAACAAATTAAAGTTTAATTTGTGTGTATTGTTTGGACTGCTAAATTTGCCATGTCCACCCAGTCACATGACCACCTAGCCACACCCACCCAATTGGTCTGGCCCCCAAACAGTCTGAGGGACCGTGAATTGGCCCCCTGTTTAAAACGTTTGAGGACCCCTGCTTTTGATAGTTCAATCCTGAACTATCGAAGTCCTGATACGTCACATGATACCACTGTGACAACATGAGTTTGACACCTCTGCCCTAATGTGCACCATGAAAAACATACATCTAGATGAAGCTAAAACACCAACTCTCAAAAGCCTAATATTTTCCAACTTCTGATTTAAATTAAGCACAACAGATGTTTCTGTCTTAAAGGATAGCTTCCAACATCTATCTTTGCAAAACTATTGAATTACTTTTTTAAAAAAAATCCATATCAAGAAAAAAAGAGAGGGGGGATCCCTTCATTATTACTCATGCCTTTTATTTTCTGATACTCTGACCCCAGATAGCCTCTTTAACTTCGTGGAGGCAAGCCAAACCATAGCCTTTGATCTCCATCCATTCTCAGTTCAGCATTGCTTCCTCAACATCTGGCCTTTGTGTGCACCCCCTCTTCCTGGCCCATTTCCTCTGAAATGCTGGGCTTATTTTGGTGATGGACACTTACCTTCAATTCTTGTATTATTGCAAAGTTTGCTGGGTTTATTCAAATAGATTCAATCTGCTACATGGACATAAAACAGACACACAACTGGGCAGGATCAATTGCATTACAGATAGAAACTCTGAATCTTCAGCTTTTTTTAACATGGCAAAGAAAAAAAAATTGTATGACATGCAGATCTTAAATATGTAAGAATTCCCTCAGGGGAGAAAAAGATGGCAGCTATACTCTAACCTGGCCAAAATCATATTTTTCCAAATCTTCATGACGTACTGTTTCCCATTAAGTTTTATTTTTACTAAATAATGAGATGTATCAGACTTTTCAAAACAAACCAATTAAGTTATAATTCCATCCCATGTTTTGACTGCAAAATGAAAAAATACAGGAATATGTGAAATAGCAGCCTGGCTGAACAAGTGGGCTATTTGCTATAACGAATGTACATTGTTGTAAAGCATATTAAGTCACAATGTGCTTTACTTGATTTAGATATTGGTATTATTTAGACATTAATGTTGTGTTTTTCAAGCCATGATTTATGACTCAGCTGCTTTTTTTTAAATCAAGTTTTATTGATTTTTTCTTTCCCATACATACACATATTTTATGAACAAAGTATTGGCCGTATCATATCTTATACAACTTATCATATCCAAATTCACTTTACATAGTTACATTTTTTGCCAAAATATTCTTTTTCCCTACTTTATCTTAATACTTCTATACTTATTATATAAACAGCATCACTGTCCGCCCTCAAATCCTAATTTCTTAACATTATTTCAATTAGTTATCTTATCCATTGTTAATCATATATATTCTCTTTTAACTTTCATATTACTTCGTTCTTCATCCTAATAAATTTAAGCATGTTCAGGGTTGCCTTTTACCTGCTTTCTCAGGAGGGCGGTATCTAACCTTTTGTTAAACCTCTATGGTTTATTGTAATAAACAAACCCAGCCTAAAATTGTGCTGAAATCTATCACAATTTTCAGAAAATAGTATGCTGTATGCTGAGAATTAATGCAAGTCAATAGATAGAATAAGGCACATCGTCAACTATCCTGTAGTTTTGGGGATGTTAAATGTGAGTAGGCAACATCTTACTGCAATTTACTATCCAATGGAACAGAATATCAGTGCTAGTTTTAAGTGCTTGTGATTACACAGATGGGAGAAACTTGCATGTTGGCAAATCTCCACCAAGGATATAAACAGAAAATATTTCTTTTTTTAAAAAATCAATTATATGTTTCCCTTTACTGAAAATTATGGCTATGAGAGGCAATTGAAACCAATATGGTTACAAATAGAAAATTGTTATTCTTGCATATTATAACTTACATATTATATCTTCCTTTTAAGATATTTACAACAAATGCTTGCAGAGAAGGCTTTAACTAGCAATAACCTTGACTTCTTCACTGGTTCTTATGGAGACCCACCTATTATCATCAGCTAATTTCAGTGTTTGGATATGTTGATAGTTCCAAGATGCAAACTGTGTCTGCTGGATCATCTGTACAGCTATTAGGTGTTGATAGTAATTTCAGCTCTCTGTTCTCCGTATTATGGATTATCCTTAACTGGACAGAGTTTCTCTTTTTAAAGAGAAGAATCATGGTATTGCATGTGATAAGGTATCCATGTTTTATGACTTGCCAAATAAATTAACTGAGCTAAAGAAAACTAAGATCAAGAAGAAATGTGTTATACAATTTGTACAGTTCTCCCATGAGCTTCCAAAGGTTTTATGGAACAATTCTTGTGGGGGAAGGGGGTAGAGCATAGTGTCTGGACATGTTCCTGGACACGTCTTGATGCACATATTCTTTAGAGAATGGAGCAACACAATATTTTCATAATGCCCAAACCCTGAAAATAAACGCCATATACAGAGAATTAATTTGACTTTCATTGGCTGCATTACCTAGTGGAGGAAGGATTATAGTCTTAAATCCTATGAGGATAGTACTATTTTTGTCTCAGTAATCCAGAACGTTCTTCTTGCTGTAAAATTATTACAGAAATGACAAATTCAATCTTCCTCTATAGATCAGCTGTTTTAGTGTATAAGTCATGTGTAAAAATGATCTATTTTTTCCAGGATTATAAAAATAGTGTCATTTTCTGAATCTGGTTTTTTAATAAACAAACTTAAACTTCAGTTCTGCATTGCATCTTTCAAACTCACATTTGGCATTTATGTCAGATTTAACAAACAACAGAAAGAGAAGCGAAGAGCAAGCCAACATCTGGGGAAAGGCAACTTTATTACCGGAGGGGGGAGGGGGTCATGAAAAGGAAGTAGTGAGAAAATGAAAGAGTGACCATTTAGTAAGTTTGCAGAATATCGGAGATCAAACTTGTGTATAGATTTGTTGGTCATATTTCTGCTTTATAGTTGATGTGCTCTAAATAAAAACAGAGACTGTTACTCAGAGCTGCAAAGCAAGTTTCTTTTATTAAACATAGCAATAGCTCTATATAAATGGAAGTTCATAGTTTGCTGTGGCGAACCAAGTTGGTTTCTATGAATTTTTGAGAACGCTGATATGACAGGCAAAAGAATAGTAGGTAAACAATTAGAGATCTGAAATACCCATCAAGTACTGTAATTTTGTGCCTAACTTTTATACAAAATCAAACGGGTAATTTTGGACCAACCATTCTCTCTCTCGGTCAACATTAGGAAGTAAGCAATGGAAAACCACTTCTGAAAATTCTTGTCAAGAAAACTGCAAAGATTATCCATGGAGTAATAACGAGTAAAAAAAAAAACTGACTTGAAGGCACAAAAATAGAAAAGAAAACTAACTGAGTTAAATGTATTAGCAATCAATAACGAAATATGCAATCTTCGATGTGCATGGATATGTCCAAGTATTTTGATCAATTGGCTGGTTTGGGTAGATTCATCATTAAAAAAAAATTATGCAAACAGATGTCACAAGTCCGTTGGAATGCCTCCCCTCAAAGATGTCATTCTGTTTCCTTTGGCTTACTCTTCAGAGTCTCTGTTGGTTCTTTCTGGCATCTTGAAGGAGGTGCAGCTTTTTCTTATCAATATTTTTGCCCTTTGCAGAAAAGGATCTGCACTCCGCTTTTGCAATGCTGGTGGCTATTTGGCTTTCCTTGCATTTTCACCATATATAGGGTGTTTTCTACTGCCACCACTTGGAGGAGCTAATGTCTGCAGCTGTCCAACTCTGTTAAATATTTGAAATAATCCTTTCGAAAGACAATGAAATGTAGATACATATTAGCATTTCATATAATGTTCTATGGCTGTATATTGGGACGCATGAATTCTTCACTAAATGACTAAATATAACAAGAGTATATGAAAAAAATTAAGGAAAGTACCCTGTTTCCCCAAAAATAAGACATCCCCTGATAATAAGCCCAAGCTGGCTTTTGAGCGCATGTGCTAAAATAAGCCCCCCTGGAAGTAAGCCCTCCCTGAAAATATTTAAACGCATGCACAGCTGGTCCCCGCCATTTCCTCTGGTTAGGGTTAGGGAGACAGAGCTGGAAATCAGGTAAGACAACAAGAGGAGCCCATTTTGCTCCACACACCCCAAAGTAATAAGACATCCCCAAAAATAAAGCCAGACACTTATTTCGGGGTTCAAAAAAAATATAAGTCAGGGTCTTATTTTCAGGGAAACACGGTAATAGAAACTGAAGGCCCCAATGGTGCCTACAGAATAAATGTTGTAGCATCAATTATTATCAAGTGTGAATCCAACCTTTGTCTTTATTTGGTATGTCAAAGGAATGTACCAGTAAACATATCTATATTACTTTGTAATGTATCTCCAAAAGCAAAAAGCAGTTAATACAGAATGTAGAATCATAGAGGTGAAAGAGTTGTCAAAACCATCTGTCCAACTTCCTGCCATTCTAACTACTGTACAGGCCATCTTAGCAAAATTCACAGGATCTTCATAATTCAGGTAGAAGTACAAGACTCCATTTTAAGGTCATAATTTGAGAACTAAAGTATGCCAAAAAGGACCTTCCAGTACTTTCATAATTAAATGGTAATTTGAACCCACCTTCCTCTTGTTTCTGTGCAAACACAAAAACATTGTGCAGGTCAAGAAAAATGTGATTGAGAGAAATCTGTCAGGAAATCTATCAAGGAATCATCCCATTTGGGCTGTGGCAGATCTGAAAAACACAGCTGGATTTTTAAAAAAACATTGTTGAAAAATACAAGTGTAAGGATAAAACATGGGTGGGTTGCTTGGAGAATACATATGAGATTTGGAAAATGTTTAATACTGATTTTAAAAGAAGATGGAGGTTGCAAATTAAAAAGTTATGAGCATTCTTTCCTGAAGCCTTGGGAATCAGAACTTGAGGCTGAAATCCTCACAGCCCAACATAGAGAAATAAGGCTACCATTGACACATAGTTTTCATGACTGAGCAGTACAATCTAATTAATGGGCTCTGCTTTCTGCTAACCTGCAGACTGTAATCTGTTTCAAGGTATGACCAGGCAGAGTCCAGGTCCCATCATTTAAGCAGTGCAATATTATGAGGCCCATGAAGCTGGTCCTATACTGCTGTGCATATATATATTGTGTAAAAGGCCATGTTATCCTTGTATTTACTTTCATTTAAATGTCTTAGAAAGGGGAAGCAAGTTCTGTTTCATCAGCAGTAGCTTTTCCTCCAGTAGCATTTTGAACTGTGGCCATTTGAAGCTTCAATAGTACTGCACTTCTCTCATCCCATTTCTTCTTTAATGACCTCTGAAGTCATTGGCAACTGCCCATTACTTTTGGCTACCCTCTCTTTGATCATCATAGACTGTCTGGCTACTAGTACTTTTTGATCTACAGTTATGTACAGAAGCCAACAATCACACCTAAGAGACTTCTATTACCAGACAATGTTAAAATAAATGACAGAGATTTCTTGGGCCACTTCTAGTGGGATGACCTACATATACAAGGCCAACAGACTTCATTTCTTTCCGAAAATGAAAATAGTAAAACACCAAATTAAACAAAAAATCCTGACATGCAAAGAGCAAACGATCAACAATATAGAAACCTTTGGTGGGATATACTTGGTTACAGAATTATTGCACCTTTGAGTTTGGTAATGCAGCTATACAAGATGTTGCCAAATCCATTAAAACAGTCAGTTATGCTATTTTGTCCTGAGAACCACCACTGGAGCTATCAGCCAATCACAACAGAGGACTTTCTGGTTTTCTTTCAAAGCTATTTAAAAATCAGCTTTCACTCCATGCATAGATGTCATATAAAGTAGTTTTTCCCAACCTGTTGCCTTTTGGGTGTACTGGCTATTCTGTCTGGGTATTGTCCTTCTTTAACCATGAAAGTCCAACATTTCAAGAGGACACCAAATTGGAGAAAGTTAGCTTGCCATATTTTTAAACACAATTGAGCTAAGAATCTTATTATCAGAATAAAATAGATCGAGTCATCTTGATCATACTTAAAAATATTTTTATTCATGAGAGATGAGTTAATTCGTACATCTTTAAACAAAAATATTTGGAGTTTAGAAAGTAAGTTCCAAATTGTTGGTGTACGGTTCAAAATCATGACCTTGAACTATTCCCCAAAATGGAATTGAACGATAATAAACTAAGATTGAATGATAGTGAGTCAAGCGTATCTTATGCAATATCATTATTTTATACTTTCAGAATGATAAAATTGGGAGGCAATCCTTAAACATCTTTTGAAGTATGCAATAAAATGATTATTGCATTAAAATGTTTTGTTATTGTTCTTGAATTAGTCTCTTTACAATAGTGAAAAATATATGTAACTTGAAGTTCAATTACTGACTTCTCAGTGTTCTCTGAATTTGTTTTCTCTGGCAGACATTTCATTACCAGGATAGGTAACTTCATTAGTGGAGAGGAGGGAGTGACATTTGCTGGCTGTTTATGGCAATTTTCCCTACTAGCTTGATTACAGTATACTTTCCTTCTTGGTTGCTGTTTGAATGGGGTTTTGTTCCTTCTTGATTGTCCTGCTTGTCTGGTGCTGGTCCCTGCTTGCCTGGTTATTGATTAATAGGTGCATGATAAGGAAGGATACAATAAGGACTGTTTGTTCCTTTCCTTGATTTTTGGGGGTTTCCTTTGGAATGGTTCATGGATGGAACTTATCTCAATGTATTGGTTAATAGCTAATTTGGCTAGATGCCAAAGCTCTAGGAATTGTTTTTGTTTAGATATGGCCTGGTCTAAAAAGAAATGAAATAAACACCTTCTCAAATGAAATTTTGTTTGGGCTTATCAGCATGTTCTGAAATTAAGCAGTTTTCATCGTATCTTCTGATCTACATCAAATGACATCAAATCCTAAGCAATGACAATGAAATGTTGATTAAAATCCCACAATTAATCTTCTGTTATAATCATAAGAAAGCTGATATATTAAGACTCTTAACCATTCATTCAGTTTCCAAAGTTGTTGCAAATACATGTAAATCCTCAGTTAACTCATTCAGCAACCGTTTGATCTTACGACAGTACTGAATGAGTAGTCCTTACAATTGGTCTTTGAAGTTCTGTCTGTTGCAGCACCCCAGCAGACAGTTGATTGCAATTCAGCAATTTGGCAACCAATTTGCATTTAGGACAGTTGCAATGCCCCACAGTCTCCCAAGTGATATTTGCAATCTTCCTGCTGGCTTCCCACAAGCAAACTCAAATTTTCAAGTCATTCCTATAAGTCACTCCTGCCGCCTTATCTCTCAAGGAGCCTGCTATGCAGTATGAGATCCCATAGCACCCCCCACCTGCACTCGATAGCACACACATGCATGCCCAACCATGCTTGTGCAGTGCTAGAGCATACCATCCCCAGCCTGGCTGTGGCTCACATAATGCCACAGTTCATTTCACCCACCCAACCATACTCACATGTTGCCACAACACTCCCTCCCCCCACACCCACTCTTGTGCAGGGCTACAGCACGCTGCCCCCACTCACCCCCACTCACATGGCACTGAGGCACTCCACAAACACCCTTTATAGCACTCACCCACACCCAGCCTACTTGTGAGCCACACAGGACATGCAACTTCTTGTTGGCTTCTCCATGACTCTGCATGTCAGAATCCTACAGGAAGTCACAAGCCATAGTCAAATGAGGCCCTCACTTAACAACCTACAATCCTTACTTATTGACAGCAACATGGACTTTTGTCTTAGTGATCGATGTCACTAAGCGATGGGGTCACCCGAGCTTGCATTTTATCACCATACCACTTAGCAATGAAAATTCCAATTGCTATAGTTAGGCAAAGTTTGTTTGTAACTGATAACCACCTTAAATATTCTCTAGTGATTTTTAAAAAGATTGTAGATAGATGTAGAGTAAGTCAAAATACATCCCTGTGTTGATTGTAATGTTTTAGATTTAGTATTTGGACCAAATATGTGAAATATATTTGAACTGACTATACTTCCAGAAGGAGAAATCAAATTGTGTACCCAGTTTTTTAAAAAAGGCTGTAAGTCAGCAAAGAAATACATCATGGCATGAAACCTGCCAGGGAGTTAGCTCCAGATTACTCAAGCATATAAATCAAGACCATGTGGTATGGTAAATATGGCTTTAGTTCTGAATCTAACAGATCTGGCATCAAATCCAGTGATGAAATTTGCCTTGCAATTTGGGGGGAAGTTTTATTTTTCAGGATCAAATAGCCATTTCTGTTCTATCTTATCCTTAGGGGGCTTCAAGATTTCATGTTGTTTTATATTTCTCAGCTTACTCTTCGGAATGGTGAAGAGTGCTACTGATTATGTTCTTCCAGGTATACATCTTTCAATCATTTTGGAGCCTTCCTGATAAAACACACTTTCTATCTGACAAAGCCTCATAGGCAGTGGTGGATTGCTCCCGGTTCGCCCCGGTTCAGGCAAATCAGTAGTGGTGGCAGCGGGAGGCTCTTCCCACCTGCCCAGACATCAAAAATGTGCTGCGCATGTGCAGAAGCGCAGTGCACTTACAAAGCGAGCATGCCCGCTGTGCGCTACCAATAGTGAACCAATAGCTCCGGGATTTGAAACGCACTACTGCTCATAGGCACATTTTTTCATAGTGTCTTTCCTTAGGATTTCATAGAAACATGGGAAATTAAGAGCTGATTATGGTTTACTGGAGAGGTAACTGTACAACAGGCTGTTCAGGAAATGTCCCATTGGACTCTTCCTAACTAAGTAATGCACCACTCTCCATCTATGAGAACAGTGTTTGTCCAAGGTGATTTTTTATTTACTCAACTTGGAAAGCAATTATTTTCCTAAGATCAAATAAAGACCAGTAAGAAAAATGTAGAAGTTCTTTGTAGAATCCTAATAAAACAGATTAAGCAGAGCTTTAAGTTATTAGGAGAGGCAGTTTGGTGTAGTGGTTAAGGCATCAGGCCAGAAATCAGCAGACTGTGAATTCTGATTATGACTTAAGCATGAGGTCAATTGGGTGGCCTTTGGCCATCATACCTTCTTTACAGTAAAGTAGAGGGTCTAAAACTTCACCATGGCACTGCATAAGTACTTTACACTCAATTAAAATAAAAATTAAACTTTGTTTGGGGTTGTTTGCACTGAGAGAACTTTGGGTGAACAAGCACGCTGATAGTCTGAGGTAGTTTTTGGAATAATATACTAAAACCATCACTTGGCTAAAATGTGCAGCTTCGTAATATAAGTTGAACTGACCCGAACAGGTTGTTCTTTGCAAGATCATAGTACTTTTACATTCAAGATTTCACAGCTGTAAGCAATAGCAGTCTATTGTTCTATTCTTTTTTAATAGAAAACAAAGCCTAAAGTTCTAAGTATGGTTACATGGAACCACTGAATAAATGAGACAAATTTCATACTGTAAGGGGCTCTAATGTGCTACCAAACAATATAAAGATATGCACAACATAAATCAATGCTCTGTAAAGAACAAATATATTTTAGTTAGCCCTATTATTGCAAAGAGGCAAAGCTGTTTTTTTGAAGTTATTATGCTGTTACACAGACTGACTCATTAACAGGCAGAGTCATATTCACTTAAAAGAAGTTGATGTACAATAGTTGCTTAGCAATAAAACATAATGAGCCAATTAATTTCTCCAAAATAAGGTAAATGAGTTGTTTTTGTCAATCTTCAGGCAAGGGCTCAGATGCCAATCATAGAACTGTAGTCAATTAACTCTTACTTTAGTTTTACAGCCAGTCTTGACAGAAGATTCCCACATAAGACTTGGCTAGATATTTCTGTTTTTATTGGAAACAAGAACTAAGTCTCAAAAACAACAATTAAATACAAAGTATGCATAGATAAATGACAGATTAGATAGATAGATAGATAGATAGATAGATAGATAGATAGATAGATAGATAGATAGATAGATGCTAATCTTCTCTTATTTTATGTTCGTGTTTCATACTGCCTATACTACTAGATGGTTGTGAAAGTTGGACCTTAAAAAAACAAGTCGGGAAGAAAGTCAACTCATTTGAACTGTAGTGCTGGGAAAGTCTCCTTCAACATATTCCTTCAACAGCAAAGGTGATTAACAAGCAACTACTGGAAAAACAACATATGTGTCAGCAGAAGACAAAATCACAAAACTGCTTCTCACTTACTTTGACCATGTCATATAGGGGAATTCACTAGAGAAAGCAATTGCGTTTTGAAAAGTTAGTGGTAAACCAGGCTATCAAAGAACACAGTGGCTGGACACTATCAAAGCTGCCAGCAACCAGAGCATAAAAAACCTTAAAGAAATAGTGCAAGATCAGAAGATGTGGAGAGATTTGGCCCATAAAATCACCAAAATTCAGACTTGACTAAATGGATATCAACATCATCATACTACAAAAATTCTAAAGCGTGTACAATGGCAGTAAAAGAAATGCCTTCCAACACCACCTTACAACTGAGAATAGTCAAAATAAAAAAAATAGCATTCCTCAAGTAAGATATAGGTCTGTTTAAAAAGGAAAGTACTTAGACTCTTCTTACAAGAAGAGGGGGAATGAGTAGGTGCATATTCCATAATGGAGTGGGCAAACATTGTGAAGGTTGCAAGCCCAACTTGTTGAGCAATTACCAGCTAAGAATAACCAAAATCAAGAATATCTACAGTTCATTAACAATGATCTGATAAATAGTGTAACAATCAGTGATGGAAAGGGCATGACATGCTCTGAAGGTCCTAAATGTTACTTACTAGTTTGACCCGGTGGGATTTAAAAAGGTTTGATCCTCAAATAAAAATTGGGCCTGCATAAAATAAGCACAGTTCTTGATTAAAAAGTTCCACATTTCAGTTCACAGTTCACTTGTGAAAATTTACTCAGAGAAGCTAGTTCATCTTTATGATCCCTTAATGAGATTCTTAAGAAAAGGTTAACTATCTGCATATCTTACACGCAGGTTTAACAATTTGCTCACCCCATAATAGAATATACTATCTTCCCACATTGAAAATTATACAGCAACTTTTTCCATTTCATCAATATTAGTTGTGATAGATTCCTACAAATTAAACACTAAAGAGGAGGAATGAGTGAGAATCCAAAAATCTGTAACCAAGAAATCTATTAAAATAGTTGTTTAGTTCAAAGAGTAGGTAGAGCAAAAATCAAAAAGTGTCAGAAATCTGAGGGACTACACCTGAGTTGATCACAATAGCTGACAGTGCTTAAATAAACCCCAATGTCTTTGATTTCTTCAGACATTGTAAAGACAGATATGAAGAGCTATGCTTCAATTGTTCATTATACTTCATTTCTTGCACTTTTCCTGTTTCAATATTCCTAAAGCCTGGGGAGGAAGAAGTATTATGCCTCATTAATTCACTCATTTCTGGGAGCACAGGCAGTGGTGGGATTCAAATAATTTAACAACCGGTTCTCTGCCCTAATGATTTCTTCCAACATCCAGTTCACCAAACTGCTCAGAAAGTTAACAACCGGTTCTCCCGAAGTGGTGCGAACTGGTTGAATCCCACCACTGAACATAGGTAGTCCACAATTGAACCCAAAATGTATGTTGCTAAATGGGAAATTTGTTAAGGGAGTTTTGCCCCCTTTTAATACTTTTCTTGCCCCAGTTGTTAAGTGAATCACTGCAGTTGTTAAATTAGTAACATGGTTGTTAAATGAATCTGGTTTCCCCTGACTTTTCTGGTTAGAAAATCACATGACTCTGGGATACCACAAGCATCATAAATGTGAGTCAGTTGTCAAGCATCTGAATGTAAATCACGTGACCATGAGGATACAGCAATGGTCGTAAAGTGTGAAAAATGGTCAGAAGTCACTTTTTTCAGTGCCATTGTAACTTCAAATGGTCGCTAAGTGAACTGCTGTATGTCAAGGACTGCCTGTACTGCTTGGTCCAGTCTCAAGCTGGACAAAATTTTCTAAGCCCAAATCTAGCAGTTACTCAACTTTTACTTCACCTGAAGATTTGTCAGGGGAACCATGACTGCAATATCCTTGAAAAATACAGATGATTGGAGATCAGCAATGGCAATTTATGCATTTAAGTATGCTCAAAAGAGGTTCATTTTATGGGATAAGTTATATTTCCTAAAGCAGAGCTGTCAAACTCTCGGCCTGCGGGCCAGGTGCATCACGCTGCTGGCCATGCCCATGCCCGGTTTAACAAAGGGGGAAAATCACGATACATCACGTGATGATGCCATGATGATGCATCATCCCTGCCCTAAAGGAATAGAACTCCACAGGCAGTAGGGAGGATCAACAACTCAACAGCATAATTGTTCCCTAATGAATAGTGTCAGTGTTACCTAAGGGATAATGAATCCCTATGTAGCTAAAGTAAGTTAAGCAGCTATTTGGGATCAAGCTAAACTGCAACACAAATGGGCATCCCCATAAATAAATAGCCTTCATGTGCTGAAATTTCATATTCAGTTTATAAACATTCAGGAACAGAAAGAAAAAAAAACTGGCATAAGTTTCAAGTTTCTGGAAATCATCTTCCTGAGTCTTTAATAAAGTGGCACCAAGTTCTACAGTGCTAGTATAACTCACCAAAGTGGGAAGGGCAGCCAAATTATAAAGGACAGAAGAGGTCAATGTCTCTTTCAATTATTTAAAAGGTAAGATGATATCCAAAGACCTGTTCCAGGAGTCATCTTTTCAAGTCAGGAACTAAAGTGATTAGGAGATCTGCAAAATTAGAAATAAGTGGCAAGAAAGAAAGAAAGAAAGAAAGAAAGAAAGAAAGAAAGAAAGGGAGGGAGGGAGGGAGGGAGGGAGGGAGGGAGAGAGGGAGGGAGGGAGGGAGGGAGGGAGAAAGGAAGGAAGGAAGGAAGGAAGAAAGAAAGAAAGAAAGAAAGAAAGAAAGAAAGAAAGAAAGAAAGAAAGAAAGAAAGAAAACACCTAGGTAGAATAGAAGTCCTGGGACTTTCACATTAGCATCTCCTTTTATAGGTTAGAAGGAGGAGTGGTATTCAGCTGGTTTGTACCAGTTCGGGTGAACAGGTAGCGGAGATCATGGGTAGGGGTAGCGGAGATCATGGGTAGGGGTAGCGGAGATCATGGGTAGGGGTGGGCCCGCCCCGGCTCTATGCCATCCTATTTAGGCACAGTTTTGAAGCCGGGCGCATGTGCAGAAGGCGTGCACGTGAGCAAAGCGCACGCAGGAAAGGCCGGGCGCACGTGCAGAAGGTGTGCGTGCGAAGCGAGTGTGCATGCGCACGGAGAACCGGTAGCAACAAAATGTGAAACCCACAGCTGGTTAGAAGCAGCTAAGTACATTTTAATTGAACGTTATGATGTTTGGGTAGTTCCTTTTTCTGAAGTCTTTCAAAAACTGCCTGTCTTACAAAGTTTATCAACATGTTCAGCAAATGCAATATGATCATCAAAAACCAAATATCCTGCTCTAGGAACTGAGGAAGGATCAGATTCAAGGGCTGCGTTCACAGAAGCTATTCAACCAATGGCTGCAGTTGTATGGTGTTCAAATCTTGATTCGTTTTCGGTAAGGTTTCTTTTGTGGCTTAATTAGAAATATGGATCTAATTTTAGAGCTCAACTTATTGTTTTGCAGGAATATAATAGATCTGCACCGAAAATACATTTCTTGTCATTGTTATTATGCAATATAGGACTTACTCGTTTACCAAGGCTCTAAATAAAGGAATTTAAAGTTAACTACCTCTAAGTAAAGTAATTTGTCCCTTGAGTATTTTTCTTAGATCTGGATACTTTCAGCATCTATCAAAGGTTGTTGAGTAAACATTACCAGTGGATAGACTACAACAAATTCTGATCACATTTGAAGTTCCATCAGTACTTGTGAATGTTGACATGGCAGTAGTTGGGGGATCCTCAGTGGTGGGAGTCAAGTAATTTAACAACTGGTTCTGTGCCCTAATGATTTCTTCCAACAACCAGTTTGCCAAACTGCTCAGAAAGTTAACAACTGGTTCTCCAAAGTGGTGCGAAGTGGCTGAATCCCACCACTGGGGATCCTTGGTGCTCTCTGAGCATGGTTGTTTTCTTGCAGATGTTTCATTATCCAGACTAAGTAATATCATCAGTCCTAGTCAAATATTGTCTTTACTGGAAGGAGTTACCAGGAAAATGATGTGGTTTCCATTGAAGATTCAACCAAAGGACATTATTCAGTCACACTGCTAAGCAATAAACCAAGTAAGGTAATAATCCTTAATTGGATGATAGTAGTGAATAAAATACTTTACAAGTGTATATGTATGTATGTGTGTGTCCACATGCCTTTGAGTCAGTCTTGATTCCTGACAACTATTATTCAAAGCCCTTTAGGTTTTTTGGCAAGATTTTGGAAGTGGTTTGCTATTGCTTGCTTTCTAGAGCTGAACAAGTGTGATTGGCCCTGGTTAATCCCACTGGGTTCATTCATAAAACAGGACTCAAATCCAGTTTCCTGATTTTTAACTTGATGCCCCAAGCATGACACTAAACTGGTCATGCAAATCATAGGTGAAGATTTTAAAAGGCATGCAAAGTATCACCCTTTATGTGGATCTTCCCCCAATGAGTAGCCTCTGAACATTTATTATTGCAGTACTTTTGAAGCACCTGATGTATTTACACTGAAATCAGCCCAAAGACCAAATTGCTCTTTATACCAGAAAAATGAGTTCATGTTTGAGGTTCTACAGAATCCTTTGTTCTCATTCCAATCCAAAAACTATATCTATTCAAAAATAATCCCCACTTAGTTCAATGTTTCTTCTAGTTGAATATAAACAGAGATTCTGCTGATTAACTTTTTTTTTTTAATTTGATTTATATGCCGCCCTTCTCCGGAGACTCAGGGCAGCTTACAATGCGTTAAGCAATAGCCTTCATACTTTTATATATTTATACAAAGTCAGCTTATTGCCCCCACAACTGGGTCCTCAATTTACCTACCTTAGAAAGGATGGAAGGCTGAGTCAACCTTGAGCCTGGTGAGATTCAAACTTACAGTAATTGCAGACAGCTGGTGTTAATCACAATGCTATCAGTCTGCTGAGCCACCAGGCCCGTTCCTCAACTATACTTTGAAAAGGAATATTATGCAAAGTACTGTAGTTATTTCATTATTTGTAATATACATTATTATGCATGCTATAATGAATAATAAATAAACAGCACTTTCAATTGCCAGTTGATTTGATGACAGACTGAATAAAAAGCTATAGTATATTATTAATATATATATTACAAGTATTTAACTTGATGGCTGTATTTGAGTTTGATTTTTCATTTGTTGTCAGCTCTTATCACTTAAATAGGGCACATGAAAGATTATTCTGGTTGTGGGAAGAGACATGTCCCTTTAAATATTGCCCTGAATTTTATTCTGTGAACAACTGATCTGTTTAGGGAAGAAATCCTTACATAATATCCAGAAACTTTTACACAACCTTGTCAATGTTTTGTCATAGTAAAGAAATTTCCTTGAAAAATAGTTGATTGCATATAACGAAACTGAACAGTTTACTGTTTCACCATTATTGTTTGTTTAAAATGTGTTCCTTCAGCATCAAAAGCATAGAAAAATATACTGGGAAGACTTAATTATGTTGCTTCATTCTAAAACCCTGACGCTCAGAAACAGCTAAGGCTGAACTAGCTCACCCTTTCTCTCTCTCTCTTTTTCTTTTGGCAGTAGTTTTAAGATATGATCCAATTGCAGATGGATTCTTTACAGCAGACTTCGAGAGCTGTTGGCTGATGATTTGATTCTTCCAAGATCTCTGAAATTACCCACAAGTCCATTTGTTAAGACAGAAAACATTTTGAAAGCTGAATCATACCTTTCTTGGCTATAAGAGAAAGGAAAGGGAAAGAAGAAAAAAAAAGGAAGGCCAAGGTTGGAAAGAAGAGAGTAGTATGACCTGGCAAATGAGCACTTTTCTAACAAATTAATCTTCAAACTCTTTAATAATGTGCAATTTTGAAATATTGTTCTCTTCCCACAGTTCTCTGTGGGTTTACAAATGGCAATCAATAATGGTCTTTAGAATATTGTTTTTAGCTATATAAATAGACTATTACAGTGTCTTATCACCACATTTTCTTAAATAAATCGTTTGCTTAAGTCAAGGAAAAATAGACACACAGTGGATTTCCTGGATATTACAGCCATGTAGCATATTGAGCAAGAAAAAATGTCAAAGGAATTATCCACAAATAGGAAAGTCCAATCTTTTGAAATGCAATATCTTATTGCATCAAATCATCATTTCTTTATATTGTTAGTAAACTAGTGATGCCACTGAATGTGCATGTCCTTTTTGCAAAGAATTTTAAAGGTCAAAAAAAAAATGCTTCAAATCCTAGTTTAATCAAAAGTTTGCTGATTGGCAAATGTAACAACTGTACTTTAGCTCCTTTATTTATTGTTAATGTATCACAATAATTTATTATAGTCTTTTCCAAAATCAAAGGTGCAGGGGGTGGGGAATTAGATATGCACTGAACTCACAAAAAGTACCAGTAGAAAAAGAAGCCAAATTAGCAAATTAAATCAAAGCAAAGCAATAAAAAGTATATACAGTATGAAAGTTCAATAAAAAGCTGGCATTAAATATTTGGTGATGGATACATGTCCTAAGTCCTTCAGGACAGTTGATGTGAAGACTGTTTCCTTCACATAGCTTTCTTTAATTTTGTATGCAGCTGATCTTTAAAATAGAAATGGGAAGATATGAAGTCCTTAGCCTAGCTTTATCCCTTAGTAAAAGTCATAAACAATTCAGACCGCTGGCATAAGTGATCTGTTCCTTGTAGAAGCATGTGAAAGAGGAGAGAGGGAGAAAAAGGATATAAGAAAGTCTTATTCAAAAGGAGGAGTCAAAAAGAGGCCTCACCCATTATGGGCTCTGATCCCATACACCACTTTTCTGGACTCAACCCCCATCTGATCACATCAGTGGCACTCAACAGAAACAGTGTTTCATCTTTAGTGGAAAGGGAAGTATTGGTTAAGAAAATAGGGTCCAGTGCTCAGTCGTCACTTTGATCCAGTTGCACTCAATATAAGGAATGAAATGGCACTTTCATCCATATAGGACAGGGATGTCAAACTCAATTTCATTGAGGGCTGTTGTGTTTGATCTTGGGGGGGCTGGGGGGCTGTGGCCAGCTCAATGTCACTCCTGTCAGGGGCGCCTGTGGTGGCCTGAGCCTTCTGCAAGCAAAAACAGGCTCCCAAGCTCTGTTTTCGGCTGCTACGGCCTCCTGCAATCTTCTGCCAGTGAAAATGGAGCTCCATTTTCATTGGCAGAGGATTGCAGGAGGCCATAGCAGCCGAAAATGGAGCTCAGGAGCCCATTTTCATTGGCAGAAGCACTGCGAGCCGGTCCTTCCCTGTTTTCAGGCCAGCCCCATGAGCCAGATCTAAATACCCTGTGGACATCCCTGATATAGGAGATAATTGGATGCTTGGAATGCAATTTGCAATAGCAGCCACAATAATATCAAAATAGCCTTTAACAGATTAAAGGCTGTTTGAGAATCACAAGAGTCAGCTGAAATGGAATTTTGCTACCTTCAAATTTAATAAAAAAGGCAGGTTTGGCTATTCCCCTAAAATCATTACCAAATATTTGTGCACTGTAATCCAATACTGGAATAGTTTGACTAATTGCTGTTTTCCATGCATTCACAAAATGCTGTAATGTCAAATCACATTTGAAGAGATGGGAAATTTGGCAATTATATAAAAACTCATGTACTTAAAGCTTATCTGGCATTTATTGTATCCAAAAAACTACTAAGGAGAGGTTAAAAAGAGACTTACTCTGCAAATTTTATGTATAAGGTGAAAATAAAGTTATTGGTCATGTGTCAGGAAACATGCAGTTCATCAGTACCATAGAAGGAAAAAGTTAGATTCCTCCCCTAATTAACAGCACTGATTCTGGTAATTCAGCATCTTATTTTTAAAAATATTCAAACTTCAAGTGATTACTTGCTATATATTGTATATTGCTAATCAACATGATTGCATTTCGTTGCAGTTATAATCTAGCAGGAGAAACACATAACTAATAATTCAATGGTTACCCATTCATAAACCCTGATTTGATTCTTGCCAGCTAACAATTGCGCTTCAGAGAGACAGAAAAATGTCTGAAATTCACTATGCGTTCAAGCCCCATCTTAGCCATGAAAGCCAGCTGAGTGACCTTGGGCCAGTCCCTCTCTCTCAGCCAGCTCACTTCACAGGGTTGTTGCTTTGGGGAAAATAGTAGGAGGGCGGTGTGTTGTGTATGTTCACCATGTTGAGTTATTTGAAAAAGAAAGCAAGAAAGCAATAGCAATAGCAATAGCAGTTAGATTTATATACTGCTTCATACTACTTTTCAGCACTCTCTAAGCAGTTTACAGAGTCAGTATATTGCCTCCAACAATCTGGGTCCTCATTTTACCGTCCTCGGAAGAATGGAAGGCTGAGTCAACCTTGAGCCACTCAGGATCAAACTGCTGGCAATGTGCAGAGTTAGTCTGCAATACTGCATTCTAACCACTGTGCCACCATGGCTCTTAATAAATAATTGGGGATGGATGGATGGACAGATCAAATAAATGAATGAGATTTCACAGAACCAGGACTGTAGAACAACTTAGTTTACGTAGGTAAAACCTGGCTAGAAAGAATATGCACATCAAATAAATAGTTACAACAGACATTTAGTTGTGCCAGTTATAAATTTTCCAATCCTCGTGTGTGTATGTTTGAGATTATAATGTTTCAGCTCTTCAAAGATCATGTCTGTTGCTTCAGAAAAGATACGAGATTCTTACATACAACAACTGCAACATTTAGAATAATCCTAATATTTCTGAAGATACTGAATTGTTAAGTTGAACTAAATGTTGCCATCCAGAACTTCTCCATGCCTCTGATAATTTCATCTAGCATATGATGAAAAGGACAATAAATCCACTAAAGAATGATGAGCAAAACAAACAAGAACATGACACCAATTAATTGGCCTTTTGGTGCAAATAAGGATAAAAACTTACTCTAGAATTGATATGTGACATAACTCATGAGAAAGGCATGAAAATTAATTCAATTCATCAACAAAACTTTCTGGGTTAATAACCGTGTCATTTCCTGATTCACTGTCTTGTATTTGTTTTTCTTTGGGGTTTTTAAACTATAAAAGTGTTTTGTCAATACTATACGAAATATATTGAGATTGTAGAAAAATGAAAAAAGGTAACATAGTTTTGCCAAACAGTTTATTACTGTACATGATTAAGGTATGAAATCAATACTGTAACTCATATACTTGCTCTCATGTTAATGCTACTATTTATTAGTTGTGGTAAAATGTTCTGATTGAAGGATCCAGAGTATATTTTTTTTTTCCCCTGATGCCAAATGTATCATTACTCTAGGATCGAAGTTCGGAAAAGGCCTTTAGTAACCTCATATTTAAAGCATTTGATTTGGAAGAAATTCTACAGCTTAAAATATATGTTGGAGAGATAGGATTTTAAAAATATACACTTCATGGTTTATGCATAATCACAGAAATCAAAATAGCTCAGCATATTTCTTTGGTTCATGGTTCAAAAATAACTGCACAACATTGCTATTTACTGTGATTTACTGTTGCTTATATAACCTGTATACCAGAGGTCAGAAATTTTTAAATGTTCTCTGAAGAAGAGGTATGGTTTGTCCAGGACACGGTAATTGGTGCAAACCCAAAGTATAGAGAACATCCTATATACTGTACTTCCTATAATCTATAGTGCTCAAATATGTCTGTTCAGGATAATGATATAGTTTTAGAAAAGTCCATTGAATAGAAGAGTTTTCCCAGCTTACTTTGCCAGGATTGGAATTATTCTATCATCTCTGATGCAGTCTGCATTACTCAACCACAGGAAAACTAAAGGAAATATGTCTATTAGTGCCAAGCCATGGGCTTTTAGAGAGAGAAATCATCCATAGCCTGGAAAAAGCGATGCACATTCCATCAACTCTGCATCCAAATACTAGGCACAACAGAAAAGAAAACAGGTAAGAGAGTAGATGTACAGTATCACAGTATTTTGCTTTGCTTCTGTAAAAGTGAAATGCCTACCCAGAACAGGCTACAATGTTAGAAAGTTTGTCTTGTTCTACAGGTAGGCTCATCAGTTAGGATTCACTGAAAAATTCCACATGGAGGGTTGTATTTAAAACACAACTTTTGGGTTAGTAATATTCTGGTTGGAGAACTTCCTGCTCCCACTCCCACCTCAAATTCTCTGAGAACACAACACAATGTAAATTTCAACCCTTTTAACCACATACAGAAATATTGGGACATTGACACAATTCTAACATATTTGGCTCTATACACCACCACAATGGAGTTGGAATGAAACAAACACAATGTGTGTTAACTGCAGACTGTCAGCTTTAATTTGAGGATATGTACATCCAACTCAGGTGAACGGTGTAGGATTTACAGCAGTTTGTATATGTGCCTCCCACTTGTTAAGGGACCAAAAGTAATGGGACAATTGGCTTCTCAGCTGTTCCATAGCCAGGTGTGTGATATTCCCTCATTACCCCAATTACAATGTGCAGATAAAAGGCCCAGAGTTCATTTCAAGTGTGCTATTTGCATTTGGAATCTGTTGCTGTCAACTCTCAAAATGAGATCCAAAGAGCTGTCACTATCAGTGAAGCAAGCCATCATTAGGCTGAAGAAACAAAGCAAACCCATCAGAGAGATAGCAAGAACATTAGGCATGGCCAAAACAACTGTTTGAAACATTCTCAAAAAGAAGGAATGCACCGGTGAGCTCAGCAACACCAAAAGACCCGGGAGACCACGGAAAACAAGTGTGGTGGATGACCGAAGAATTCTTTCCCTGGTGAAGAAACACCCTTCACAACAGTTGGCCAGATCAAGAACACTCTCCAGGAGGTAGGTGTATGTGTGTCAAAGTCAACAATCAAGAGAAGACTTCACCAGAGTGAATACAGACCACCACAAGATGTAAACCATTGGTGAGCCTCAAAAACAGGAAGGCCAGATTAGAGTTTGCCAAACAACATCTAACAAAGCCTTCACAGTTCTGGAACAAGATCCTATGGACAGATGAGATCAAGATCAACTTGTACCAGAGTGATGGGAAGAGAAGAGTATGGAGAAGGAAAGGAACTGCTCATGATCCTAAGCATACCACCTCATCAGTGAAGCATGGCGGTGGTAGTGTCATGGCGTGGGCATTTATGGTTGCCAATGGAACTGGTTCTCTTGTATTTATTGATGATGTGACTGCTGACAAAAGCAGCAGGATGAATTCTGAAGTGTTTCGGGCAATATTATCTGCTCACATTCAGCCAAATGCTGCAGAACTCATTGGACAGCGCTTCACAGTGCAGATGGACAATGACCCAAAGCATACTGCAAAAGCAACCAAAAAGTTTTTGAAGGGACAGAAGTGGAATGTTATGCAATGGCCAAGTCAATCACCTGACCTGAATCCCATTGAGCATGCATTTCACTTGCTGAAGACAAAACTGAAGGGAAAATGCCCCAAGAACAAGCAGGAACCGAAGACAGTTGCAGTAGAGGCCTGGCAGAGCATCACCAGGGATGAAACCCAGAGTCTGGTGATGTCTATGTATTCCAGACTTCAGGCTGTGATTGACTGCAAAATATTTGCAACCAAGTATTAAGAAGGGAAAGTTTGATACATGATTATTATTCTGTCCCATTACTTTTGGTCCCTTAACAAGTGGGAGGCACATATGCAAACTGCTGTTAAGTCCTACACTGTTCACCTGAGTTGGATGTACATACCCTTAAATTAAATCTGACAGTCTGCAGTTAAAGCACATGGTGTTTGTTTCATTCCAACTCCATTGTGGTGGTGTATAGAGCCAAAGATGTTAGAATTGTGTCAATGTCCCAATATTTCTGGACCTGACTGTAGCTACCCATTGATCTATCGGTACATTATAACTGAAATAATTCACCAACTTTATCATATATTAGAAATAGAAATAGAAAAACAGAGTTGGAAGGGACCTTGGAGGTCTTCTAGTCCAACCCCCTGCCTAGGCAGGAAACCCTACAACACTTCAGACAAATGGTTATCCAACATCTTCTTAAAAACTTCCAGTGTTGGAGCATTCACAACTTCTGCTGGCAAATTATTCCACTGATTAATTGTTCTAACTGTCAGGAAATTTCTCCTTAGTTCTCTTGCTGCTCTCCTTGATTAGTTTCCACCCATTGCTTCTTGTCCTGTCCTCAGGTGCTTCGGAGAATAGCTTGATTCCCTCTTCTTTGTGGCAACCCCTGAGATATTGGAACACTGCTATCATGTCTCCCCTGGTCCTTCTTTTAATTAAACTAGACATGCCCAGTTCCTGCAACCATTCTTCAAATGTTTTAGCCTCCAGTCCCCTAATCATCTTTGTTGCTCTTCTCTGCACTTTTTCTAGAGTCTCAACATCTTTTTTACATTGTGGCGACCAGAACTGAATGCAGTACTCTGTGGCCTTACCAAGGCTCGTAAAGTAGTATTAACACTTCACATGATCTTGATTCTATTCCTCTGTTTATGCAGCCTAGAACTGTATTGGGTTTTTTGGCAGCTGCTGCACATTGCTGGCTCATATTTTAAATGGTTGTCCACTAGGACTCCAAGATCCCTCTCACAGTTACTACTATTGAGTGAGGTACCACATATACTGTACCTGTGCATTTTGTTTTTCTTCCCTAAATGTAGAACCTTACTTTTTTCACCATTGAATTTCATTTTGTTAGATAGGCCCAATGTTCAATTCTGTCAAGATCCTTCTGTATCTTAAGCCTATCTTCTGGAGTGTTGGCTATTCCTGCCAGCTTCGTGTCATCTGCAAATTTGCTGAGTTCCCCATCTATCCCCTCTTCCAAGTCATTGATGAAGATGTTGAAGAGTACTGGGCCTAAAAACAGAGCCTTAGGGTTATTCTTTAACCTGTTCCTCCTGTGTTTCCAATAGTAATAAAAGTTTGTAAATTTTAGTAATTTCAAGTTCCTCATTAATACACACAGTTGTATTTCAAATCCTGACTTACTTTGCTCCAAACCATAGTCTTTTTATCTATAAATTTTTTATCCTTTTTAAATCTTTCAGATAACTGTGAATGCAAAAACTATTGATAAACAAAAAAAGTTTTTTAAAAAATAGAGATAAAACCCCAGCTTTAGCTACAAAGAGACCGCTACCCCAATTTTGCACTGAAAAAAAGAATTTTGCAGATGAATTTTAATTTTCAATGCTCATCTTTTGCAATATTAGTTACATAACTAAAAAAACATGCATGAAAGTGATCTGGTAATTTCTGTTTTATTTTTACAGATTTGTGCAATATTTAATTGGCAATAACACTCTAGAATCCTTTGGGATTGGAGTGGGCTCTAAATCCTATTAAGTAAATAAACTTACATCTTGACTGCAACCCCCTCCCCCAATTTTAACATATCTTTTGTGCAATTGTTAGAATTATTGTTCATTTTATCAGCAATAACTCTGATACTTCATGGGCATACTGCAGTTATTTTATAATAAATTTGTTTACTATTTTCTTATGGTAGACTACAGACAGCCTTTCCAGCAGCCACCACCAGAGGGAACCCTGAGACAATCTGATTATAAAACTTCATTCCAGGCAAAAAAGCAAAGAAAGTGTTATGACTGCTATGGAAAGAAGAAAATATATGGAGCGTCATATCAGATCAGGAATCTACTAGTTTCTCTACTTGCCAAAAGAGTCCAAGAAAACCATCTTGAGGGTGTGTCTTGTTAGACCACAGCTGTCTATACAGTTGTATTTGCTTTGGTTCTGACAGTCAGAAATCTGGTAGCATTTTTTGAACCTAACTTAAAATTAATTGTACTTGTAAAAATGTGTGCTACAGTTCTTTCCATCAAATGCTATTTTGATATGTATATCTTGTCTTTCCTTCTAGAAGCTGAGGGGAATATACAGACTTTTCTTTTCATGTCATCTACAAATCATCCTGATTTTTGCTACCCAGGTATATGATATCCCTAGCAGATAGTGAGGGACTGACAAATTGCTGCAGTTTTAACTGAGCAAAGCATCCTTTCATTGTGGAAGAGCAACAAGACAATCCACCTGCTCTGGAGGCCATGACGTTATCTGAGCATATCTGGGTTGCACCTTCCATTTCAGCTGGCCATTATAAGAATTCAACAGTGACACTGGAATGGTCTTATTTCCCTTTGGCCATATGTTTCAATATCTAATGGTAGAGTTCTAATCTGCATTTTCCCATACAGTCCTGTTGGTGGCTCTTATGATTTATTAAATAGGATTCAAATTCTTGATGTACAGATTTCAGTCAAGAGAGCCAACGGGCAGGTGCAAAGGACAGTCGATCAAAGGGTTCCCTTCTCCATAATAAATGTGCAGATCTCTTTAAGCAAATCAATGGGCTTGTTCCTTTTTGAAATACAATAGTTTCCCTTGAAACAGAGTTCCTCTTGAAAGGGACTTCAGTTAAAGTGAAGACATTCTGGGCCACAAAATGAGTTGGCAACAGTTGGAATTCAAAGTGAGGTTGCATATCTAAAATGTAATTTAGCTAAGCTTTTCATCAAGATTTAACAAAGATGGGTCTTTGTTCCGGTGTAGTAGAAAGGGAGAAGATTTTAATTGCTGAATAGAGGCATAAATATATCACAAAAGAAAAGCAAGAGTTAAATTAGCTTTCCCTCTCCCTGAGGCACCCACAGAAAACAACCGTTAGTTTTCAGAGCTTGGGCCATAAGCCACACAATAAATTTGGAAACTCCCCAAAGATGAGAGGCTGCCATTGCATGATGCTATTTTTAAAAGACTTGGTCATTTTAATTTCTGTCATGACTAAGTACCTAGATAGAAGTGAAAAACAATGTTTCCAAGAACAATCCACATAGGCTTTTGGATTATATCCATTTATTAAGAAAGAGAAAGGAACCTTCAAGATCCAAGGTTCTCTGCCAAGATGAGTTAGAGAGCATTGGCATGGAAAGAAATAAGTGTGCTTTGTGATTATCCTAGATCCTATTATAATCAGGCTATAAACTAGTCTCACCAAAGAAGTGTGGTCTTGCTGCAGTATTTATTAGAGGAAAATTATAGGCCCAGCAGTTTGATTTCTCCTGGCTACTAGCAAGACTAATGAGTTCAGTTGTTTTTCCTGCTGACTCATACAACTGTTATGAATTAAACAGTAAATACAACTCATCAAAATGGATTAATATTATAAAAAATTATCATAAATACAAATTAAATTGGCAAATGTAAAAGTAAAAAGGCCATGATTCATTTTGAGACTTCTACGGACCACCAAGTAAGTATATTTTAAAATATATTTTAAATGTTATGTGTTCAGATGTTTTCTGAAGATTTGGTTCGAAGTGGTTGGTACCTTGAATCTCGGTCCTCTTGTATGAAACAATAATAAACATTATGTAAACTGACCTAAAAGTATTGAATAGCAATCATCTTATAAATATATTTTATCAGATGTTCTGAGTGTCTGATGCCCTGAATTTGGAACAGTTATTCAGGAGCTGACATTTGTAGTAGCCTTCAAATTGCCTTCAATGAGTACAAAATTGGCCCACATGTAATTGTGTGTTCCTGCTAATGGATTTAAATCAAATAGCTCTTAGATAAGGAAATTCAATCACAGAGACCTCAAAAAAAAAATTCTAAGCTTAGTATTTAGGTGGTAGATCATTAACAAGGTAATAGGAAACTGCTTCCATAGGATTATTTTTCCTCTGGAAAACACTTTTCCAAATACCTCCTCAACAAGTGGTAATAGAAACATATTAGAGAGAAATGTTGTCTGTTTCCTATGCTATTCAATGGGGTGGAGAATTGAAGATAAAGTAGATCCTTTTACATCAACTCATGTTCTATTAGGTCCAAATACATCCAAACTTTAGGTTCTCTATTGCTGCTCTTTCCTCTTGATTCTGAAACTGTATTGCATACATTCTAGGGACATGCATCCTTCCTTTATTCACGTAACCCACATTTCCTAAGGCATTCTGCCTGCTATGTCTAACATACTTCAGAGAAGGACCTCTTTTTACAAAGACAGGGATATGTGATCCAGTCAATTGAATTAGGATCCTGAATCAGTAATGGACTTTGTAGGATACTATCCAGGATTCCGTCCTTATGCTCATCAGCCAAAAGAGAATGGTGATGGTACTATTCTTTCTTAAAATTACCAAGCAGTATGAGCCTCAGGGTCCCCAATCTTTTGGACCTCAGGGACCACTAAATTCATAATTTTAAATCCCACGGACCACTAATATGATCTGTCTAATGACCAGCTGGGTGGCTGTGGCTAGGTGGTCATGTGACTGGGTAGGCATGGCCAACTCAATGTCACTTGCATCGAGGGGCTCCTCACAGTTCTCTACTTGCCCCTCCCCTCCCAGCCACTCCTTGCCTGCCTACCCGGGCTCCTTAGGGCCCCAACAGGAAGCAGTTGTTGGAGCTAAGCAGGCACCATGAGAAAGAGTTGGCAAAACAGCCTAGTTCAAATTGGATCTGGCCGAGAAGGAGGCTCAGCAGAAGCACCTCACTGAGGACTATGAACATGGGCTTTCTAAGCAGAGGGAAGACCTGCGGGAGTGCAAGGCCAGGTACCGGCACCTGGAGTCTCAGCGGGCTGAGATGGTCAGCCAGTCCCACTGGAACAAGGCCCTCTGGCTCTTCACCACCACTAGCACTTTCGTCCAGCCTTCACTGAAAGCTCTGCACGAGGAGGCTGAAGCAGACCCCATGTCGGAATTTCTGTCCCCCTCCAACCCACACAAAAAGACCCTGAAGGGGGAAACTCTTCTGCAGCAACACAAATGTTCATTTCACGTATTTGTCCTAGGGGGCGTAGTTTGAGGACCCCTGATTTAGTGCAATATAAAAAAATGCAAATAATTTTTCTGAGGACCACCAAAATTTTCTCAAGGACCCCAATGGTCCACGGACCACCAGTTGGTTACCGCTGCTCTGGATCACACACAACTGGTTTAAATAATGGGATGCACTCTTCCTCTGGAATATAAATCTCCTCCTCCTCCTCCTCCATGAGCAAGTCTTCTTTTTCTCCATTTAATGTTCTCTGACTATGGAACCAATGCAAATAAGTTAACTTTCCTACTAAGACATCCAAAGCTGGAATGAACACTTCATCCAGGAGTCACAATGGCACCAAGTAATTTAATTAGCTCAAAGAAATGCAAGTGAAAAAAAATGAAGGCAGCAATGAGACTCAACATGAAGATTGACCCAAACTGCTTGTAGCCAACTAGTAACTTATTTACTCAAGAAGAATTTAATAGGGATAGTTACAACGGCTGCATTAATGAACAGAATCACACTATGAGATGCCATCTGATGTGTTTTGCTCTGAGCAATAACTAAAATTAAAAATAACTAAACTAATTCATATTCTGAATTGAGAACTTAGTAATATTGCTCATTTTACCACTGTATTGGAAACTTTCAATTTGCTTTCATATAATAGATGGTGAGGGAAATACTGCATAACTACACTCTTCAGATACCTGAAAAAAACATCCCACTGATGATCAATTCTCCATTGATCTGATATACAAGGCAGAAAATAATAAATTTAAGTTACAGAAAAACAGATTCTGACTGAATGTTAGGGGGAAAATGCCTAACAATAAAAAGAGCTCAACTGTGGAACTAATTAACTAGAAAGGTAGTAGGGTCCCCTTCGCTGTGTTGGAGGCTAGACAGGCATCTGTTATGGATACTTTAATTTGGATTCTTGCACAGACCATGGAGTTCAATTTAAAGTTCTCTTCCAAATCTATGATTCCATTACTTTCATGTCAGACAGTGTTAGTTTAACAATTACTTGTGGTGTGGATACCAACTTATTCTACTGTGCTTGTCCTTAACCATGAGACCATTCTGTATTAATATCCCAGCTGAAGTAAATGGTATTCTCTACTTACATTTCCAGATTAGAAATCTTAAATAAATGCTGCTATAGTACATAGGATACAGTTATTTTTCCTATGCGCTGTTCTAAAGATATGCTTGGACTACAATCCCCATAATATCCAGCAAAGCACCACATTTGTGAAGTCTGGAGTAGCCAGGAATGTATGAAACTACTTTAATTTCTCTGTCTCTAAACTTTATTGACATGACCATAAAGCTGGATGAATTTCTGCATATTGCTATATATTTTGACCAAATGGCAATACACACACATGCTTCTATAAACCACAAGCAGATTTTTTTGTACAACTCTGATCGGCATTCCAAAAGGGTACAATTTAACTCATATAAAACAACTCCGACAAAATGCATTCATCAAGGTGATTAACATGACAAAAACCTAAACCTAGAAGCAAACAGATTCAACCTCCTTCTTTATAGCTGTTCAAAAACAAAACATGGTTTGAATCGAAGTAGAGGACTTCATTCAATTTTGTTTTTATGCAAAGTTTGAATGCTAACATCTTCTCCTGCTTCACATAAATGAAATGAAATGAAATGAAAATGGTAGAACTGCTGGATCTAAAAAGAGCATGTCAGGTTTCCGCCAGAACTCTTCAAGGGCAAACTCTGTACAGAAATAAAAAATAGTAAAAGGACTTACCATGCAGTCCAGCAGATCTCAAAACATCTCCTTAACACATAAAGTATTCTACAACAACTTCAGATAAAAACATTCAGATTTAGTTTTAAAAATAGGCTCTTGCTTTTCAATTTGTTTTTTTTTTGTTTTTGTTTTTTTGTTTTTTTTTTGGAATGCCAGGACTCTAATATGTTGCTGAATAATCAATATTATATGATCCTTATAAGATGCAGTGTTTTGCTGCCTTAGATTATTGGGTTTTCTATAGTGTCATGAGAGATGGCTGGTTGATGGTTTAGCTTTCCAGGAAGGGCCCATTCATTAGTGGCAGAATACAGTAGTATTAGTATTGTGGTTGCTGGCAATACTTTGGGTTAGTAGATGCAGCAAAGATGGCACAATGAGATACAGTGCAAGATAGACAGAAGACAACGAAAGTGGCTGGCACAAAAAATAGGATTTGTGGACTTGCCACCTCTGTTCTTAAAAAACAATAAACGGTTAAAACCAGCACAGTTCATCTTAGGCCAGCATCTATTTACTCATTGTTGACAGACTTAAATTTATCCCTGGTCAGGCAGAATTGAAAAGCAGATTTTGATCCAAGAGTGTGTTCTGGTTTAGTCACTCCTGAGCCCATATTAGGAGTGCTGAATTTCCACTCATGCTGCTGGCAAGAATACCAAAACAATGTTGCTATCCTGAAGAACCCCCAATATGCAGCTTTAAAAAGTGATAAAATAAAATATATTGGCCAGCTATTCATGTTAATGTTAGAAAGCCCACCGTGCTAGTCATTCCCTCCACCCCCATTGCTTCTCATAAATGGAAATGAAGTTGTACTCTTACATGTTGCCTGTAGGAACTCCAGAAATGGGTGGGGGGAGCCCCACTGGATAAGTTAAACACATAACAAACTATAATTTTTTTTTGAATTTGATTTGATTCAATTCATTGCTTTAAAGCAAGTCCCCCTCTTTCAATTTGCTAGGGAATTTTGATAAATCAATTTCAATCAAAGCTTTGTTGAATTAAAATACTTCTCCTTTGTTCATCTCAACCACAAATCCCATGAAAAATTTAGATTTGCTGAGGTGTAACCTAAACAACCCCTTAAAGTAATCAATTACATAAGGTATCAGAGTTTTCATGATTTCAGTTTTGTTGATGTGTTTAAAATTTTGAAAAGTTTTGCCTATAAACTTTGCATTCTCTTCCAGCTGGTCTGTTTAATCTTCTCCATTTAACTAGCCACAGCTGTTGGCTCACCAGTTATTGTTTCTGAACTTTGGGGTCCTCTTACAATGAGCTGAGCTATCCTGGAAGATGGTTAGCAAATTATCATTTATCATTGCTCAATCCAAGAAAGTGTAGCAGTTGATAAATATCAGAGAAGTTGACTGCTTTTCAAGTAGCACATGACTTTGCTCTATGCTCTGGCGTTTTTCCATCCATGAAGTAAAGGGGGAGGAGGGGAAACCTAGATTTCAGCACAAATGTGATCTGATCAACATGAAATGTGTGGGAAATGAACAATAATTAGATCTATAATTTGGTACTTCAGGCCACCCAAACCCGGCTGGCATTGATAAGAACATATCTTATGAAACTCTCAAAGGAAGAGAGCTGCTCTTCCTTTAATAATGTTGGGTTTTAAGTTCTTTAAGATTCATTTAATAATTGCCAGTCTCCTGAATCACATCCTTTTTGTTGGAACTCTTCACCTGGATAAAAGGGTATCAAGGGTGACTTTTGCGCTCATGGGTCTTTAATCTATTGTATATATATATATATCTGAATTACAGAATTTACCATCTCAAAATTACTGGTTTTTTACTTTGTCAACAGTGCTACATTGATGACTTTAACATGTCAGGATCTGATCTGACATGCCATCAGCAGCCTTTGATTGAATGCAATGAAAGTGAGGATCTGATACCCAACTGCATGAATATGTACTGTAAATAGTGGTTTTTCAAGCTCTTGTAGAAGAAATAGGAAGGTAATAAGAGATATATGGATGTTTAAATACAGGATATATAGAGCACATTTGCACAGTCTAGTACAGTGATGGCTAACCTTTTCTGGACCGAGTGCCCAAAGCGTGCATGTGTGCCTGAATCCCAAAATGCAATGTGTATGTGCCCCAGCGCATGCGCCCTGCCCCCGCGCATGTGCACACCCTCGCATGTGCCCTGCGCATGCATGCATGTCCCTCACGTGTCTTGCCCCCACGCATGCATGGCAGAAACCCAAAGACCAACTGGCTGGCGGCAGGTGTGTGCATACGCAACAGAGTTGTTGTGGCCCGCCAGCAGCCTGTGTGGATCATGGCTGATCCCGACGACAAGGAGGCTGGTGTGGGGTCGCGCCAGCAGCCTGCGCAGCCGGCGCTCGCGTCGGACAGCAAGGAGGCTGAAGAGGATGTGGTACCAGAGGCAGAGTCTCAGCATGGGCCTTCAGAACCTCCAGAGGCTCCTTCAAGTGGAGAGAGCAAAGTGGAGCCTCTCCTCAATGCTCGAGCACACAGGTCTGCCAAAAGGCAGGAGTGGCTACTCAGGAGGAGGAGGTCTCCTTGAGAGTAAGGTTTGAGGATAATTGGCCACTCCCTTAGCCTATTTAAGTCGCACGCAGTTAGTAATTTCTTGCTGGAAACAACATGTAATTATTACAGAGCATTTTTGAAGAGTGAGTGTCTTATCGTATCTTGTTTTCTGGGCTGGTTGCCAACCTTTGCCGGACTTTGTTTATTCTTGGTACATTATAACTTTGATAAGGACCGTTGGTGTGTGTCACAATCCTTGGGATCCGGAGCTGGGGCAGAACAAGAGCTGAACTGGGGCAATGGCTTGCGTGCCATCAGAGATAGAGTGCGTGCGACCTCTGGCACACGTGCCATAGGTTCACCATCACGGGTCTAGTATCTCATCATAGATATGTAAAAGTAACTTTTTTTGGAAAAAAACCTATAATATATTTTACATAACTGATATGATTAAGTTTGCCGTTTGATAATTCTGGCTTTAGAAGAATTCTATAGTAGTTTTTGGTACTCAAACCAGGGTAGAGGAAGAACTGAGTTTCTAGTAGTAAACCATGATAGATTTTTAGTAGCCCTCCAAATATTGATGCCTGATTTCTGTAAGACTGAATTAGTGATTTGATTGGTACTGATACACAACTGTTGCTCTGTTTTTGGAAATAATTGTTTCCAAGGATTCTCTGGGTATTTAGGGAGAAAATGTTCCATCTTGGAAAGGTTTACTAGTTTTATTACTTCTTTAGTTAGGCTTATTGAAAATATATTTTTAAAACTCTGGGGGGAAAGACCGCCCCAAATAGATAGCAGGGGAAATGTGTCCTTAATAACTTTTCAAGGTTTTAAGCACAGAAATATAGGCCACTTAGTCCCTCTCTTCCAAAGTAAGATCTGAAATTGAACCTGATGAGAAAGATTGATACTTTTCATTCAAAACTGTAAAACCAATCAGTTAAAATAAAACCCCAAGAGTCATTACTTAGGGACATTTTTAAAAATTCTGTTTATTAGATTATGAATTTAAAAAAATGTATCTACAGAATATATTGAGGAAAAAGAAAAATATCTAATGAAAATCCTACTCAGGTTTATCACTATCTTGATTTTGCTATGTCAGCATTTATTTCAAATCATTGGATTTGTAAGTCATGAGCTGTAAAATTTTCTACATTTCTATAAAGTCTTTTTCAGTATAATGGTGGTTACTCCTAGGTAATGTCTACAGAATGGCAGCTTACTCCATTTAACCATTAGCAATCAATTATGCTTTGCTGTTTTAATTAAAGAAGGATGGAAGTTATTTTGTGGCTTCTGACATTATGTTCCATTGTAGCCAAAAAACAGATGAGCTCAGTTTTGGCATCCTGTTAAAAAAGACACTGAAACGGGAATCACATCTGCCAGGCTTATCTGCACATAATGCATATATCATGAACATTAATTTAACTTTGATTTTTAACCCTTTTCTTACTAGTATTATATTAATTCCACATTTTTCTATTTCAGAGCAGTCAGTTTTGTGCACATGGTGTGAGCTTTTCACACAATGTAAATTACTTGAGCTTGCACAAGGTTTTCCAGTTAAAATATTCTCAATATCCAATGGGTTTGCAATTTTAGATCAGGATACTTAGAAATGTCTGTATGTTCATATGGAAGCATCCAAAATAAATAATGAGGGACATTAAATAAACAGTATCAGATAGTCTTTCTTTCTTCATTACTGCTAGTAAAAAGTTCATTTGGCAACTTGCATTGAACCAGATTTTGGACTCAAGTTGAATATCATTTGTAAGCATTTTGCTTACATTGTTGTCTTCCTATAAATCCAGCTCTTAACACTTGCTATGTCCTTTTCCATAACAATAAACATATCACTTACAAATCTGTGGCATGAGTCAGAGAAGTAAGCAGAGCTTTCCCATATGGGAATATGGGTTTGAGTCAGTTGATTATAAGCTGTATCATGTCAACAATGACTGAAGTTGGAGGGAATTTTCCCATTAACCCAAGAATTTCACCCATCCTGTTAAGTTTTCAGTAGGGTCTCAGAAATGCAATTTTACCTCAGGATTTCCAACACCATAGGCTAGTTCAGCGCCTCTTAAAATCTGACACAGCATTTTTGTACAATTCTTTAAATGTCTTTTGAAATAAATGGCCAGATCATTCAAAGGTCTAGCATGCTGCAACATATGTAGATACTGTCTGAACTAGACAAAAGAGTGAATGGCAGTCTTCCTGGTTTCTAAAGAATTCTACTACAAGCAACAAGAGGGCCTGGGGTCGGGGGTTATATTCCAGTGAAGATGATAATGGAAGAACCATAGATGAACTTTTCTTTTTCATCCCTTACCGCTAGACTTCAGGTTACAAAGAGGGGTGGAGATTGTCATTGCTAAGTGATGTCATAAAACATAATGTCACATGACTGCATCACTTAGTGTTGGTAATCCAGGCAACCTCAATTGCCATCCCAACTCCAGAAAGTGCAGTTCTTAAGAAGAGGCAGAAATCCCAAGTAAGGGCATATGGGTACCAAAGGAAGATCGGAGGATGCTGTAGGCAGGTGCTACAGAGTGTGGGCAGGTTGATGACAGTCATGGGAGTATGGGGTGGTGCAGGCTTCTCAGGAGAAATGACATAGGGAGTGACTTACTAGAGTGACTTGTGGCCTTCCCTGCTGGCTTCTTCATTAACTTTTCTTTGGAAAACTGGCAAGAAAAGTCACAAAGGACAATCATGTGGCATGGCACATTGCAACATTATAATCACAAGAATCTGACCATCCAGATCACAATCATGTGACCATGCTGTGACTGCCAGAACTTCAAGGACTGGTCATAAGTCCATTTCTTTCAGCACCGCCATAACGGTTGCCAAACAAATAGGCATATTTAGGCATGTTTAAATAGGCATGTTTAGACCAAAACTTGAGAAAACTTGTTTCCAACAGATCATGTAGTGTTCATACTGATATATATAAAATCCTCTAGAATTTGGATATATTTTGAATGCATTTCCTTCATATGTGATTACCACAATGGAAGGAAGGAGGCAGGGAGGGAGGGAGGGAGGGATGGAGGGAAGGAAAGAAGGAAGGAAGGAAGAAAGGAAGGAAGGAAGGAAGGAAGGAAGGAAGGAAGGAAGGAAGGAAGGAAGGAAATCAGATTGCTTTTTACCAAGTTTATGGATAAGATCCTGGATATGCAAATAAAAAAGTATTCATGATCAAATATATGGAACTACAGATGAACAAATTAACACTGTCCTTAATACTGTTTTAAGTGGACACAGTGAAGAGTGAAGATGCTGATGCTTGAGAAAAAGGGAGCCCATCAAACATACCAAGAAAAATGATTTATTCAAACATACTTCCCTATAAATTTGCATGCTATTATATAGGTCAGTGATGGCTAACCTTTTTGCCATCGCGTACCAGGGATGGGGGGGAGTCGCGTGCAAATGCCCACACCCATAATTCTAGGCGCCCTGTCCCTGTGCATGTGTGCGCAACCCACCCCCACGCTCCTGGCACGTGATGGCAGGAGCCTGTTTTTTGCTCTCCCCAGCCTCCAGAGCCTTTCTAGGAGTCTGGTAAGGGCAAAAACAGCCTTTCCCACACATTTCCGGAGGCCCTCCAGATGCCGAAAATGGCCCATTTGCCAACTTCTGAACTCGCGTGCCCACCGATATGGCTACGTGTGCCACTTGTGGCAAGCGTGCCATAGGTTCGCCATCATGAATATAGGCTATATATTGCAATAGCAAATATTAAAATGGAAGCAAACAAAACAATAAATATTAGTATTGCCTTTTCATGTTCATCTTCTGACAAAGAGTAGGATAAAATGTCCATCAAAGAAAGAACTCAACAAGCCATTCTGTTTCTCTTGATAAAAAGAGAAAAGTATATTTCATTCAGAAGGTCATATTCTTGGCATACTGATCTCAGATTGATTATGACTGATGAAATAAATGGAATCAGCTAATCCTTATTCCATTGGTTTGAATGAAACATGTGAACATGACTTACATAGAAATTTGTTCTTCTGAATCCAGAATCACATTTTATTCCTGACATTAACAGATGCTGGATTATGTCATATTTCATTTGACTTTATATTTCTGTTACTGTACCACAATACTGAGCCAAATAGAAATATTGATGAATTTTTCCTCAATATTTGTCATTGTTGTAAATAATAAATAAATACATTGGGCATCCTTTCAGCATTTGTAACATATAAAAAGTTCTAAAATGCAAACATGGATGAATCACAAAGTATCAGAATCATAGCTTAGCATAACTTAGTCATTAATTAGCTGCTCAATACAATAATCAAAATTAGAGTATGCGTAACAAATGGAAATCCAATGCCATTCATGTTAAACCGGAAGGTTCATTAGAGAATTTACAATTGTTCTTCTATAATTATGGAGCTAAGAACTGGTGGGATAGATTGCAAAGCTGCTCTGGTAGAAACAACATTACCATGGTTTTGAATATAAAGCTAAGTGCTGAAGTAACATTAAAGTTACCCCCTTGGAATCACATATCAGTTTTTAAGAATTAATAGCAGTCAGAGTCAAGTCTGTTTAGACAGCTGAAAGTATTGCACATTGAAATTGATGCTATAATCTTATTAGTATTTAATGTTTTTGTGGCAATAATTTCCTGGAAGTTTTCGATGATATGAAGTAACCAGGGCCTTTATTCCAGTACATTACTTGTGCAATAAATTACATTTTCCCTGGGCAGTTGAAATCTCCCATTTGCAGAGATTAGAGATTGAGAAGAAAACTGTTAAATTTTATTATTCTTTTGTTGTGTTAAACATACACATGTACTTTTATGATGCTATCCTGGAAACAATCCTAAACATACTCACAAATTGTTTTTAAATGGACTTTTTCCCAAGGAAACAACTTCATGTTCCAAAGTTCAGAACATTATGCCCATATTTAAAACTTAAACAAGCTAACCCATTGCATTTCAATGGTTACCATGCAATCCTTCTTTTAAAGAGGAATATTGTGAGGCTCTTGATTACTCAGAACCAACTGGGCTGTTTTTAAAGGATAATTTTTCATGCGAAGAACAGTGTTTGGTGATTAATGGCATAAATAACCTTACTGGTCTGTTGTAAGAAATTCACAGTGAATTTGTGAGATGAAAAGAAGAAAAAAAACCACACTCCAAAGCAATTTAAAAATAAATAAATATCCCACCTCTCCTACACTACAAGTTTTGTCCTCTGTGAAATTTGACTTTTCAGGTTATTTTCAGTTTGACAGCTCCCTCAATGCACCATGTACTTAGTTTTTCCCATGACAAAATAACAATGTTAATTCGTTTGATCAAAGAAGGAGAATAATGGGGGGGAAAGAGGGCATGGACATATATTTCCTTCCAAAATTTGATATTATAACAGAAATGAAAACTGACTGAAACAGCCTCGAATTCCACTTCTAACGTACTATTGGCAGACAGAATAAGTTGCTTTTTCCACAGCTTTTACCATTTAAATATTTCAAGAATTGTAATCAAGTTCTGTAAACCAGCAAAAAGTTAGCCATGACTAAGTACATTTAATTAAAAGCAATTTTAACTTAAGTTAGGCATGACTAACTTGTTCCATTGACAACCATCACTGAGACTTGGAAGCAATTCTATACTTCTTATGTACCTTGGGAATCCCTAACAACTGAATAGGCAGAGCTAGGTCATGCACAGGGCTAGCATAAATATTTAATAAATTTAGCCTTTTTTTCTTGTTGTGCCCTCAAACCAGTCTTCATTCTTGGTGATTGCATGGACAATTCCTCCAATTTTCTTGGCAAGATTTCAGAAGTGGATTGCCATTGCCTCCTTCCTAGGGTTGAGATAAAGTGACTGGCCTAAGGTCACCCATCTGACTTTGTGTCTAAGGAGAGACTAGAACTCACCGTTTCCTGGTTTCTAGGCTGGTTTCTTAACTATATCAATCTGGCTCTCTTGGCCTTTTCTTAGAAGACCTATTTAATACTCTCAGGATTTGCTGTATCAGAATTCTGCTCTCTTGCAATATTCTAAGTTTACTAGCAATAGTACCAGAAGCAGGCTAGTAAATATACATACGTCACAGATAGACTGGTCATAATTCATGGAAAATTTGCATTTTTAAGGCTCCCTTCCCACCCAAGTCCCCATTGTTAGAGGTAGTAAATGTTTGAATCAGGCATTTACCCATGTAAAGTTGGAACACAATAATTCATTGTAAGGCAAACACTGTCAGGGTTCCAAGGAACACCCCCAATGAAATGAAAATCAGAGGCCTGAGGTTCCTCAAAGTTCCAATTTATTAGAGATGTCATGTTGGCACATCTGGGAAAACCCGAATCTGAAAGCTTCCAGGTTTTCTACACCCAGTTAACAGTTCACAGCCCTGCCCCACACCCACAAGTTCATCACATTGTCCAATCAACTCTTCACATTCAACTGGATAGAATCTCCAGGCAGTCTCCAGCAGGTGTGCAGGCAAAAGTGTCCTTGAATACGGAATGTTGTTATGACTAGCTTTCTACAGCTCCAACAAAAAAACCCTCCCAACTTCCCAGGCTAAAATATGTGGCAGTTAGGAAGCAAAAAAGAAAACTGTCTTCCAAAACTGACAAACACCCATCAACCTACCTCAATGATGAGAATGTGAAAGTAGGGTTGACCATTTAGTTACTTAGTTGAATTTATTAGCACCCAACTTCCCATGGATTTTAGACTGCATAACACTGGACTGGCCAGCCTTGAGTCCACATTAAGAATGTTGAGAGCTGAACAGACTTCAGTTGTGTTGGCAGAACCAGAATGAAAAATATAATATTCAATTAGAACAACAGAAAGAAAAAAACGTGAAGCCTGTGGCTAGCCACATTAAAAAAAAAGTTGAAACTACTCATAGTAATGTCAGAGAACTAATCACACCACTTAACCTTCCTACAATCTCTATATGAAGAATTTAAGCTGTAATGTTATGAACTGACAGTCTTAGAAGCAACAGAAAAGCCACTGATTCTTAGAACTTCTGAAAGCTGCAAAGCTTTTTTGAAGTTGTCAGGTTCCATTCATTCTTTCAAAGCAAGTCACCCTTTCAATTTAGAAATCTGTTTCACAGGGTAATTCCAGTGGAGCTTTCTCAGACTGACTAAGCCACCTGAAGCTGTAGAAGGCTAATGTTTATTCCCCATTGGAATGTATTTTTTGTCATCTTAGTTCTTTGCTCTTTTTTATGTGGCTCATTTTTTTAAAAAAAAACACACACACAACCTCTGAGGGATTCAGGAGGTGGCATATCTCTAGGGAGAGGGAAGAGATGAAAATGTTCAGCACTTGGAAGCATTTTGTTAATGTACCTAGTTTACCCCTTTATAGGGCAGACACCCGTACACAATACCCACTATCTGTATATATACAGAAAATATGGTATTGCTGTTGCTGTCAAAATTCAGAAATCTGGAGTTACTCTCGAGTCTGCAAAAAAGTGGATGGAGAAGTCCAGAGATTGCCCTGTTTTAGTATATTCCTTTCCTCTTTCCACAAATGCCATTTTGTTCAAGGAGAAAAAGGAACAAAAAATATACTTCTAAGTAAAACATTAGCAACTATTCAGATATTGTAATATGGAGTTCTTGGTGCTCCCTGAAGTTTAGTTCTTTCCTTGCAAACATTTCATTACCCAGCTAACTGTAATAACCCTAACTTTTTTCATTCTAATTATAATAAATCATAAACATATTGTTTCACATATAATGATATTTGTACATTATTAACTAAAGTTATTGACATTCTATTGCTTAGATAACTTGAAGTGTTGGAAATAGAAAAAAAGATGAATGAATGTACACTGAATGCTTGTTGTACCAGAGACAAATTCCTTGTGTGTCCAGTCACACTTGACCAAAAGAGTATGGTATGGTATGGTATGGTATGGTATGGTATTCTATTCTATTCTATTCTATTCTATTCTATTCTATTCTATTCTATTCTATTCTATTTTCTATTCCATTCCATCCTGACCAACTGTTACTCAACCTGTAGTCCTCAATGAAACTGCATCTACATGGAGGGAAATTTGCAGTGGAGTACCCCACTGTTCTGTGTATTTCTTATCAATAAATGTACCCAATAAAGAGCTGTGGTGTGCAGTGGTTAGAATGCAGTATTGCAGGCTAATTCTGCTGACTGCCAGCAGTTCGATTCTCATTGACTCAAGATTGATTCAGCCTTCCAGCCTTCCGAGGTCGGTAAAATGAAGACCCAGATTGTGGGGGCAATATGTTGACTCTGTAAACCATTTCGAGAGGGCTGTAAAGCACTGTGAAGCAGTATATAAGTCTAAGTGCTATTGCTAGCTCTTAATGTCACTATCCTGTCAGATTATTCAGGTGGTTGTAGGCATGCAATGGATATGCTTGCACAATTTTATCTGACATTCAAAGATAAGCTGGTTGAGCCTAGTAAGAGCTTCTATGGAGACTACCTAAGAAATCCAGAGCTGAAAGTTATACCAGGAAGCTAAAAAGTTCCCCGGAGAAGATAATGCCTGACCCCTTTCACACAGTTGTCATCAATCAGGAATAACTTTGCCTTCTTTATGTATGCATGAAATGCATTTCTTTGAGGCTCCACTTTTCCCATATGCATTTTCATACTCTAGGTAGAAGATTTAGTAATGCCAATGGGTAATATTTAAAATAAAATTTAAAAAACTGGAAAACTAGAGTTGTTTTTTTTTCCCTTTAACATGCAATCTTGTGAAAACACTGCCATCTGGTGGACAATTTCCTATACAGTATCCCAAAGAATAACTTTTATACTAGTAAATCAAATGCCATCATATGTCCGAAAAAAATTTCATTGTAGATCATGCTATTTAGGAAAGCATGAACTTTAATCAAGAAAAAAGTGGTGCTGTACATTTTTAAAAAGCAGTGTGGACAAAGAATGGCATGCTTATTTTTTTCTGAACTATCAGTTAATAACATATTCTAGTTTTATCATGGTTAGAGCAGGTTATGTTTTAATGGTAAATTACAGAATCCTTAATCAAGCATATGCATCATTGTAGCTATCCAGTTTCAGAATTTGTGAACATTAAAGTTTTTTTTAAAAAAAATATATGGTATTTTATTATAAATGATTTTGCATTAAATACTGACACAAAGCAAAAAGTAAAATATAAAAAACAAGGAAAGGAAGAACTTTTGAGAGCACATTCCCTTTACCATCCCTAGTCACTAATCACTACTTAAGCATTTCCCCTTTTCTTGAAATATTGGACACAGTTGCTTATATTTATTTAAAATCACTTTATCTGATATTTTAATTAATCTCTTGTTTCTTAAAAACTATATTGACAACATGTAAGCCTGCTTTGGTGTGTGATGCACTGAATGTAGATAAATGTCTGTAATTAATCTATACAGTCAATTTTTTTCATTGCTACACATTCTCCAATTTTGGTCTCCCATTCTTGAATATTAAACATGACTGAAGTAGATGAGCAACAATGCCAAAGCAAAGTTTTAATTCAACTCTTACCTGGAAGTAACCTTTGTTGAGAACTGGGATTTCTTCCATTTAAATCTGCTTAGTACTGGAGAATAAAGAAGATGCCAGTACATAATCAGTATTGTTTGGTTAAATTAAAATCTGTGGTAAACAGAGCATGTCCAATTTGTTAGTATTGCCAGAATATCTGGGTCATGAAGTTAAATTATTTTCATCTGTTTTCTACCACCTACTAAACCCCAAAAGCATTGTTTTCTAAGTTTTAAAAGTATGTTTCTTATTACAGTTTAAGCAGAGAATCAGAGTAACTTTCTATTAAAAAATTAAAAGTATCACACACTAATTTGGAGGCCAACCTTCAATAGAAACCGTTACAGAGTTAAGTCTATTTGTTTATTATCAGCTTTCTGTCATAAAACTAAAGGTAACCTATGTTTATATCTAACCATTGGCCAAATTTTGTTTGCCTACTTTCTTCAGAAATGTGAATTCATTTTCTATCAAGCCATAGCTTTTAAAACATTTGAGTTCCATAAAAAATGAATAACGATTTGGAATTTAGCATTTCTATTTTTATATAACAATGCTATACAATAGTATATGTTTCTTAAGTTTGACTATATTTTTATATATAATTTTAACTTAGTCCCATCCGAAGATCTAATCCCAGAAAAAAACTAACAGAATGTATTTTAATTCATTAACTATAACCTTATATCAGATGTGGTTGACAACAACATTCAAAAATTCTTCAATAAGGAAAAGGAGTCCTGGAAAATATTGTATTTAACTGAAAAATGTGTTAAAATAAGACAAATTCAAACTTTTTGCAATGACTTTATAGTTTGGGTCTCCAAAGTGTTCTTTGGGGACCCAAACTTTAATGATGTATTATGGTCTGTTTCAGCTGATTTAAATATTTTGTATTACAATTAGAAGTGAATGCCAGTATTTTAATAAGATTCAGCTCTAGCATTTCTGAAGGCACAGTGGCCCTACGCCACTGGCTGCAATAGATATATTCATATGAAAATGTCAGACCTGATCCACGTATCTTTGATAGTAGAATGATACTGAAAAAGATGGTTCTTTAGCCAACATTCCACAGTGATTATACTGAGAAATAATATAATATGGTAAAGAGCAGTGCTTCCCAAATGGTGAGATGGTTTTTTTCTTCAATAACATGAATAATCTTCAGGGGTGCATGAAGGATTATGGTTTGCTCATCAATAGCCAAAAACTGATAAACAATTTTAGCTGAGTGATTAATTTAGAAAGCAAAATCTCAGCCTTTCCAACTGGGTAAAAATCAAAAAAAGAATATGATGTCTTGCCTATTCCAAATGATCTACCCCAAGCATCAGAACAAGATTTAAAACACTGGTAAACAAATAGGTCTCAGTATCTATTCATCCTTCCTGCTGCCATTGTTACCTACAGTGGAAAGATTCATAATCTTTGCAACAGACTTGTCTAAATAAATAAATACCTGGGACCTTATCAGAATGTTTCACCAAAGGGGATTATGTTTGGCTATGTGATGCAAAAAATAGTAACCAGGTCTTAAATCTCTTTTTCTGATGAGCCTAAAATAAATGGAAATTTGAAAATCTAGGAATAAGAGCTTAATTATATGAAAAATTCCTGAAACATTTGTATGACTGCAAGGCCAAATGGAGCACAGAGTCAAACGGACTTCCCAGAGCTTGAATTGACTATATGAACTAATTGTTTCCTGCAAAGGCTCACATTTGCTCCTCTTTTATGTCTTATGGGAGGGGCCAATCATCTCCAAGTCCCCGAATTGCCCTTTTTTTTCTTAGTTGTTCTTGCCTTCTGGCAGCTCTGTGCATGTGCACACTGGGAACAGGCTGACACTGTTCTGCCTCGCTGATGTCAGATTCTGGAGGCTCCAGAGGCAGCACATAACTACCAGATGGCCCTGGGCCCTCTCTGCCTCCAACGCAGAGCTCTCGTCTGAGCTTCCCCAGACTCCAGGACTGGCCCACATTCCTCCCCAACCTCCTCACTGTCTGAATCTGCTGCCAGCTCTGCTGGCTGCTGGCGGGCCACAACAAGAGGGCTCGTTTCTGAATTAACATGTATAGTGAATAAAACTCCTTAGAAGAATTGGGATTGTCAAAATGAATAAATAGACTGATGCCATAACAATGTTTTTAGTTAGGATAAAACTAGTACAATTGGGCTTGCAATACTGGATAAAGGGAAAAATAAATGGGAAGTCTCCTATTGACTTTTGTGCACAATGTCTGACACTGCAATATACTGGTAGTCCTCAACTAATAACTAGTTGCTTAGAGACCACTCAAAGTTATGAGGGACCCACCGCCAAAAGTTACTTAGGATCCAGATTTAACGTTCTGATGATCACCACCACTCCACTGTCACCAGCACACATTAATAGCCATTTGCAATATCCTGCAGTCACAGGACTGCAATATTTTACTGGAAATCAACATTTACTCCTGGTCTCTGGAAAAAAATGTTCTGTCATGTCCCCATCGGAGCCTGAATCTGTGGAGGAAGACGAGCCTGAGCTGGAGCCGAGGCAGCGGCTTTGTTGGTATCAGATTAATGTGAGGAGGAGGCAGGCCAGGAGTGGGATGGCTTGCTAGCAGGAAAGAACAAAGCCAGGATGACCAACAGAGGGCAGGAGTGGAAATGAGGAGCAAAAGAGCTCAGGCGATGAGCAAGAACCACCCCCTCCTGATCCCCAAGCAAGGAGAGTAGAGAGGAGGCAGGAACAATGCAGGCCAACCAGACAACTCAGGAGGAAGGCGCCCTGCCCGTCTACACAAGGTACACCTGGGGATTGAGACTTAAGGAGGTGCTGTGGGGAAGAGCATTTGTCGGGAACAAATGCTGAATTCATGGAGTTTTGTGTGCCATTGCTGATGTTTGGAGTTTCCCGGACTTCTTGCTTTATTTCTTGCTTCCTGAAACCATTGCCATCTTCCTTTGCTTCTTGGACTCATTCTCTTGCCCCACTGGATTTCTTACTTTGTAGCTGTTGTGCTCACAGCATTTTGCGGGACTACTTGCAGCCAGAGGCTGCTGGAGGGGTGTGTGTATGTGTGTATGTGTGTATGTGTGCATGCGTGTGTGCGTGTGTGTGATCACTCAGTTCTGGGACTTGCCATAACATGGGAGCATTTGGGGGAAAGTTGGAGCAATATAGGGACGATTTGAGCTGATTGTGTTGTCTCTGTGCCTTGCCCTGGGTCATCACATGCCCACTGCAGACAATGGGTTTGCTTTTCAATTGCAGCACTCACTTTACAAATGTTGCATTCACTTAATGACTGCCACAGAAAGGTCATAAAATCGGATCGATCTCATGACTGCCATGATTTGCAACCATCATGACATATGATGGAAATTCAAGATTCTATCATAGTCATGTTTACCAATTAAGCTAATAAGGGTATTGGTCATTATGGGACGAATTGTGATTGCAAGATACTGGAAATTGAATATTGAATACAAAATAAATGAATGGTTCAGAGAAGTTTGGAAAATTGCTCTTAATGATAAGTTAACGTGTGATATAAAATTCAAAAAAGGACTATTGAAAGAAAATATATTTTGGAGGATATGGCAACCATTTGTGGACTACGCAATCGGGAACGTGGAAGAAATAATGCCAGTGCCAATGCAAAGAGAATTTTGGAAGACCTGAAGATGAAGAAAAAATTCCTCCGCTTCTCCCTATTTTGTATTATACACTGGGTGTCGTTTTGTGTTTTGTCTTTAAATCAAAAACTTAATTAAAAAATTTTTTTAAAAAAGGAAATTCAAGATTCTATCTTAGTCATGTTTACCAATTAAGCTAATGTTTGGTTAACCAATTTTAATTATTTTTTTAAAAAGCATGAAAGAATTAGTCAAAACACTATGCTCATGTTTGTTCTGAAGAAACTGTATTTGTGAAACAGATATTTTCTGAAGTACATCATAGATTGCATTAATACACTAGCACGAAACATGTTTACGTTAAGAAAAAAAAATTACCCATATATTATCTGCACAAAATCCAGTATAAAATGCCCACTACTTCTAAATAAATAGATATAGATCACTAATATGCATAAATGTTTTCAAATCACACAAACAATCAAGAAAGTCTGATAGGCATAACTTTAATTTGTGCCTTGGAATCCTATCTGCCATCTATCTAGTCATATCTTTTTAAGGCTGTAATTGAAGCATGTGCCATTGTGTCAGCCAACATTTAACGGACTTGCCTTATGAGCCAATCACAATACAACAATCTATTAAAATAACAGATATAAATTTTCATTGTTTACAAATAAATTTACTGGTTAGATATAGTGACTTATAATTGTGACTTTTATACTTTCTGTGGCTTTTTAAATTGTAATTGTTTCTGTATTTATCTTTTTTATCATTTGTAAGTCACCTAGAGTTGGCTTATTGGCAAGAAAATAAATAAATAAATAAATAAATAAATAAATAAATAAATAAATAAATAAATAAAGTAAGTAAGTAAGTAAGTAAGTAAGTAAGTAAGTAAGTAAGTTTAGGAAAAATGAAGGGCCAGGGACTCGCCTTAACATAATGAGATAATATGCAGAATGATGTGATGGGGAGGAAGTTAATGAAAATTACATGAAGGGCTCTGCACAGAATTAAATTTAAGAAAACTCCATCTATCCAGTTTCGGATAAATCCAGCTTTAAACAAACAACTCTGCATCCTTCATCCCATCCTGCTGAAAGGCCTAGCTCTTTTCTCCAGATAAATTCTTCTGCAGGTAAAGAAAGGCAGCATGATTTGACTAGATTTCTTATGACTTGGAGACCGTTGTTAGATTTCTTATACAATAAGGAGAAAAATCAACTTTTGACTTTGAGATCTGAAGATTAGACTGGATTCGACTAGAGAAATATTGCAGCTTTTTAAACATAGAGATTTGTATTTAATAATTTACTACTTCTTAGATAAAATTAAGAGAATAATATTTTATGCATTTTGGAGATTTTAGTAAATTGATTATTAGTATTTTAAGGTGTTTGTATATTGGTGCTATTTGTTTAAACTAAGAAAGAGGTGGTTGTATTATTATAATCGCTGTACCAAAAGAAAGAAGGAGGTCATTTTTGTTACAAATTTGTTTGATATATTTTTGTCACTTTTAACTTTAATTTAATTCCCTTTCCCTTTTCTTTTAATTTGTATTTTAATGTTTGATGTTGAAAATTAATAAAGACATTATAAAAAAGGAAAAAAGAAAGGCAGCACGGAGCAAGAGAGAACAAAAATACGCTTCCACAGTTCCACAAACAACCTACTGGCTGTTTCACATATGGAACTAACCATGGGATTTTTTACCCATAGGTTACTGAAACATTGCTTACAACAGGGAACCCATTAACAATAGTTTATGATCTATAATGGCTTGATGGATGTTACACTAAATCCAAACCATATTGAACATATAATATTGAACATATAATAGCATCGCAAGATGTTTGAAATTAATCATTGTGTTTTTCCTTAAATTTGCAAGATTTCTTTACATTACTAATGTATTTCTACATTCAGAAAAAAGGCCTAATAATAGAAGACAATATTTTGGACCATTATTCTTCAAATCAGCCTCTTTGGAAAATAAAGTACTCTGATCCCAATCTAACAAGGAAGCATCTACAGATAACTCTGCCTTCCTCTTATTGATAATAGCAAGTTAGCAAACCTCTTCCGAGCACACATAAATGTAAAATATGCTATTCCTGCTAAAAAGCCAGCCAGAAGAGTTGTGCCAAAAACTTTGGGTGCCCTCTTCTTCGCTACTCGAAATGCTGTTGGAAGAACTGCTGAGATTAGTATGTTGTTGACATGTCCCAAAACTTTATGAAATGGTTGTCTCTTCAAGACACGCTCATAATAGGCTTCCAAGTTAGGCCGCTTTCCATTTCCCCAACTTCTTCTTGCTAGTCCAATGAACTTCAGCCGATGGAGTGTTACAGCAAGGGATACATCAGCCAAGGTAAAGAATTCTCCACAGAGCCAAGGCTGATGTCCATTTTCTGATATCAAAAATAAAGACATAAATAATTAGAGACTAATAAAATGCAATATGATGCAAAGATTCCTCTGTTGCATGCAATTAATATTCTTATTAAATGTGTGTAACCATTAGTTCTAAATTACTTGTTCCAATGGTTTGGTAAATAGGAACATTACTTGACTTGAAATAGCCTAGAGATTACTAAATGGAGGTATTGTTCAACATTGCAGAATCAAAAGAAAATGAGACAGAATTGACTGCAAATAATATTCTACCTGGTGTTTCTTCATTTCTTCTTTGCAACTCAGTTTCAACCTGATCCAAAACTTTTTCCAACTCATCTAGTATTTTCTGTAAGTACTTTATGTTATCATGGTCCATCAATTTAGACTACAGGAAATAAATAGATTATATATTAGCTTGCAAAAAATGATGATAAGTTCTCTTGAATATTGTGAATCTCAGCAAGCAATTGTATGACTACTAAATGACACAAAATGACATGTATATAATCCCTTTTAAAATGGAATTATTCCAAGCAGAAAAGCATGCAATAACAATATTTGCTATTTCACATTAATTATCATACTCCAAGCAATCCCAGGATCCATTTTAACTAATTATACATATTCTGTTCTTACTTTGAGTCGTTTCTGCTTTGCTATATATGCATCTTGCAGATCTGGGTTTTCTTCAGCAAGTTTTTTTAATTCAGACTCAGTATTACCTATTTGGCCTTGCAAAACAGCAGTAAGTCAGTTAAGGTATCAATCATCAAACTTTCAAGTAAATTAAGTAAACTTTATCATGTTAAAATGTTTTACTTCCTAACCAAATTTATGGATTTACAATATCTTGTGTAAACAGTTCAGTGAACCCTCATCTGTAATGCAGAATTAATCCTGAAAGTCAACTAAAATTTATTTGACAATTGTTTTTTTAAAACACCATATATTGCTTATTTCAGCAGGCTGATAAATTAAATTTTAATAAATGTAAATTTGGTAAAATCATTTAAATAAGAAAATTAAAATGAAACAACACCACAGATAACTAGAGCAGATAGAATTCTTGTACGTACTACGAATTCTGGTCGTGGCATACGCAGGAATCATGGAGTCTACTGCTAATTCAGGATGTAAAATGCAACCATGTGTGTATGCATCCATAGGCAAGGAATCTAGGAGTTCTCTGTAGTGTTGAACCCTTGGATAATACATACTTCCTTCTTCTGGCATTAATTTTGGAGTCTTTTCTACAGAGAAGAATATCCAGAGATGAAAGTTAACAAAAAAAATTAAAAGAACATTGGCTTATTACCTCGTACCAGAGGTGGGTTTCAGCAGGTTCTGACCAGTTCTGGAGAACCGGTAGCGGAAATTTTGAGTAGTTTGGAAAACTGGTAAATACCATCTCTGATGGCCCTGCCCCCATCTAATCTCTGCCTCCTGAATGCCAGCTGATCGGGACGAAATGGGGATTTTGCAGTAACCTTCCCCTGCAGTTGGGTGGGAATGGAGATTTTACAGTATCCTTCCCCTGCCATGCCCACAAAGCCACACCCACAGAACCGGTAGTAAAAAAAATTGAAACCCACCACTGCCTCTTACCCACTTCAGCCCTTATATCTGAAAATGAAAAATAAAAGAGATTTCTAATATGATCTGATTGTGGATAAAAGGCTGAATTAGTGAAGTCATTTTTTTCAATAAGTTTTTTTATTTTATTCGCAACATTAAAACACAACTCAAAAAAGGAAGAAAAAATACAAGAACAAAGCAAAACAAGATATTAAAAATAAAATAAATTAAAAAAAAAACCAGTCAGTTTAACCAACCAGTTAAACCTCAAAGCTCTGTTAATAACCGGCAATTGTATTTGCAGAAAGACTTCTAATCTACCCTAAACCACCACAATCTTTATCTCTGGTCCTTCTGGAATCAAATATCCTTGATTAATGCTTAATGATAAAACTTTTCCTTAAAATTTTAACTGAGATCTTTCCCAAAGATAGCATCTCATTCACCCAAATCATAAACTCTGTTTTAAATATCTCTGCAGCATTTGTTGTTCTAAGAATCTTCATACAAGTTGGAATGCAGTGCCTCTTGAACTAATCAAGTTATAAGAGATTTGAGATAGGGGCTAATCTTTCTTTGCTTAGTCATAATGAGAATTAGCAACCTTGAACTTCCTTCATAATAAAAGTAACATTTTCTTAATATATGTAGACCTGAACTTACGACCACAACTAAGCTCAAAATTTCTGCTGCTAAATGAGTCATTTGTTAAGTGAGCTTTGCCCCATTTCATGATTTCTCTTGGGACAATTGTTAAGTGACTCACTGCAGTTGTTAAGCTAGTAACTCGGTTGTTAAGTGAATCTGACTTCCCCATTGACTTTGCTTGTTAGAAGATCGCAAAAGGTGATAACATGATCTCAGGACACTGCAACCATCATAAATATGAATCAGTTGCCAAGCATTTGACTTTTGATCATGTGACCCATGGGAATGATGCAATGGTCGTAAGTGTGAATAATAGTCATAAGTCATTTTTTCCGTGCCATTGTAACTTTGAACAGTCACTAAATGAACCATTGTAAGTCAAGAACTACCTATAGTATATATCTTTCATTAGTTTTGGGCCTTTAACTTTTGTCTCAGTAGAAATGAAACAAATTTTTCAGAAGCTTATTAAGCACCATTTTTTAAGGACTGATTATAGAAAACTAGGGGAAGCTTCCTTCTTTGTTTTTAAAGCTGTAGAATGTGAATAAAAGACTTGTTAAGCAGCTTTTATTTCTTTCATCCTTGCTTTCGTGCTCAGCTGGGTCCAAGAAGTTACAAGATGTATTAAGCCAATCTTTATTAAAGAAAGCAAATATCCCCTAATTCCTGGGAGAAAAAAATTAATAAGGACTCCAGATCTGCGAAAATGTAGCAGCTGATAATTTCCACCCACTTTTGAATGAAACAGATTTTCAAGACCTTTTTTCACCAGGATTAAGGTAGATAATACTGGCCAAGGTAGATTCCTGTTTCTCTAAAGAAGAGTTGCTGATAAAAAGATTTATATGTGTCTATATCCAACTCCAAAAAATGTTTTCCTTTCGAAGTGTCTTTTCTATGTCTTGCAAGAATAAAGCTTAAAATTATGTATCCCTCCTGACAACTTTCTCAAATTTATTTATCACATTTAGAAACCACCCATCTCCCTCACAGAAGGACTCTGGGTGGTGTATAAATAAGACATAAAATCTTTACTATAAATAATCATTTAGTGCATAAATAAATTTCTATGAAATAAGATGTCCCAAAGATGCTTTTTCGAGAGGTAACTGGACTTTCTTGTTTTGCTTTGAAGACTTTTTGCTTCTTATCCAAAAAGCTTCTTCAGCTCTGGCTGGATGGTGGGAAATGGAAAGATTTATATTCCTTGCAGGCAGCTGGTCATTTGCATTCTATTTGAGAGTGGTTGAGGCCACAAGGATTCTCTAGAACAGTGGTTCTCAACCTTCCTAATGCCGCGACCCTTTAATACAGTTCCTCATGTTGTGGTGACCCCCAACCAGGGGTGGGTTCTGTGGGTGTGGCTTATTTTGTGGGTGTGGCTTGGAGGTCATGTGACTGAGTGGGCATGGCTAGCTGGTCATGTGACCGAGTGGCCATGGCTATGTGTATAGGGACTACTCAGAGGGCTGAAAAAAAGTCATTTCTGACAGGTCCTCGCACTTTTGACTGGTCCTCACACTTATGACCATCCTCACATTTATGCCTGTGCAGCATTCTTAACAACCATGTCACTCATTTCACAACTGCTTCTCTTCAACATGGTATAAGATAGGGCAAAAATGTAAATTGTGAGGACAGTCGTAAGTTCGAGGACTGGTCAAAAGTGCGAGGACCAGTCAAAAATAACCTTTTCAGCCCTCTGAGTAGTCCATATGCATAAAAGGATACAGCAATAGAGAGGGATGAAGGAAGGGAAGGGAAATTAGAGTAGGAGTGAAGGTAAGAGAGGGAGGAAGAGAGGAGGAGAAGGAGAAAGAAAGAGGAAGTAGGGAGAAGAAGAAGGGGGGGAAGAGAAAGTAAGAAAGAAAGAAAAGACAGAGGTGGTAGGTTTGAGGAGAAAGATTGCTGTACAATAAAAAAGATGAAAGGGAAGAAAGCCAACCCCAAACAAATATTAAGATATTAAGATAAAGAATGAATTGTTAAATTTTAAAGAATAAAAGAGAACAAATAGCAATAAATAGTAATAATTAGAAACACACATACAAACATACAACGTATTTTCTTTGAACAGAGTATTTGGCCGGTCCACAAATTTAAACAGTTGTAGGAGGTTAGCACCCACCCCTTTCCTAGAAGAATGAAATATTTTGGGAAATATTAAAAAGGCAGAATATTATATTTTCCTGTATGAGAAATGGAGAAGCATATTTTACACAGAGCAACTCCCACCTTCCTGCCCCCCACCCTTTGTTAATGGGCCAGAGGCAGAAACTCAATCCTTTGTCAAAGGACATTTGCAACACAATAGCAACAGAAACTAACACAATGGGCCCCATCAAGCCATGTGATCCTGTCCACCATTAAACAATCTTTCCAAGCAGTCTCCATGTTTCCAGTGTCTTTTTCCCCACTTGGAGCAGAACCCAGAAGAATATTTCTTCCAACACAGTATTTAGTCATTTCAATTAAATTTACAATTTTTATATTTCCTTTTTACCATATTTATTCCTCATCTATTTTTTTTAAAAAAACAATATTACCCTTCATCCTCATCTCTAATCTTAATCAAATTCAATTTTTCCCTTCTATTCTATATTATACCCCTTCCCATTGTCATCTATTTTTATATCCATCCTCACATTGGTTAATTATATAATACAGTTGTTTAATACAAACTCAACATTTTAATATAAATCAATTAGTTATATAACTACCTTTTTTGTATATTAATCAATATGAACATGAATATTCCAATTATTTCCATGCAATCCAATTTCTTACAAATCAATTAATTATATTTACCAATAATAATAAACCAAATAATTTCCCCCCATATTCCTCCAAACCACAACTTAACCATTTCTGCTTTCAACACAATATGCAATTAACAGTATCTCAATTATTACAATTCCCTAGTTAAATAGAGCTTTTTTTCTTCTGTGTTTTAAAATCTTGAATCTCCTCTTTTGCCCTAAATTTCCCATTGTTTGCAGTTTGCACCTACCTTTTTTGGTGAGGAAAAAGAAAAAGAAATCTCTCTGCCTCATTTTGTCACGTTGCAGCCAAGACCCTGCTTACTTTCAATTTTGCTTTTTGAGCATAGCTAGGGGGGAAATCTGCTCCAGGAATTTACCTCTTTGCATCTAGCTAGCAACAGAGCCCTCCGCAAAACAGTTGAGAGTAGGGCGGCTCTTTGAAGCCCCGCGGCAAGAATTTAAAGTTTTTTTCCCCTCTAGCCATCAGCTGGGACTCCGGAGCAGCAATAGATTAGGAGTGGGCGGGGTAAGCGAACGGCGACCGGGCGATCCAGCAGAGGCAGAGGGTGAGTGAAGGCATGGGGAGGGGGTGAGAGAGGGCTTTGGCGACCCCCGTGAAATGGCTGTTCGACCCCCAAAGGGGTCGTGACCCCCAGGTTGAGAACCGCTGCTCTAGAAGAATGCAAATGACCAGCTGTCTGCAAGGAATATAAATCCTTCCATTCCCTATGAGAGGATGAAAGAAAAACAAGAAAGTCCAGTTGCCTCTTGAAAAAGTACCTTTGGAACAACAATGGCCTGGATGAATGAGAAACTCCATAGACATATTAAATAAATACACACCTTAAGGCTTTTAAAATATACGTATAAATAACTTATTACCATTCACAAAAGTATCTTCAAGGTAGTCAATAATCTGAGTTGCATCACAAATTATGTTCTCTTTGTGAATGAGCACAGGGACTTCTCCTGATGCATTTAAACGCATAAACCAAGGCTCATTATGTTCACTCAATGGAAGGCTTACATCATGCTCTTCACATTTCAACCCCTTTTCAGCAATCACCAGTCGTACCTGAAACAAATGAATGGGCTTTCCTGTTAAAAGATTATGGGTGCCCCATTTTTTTAAAAAAAGGATAGAGTTTATCACATAATGTATGGATTCAGAGCCAAACCTGGCCATAGAATCTCCAGTGTACCATATCAAACATGGTCGTGGGATATTTGCTAATGGATATTAGGATATTATGATAATAAATAGCTAAATAAAACATGCTGCTATTCCAGAGAAACCTGCAGGAACCATTTAATGTGAATATTAAATATTAGCTCTTCATATGACACTTTTTTTCTTGTAAGATAAATTGATCTCACTTGGTTTTGTTATTGCCTATTTTTCATTCCTTTATCTTGGATTAGCCAAGCTCCAATTCTTAATGTACAAAATTTAACAATAGTGGGAAAGGGTCTGGGCCTGTTTATGAAGCTTCCTGGCTGGAGTATGCCATTCTTTCATTATTTTTGATTCCTTCTTCTCTCGGGCACCCACAGCTGCCTTTAATACAGTGCTTTGTCCCCACAGGGCAAATAGGCAGTCTTAAATGGGGGGAGGAGGGGTACATGGGCGGAGGGAGCTATCCAGGTTCTGAAATATAACATTCCTTTTAGCAAATGAGACGCTCACCTTTTGGGAACTGAAGGACTGTGTCCAGTGATAGAGGATGATTTTGGCCTCTGACTTGACCTCCACTTCAGCTGGGGGTGCTTTGTCAGCCATCTGGTCCTCCTTTTCTTCTGCCATTTCACGTTTTTCTTCCTGCTCAATTCACTGCTCCGAGATTCTGCCCATGAGATTTGGTTCTTCTTTTTTTCTCTCCCCTCTCTGTTACTGAGTCTGCTCCATAAACTGAGCATGCTCATTACTAGCAGATGAAGCTGCCTTCCTGATTTTGCCCTCACTCTCCAACAGGATTTCATGAAATGAAGAAGTTGTTGAAAATCTTGGGTATTCAGGATCAAGAGAGAGATAAATAAGCTACCTACCTAAATTCAAGAAAAAAATGTTTTTTTCCTGAATTTCTTCTCTAATTTATAATAAATAAATATTCTAGATACATTTAATTAATTTAACTAAAATACAAAGCAGCTTCTTTGAACTCAGACAGGAATCCGAACTTAAATAATGCAGGATAATGGAATTAAATGGATATGTCTTCAACATTTCAATAATATATTAATATCTGCCTCAAAATGTATATGAGGTGCATGAATGTTATGTATTTCCCATGTTTTTCTTTTAGTTCAACTCACCTTCATACATAATTGTATTAACCTCCTGGACATTTCACTGGCTCATAATTGTGTTCCATTGTAGTTAACTTTATGTTTGTTTCATAATGGTAGATGTGATACTTTCTCTTGTATTTAAAATGTATACTCTAGCTTTTCCTCATCTCAGATTAAACATGTTTACTGGGGAATCTTCTTTCACTTTTATTCCCTTATGGTTGAAGCCAGACCTGAACATCTTAAACATGTTTTAGCATGATTATATGTTTAATAGGTTTTTTAAAAATACAGACTGCTAATAGTATCATGGAAATGACAAATACACTTTTGGAATCTAAGTTAAGATCTGGACTACATAAACTGCAGTTTCCAAAAAATCAAAAATAATCATGCAAGCATCCAAATGAGGGTTACACATTTTCATGCTAGAACTACTAGTCTTCTTAAGATAATTTATAACAAAGATTGAAAAGTGTGATTAATGTGGGTAACATTGTTTAGAAAATTACATTTTTACAGAGTGATTTGATTACAGAATAATAAATAAATATTTCAAGTTGTAGAATAATGAATGAAAGGAGTCACTTAAAAGTAAGGGGATTTTGTCAATAAATGAACACAGCAAAATAAATGTTTCTAGGAAAGCATCAGTAATTCACCCCACTTGAAAAATTCTTAATAAATTAAGTTACTTAACTCTGAATGACCACAAGAGGTCTCCATAGTTCTAGAAATAATGAGGATACACTTCCTCAAGTAAAAGGTTATATTGAGTTTATATTTTCTTATTATTACGGCTGGTTGCACAGTCAGCCAGATGTTTTGACGGGATTTGGCATTTTTGTCCACCTATGGTATTCTTCCTAAGGACCTGTTTTTTGATGGTGTTAAAGCAGGGTGTATAAGCTGTTCCAAGTAAAACTGCTGTATGCAATTGACCGATAGTGACTTTGTCAATATTGATAATGTTCAAGTGAATTGCTCCAACTGCTTTGGGATTATACCAAAGGCACCTACTTTGCTTTCTTTTGCTGCAGTCATTCTATTTTTATTTGCAGGTCTTTGTATTTAGTTATTTTTCATTTCTGTTCTGCTATCTCCAGGTACTGCCACACCCACTATCCAAACTTTTTTGTCTCTTTCTTTTATTGACAATTGTTGCTTTATGTAGCAGGTACTTATTATAGCTGGTAGCACAGTCAGCCAGATGTTTAGACTGAATTCAGCATCAGCATCATCATTATTATTATTGTTGTTGTTCCCAGTGCAGATGTAACATAAGTGCCAGACATATTTTGTTTTATATTTTTTAAAACTCTTTAGAGCAAAACTGCTCAGGATAAATCCATAAAAACAAACTACACCTCAAACGTAACTATCTTTTCTACATGATAACAGTCAGGAATATCCCAGAGGGAGAAAAAGTTACCATTTGGGAATATACATCTGGTACTCATAGCTGTTTATTACAGTATAAAGAGAAAAAAAATGCAGAAATGAGCTATCTATATTTCTGAGACTGAACTGAAAACCACAATCAATACCAGTTCTCTATAAACCAAAGAAAGGGCAATGCTTATACAGGGCAAGCCCCAGACATTTTTTATGGCTTCTAGATAAGGCCATCAAGAAATCTCAGCACAGTAGATAGACTAAGAAGCTGAATTCAATGCCAAATTCAATGGCACTGATTTTTGAGTATGTCGACCAACTGACCACAAGAGGGCAGTAGTTAGTAGTAGTAAATCATTAAGGGTTAAACTCTGTGTCTCCTGTTTTTCACTCTGCCTGTTGTTTGTCTGAGACTGCTAATTTGAGGTCAGTCTTCTGCCTTCCTCCCTGACTACATGCTCTTGGATTTTCCTGGTAGCATGTAGCTAGCTAAGTGTTAGGCTTTGTCTATTACTATAATGTATAGGGTATATATTTCCTCTAAATAAATCTCCATTCTGTTATAAAGTATGCTTCACTAATTAATCTGGACTAGAAAATGGAACGCCACTTGTATATTAAGAATCAGTTTGGTCCAGTAGTTAAGGCACCAGACTGGAAACCAAGTGATTGTGAGTTCTAGTCCTGCCTTAAACATGAAAGCCAGCTGGATAATTTTAAGCTAATCATTCTCTCTCTCTCTGCCTAACCCTTCTCACAGGGTTGTTGTGGGGAAAATAGCAGGAGGAAGGAGCATAGAGAGTGAGAAAGAGAGAAGGAAAGCAAAATTTTGACATTTTCATGAAATCCACCATAGATCAAATACTTTTTCTTTAATTTAAGAATCTTCCATCATGACAACCTGGCTGCTGAATTCAACCAATAAAGTGAAAAAGGAGTTTTGGGATTCATTCATTTACTTATTTCTACCCTTCAAACCCACAAAAGTCTGCCTATCACTACTGCAAGTAACCTAAATGAACATATCCATTACATTCCATTATAATTAGTCATGAGTTCACAAGTTTTATGACTAGAACTAGGCAACGGTTCAACATTGTTACAAAGCCTTTACTCATTTGCTTTGTAATCTGTATAAGTCACGTAAGGTTTTGTTATGTCGGCAATATGAGAGAGATATGTAAAACTGGAACATCTCAGATTCTTATCTGTTGCCTCTGTGGGTTGAGACTCATATCTGATTACTAGTACAAAATGTGGGTCATTATTTTTAATTTAAAAAGGAGAGAAAGAAATAGAGGCAGATTTTTTTCAAATCTACTGTTGGAATACTTGGAATAAAAATAGTTCAGTATATAATATGGAATACTTTCAGTATATAAAATGCTTTAATTTTGTTTCCATTGCATTTCACCCTAATATTGATTATAAAGCATGATTTCAGATTCTGGTTGAATTTCATTCTATATATGTTGTTGGAGGAAACAAAATCATAACTAATCTGTCGTAACTGTAAATCCCACCAATGTTAAACTGCCATTTTTGCTTGTACACATGAAAAAACTATGTACAAATGGTTGTGAACTATGGAAACTGAATGAAAAATAACCTATATAGAAGTTTAGGAAGAATATAGAGGGAAATCCTGATACTTCTGACAATTTAACAGCAGGAGCAACAGCAACAAAACTTTTACCAACTGTATGATATCCCTTTAGCAGTTAATAATCCTGTTCCAGCAAAATTAAGTATTTTATCTTCCTTTCCTTTCTACATAAATTTCATGCATCAAATATATTGTTCTGGCATATTTCATTTCCAGAATATGATTTTTTTAGCCATTCAAAGATGTGACAACTGCACACTGGGTCTCCTAATTTCCTATGGTATGCGTATGTCTCTGCTCCCCTTCAGCTATTGATTTTATTCATGTTTTTTCAAACGTTCAGCTGTGATTGCATTTGCTAGCAGAGATAAAACAGCATTACCGGTGAGCAAGTATGAATTATCAGCAGGGGCAGAAAAAAACTGAGTAGTAGAAAAATAGGCACTGCAGTCACAAGTTCTGATTGCACTACTTTTTGGTGGGGGCTGATTCCCTGCTTCCCTGGGTTCCTTTCATAATATTGTTGGTTATTTTGTTTGCTTTCTTGTCATGCATGGGTGATACTGGTTTGGCTACAAAATCAATAGCAGTCAACCATGAACACGGCAACTAGAGGGAACTGGAGGACAAGCAATCCAACCAAAGCTAAATTTCAATAAACTGCATCGATTTTTCTGGAAAGAGAATTAAGCCAACAGGAGTACTTAGCATGTTTCCAAAAATAAGGCCAAATTTTAGTTACTTTCTTGGTGTAACCTCACCCTATCTTTACACTTCACAAAACCTGATTTACATGATGATGGAAAATTCATGTACTCCAGCTATGGCTGCAAACTCTGCCAGTCTATTTGGAACATCTGCCAAGTTTACTTCTCACTGTTTTTCTCTCTCTTATTTTCTTTAATAATATTGCATAATGAAAAAGGATGGACACTTATAACCTTCCCATGAAAAAAACCCCCATGAATTGGGTTTATAAAGGCATTGCCTCAGTATGAATTCTATGGTGGAGTAAAGCATCCCTCCTTCTCACATTAACCACTTGTATTTTATCTCATAAATCTATCATGTGTGTTTTAGCTACTTTAGCGATATTTGTGATCATGGGTGATTTTCAATTGTGTATCCAAATTACAAAGCAACATGCTCCCCAAATTAGACATAATAATGCATAAAATAAAAATGTTCTCTTTCTCCTTAAGATCAAGATTTATTATAAATACTCCTCTCCCAGAACCTGTATATCATTATATAATATAGAAACAAACTTTCGCGGCAGAGCGATAGTTTTTCCACATGAAACGCACTGAATATACTAAAGCTTCAATATTTAAAAGCAAAATTGCTGAATATGTGTATCAATTTAAATTTTTTAAAAAAAATTTATTTATTTATTTATTTTATTTCTATACCGCCCTTCTCCCGAAGGACTCAGGACGGTGTACAGCCTAATTAAAAACACAAAGACAGACAAAATTTAAAAATAATTAAAATTATTAAATGATAGGCCCAATTTATAAAACCCCAAATTTAAAATCCCATTTAAAACCAATTAAAATCTTTACATTGATAGCCCAGCCTGGCGGAACAACAAGGTTTTGAGGGCACAGCGAAATACACAGAGATCAGAGATTTTACGAATTTCTGGGGGCAGTTCATTCCAAAGGGCAGGGGGCATGTCGAACACAATTACGTAAGTTACTTTAAATTCAAACAAAAATTATGTAGTGGGACATCAAAGAATTCACAATGCTTTTTTTAAAAGACCCATTCTACCCAGGAAGGAATTGGGAGAAATGTTTTTCACATACCATGCTTCAACCCACAGATTACTAATGCAGATTATCATTTTAACCAGTGTTCTGAGGTAAGTCAAATTTGGTTTTAAATTGCAGAGAAATTTAAAAACTGTTTCTTTAAGACCTAAGATTGTTGAAAGCTATTAAAAGAGGCTCAGTTTACCATCATTGTCCTGCAAAAGAACTGAATAGATTTTTAAACAGAGGCCATCCCACGATGCGATCGTAATAAGTTTTAAGAATGGTGAAGGAACACTTCTGATCCTTGTGCTCTCATTTTTCAATTGGGAAAAAAATAAAAGTTTGCCCAGACATTATCCCGTGGATTAGTATCCTGTTCAAAAATAGCACCTCTTAAATGAAAAGTCAGAGCATGAGAGGAAAGGGCCCTGCCCTCAGAAGGCTCTGAAGTCACTCTCCTCTACCTACCCCAAATATCTCCCCTGGCAGTAACTACACCGGCATGCCTTCCAAAACGTTGGCATTTGGCATGCCTTCCAAAACGTTTGGACTTGAACAATGCCAGCCCTAAACAGGGCTGGAGCAGGGCTAAAATAGGTGGAGTCAGAAGTTAAGAATGTCTCCTCGTACTGGCACAGAGCCTCTCTGGAAATCCTGCAAGAAGAAAAATTCATTTCTCTGGCTAAAAAGACGATTCCCACTTCTGTTAGGAGAAAAAGGCCCCATTTTTTTAATTATTATTTTTATTTATATGCCGCCCTTCTCCGGAGACTCAGGGTGGCTTACAATTGAATTTGAAAATTCAAAAAGGCATTATTTTAATTATTTTAATTTGATTGATTCATTCTGTATAGTATAGATTCAACTTTAGCTAAGTAAGAAAAACTGTACGTTTACCTTAGGAAAAAATCAAAACAAGGAAGAGTTAATATTTTTAATCATGAATGTTTTTTTAAAAAGGAACATTATTTTGTTATTACACACACACACATATTGTGTGTGGGATGTGTGTGTATGTATATATGTATGTTTCTTAGAATTTGTGAGCAATCTGAAACCATGACCAAAATATGGGCACCTGGTATTAAGTTTCTTCTTTAAAGAAGAGTTTAAATTAAACAGAAAGACTACAATGCCTACAACCAGGGGTGAAATCCAGCAGGTTCTGACAGGTTCTGGAGAACCGGTAGCAGAAATTTTTAGTAGTTCGGAGAACCAGTAGCGGAGATTTTGTGTAGTTCGGAGAACTGGCAAATACTATCTCTGGCTGGCCCCAGAGTGGGGTGGGAATGGAGATTTTGCAATATTCTTCCCCCAGGAGTGGGGTGGGAATGGAGATTTTGCAGTATCCTTCCCCTGCCACGCCCACCAAGCCACACCGCGTCCACCAAGCCATGCCCACAGAACTGATAGTAAAAAAATTTGAATTTCATCACTGCCTACAACAGAATTTTAATTTGTCCATTACATATTAGCAGGTTGATACTTCAATAGGTCTGCTGCATGTTGGCTGAAAAAAATCCAGCCAACCCCTAAGTAGCAGCAAAACAATAACGACTGCTCACCCGGATTTTTTTTGGCATGGTATGGTAGAATTCAGCTTCTCCAAGGGCTGTTTTAGATAATCTTGAAAGGAATTCTAACTCAGAAATACCCTGGTCTTGCTCTTCCATTTTGCATTATGCAAGGAGAGGCACGTTGCTGTCAAGACCACAAATAACAGCCAGCTCTCATGTCAAAGATACTCTGCCCCCGAAACCCTGAGTCAGCTGCTCCCGTAATACCTAGCACCAAACAGCCCACGGCACTTTATGCTCCAGAGGCATCAACCTCCTGTTTTGCTTGATGTCAACTTGGCTGGGAGGGTAGTTAAGCTTCTCTTAACCACAGCTCCATTTGCAACTGTTTTATCAAAGCCTTTGCATGCCTGGCAGCCAATGGCCCCACTGGGTACCGGGAATGTGATCTGGATCTCCAAGTGGAGGAGTAGCATGACCATATTTATGACTGTTGCTATTCTGGGGCAGCAGGTTGCTGCCTCTGCTCTCTTGGCAGCAGAAGCACATTGCCTGCCCCTTCGTCTTTCAACACTCACAGCCCACAGGAGAGAATGAAATAAAATGTACAGTTTACTCGAAGAAATACGGCTTGCATGCATCAGACTATTTTTTTTAAGTATCTCAATTACAATGTAGTTCAACCTGATGTGGCAATAACTGTACAGTAATGTTACTCTTATATCTAGGCATGTTATACCTATACCTATTCCTCTCAGTCTGTTCCTATAAAATACAGTTAATCTCATGTATTGGTTCATACAAGTTCAAAGCTGGGTTGGCTTATCATCACCTACCATATCTTGGCTGGCTAGCAAATGTAGCAGACTGTATAAAGCAAGCATCAGCATGCTAGTTACACAGAATGCAAGTTCACAAGATGCTCCAAATATGGCAAAATCTCTGCACTCCTGTATCCCTATCAGAATTTGGATAGCTGATTGAGAGGGTGGGGGGAGAGAGAGGCAGAGAGAGAGAGAGAGAGAGAGACCACAGGCAATCCATTCTACACAAAAAAGTTATAGTGGATTATAGTTTATAGTAGATTAATGTTGGAATATGTGGGATTGCCATATTTGATTACAAGCAACATATTAATTTCTAAATTTCAGGGCTTTCCATGTTCAAGGCTTATGATGCTGAAAAAAATAGTCATCACCTACTTTTGTGTTCAGACAAAATATATAAAGCAATTTACATTAACAGGAGCATGTTATTTAGATTATGGGAGATAATAATTTCCCAGTTACTCTGCAGAAATTACACCATGCTTGGAATACTATGTCCTCTTCTGAACATTATACAGGAAGTCTTTGTTTAGTGACACAATTGGGACCAGCAAATTGGTCATTAAGAAAAGTGGTTGCTAAATGAAGCTGCAACTGTATTTATGATCTTACTTCAGTTTTCCTTTGCTTTACAGACTTTACAAAAGTCATAAATATGAGGATTTCTTTTAAAGTTATTTTTTTATCGTTGTCATAACTATGAACAGTTGCTAAACAAATCACTCACTAAACCTGTATTTTAAAAGGAACATGAAGAAAGTGGAATGAATTCAGAAATCTATCAGGATAGTAAAAGGTCTGAAAACCAGGCTCTGCAAGACATAATTAAGAAGATGGACATGTTTAAATGTCTATGGAGATTCTCAGTCATACAGGTCAAGGTTGTCCCAAAAGTGCTTTTTCAAGAGGCAACTGGACTTTCTGATTTTCCTTTGAAGATGGTTTGCTTCTCATCCAGAAGCTTCTTCAGCTGAAAAAGCTTCTTGGATGAGAAGCGAAACTTCTTCAAAGAAAAAACCAGAAAGTCCAGTTGCCTCTTGAAAAAACACCTTTGGTCATGTTTAGCTTTCAAAAGAGAAGACTGCAGGGAGATATGATACTTTGAAGGGTGTGTGTGTGTGTGTGTGTGTGTGTGTGTGTTTACACTTTAATTGAAGAAACATATGGTGCCAAGAAAGAAATACCATGAATCCATGTAATGTATTGCTAGTTATAACAAGAATAGAAAACTGATGATACACCAGATGTTGCTAAATTATACACCCAGCGCTCCTAAAAAAATTGTGGGTAATGGCAAGAATGCTGGGAGCTATCTTTCAGCAATATCTGGAGAGACTAGGGTTGTCAATCATGTCCCTACACCAATTAAATTGTAATATTTCCTGAGTAATTTTAAATCAGTTCCTTTCGCTCACTCGCATTCACCTCACAGGATTCTTGTGAGAATAAAAGAACCAAAGTCATTGCTTGAGCTTCATAAGAAGAAAGTGGGCATTCATATAGTACACCCACTGGAACAGAGAGGTGATAAAAATAACCACTGAAAAACATGCATAGGCAAGTTAATGTAAATAAGGACGTGTAAAATTAAACACCAGTCCTGTGGAAATAGTTGCATTAGACTTAATATACATACTTATGCATCTGAAAAATGTGATAATTTTTCCTACAATCAATTCCTTCTTTTTAAAGGTTTTTATAAAAAGAATTACCATTAGCACATTACTATAACCTCTGAATCCAAATAGTGAGTTTGAAGTCTTCTATCTTAGGCATCTCATTTCAGCCTGTTCTGGTAAATTATTCATCCTATTTATTGTCAGCTGTCAAAAGCTATGATATACATAAAATAACTGATAAATACATATATCAGAATTTGCCTAAAATCCACCTGCAAGAAAACCAAGAATTGAACTGCTGTTTAGATATATCTTTCTAGTTCAGCGGTCTGCAACCTTAAAACACTCAAAAAGCCATTTGGACCTGTATCCCACAGAAAAGAAAACACCGGGAGCCACAAAACCCTTCCCGTGCCTGACTATTTCTTGAGCGGCCACAAAACTAGCATATGTAGTTGAATTAAATGTTCTGTTTTCTTCTGAAACTTTTCTTTTCTTGGATTTATCCATGGTTGGCCTACCAGGATTTGAAAAGCTCAATAAATCATGTGCTGGTGGATGTCGCCCATTGGCGGTTGTGACGCTTATTTTGAGTGACAGGGAGCCACAGCAGAGGGACGAAAGAGCCACATGCGGCTCCAGAGCCACAGGTTGCTGACCCCTGTTCTAGTTTAACTTCTGAGACACTATTTATTACGAAAATTCCAGTTAATATTATGCCTATCAGAAATACAGGTTGTCCTCGACTTACAACAGTTCATTTAGTGACTGTTCAAAGTTATAACAGCATTAAGAAAAGTGCCTTATGACTGTCATGATAAAAATTCAGAAACTTGTCAACTGACTCATTTATGACAGTGGCAGTGTCCTGAGGTCATGTCACCTTTTGAGAGCTTCTGACAAGCAAAGTCAATAGGGAAACCAGATTCATTTAACAACCATGTTATTAACAACTTGTGATTCACTTAACATTGGTAAGAAAGATAAAACAGCGCAAACTCACTTAACAAATATCTTGCTTAGCAATAGAAATTTGGGCCTCAATTATGGTCGTAAGTCGAGACTACTGTATATGCTTATAGAGGATACTGCTATTTGCAGAGTTCAAAATTGTTGCATCTGGCTTCTTTGTTCTAAGAAAAGTACCTCTAGGACAGTGGTGTCAAACTTGATTTCATTGAGGGCCACATCAGAGTTGTGTTTGACCTCGGGGAGGCCAGGGTGGGTGTGGCCAGGGTGGGCGTGGGCGTCACTTATGCCAGAGGCGCCTATGAGGCCAGAGTGTTGTGCTAGCAAAAACGGGCTCCTGAGCTCCATTTTTGGCTGTGACAGCTTCCTGCAACCCTGTGCCAGCGAAAGCGGACCTCCTGAGCTTTGTTTTCATTGGCAGAGACACCGCGGGCCGGTCCTTTGCTGTTTCCAGGACAGCCCCGCAGGTCAGATCTAAGCATCCTGCGGGCCAGATCCAGCCCCCAGGCCTTGAGTTTGATACCCCTGCTCTAGGATAAAGCAAATTATGTGCCTACTGAAAATATAGCATTTTTATTCTTCTATAAAAGTGGTCAGAACTGATATCACTAAATCCTATATTTTCGGGATTATCTTTAACTTCACAAATGAGCTAAAATTGGAATGGAGGATTTTCTCACAACTCGCTCTCCTGGCAAGGCAAGCATCAGCTCTCATTGTTATTCTTCAGTATCTGCCTGAACAGATACAGCTATTATTCCATTCTACGTGATGTAGTTTCACCCTGGACCCCATGATTTCTCCTTGGGGATGGCAGATGGACATTCCATCTGATTGTCATTCCACTTATGGATCTGTCATGTATTTGCCATCCCGCTCCAAATGCTCAATCCTGCTGGTTCCTATGACAACCTACATATCTTTCTATTGTTTCTCCAAGGTCCCCTTCCTGTAATTTTTATTTCTATTTTTCTCTTTGTCTGTCAAACTTACTTCCTACTTTTCCTTTCGGCATGCCGCTGCCTCCACCATTCTTCTATTGTTCTATATAATCCATTGCTTTAACTAGACAACCCTTCTCATCTGCAGAATTTCCACTTCAAAGCTGTATTTTCTATGAAAAATCTTACACCCCAGGAAGGAAGTACCCCTGGGAAAGGCAAGTTGTTTATTTTGTGTTGGCCAAAAGCCATACCCATTGGAGTAAAGGCCTTGTACATATAGAATTCTGTCCTCCCTGTTTATTTCTATTGCCTTTCAGATTTGATGGGAGCTACCCTGCAATTTTTTCATCCCTTTTTGCGCTAAAAGTAGATTTGGACTGAGACAATGCTCACAGCTTTATTTCTTATAGCTATAGAAATTATGGCAGCACATGAGTTCTTCAGATTTTATCCTCACTAAAATATTATAAAGGTAGGCTAGGTAGAAAAGGATTCCGGCCCAAGGGCGATGAAATGTTTATCAAGACTAAGCAAATATTTCAAACAAGTTATCATAATAGTTCAACATTCAACAGATGCAGATGTCCTTAACACTTTACTTCCGGGATAGACCTGAATAATTTCTGCCTGTGCATGGAACAAAGATAGTAGCAACTCTGCCTTCCTGAAACAAGTCCGCTCTGATCTCCACATAGAGCAAAATGAAGTAAGAATGAGCTACACAATGTATACATTTGTAGAATCTGCATGTGTGTTTATGCGTGAGAGATATTTTTAATCCTACACTGTAAGAATATACACCTAATTCCATAACTCTAAGTACCTAGCAAGTTTCCAGCAATAGCCAGCCTCGCTGGCATTGTAGTCCTCAGCTCACAAAGGCAGATTTTGCTACTTGTTTTGCACCTGGAGAATTAAAACCGTCCTATCTCATCCACAATCTGAAGCAATTCAGTCTTACAAACCGTAATTTTGGAAATAAACTATAAGCAACATCCCCAAGGAAGACTTGTTCAAAAACAAATGCAAGGAAGGGAAAAGGAGCTCTGCTCATGCTCAGAGAAAGAAGCCTAAGAGGTTTGCCAAATGTTTTCCTAACTCAGGGCTCTGAGACGGCCAAATACCCAGGTGAGAGCCAGTCCACCCCGGGGGTTTCAGGTGGCCAAAAGGCTGCGCAAGCGTATTTCCCGACTTCGCCCCCCTCTCTTTCACACACACACATACACACACACACTTCACCCTCCCTAAGGCCAGATGGCAACTCCAGGGACCGGGGCTGGCGAGCTTTTGCTTTCGAGTTCCCGGAACCAGCCTTTTCTCACGCGCTTCCTGAGACACCTGCCCCTGCGGGCTCCGCCTCGCTCGCCGCGCCTCCTGCTCGTTTCCTTCGCCCGGGGTAGAGCCGGACGGCGAGGGCTGAGGACGGGAGGAGGGGACGGGCAAAGAGGGGAGGAGCAGAGCCGAGGGCGGGAGTCAGTGCCGAGCCGAAGATCGCTGAGTGGGACGGAGCCGCGGCATTTGTCGCGGGCACTTTGGCAGGGAACGTAGCGCGCGGCGGCGGCGGCAGCAGCGCGAGGTGGCGAAGGAGTAATCTCGGCCCGGGCGCGCCCCGCTCCCCCTGAATGACGGGCGGCAGGTTCGACTTCGACGATGGCGGCACCTATTGCGGCGGCTGGGAGGACGGCAAAGCCCACGGGCACGGCATTTGCACCGGGCCCAAAGGGCAGGGCGAGTACGCGGGTTCGTGGGCGCACGGCTTCGAGGTGGTGGGCACTTACACCTGGCCCAGCGGCAACACCTACCACGGGTATTGGGCGCAGGGCAAACGCCACGGGCTGGGCGTGGAGACGAAGGGCAAATGGATGTACCGGGGCGAGTGGTCGCATGGCTTCAAGGGCCGCTACGGCGTGCGCCAGAGCCTCACCAGCCCTGCCCGCTACGAGGGCACCTGGAGCAACGGGCTGCAGGACGGTTACGGCGTCGAGACCTACGGGGACGGAGGTGAGTGGGTGAGCTGAGGAGCGGCCGCTAGGGGGCGCCCGGGGCCGGCGCACATTGGGGCGTGCAAAGCGCTGCTCTTCCACACGGGCGTGTGCAACCGCGGGGCTCAAGAGTGTGAAGGTGCGCTCAGTTCAGCAGGTAATGCGTTTGGTTTCTCTTGCTTTCAGTTTTATTTTATTTTATTTTTTGTAGGGGAAAAAAAAGTCTCATCTGCTACGAATAAGCGCATTCAAATGAATTCTTGGAGACCTGTAGTTCGCAAAGAAATTTTGTATACACTCCGTCCTGGAATAAACTTTTGTCAATCGATAAGGCAGTTGCGAAGAAATACAAACGGGCTCCAACGATAGCAAAGCCGGGGATTTAATAACAGTTCTGAGCATCATTCACAGATCTTTTACACTTTGGTAGAGGTATTCTGGCATCATTTTACTTTTTTTCCCTGTGGTTAAACTATTGAGAGTCAAAAATATTAGCTTGACACCTAGAAATTTAGCAGGAATTTCCAAGGTACTTTATCCCACTTTCTCCCTGAGCAGTATTTCCATTAGTAGAACTAAATGTGGCTACTCTGATTTCAGTTTGGAATTTCACTTAAGTCATCCTCAGGAACACTTGCCAAAGAATTTCTGAGTTATTAAGCTGCACTGTAAGTGCAAAATTTTCTCACCGTTAATTACGAAAGTTGGTATCTTTGCTCTTAATTTTCCTTAGGGGAAATTGTGAGAAATTTATTGCTCTGGTTATTATTGATAGAATATTGATAACACAAGCCATACTTTGACAGTCATATTGATTTCAATAAAAATAGCTTTGATGTAGAGTCCACACAACCAGCCAACTTTTTTAGGATGAGATAACACACAGCAGAGCTGTCAACTATACATTTACCTTTAGTGTAAGTATTGAAAAATTTGTAGCGAGCACACCATCAACAATACCATTTCAATAAAAATATAAAAGTAAGGGTAAAAGAAATGGAAGCCATTGGAGCCAATCAGAGTTAAAATAAATTATAAAAGGGAATTTAATGCCTGATATTTCTAGACGATCAACTATCAACATTAGTTGATCGGCTAGAAATCTACTATCCTGTTGGAGTTAAGCTTCAGTAGGCTTGCCTTAATATGGTATATTACAATATCCTGATTGTATTGATTCACTGTTTTTGCTATGCTGAAAGAAGTAATATGGGTTTTATAAGTACGTTGATGGCACCTGAGGGTAAAATTTCAGCTGATCTCACTGAACGGTTCCATGTAGATACTGAAGATCTAGAAATATAAATTAGGTTACAGTTCTTTTCTCACTATATGTCAGGGTGTGCAGGGCTCTGTTATTCAGGTCTGAAATCAAATGGGATCAGAATTTTTTTCATACAGATATGAAGTTGTGAATGCATGACATTTTTTCAGGTATTTAGTGTAATAGGAGATAATTGAAATCAGTCTATATGGTTAACATCTGGAATTAAGGAGGGTTTAATTAGGAATCTTTAGGACTGTCTCTTTTTTTTTTTTTCCCCCTTTTTCTATTAAATGACATTTAACAGGGAGAATAGAAATATATCTGCAATATTCTCTTTGTTATTTATCAGTAGTTTTAATACTACTTTCTTTAAATGAACAGGACATCATTTTATATGGAATTAATTAATTAATTAGAAATATTAATAAAAATGTTAGAGTGCAATTCTCTGGTTACTTGCTTCCCCATCGCAGAACAGCACTGGATTGTGAGTCGTCGTTTCCCCTCCCCCCCTCCCCCAGATAAGGCTATATCTAGGTAGAAAAGTAAAAGTCTCACCTTCACACCTGTCTCTTTATGGTTTAAAAGGAGCAGTCAGGACCATTAAGCAGTGGATAGGATGAAGGAACTTGCAACACAGAAAGTTGTAAATACTTTAAGTACTGTACTTGCCCCCAAACCTGCTAAAAATTTGAAATGATAGGAAGACACGGGGAGCACAGAATGTGATCAGAACACACAATGTACAGTATCAATCCCTTTCCCACGATAGTTTTCATCCAGCAGGACATAGACAATATTAGTGAAAAGGATTACAATTCTGATCTTCATTTACACATACAGAATTTAGATACAGGATTGTGCTTTAATGTTTTCTTGGATATCATGAATTAATTCCTTGTTAAAATGTGTATAAACTATGATAAGCCCAGATAAAAAAATTGTCATATGTTTTGTCCTGTTAAGAGTTGAGGATAATTTTAGCATATCGGCCGTTGATGTAAAATGTTTTCTCTGTAGGCTTACTTGTAGTGAATCTTGCATGTTTTTATTATAAAAATTCTTTAAAACAATTATTTTATATTAGGTATATGACAAAAACAATATTCTTGGGCATGATGATATCCAGTCCTAATCCTAGGACTTTATTTTAGAAGAAAAAATGTTTGCAATTAATATTTCAATTTCTTCTGACTTCAAAGTGAATATAAGGATATCAAACAAGCATCTTCAGGCGAGAGTACATCTTGTTCAGATAATTCTTTCAACGACACTCTCTATTTGTGTCGTTTGAACACTAGTCACTGTTTGGCTTGTTTCCAGTGACAACATTTATCGGAGGCTATAGAACCATTCTTGACATATTCTAACCTAAAGATATTTTACTAGTGTTGTGTGTTACAAGTATTAATCTCACAGTCATCTCACACTTAAGAAAAGACAAAATAAAAATACGTATGTAAATAAAACATAGCAATATTTATTTTGTGTAGGCAATTAATATTGCATAAATAATGTACAATAAATGTTCTTTGCAGATTATTTCACAATACTTTATATCCAAATCTATTTAGAGATTCTGTCTTGGCACTCTGTACAGAACTGTGTGATGACCAAATGCTATGCAACTTCTTACTCAGATGAAAGACCCATTTATAGCTTAACAGCTCAGTTCTCTGAGTGTTTGCTGGTACATAACTATCCAGATGGTACTTTTTGTGAGTGTGTACATATGTAGTGATCTTCTTACAGCACTTACTTAAGAGCCATTGCAGCTCATTCTTTTATTTCATTCATATCCAAGGATCAATGCTTCTGATTTTGAAGACCCAGAAAATATAGATATATACATATTTTTCAGCCATGATCCTAGTGTTTATAGCTATGTGTCTTGTAAACATGATTTCAAATTAAGTCATATTCAATATATCCTGTAATTAATAAGCTGTCCTTTAAAATGTTTTAAGATTTTAAAAAATAGGTTGAATGTTCATATCTCACAGCCCTACTCTAGTTTCTTAAGACATTCTTAATATATTTCACGAGGCTTGTTTCAAGTAAATGGGCAGAGAATTATAGCTTCTTACTTTAAAAGGTCATTTTCCAGTTATATTGATTGATTGATTATATGCCATCAAGTTGTTTTTAACTCTTAATGGCCACATATATTTTTTCCATGACACTTTATCCCCAACCTGGTCCTTCAGGTCTTCCAATGGTACATCCATTGTCCCTGTAATTGTGTCCATCTCCTTTGCTGCTAGTAATTTCTTTTTCTTTCTAACTTTCCCAGCATTGTAAATTTTTTGAGAGCACTGTCTTATATATTACTTTATACAAAATCTTACAAAGCAATATAATTTACAGTATTGAATTACCAAGTATTTTTATATAGCAATAGCACTTAGATTTATATACAGCTTTAGAGTGATTTACAGCCCTCTCTAAGTGGTTTACAAAGTCAGCATATTGCCCCTAAACAATCTGGATCCTCATTTACCAACATTGGAAGAATGGAAACTTGAGCCAGTGAAACTTGAGCCAGTGAGATTCAAACTGCCAAACTACTGGGCAGTTGGTAGTCAGCAGAAGTAGCCTGCAGTACTGCATTTTAACCACTGTGCCACCACGGCTCTTATATATAGGAGTTTTTTTATTGTTGTGTGCTGTTAAATATGAGATTCAGCTGTGGGAAATGTTTAGTAGAAAGTATAAATTATTATTTTCAGTGCTGCCTATGGATAATAACTTTATCTAAATCATTCATCAAAAAGTACAATGAACAACATTTCAACAATGTCAATATTAACTGTAAAAACTACTAAAAAATCCAGATGGTAAAATGTATGCTTAAATTCCTTAAAATTATTTCTATAGGTTCATGCTTGTGATTGTCTACAGGTGCTGTCTTAAAATACTTGTGCTGAAAAATACAAAAGTAGAATCTTGTGGACTGCTGATGAATACATTTGAATAAAAGTTTCAAATATTTATTTATTTCATTCATTATTTTTCTTTGACAAGGTACATACCAGGGACAATGGACAGGAGGGATGAGACACGGCTATGGTATGCGGCAAAGTGTTCCTTATGGCATGGCAACTGTGATCCGTTCACCCCTCCGGACATCTCTAGCTTCACTCCGTAGCGAGCAGAGCAATGGCACTGTTCTACATGATATCACTGCAGACAGTCCAGCTGGAACTAGAGGAGGGTTTGTGTTGAATTTTCACAGTGATCCCGATAGTGTTGGTAGTAAGAAAAAAGGCCTGTTCAGAAGAGGATCTCTTCTTGGTAGTATAAAACTTAGAAAATCTGAATCAAAATCATCAATATCTAGCAAACGTAGCTCTGTCAGGAGTGATGCTGCCATGAGCAGGATTAGTTCTAGTGATGCCAATTCTACCATTAGTTTTGGAGATATGGACTGTGATTATTCTCCAGTAGAAGACCATGTTGATGCTACCACCACAGAAACCTATATGGGTGAATGGAAGAATGACAAGCGTAATGGCTTTGGTATTAGTGAGCGTTCAAATGGTATGAAATATGAAGGCGAATGGCTAAACAACAAGAGACATGGGTATGGATGTACTATGCTTCCCGATGGCACCAAGGAAGAGGGAAAGTATAAAAACAATGTTTTGGTCCGTGGAATAAGGAAGCAGCTTATACCAATAAGGAACACAAAAACTAAAGAAAAAGTGGAGAGAGCACTTGAAGGTGCCCAGCGTGCAGCTGCCATGGCTAGAACTAAAGTGGAAATTGCAACCTCCAGGTAGGTTCATTCTTGGCTTTTAATAACACAGACTAGAAAGATCTTGATAGCTAGGAATGATAGCTTATGCTTTTTTGCGTGGAACTTATTTGGTTCAATCAAATTGGATATCAAAGTAAAAAAGAAAGGGTCAAAATGTTTAAGCTGTACATTCATGCTGAAATGAGGTTGCACAATATTGACAGCATTGATTGTTGACACTCTAGAATGTATAAATCTATTTAGAAACTAAGCCATGTGTATTTTTCCCCTGCACTGGTTCTTGGCACAGTTTCTTTTTCTGACTAAACCTGCAATTGACACTGAAGATAAAGGGCGTATCTGCTAACTTGATTAAAAGCTTTTTCTCTTGAGCATTCTCTTAAGCTTCTCTAGCCTGTGTTCTTTGAAGGATTCTGAAGATTGATGTGAATTAGATTGATTTTAGGAATTATGTGGGATGTACTAGTTATGTGAGATCAGAATACATTTTTTTTGACAACCATGTAATTTGTCATGTGAGCATCTTGGATACTTAAGTAAAGCATGACATTTATTTTTAATTTTATACTTTTGTTAGCAGCTTTGGCAATAATTGTGCTGAAAGTAGGATACAAAGGCAAATGCAAAGATTTAAATTCAGATTCTTGGCCTTTTGGCTAAGATCAAGTGTAGATTTAATCACAATTAGGGCCCTCAAAATCAGTGGAATGGCTAGTCTTTTTAAAGCTTTTTGAGTATTTTCTGGTAGCTCATATTGGTCAAGTCACAGTTTTTTAATACTGATAATTGCTACTTTGATGTGGTAAATGTGCTTTTTCCTCAATATCTTCTCTTGCAGGGTAACTTTTGTATTATGTTAACATGAATTAAAACCTATTAATGGGAAGATAAACCTTTCAAACAGGTTTAGGAAATTGTGACTTGTTCAGATGTATTTGGGGAGTTATACAGAAAAGTCAGGAAAATCAGTATTGGCAGTCATGGCAAAAAACATTCTGCAGTATAGATTGTAAGGATATGCTTATGGTACCTATGTAAAATGATTTTGTGCAATTTACCCCTGACATTTAGATTAAATAAACTCCATTGGCTATATTTTTTAAGTGTGGTTTCACTATATATGTAGAAGGTTTGAATCAGGAAGATTCCTATTTAAATGACAGGATTTAGCACAGGTATAAGTAAATTTAACTTATAAAAATCAACTTTAAATTTGCACCTAGAGATTGAATGTACATGATTATATAAATACTGTTGCACGATAGCTTGATTTTATAAATAAGTGCTTGGTAACATTACTTGCTCGCACAGTATTGCATAGATAGAGGTACCTTCATACAGTTTCATGTTGTGTACCTTTCCCGGACTAGAAGGCTCTTCACTCAGTCACTCATTCTTTGGTCATCTCCTGAATGGATTACTGTAATGCATTCGACATGGGTCTGTCCTTGAAGAACATCAAGAAGCTTTAGTTGATCCAGAATGCACAGCATTGGCAATTTTGATGTGTTTTGCTTTGATCATGTTACACCTTCTGTTGCATAAGTTCCACTGACTTCAAGTTTTTTCCAGATGCAATTCAAGATGCTAATTATTACCTGCATGGTGTGGGATCAAGGTGTTTGAGGGATTGCCTTAATCCAGTTTTTTCTACCCCAGGTAGAAAAAACATTGGGTCAGGATCAAGCCCATGCTAGGATGGGGTATGTTGTATAACTCAGCTAGGAATGGTGTTTCCTGATTTTGTTAATTTAGCCAGGTATTTATATTGTATTTTAACTCTTGTTAGCCACCAGGAATTGCATATAAATTTATATAAAAAATAAAGTTAAAATTAATTAATTAAATATAAATAACTAATGTGTTCAAGAATCATGTTATCTTTATTAGATGACAGATAAATCGTGCACCCTTTTTTCTTGACCAAGTGTAGTGTGGGCTTGTATTTAGAAATTTGTATTTTAAAAAAATACACTTATTTTGTTAATCATAATTATCAGTTGGTATGTGAAAGTCAGTTTCCTATGCAATTTGCTAGATCACTTCTAACTTAGAATTATGTTCAAAGCCTAATCTTTTTCAGTCATACTTCCTGGCATCTTAAAAAAAAACCAAAAAGGTGTCAAAATGAAACCAGTAGCTTTCCTCTGAAAAGCATGTTTTCATCATGTGAATGATAGTTTGTACTCAGAGAGGCAGGTTTAATTCATCTCTGTAAAGCACAGGTGTTACATATGATCTTCAGTCACCAAAAAAATGTGGTCCTAGAGACACTCTGCTCTTTTCTTTTTGTTGGCCAGCTGAGCAGTATGAGCAAACAATCCTCGGGAATTTGGCTGCTGGACGAGGGAGAGGCAATTTGCTGCCATTCATAGCATAAAATCAAGCACTATATGATCATTTGCCTGGTGGTGATCATATTACTGGTTTCCTGCCATGAATGGCATCAGGATATCAGCACTCTACAGTAGACATTGGAAAGAAAGGAATTGAATTAGATTTCTGTGAAGAAGTGTTATGTCTGAGATGGGATGTATTTGAACATTTACAACTTCTGATAACCAACCTGGTATCTATTATGGCTCTCAGAATTGAAAATACCCGTCCTCACGTTCCAAATGAAAAGATTCTAAGAAATTCCATTTTAAGAAACAGATACAGATAATCCTCGACTTACAACAGTTCATTTAGTGACCATTCAAAGTTACAATGGCTCTGAAAAAAGTGACTTATGACAAATTTTCATACTTACGAGAGTTGCAGTATCCCTATGGTTACATGATAAACATTCAGAAGCTTGGCAACAGGTTCATATTTATGATGGTTGCAGTGTTCTGGGGTCATGTGATCACCTTTTGCAATCTTCTGACAAGCAAAGTCAATGCGGAATCCAGACTGACCTAACAATCATGTTACTAACTGAACAAACGTAATGATTCACTTAACTGTGGCAAGAAAAGTCATAAAATTGGGTGAACTCACTTAACTTCTCATTTTTTCACTTCACAACATAAATTTTGGGCTCAATTGTGGCCATAACTCGAGGACTATCTGTATTGAGAAATATCGTAAGAAGCAGTAAGTATTAACAAGCTCTATAATGCTACTATATGAAAACCAACAAAAACTTAGTAGAGTATGGAAAAATTTGTGTTGATCTGGGAAAATATACAGGATTGACCTGATTTGAATGTGGATTTAGACTTTGTCAGAAAACCAGTTAGGTTGGCTAGACAGGGAAGTCAATACATTCTGGAAGAAGATTGCAACATACCATTTCCATATCACTCTTAAAAGCTGTGTGTAGGGATCACGCTCAACATGTAGGCAAATATAATAGGTTAAACAGAAATAGAATGAATAAAAATGACTGAGCTCAGTGCAGATTAAACATTGTTGTGTCTGCCCATTGTGAATCTCAGTTTTTTTATATATAATTTCAAGTGAGAAATAAGGAGAGGAAGAAAAAGAAATCATTTTTCCCCACTGGATTTTGAACTGGATTTTTAAATGGGCAAACTTAAAGCAGATACATGAATAAGCTCTCCTTTTTCTGACTCCCAGATCAATTTGAATCATTCTTAATGTGGAATATAAAGACAAAAAAGAATAAATCAACCAGTCAATTTAAAAAGCTATTAAAAAGCAGAAACTAAAAGATAAGATATAAAATTAATTAGGAGACCATATAAAATTAATTTGAAGGCCACAGTGCGACAATAAAAAAAAGATTAAAACGACATAAGAATTGCACAGCCCTTTGTCTGGTATCAAAGGAACAATAAAATAAACACAAGATGAAATTTGCTTTGGAGCAGATTCTAAAACTGGAATCTAAAACATCTTTTAAGGTTTTGGCTTTCATTCTAAAATGAATCAAGAAAAGACTGTGACTTTTAAATGTAGCAGATCTGCACCATACTTTGGAATTCCCTTTTGAAAGAAGCGAAGTATTTTCTATTTTTTATAGAAGGGTTTTTTTTTTATCAATTGTCTTCTAACAGTAGTTTGTACTGCACATGGAAGAAGGGTTTTTCTTTTGTATCCTAATCACAGTGAATTAGTAACTAAGCAGTGCAGAAGCTGCTAGTTATAGAGGCCATTTGCTAAGACATTTGTCGGTTTCAACACTTCATGCCAAGACCTTTTCTCAAGGAATTTTGGGTGGTCAGCTCTTCACGTACATCTGCTTTTGCCACACAGATCAGACCCCACATGCCTGCCTTTAAAGTGGATGCTGCAAGTGCTTACTTATATTACTGGCACTGTATTAATAGAGCCTAAATCGCACTGAGAGCTATTGTGTATAGATAGCAAACCCAGATTTTCTTTAAAGAAAAGCTTATCTGAAAAAAAGCATATGAAGCAGAAAAGCAAAGGTGGAAAGGGTTTCTTAATTTTCGTCTGCCAGTTTTCCACTTTAATTTGGTCCACTCCAGCTTCCCCACAAGTTGTATACTTGCTGCATAATTACATATGCACATTTGCCTGGTGGGAACAATGCATTCATTCACTGCTAATCTGGCTGCACTAGATAAAAACACACGAGACTTACGTTTATGGTGTGACTAGATATCAATGTTTGGATGTAGGTTAAAGTAGGACTAATGTTTATACTAACTAGTGAAAGAAGACATGACTGAGAAAATCCAGTCATGATCATAAATTCAGTGGCAATTGGAGATCTGCAGAAACTAGCTTTGTGAGAAAAGAAGGAGGAACCTTATATATGTGTCCTTCAAGCCTGGTTTATGTGGATTGTACAGTTTCAGTGAAATTAGAGGAAGATATGGGTCTTAAAGCAGCTTGGGACACAATATTATGATAGGCCTCTTATATAAATCAGAGGGTACAAGATGATGATGCTTTATTATTGGTATGTTATACCAGCAATACTTAGAGTAAATTTAATTTATGACGGACCATATAACTGGCTTAAGTGAAGGTGCCCATGCTTTTAAGGAAGGATTCACAAAAATAAAATGAGTCATAGCCATTTCTGTCCTTGTTAGTGGAAACGATACATTTTTAATTAGCCTTTTTAGCTTGTCTCCACAAAGCTACGGCCTCCTGAAAAAAGTTACTTATGACTGTCTTTCACAGTTACAATCTTTCAGCATCCTCATTGTGATCAAAATCCAGATGCTCGGCAATTGGTTCATATTTATGACTGTTGCTGTGTCCCAAGGTCATGTGATTTCTCTCTTGCATCATTCTGACAAGAAAAGTCAGTGGAAAGACAGATTTAACTAACAGTGAGGTTACTTATCTATCAACTGCAGTGATTTACTTAACAACTGAGGCAAGAAAGGTTGTAAAATGGGGAAAAATTCATTTAACAAATGTCTCACTTAACAACAAAATTTTGGGCTCAATTGTGGTCATAAATCGAGGACTACCTGTAGCTTGTTGTGCATCAGAGTGGTGCCTATATCTTTCTGAAAATGATACTAATGTCAGCTGAGGAGATGAGGTTGTAATGCTGATAGATCCTGCTTGCTCTCTTGGTATTCAAGAAATGCAAGAGGAGTACAATAGTGTAACATAATGGTCATGCATAAACATACTTAATCTAAGCAGTCATTGTGAGGATAGGCAAGTTCTAGTAACGCTGGAGTTCGGTATGTAGTAGACCAGGGGTGCCAAACTCAGGTTCACATGATGTATCGTGACTTTTTTCCCCCTTCGCTAACCCGGCATGGGTGTGGCCAGTGCATGATACATTCAACTGTGGGCCACAAGTTTTACACCCCTATAGTAGACCATTTATGAAGAGTGACTAGAAGCACCAAAAGATGCCTTCCAATCCTGGTCCAGTCTAAGCCAGGTGCAATCACTGCATTATCCTCCTCCCAATGCAGTGCCTCTCCACCTGTTTTTTTTTTTTCTTGGTTCCAGGATAGTCAAAAAGACTACATCTTGTAACGATCAGAAAATTTGGTGATTATAAGGATTTGTGATTCTTTTTTTTTAAATGGCAAAAAAGAACGAAGGAGACAGGTGGAGGAAGAAAACAATTTTAATAACTCAGAGAAGGAAAAGTGAATGAGTAGAGAAGAGTTGGAATATCACATAACTGGTACAGAATTGGTTGCACAATCAGCGTCCTGGGCAGTCTCATAGTAATCATGGACATTATTTTGTTATTAATAAGACAGATGAACTATCAAACAAGTTCACTTTGTAATTTGGCACACTTTATTTTCAAATTAGTTGTAGGACAAATATTTGGACAGAAAAAATACAAATGGACTTTTATGAATTTTCTGTATCTTTTTATTATGTGGAATTTTACAATCCATACATGATAACATTAACCAAGCTGCTCATAAAAACTATCTGTATATATTTATTTAGTGATTTCTGCAGAAGAATCACTTGCTTTCTTTTCAGGGATTTAAGAAGTTTTCAATTACTTATAGGAGTTAGTTGTCAACAAATTTCAGTATCCTCCAACATTTTGTTTGAGACCTATTTCATACTCTTCCTTCAATGACTGTTAGTAGTTCACTCTGCCGAATGATGTGAATTTATGCGCAGAGCACAGAGCAAACAACTTTCCACTATGGATTAAGCTGGCAAGATAGTTTTATTTGACGCAAGAAACTAAACTGGTCACTTTTTCAAGAGTAGTGCCAAACAAATTATTAAAATGCTTTACTTATTATAGTTGCAGTATGAACATTATGCAGAGGAATATCATTCAACTAGTACTGATGTTATTAATACAACTTTGCCTGATTTTGTAAACCATGCTAGCACATTTAACATAATGCATCTAGGACATTACAATGACAAGAACAAGCAAAACGTAAAAAAATTCAGTTCTTGAATGATCTATAAGCAAAGTCGTGAAAGATTTGTTGATTTTTACCCATGGATTTGTGGAATTAAATAGTTAAAATAGTAGAATTCTATCCAAATCCTAACATTGTTACAGTACAATGAGTTTATTTTTTTTTATGTAACTAGTAGTCAGATACCTCAGAAATGTGACTCTATATTGTACTTAATATGTTCACATTTTAGCAATAGGACAGATGATAAATTTGAATAATGTTATTAAAGAATTTACAGCTCTGCTTTTTATTCTTACTTTGTGCAAAATAACATTATCAACCATTAGCCTTAATGGTTTAAGGATTTCCATTAATGTCTTTAGACAAACAGAACTCATTATTTATTATTTGCTTTCTTTTTTCTCTTGGCTTTCCAATTACATAAATTTCAGAGATATAATGGGATTATTATACTAATGTGTTAAAACAGTTCTTAATCTCCATTCTGAAAGTCAGTTGAAGTTTTGAAATTATTATAATCCGGAAAATTTTCAAATGTGCAGAAATGGACAAACTTACTTTAGAATTAAACAATAAGGAAGACTCGGAATATTACTTAACTTGGGATAATTGATATCAATGGATAAAAAAGAAAAATAAGGAATGTATAGAACAAAATAAGATATAAAATGTGATTAAATATGTCGATTAAGTAGGAACATGTGGGAATAGATGAAGAAAGTTAAGAATTAAGTACTGTCAGAAAGACGTTGAATTGTATAATTATTACAGATATATTTTTGTTATAGAGGTATTTTAACTTGTATTTTTGAATTTTAAGTGTTAATAAAGGTTTTTCAAAAAAAATAATAAAGTTTTGAAATTTCAAGATTATGTTAACGGATAGTCATATGCATATTGGTGAGTTAACACTTTTGGTAGTGTAAGGATTTATTTTCTTTCTGGTGTTTCTTCCATCCAAAACTACAACATTGCATGTCATATATTTGCAAGGGTTTGCGGCAGCTGAAATTCAGTTCCCAAAAAGTGCTGCAGACCAATGTGAGGCATAAATTAATACCTTTCTGTAAGTCTTTAAAAGTAGTGGGTCTTTTCATAGGATCCACAATGACAAAAGGGTTGGAATTACACAGTACAGTAACTATTTGAAGAAGGAACAAAGATTGGAGAAGGAATGGAATGGATTGTCTTAAGAAAAAATATAACTGCATGGAACCATAAATAGGAACATTCTATATTGTATTTGATGGCAAGTCCCTGCTGCTTTTGAGTCATCTAATTACTTTTATGCAGGTATGATCAAATTTAAATAATCGAAATGAAAGACAGTTTTTCACTCACAAACAGGAAGTTAATTAGCATATTACTCTAAACTTCTTTACTCAACCTTCTGGGGGTATAATATTACATTATACCAAAGTTTTCCATGTGATTAGTTTGTGGTGACTCACTTATAAATGAAATTCAGCTCTGCAGGAAAAAGAGTTAAATATGCATGGATTTGGTGGGGAAATGATTAAAACAATTGTTCAATATAACAATATTCTGGCTATCCAAGAATTATTTAGACTCTAGTCACAAGCCTTCTGGATTTTTGTGAACCATCCTTTAAGATGCAGAATCTGTGAATGCCATAACAAGGTAGGACATACGGAAGATATTGGTGTCACAGTCCTTATTTAACATTAATAGGTGAATTAATTGTTATAAAATAATTTAAAATAAATTATAAACAATATCCCTTGATACTGTGGATTTAGCTATATTCTGCCAGTACTTGTCTTCCTAGCTCTAAATATATTGACAACCTGTTTCTCTCCTATTTTGCTAGATTGGCATTCTGAGCTCTTGTCTGTTTTCACAAAACCATCTCTCCTCAATTCCTTCCTCACTCTGCAGGATAGACTGAAAGGAGGTGCCCTGCTTGCAATGCTTTGATTGGCAGTCCCCACACTCAGTTGGCATAGGACCCAGTCTGAACTATGTCCAGATTTACTGATTTTGATCATTTCCATCCTAAGCACTCATGATGGCTAACAAAAATTAAAACATAGAAAGAATTTTTAAAAAATTAAAGTACAGGTTAAAATTAATTCAAAAACCAAACCCTAAATCGTTTAACAATTAAAGGCCAGATGAAAAAAGATGCAACTTTAAATATTTTCTAAACTTTCATGGCAAATGCGGTTCCTGGAGAATATGAATTTACCATAAAGAACTTTCACCTTGATTTCATAAACTCCTTCTGTTGATTCAGGGATTGGAGCAATATGAAACAATAAAGTACCAATAGGAGAGAGAATGAGTGTTTCATTTAGCAGTAACATTGATTTTGATGTAATTATGCAACATACCACTACTGTAGATCAAACAGAATTAGCAATGGGATCTTCTCATTTGACATATACTTAACATCCTGGTTTATTACAAGAGAAATTGTGCTGTATTAGAAAAAACTAATTGTACATAAATGTGTGGTGTTGAGTCATTACCATACTTTGCTTTTTACTGCTTTGATTAATGATTTGTTTGCATTTTATTGTATTACTAAAATTTATAAGCTTTTATTGCTTTGGGAAAATAATAAAAAATTTAATAAGGCAAAATATAAATAGTTATAAAAATATATTCAAAACCTGTTATCAGGCCTACTTATAAGTAAAATTAGATAAAAATGGAAGCATTGCTTCACTGTTTACTGTGGGTTTTCTCTTTTTCTCTCTTAATACTCTCTTAGTATTTCTTTTTTTACATGGAGTTGGTAAATTCCCTGTGGATAAAAGGAGGAAATGAGTGCCAGATAAAGTTCTGATGTGTGTGAAAAATAAACACATCACGTTTCACATGCATTTGTATAAATTTACATTTGTTCTATGCAGAATTTAGAAATCCCTTTCATAAACAGAGCTGGGCCATTTTTATTATAAGATTAATTTTTCTCTGGGTTTTTTTGTATTTTTCTGCAAAGTAAGGTTATTTGCTACATGATTATAATTCCAAATTTAGGAAGAGAAAGAAAATAATGTTCCAACTATTAACTAAATTCAAAATTGAAAGTGAGACAATTAAAGGGTTGTTAAAAAATAAGAAAAGCTAGGGTTAGGTGTTTGAGAGACTTTAAATTTATGCATTTTAAGGATGATTGTAGTGAAAAGCCTTAATTTGGCCTTTTTTAGTGAACAAATCAAGTACATTTTCATTCTTTGTCCTACCAATTAAAGGGTTTTTGTTTTTCTAGTGCTTAATGAGTTTATCTATAAACTGAAAATTAAACAGAACCTGTAGTTTGTTTCCCCAGCATTGAAACAGTTTACTGGCTGTGGGTCATAGAGAAGTCTTATTAAACAGCCGATTTCATTCATTTCCCTATCAGCTCGTGACAGGAATATAAGGTATTAGATAACAGTAACCCATCATTTTTTCTGGCTAGGCATTTATCAGAGTGCCATGTTAAGAATATTGCTTGCTACACCTAAAACATACTTTGCATTTTTAAGATAAGCAAAAAATGCTGCCTTTTAAAAATATAATAATTTCATAGGTTTTTTCAATTAAAATGGCTTTATTTTATTATTATTCAATTGTAAATTCAAATTTAAAAGTTTCTTTTTCAACAAATAAATCTTGTTGCTAGACCAGACTGAAAACCTATAGGAACCTCTTGTATATGTTTATCCTGCAGATGCCATGAAATAACTAGATCACATATTCTAACAGTAAAATTCTCAGTAATGATTAAATCAGAATACACAGAGTTCTCTTATTCATTGTACCCACCACTGTAATACAAAGCAAATCTCACACGGGGCCATCTGATGCCCTTACTTCATTCCTGGGAATCTGAGGCTGTAGTCAGCAGCTTGTACTGAAAACACTGGCAGTCTTTGTAAGAATGACTTTCTTCAGTAGTCAAGAACGCTTTTGTTGTAGCTGGTTGTATACCATCACAGTTTTATTATATGGTCTTAACTAACAACGTAAATGTTCTTTTTTAAGATGACTAAATAGCCAGTCTTTCCCCTGTTAAAAACAAGTATTTCACAGGTAAGTGAAGCAGTTCGATCTGTACTGAAATTAGAATATTCTTGATAATAGATCACTTTGGTCTAGTGGTTATACCCCCAGGTTAGAGACCAGGAGACTGGGAGTTCTAGACTTGCCTTAAGCCATGAAAACTGGGATGTGACTTTTGACCAGTCACTCTCTCTCAGTCCAACACACCTCACAGAGTTGTTGTGGGGAAAATAGGAGGAGGAAGGAGAACTAGTTTTATTCAGTGCCTTGAATTATGTTTAAAAACATAGGCAGGTCAAAGAATAAATAAAAATTGGTCTTTCAGAAGTTTCAGATTTTAACAGTGCAATTGTTCAGATGAATCATATATTTATTCACTGACACATGGACAAGAGAGAGAAATCTTTTTCCAAAAGTCAGTACATGATGTCAGTAAATGAAGCTTCTTCCCACTTACGGTGATTCTGAAACAGTTGTTTTCTCTGCTTGGAGGTTTAATCAGCAGATTGAATGGGGAGACCCCATGGGCCAGAAGAGTAAAAATAGTTCACCCTAGATATAGTGCCTTTATGTACTACTATTCCAGGAAGGCATACTAGTTTTATTTAACAGATAAAAAAGAAATGGTAAAAAAAAGCTATGACTAAATTTGTTACACAAGATCAATATTAAAAGGCTTTCAGATATGCTTTATGATTATGTACACAGCTTACGTTCTGACTCCATTTTAGAAATTATGACTATTCATAAACTATTAATAAGGACCCTTTTTAGAAATATTACTTGGGGGCATACCTTTCGTATTTATTTATATCTAGGCTTATGTCCCACCTTTCTTCTTGAAATGAACATGAAATGTGAATTACAGTTCAGAATAGCGAACCAGTAAAGGTCCAGAGAAAAAGAGGTGTTGACCAATTTGTTTAAAGATACAGATTGGAGTCAAATATACTTGGCTGTGGGAATGCATTACATATTCCTATTTATTCCCACAAATATGTACTCAATTGTTGGCTGGGCAGAAGGGATAAGTTGGATAGATACCTATGGGAAATACTTTCAAACTTGCATCATGATAGTGACCTCATTTTAAAAAGTACCTGGGAAGACGATGATAACTTCTTGAATGTAGTTGGGGAAAGCTTTTCTCATACAGCTTCCCTCTCTGAATTTTGAAATTTCATTTAGATCAAAACAATATTCCATTATTTCACTTCTAATCTTTTAATGTTGTAATTATTCACAAACTAATGTCAAATTCCACTGGTTTCTGCTGGGTTTGGGCTTTTCTTTTCCCAATGTAGTGTCTTTTCAGGGCATATAATATTTTCATATATATATATAATGTTTTTCTTACTTTTTCGTAGGTTTTATGTGTATGTTTCTTTAGCCAGGTTCTACCTACGTAAACCAAGATGTTATGCAACCCTAGTTCAGTGAACTCACAATTCACTAGTTTCTGGGCTTTTCTTCTTTTTCTTTTCTTCTGGCAGCCAGCAGACCCTTTGCTGCCCATTGGGAGACTAAGATAGATCTATTTCGGCCTTATAAGGCCTCATCAGTTAGCCACACCCTCATATCATGTATCCTCCCTGTAAAGGTACAATATTTGTTTTTCCCTCTTTTTCGTAGGTTTTATGTGTATGTCTCTTTAGCCAGGTTCTACCTAGGTAAACCAAGATGTTATGCAGCCCTAGTTCAGTGAACTCACAATTCACTAGTTTCTGTTCTTTTCTTCTGGCAGCCAGCAGACCAGTGGTGGGTTCCTCCCGGTTCGGTCCGGTTTGGCCGAGCCGGTAGCAGTGACGATATGACGTCACCGAACCGGTTCTCTCCCCCCCGCCCTCCCACCCCCCCACGTTATTCTTACCTTTTATTTGGTCCCACCCCCAATCTATTGTTGCCTCCTGAGTCCCAGCTGATGACTAGAGGGAAAAAAACTGTTTAAACTCTTGCCGCGGGGCTTCAAAGGGCCGTTCTACAGCTGATCAGTGTTAAAAGCAAACAAATGAGTCGGGTCGTAAGTGCGAGGACTGGTCATAAGTGCGAGGACCTTCCAGAAATGACTCTGACCAGCTAGCCACGCCCACCTAGTCACATGACCTCCAAGCCACACCCACAAAATAAGCCACGCCCACAGAACCAGTAGTAAAAAAATTTAGAACCCACCCCTGCAGCAGACCCTTTGAAGAAAAACAAATATTGTACCTTTACAGGGAGGATACATGAAATGAGGGTGTGGCTAACTGATGAGGCCTTATAAGGCCGAAATAGATCTATCTTAGTCTCCCAATGGGCAGCGAAGGGTCTGCTGGCTGCCAGAAGAAAAGAAAAAGAAAAACAGCCCAGAAACTAGTGAATTGTGAGTTCACTGAACTAGGGCTGCATAACATCTTGGTTTATGTAGGTAGAACCTGGCTAAAGAGACATACATACATACATACATACATACATACATACATACATACATACATACATACACACACACACACACACACACACACACATATAAAACATTGTAGCTTTTATAATTTTACAGTTTAAGAGTGTTTCTCTGTGTAGTTTTGAAGCCTGGATTTTTATATTTACATCTCTTAATGTAAATCAAGAGATGTACAGATGTCTTGATGATCTTTTCACAAGAGTATCCAAAGCTTACAATAATAACATTTTGCAGTCCTATATTCCAATTGCTTTACTGTATTATTTTATTATCATAACAATAAACATTCCAGCAGTTATTGTATTGAGGGTAAAATTGGCCAGATTAAGAGTACAGAGTGCATATATACCTATGTAGAACTTTTAATTGTGAATAATATTAAATAGAGAAATGTTGAACAATGCCTTTGAATTTCTAAGATGTGAAAACTTCAGAATACAAATAATTGAGACAGGCATAAGCATCACTTTTTTAAAAAACCTGACCTTAAAATACCAGTACTACAAACTGGTTTTCTGTTCTCTAGTAGCAGAATGTTGTAAACATCGCCACTCTGCTAATGGCAGCACAAAAAAGAATGAAAGCTTATGAAAGGTTTCTTTATTCAAAATGTGCACAATTACAATGAGAGTATTGATTCTGTGGGTATTACTTAACATCTTTTTCTGAATGTATGTGATCAGTTTTCAACATAGCACTGAAATGCTTACTTTGAGTTCTTCTAATATGACAAATAATCTATGAATATTTATAAAGAAGTGTGCTTATTAATATTTTATGAATAGTCATCATTTCCAAAATGAAGCCAGAATCTAAGATGTGTACATAATCATAAAACATATCTAGAAGCCTCTTAATATTGATCTTGCCTAACAAATTTAGCCATAACTTTTTTACTTCTTTTTTTTTAATCAGTTACATAAAACAGCAGTCCACAACCTTTCCGGCTCTGCGGACTGGCAGGGGAAGAGGGGAGGCCTCTGCATAAGTGGCAGGCCTCAGAAATTTTAAAAGTAAAGAATGTTAAATCTTGGAAGTTAGTTAAAAGTACTTTCATTTCATATGTTTGTCACCTAGTACTCACATCGTAATAACGGTCAAAAGTTGTGTATTTACTATTTTAAGTCTATTAAATGTTTAATGTTTAAGTCTACCTTGAATTAAAACCATAATTTGAAATTTTATGATTATCAAAAAGCTGGACACTAGAATGCACTAAAGTTTCCAGGTGGAAAAAGGGAAAAAGAACGACACTAATCACTATATCATTAGAAATATTACAAGAATTTTGAAGAATGGGGTCAGATATTAGCTACAATATAAGAAATGTCATTACTAATGTTTGCTTCTGTAGATACTATGCCTATAATGTATTAAATCTCATGCTGCAATATAAAAATGTTATGGGTAAGGGGTTTTTAAATTGGGGGAAGCCAAAGATAAATTTAATTTTGTTTTATACTATTTTAATGTTTATATTGCATGTTTTTTAATTTTGGCTGTTCACCGCCCCGAGTTCTTCGGGAGAGGGGGTGGTATAAAAATTTAAAAAATAAATAAATAAATAAAATAAAATAAAAAACTAGATAATAAAAAAATGTGGATTACAAAACAGGTTTTTTGTCTTATGTTTACTTACTTTCTTTGTACTTTTTATTAATTCTATTTCCAAGCTTTTTTTGTGTTCACTTTCACTGCTGTAATTAAAATCTTTAATAAAAGTTATGCTAAAACAGTATGTATTGATGAAGGACAGCAGACTCACGAGAGAAAAATATTATTTTAAAGATGAATGTGAAGAATATTAAATCTTGGAAGTTACTTTTTACTATAAAGCTTTTTTTTCTCTTTTGTATATACAGCTTCTTTAAAAATAAATAAATTCAAATGAAGCTTTGGAAGGTGTAATACAATTATTTTAAAATTATCAAGTTGTTGAGTAATTAAAGGTATTTGAAATATACCTTGCTAGGTAGTGTCTTGTATAATTAAGTGGCCTATCATATTAGAATACATGCCTATATTTGCATGTACAATGTTAATACATGTTAAAAGAATTTTCATTTTTTTCTGTAGCTCTGCATATATACAGCAGACACTAGCTTTCCATACATACTGAAAGACAATTGCCTCATTTAATCAGTGTAACATATGAAGAGTACTTGTTTTTATAAATTTACAAATTTATATTTGTATACTTATGAGCAATGCTTATTTTGTTTAGCAAAGCGTCTTAAAATATAAAGAATATTTTAATAACATGATAATAGGACTCGTGTCTTCTACATATGTATAGGAGCAGAAAAATAAGAGGCATGATGATAATATATCTTAATAAGCTCGTCTATAAATAGATCTTTTGTCTGTGAATTATCCCTTTGTTCTTCCTTTTGACACAAAATCAAATCTGGAAATGTTCAATTAATTATAGCTTCTGCATTTCATCCAAATGGCAAAACTATGATTGCTAGGCTAGGGACTTGCCAGGATATTATTTCATGTGCAATTTAAGATCTAAACCTGGTAATTGTAGGTTCCCAATTTGGATAAAATGGGAAACCATAATTAATTAGAGGCTTCCTTGTTAGTTTCTTAATATGGTGAAGGGACCACATGTGTTGACAAAAGTATAATTTAAATTTTCTTTCATTACATCAAGCTTTGATTATCGAAACATGGCCAAAGAAAACTAGATTTCTTGCTGCTTGCTGGCCACCGTCCACTAATAAAACCCTGCATGAGTCTGTAGCCAAAAAAAATTGCAAAATAATAAAACTTCCACACTTAATACTCTATTGTGTTCTTTTCATTTAGATCTGTGTTTCTCAACCTTGGCAATTTTTCAGATATGTTTATCAACCCCATACTGGTTGGGGAATTCAGGATGTTGAAGTCTATACATCTTAAAGTTACCAAGATTAAGAAATATTGCTTTAATAATTATTTCTAGTTATTTCAAAGGTTCCCTAGATGAAGGCAGCTCTTATATCTATCAGTCTCAGCACTATGGAAATTAAGTGATTAAAAAGTATGTGATAGTAGTAATCTCTAGGTTCCTGTCCTAGAATTATTGAATTAATTTCATAAGTACATTTTACATAGACCTGGATAAGAATCAGGGAAGATTTTTTTTCTTTATGTTCAACCTCATGCCTTCCATTTGTTGCAAGTTATTGAGGAAGAATTTTGAGGAATTGTTCTTTGGAAATGGTGACTATTCATTTTCATCCATATAAAGTCTCTAAAGCCTTAAATTCCATTCAACTGGATTACTCAGTAGGTGATTTGGGATCAATTATTAGTAGAAACTATCTGTCCAGACTATTATTCGGGTATAAAATATGGTGAATTTGATTAAATGTATTTCAGTTCAAAATGTATGTGAGTTCAGATAAAATGTGATGAGTTCCAAGTTCATTTTCTTGAGACTTCAGACGCAAAACAAGGTGCAAATGTAACATAGAAATATTTTTGCATCTTCACAGATAGTACACGTGTGTACTATAGACTTGCCTATTGTATAACTCCATGATGGCGAACCAAAGCTGGCATGCAAAGCCCTCTCGGCGGGCTTGCAAGCCATTGCCCAGCTCAGCTCCACTGTGCATGTGTGCCTCCCGCTGGCCAGCTGATTTTTGGGATGTACGGGGGTGGGGCGCATGCAGGAGATGTGTGCGCATGCGTGGGGGTCATGTACATGCACAGGGTGGGGCTCGCACACGCATGCACGGGAGGCGGGGCAGAGTGCAGGGGGATATGGTGTGCCCCCCACAGCCTGTTTTTGGGCCCAGGAGGCTGCAGAGAGGCCTGTTAGGCCAAAAATAGGGGTGGAGGATACAGCCTGCCCCCCCAGCCCGATTTGGGCCCAGAAGGCTGCAGGGAGGCCTGCTAGGCCAAAAACGGGGAGCAGGAGGGTCACGTGCGCATTCGCGGAGGAGTGTGGGGGTGTTGCGTGCACCGGGGCGGGGAGGAGCATGGGGGGTGAGGCACACATGTGCAAGGGAGCGCATTGGGTGCTGACACACATGCACACTGTTTCTCGCGCTTTCAGCACACAGAAAGAAAAAAATTAGCCATCACTGGTATAACTTATTCATTGATTAAAATTCAGGTAGTCCTTGACTTACAACAGTTTGTTTAGTGACCATTGAAAGTTACAACAACACTGAAAAATGTGACTTAAGACTGTTTTTCATAGTTACAACTTTTGCAGCATCCCCCTGATCATGTGGACAAAATTCAGATGCTTGGCAACTAGTTCATATTTATGACTGTTGCTGTGTCCCAAGGTGATATGATCACTTTTTTCAACCTTCTGACAAGCAAAGTCAGTGAGGAAGCCAGATTCAGTTAACAACCTTATCAACTGCAGTGATTCACTTATCAACTGTGGCAAGAAAGGTGGTAAAATGGGGCAAAACTAAATTAACAAAAGTGTCAGAATTACAGAAATATTGGGCTAAATTGTGGTCTTAAGTCAAGGACTACCTGTATAATAATGTAAATAATGCCCTGCAAGAAATGAAGTTATGTGATTCAGGTGGAGCCTGATTACCTCAAAATCATCATTAGCACTAGATACTGCCATAAAATCTAACAACCCCTTCTATTGTCTTTTAAGTTGATTACTGGCTAATAATCTTATCCTCTTGTCCTGTTTGTTTGTTTTTTTCATTTGATTTGATTTATATGCCGCCCTTCTCCGAAGACTCAGGGCGGCTTACAATGCGTTAAGCGATAGCCTTCATACTTTTGTATATTTATACAAAGTCAGTTTATTGCCCCCACAATCTGGGTCCTCATTTTACCTACCTTAGAAAGGATGGAAAGCTGAGTGAACCTTGAGCCTGGTGAGATTTGAACTTGCAGTAATTGCAGGCAACTGATGTTAATAACAGTGCTTTAGTCTGCTGCACTACCAGGGCTCCTCAGTTTTTCGTAAGGGTTTAAAAATCCATTGGTAAAATCATATAAAACAGAATTTCTTCATTATATTGTTTAATTGTAATTATTTATATTAAGTCTCCAACAAAATATATCGGTACTCTGTCTACAAGAATAAGATGATAGGATGCAAGAAAAAAAAAGAAAAAAGAAATGCTACTTTTCCTTACCTTTGTTAAATGTCCTGTACCAGTTGATATCTTCTTGCTATATATTCATATTTTACTCAATATTAGAAATTTTTAAATTTTTATAACCTGTCCAATTCAGTTTTATTCAAACTTCGTTGAACTAAAAACTCTGAAAAATCAATATATAAATCCAGCCCACAAGTCTGCTAAAGGAAATTTATCTTTCAGGAATACCTTATATCTTGGGAATCCATAATGCAATATGTTATTTTTTTAAAAATAGGGATGCATCTTGAATTGCTGATCACTTTTTATTAACTTTTGTAAAGAGCAAATTCAGAATAAGTTTCTACTATTAACCCCACTTTTGGCTGACTTTTTTTTTTTTGCTTGAGGCTGAATAATAAATAGTGTTGCCTTCCAATCAAATGTTGTAAGAGCCAGGAGTCATCAATTTAGCTTAACCCAAAACAGGCCCTTGGGAATAAAAGAGGGGTCATTTGTCACGTATTCAGAATTAGTAAGATCAAGTGAGATAATATTAAGCACTTCTGATGAAGTGATTGATGTAGTATGCTGTAATAAACATCAATCCTCAAGTACAAAAAACATGGAGTGAGCTAATAATAAGAACCTCACATTTCCAGGAGCAAAGTTCCAGTAGAAAGGAACAAGCTGTCTTCTTGAATCTGTTTTTCAATTAATTCTGATTGAGAATCTCCCTTAAATTTTAAATGCATCTCATCTGGATTACACCAGATGAGTGTGATTTTGATTCACACTAAACTAAAATTGCTGTGTTATTATTTTTTTCTTATGATGCTATTTACTGCTTGTTAATTGTGTGGCTTACTAAGTTAAAATTGAGATATTTGTTTTCTTACATTTGTAAAAGATATAACTTAATAATATTTCTTACATTCTACATGAGATGGTGTGGGTGCTGCTTTATTTTTATTATGGTTGGTGACACAATCAGCCAGATGTTTAGATTGGATCTGATATTGTTTTCCACCAATCAAGTCCTTTCCAAGAACCTGGATTAAGCAGATGTTGTTTGATGGCATTAGAGATACCATCAATGGATATAAGATACCACCCAGAAGGCCTATAATACATGTGGGAAAATGCTTTCAGACCTACTGGGAATTGTCAGAGATGATGAAATACCAGTATATAGAAACATTATAAAGGATTTGTTCTGTAATGTCATAGAATTGTTTGTTTGTTTGTTTGTTTTAGAAAATTTATATTGTCGCCTCCTCACACATGGCGATTCAATGAGGCTTACACAGATATAAAAACCATATAAAAGAAATAAAAACAATAAAAAGAAAAATAATAAAATAATAAATTAGTAAAATAATAGCCCCCTACCCCAGCAACAACACTCATTCATACAAACCCAGAGTGGGACTCCATCCCACTCTGGGTTCCCCAGGCCCACTGACAGAACCATGTCTTCAGCACCTTCCAAAAGAGTGTTAGAGTGGGTGTTAGTCTAATGTCTGGAATGATGTTCCAGAGAGAGGAAGTCATCATAGAGAAGGTCCTTCTATAATTAATTAATTACTTAAAAATATAGAAGACTATATTTACAAATAAAACCATTGAGACTAGCATTTTTTATTTTATTTTAATCAGCAGTCTCCCAACTGCTTGTTTTATGTTATTGACCACAGTTGGGACTAACAGTGTTGTTTTGGTGGTCACTAAGTGAAACCATAATTGTTCTTATAAACTTTTTCAGTTTTCCTTTACTTCATACAGTTACCCTAATTCATTATGTCTTGGATAAGGTAAAGCCAATTTACAATTCTACATTGAACTCTGCTATGATTGTATTCAGTCTTCAAGTAGAACATATTCAGAACTTAAGAAACTCTGATATTGACGCAACTGCTCAATTCATTGTTTTCTTCTCAGTTCAAGATTTGTATTAATGTATTACATACAGAAATCACAGTATATTATGTCATGTGTTCCACTAATGTGCTGGTGATCTTTTTTAATATCATGCTCAGGTTATATAATTATTAGAGTGAAACTGTTAAATGGGTAAGGAGAAATGACCATAATGCTCTTCTTTCCACTTCCTGTCTTAAAAGAGTTGCTATGGTGCTTGCTGTTTTCATCTCATCAGATCTAATCTAGTTTTCCACATCAACTAAATCACTGAACATTGTGCTTATTTATGGATATGCTTTGGATCCTGGTTGAATTGGGCCACTTTGGAGACATAATGTGACACTCCACATTATGAAGTGGAAGTTCCTCCAAACAACAAAAGCCAACACAAAGACTATCAACAAAGGTTTGTGAACTATTCAGGGCTTCAGAAAGGCAAACAACCGAGCTGAAGGAATTTTTTTTTGGGGGGGGGGGGGGGCTTTGCGTTGCTTCCCATATATTAAAAATGTTAGAGTGGTGGGAAAAGAGCAGTTACTGAATGTTAAATTTATAATTTAATCGTAGACAATTGTTTATCAGAACTTTTCAATCTCAGTGCATTGGGAGAAGAAACATTATTTGGTTATAATACTATAGTATGTTCTTGGTTTTACAACCCTTTTTGCTACAGTTGTTAAGAGAATCACTGCAGTTCAATGGTGGGTTGCTCCTGGTTTAGTCTGGTTCTATAGAACTGGTAGTAAAACTGGCAGGAGGCTCCACCCAACTGCCACAACGTCATCATGGGTGATCTGTGCATGTGCAGAATGTGCATACTTCTGTTGAGAACCGGTAGTTGTTGTGGCCCGTCAGCGGCCTGTGTAGCTAGTAGCTGATTCTGACAGCGAGGAGGCTGGTTTGGTGCTGCGCTAGCAGCCTGTGCAGTGGCACTCGAGTCAGACAATGAGGAGGCTGGAGAAGATGTGGTGCCAGATGCAGGGATTCAGCCAGGGCCTTCATAACCTCCAGAAGCTCCCATAAGTGAAGAGGAAAAAGAGGAGGAGCCTCTTCTTGATGTAGGGGCGCGCAAAGCTGCCAAAAGGCAGGAGTGGTTCCTCAGGAGGAGGTCTCCTCGAGAGTAAGGCTTAGGGTTAATTGGCCACTCCCTTAGCCTATTTAAGGAAGGATGATGACTGAGGCAATTTGCAGGGAACAACTTCGTTCACTCTCCTTTGCATCCTGGTCTTAGTTCTCTTATCAGTTTCCTGCAAATTGCTTCTGGGCTTTCTGCCAACCATAGTAAGATTACGATTATTTATTCTTTTGATTCTTGTAGGCTATTAAGAAAGTTAATTAACAACCTTTATTTGAAAAAGACTGATTTAATTTAGTAAACTAAGGTTTGTACAAACTTCGTGTGTGCTGCGTTCTTTGGGGTCCGTAGCTGGGGCAGAACAATAGTAAAGGTAAGTAGAACCCACCCCTGCTGCAGTTGTTAAGTGAATCACATAGTCATTAAGTGAATCTGATGTCCCCCATTGACTCTGCTTGCTGGAAGTCATCTGGGAAAACTACAAATGGTGATCACATGATCCCAGAATGCTGTAACTGTCATAAATACATGCCAGTTGCCAAGTGTCAAATTTTGATTACAGTACATGAGTATGAGGATGCTACCGCAATCATAACTGTAAGGACCAGTCGTAAGTCATTTTCAAAACTATAATACAATCAAGAACAACTTAGTTTTTAAAAGTATTGTTAAACTTTGATAAACATATCAAATAATACAGGTAATCCATGACTTATGGATCAATTGTTCAGCAACTGTTCAAAATTACGATAGCATTGAATGAAGAGACTTACAACACCTGCCCAAAGTTCCAACTATTGCAGTAGTCCTGCAGTCATGTGATTAAAATTCTGACATTTGGCACCATGCCTGCCTTTACAGCCATGGAAATGCTACATCTCCCCCCTACACCATGGGCTGGGAAATGTGCCAAGGGCCAGAAGGCATTGGCCAGCTCAACCCAACAGCCTGCAGACCTCCTCCCTTTCCAAAAGACCTGGGCTTTCTCCCTGTCCCACCATGTCTAGAAAGTTAGGCTAGGTGCAGTGGTGCATGGGCCTCCTGCATTCCCTCCCTGCCATTCTCGAGAGTTCTGGGCCTTCTCCAGTGGTGAGTTAAAAAAATTTTTACTACCGGTTCTGTGGTTGTGGCTTGGTGGGCATGGCAAGGCTTGGTGGGTGTGGCAGGGGAAGGATACTATAAAATATCCATTCCCACCCCACTCCAGGGGAAGGATACTGCAAAATCCCCATTCCCACCCCAGTCCAGGGGAAGGATACTGCAAAATTCCCATTTCCTCCTGATCAGCTGAGGCAGAGAATAGATGAGGGTGGGGCCAGTCAGAATTTTTACTACCAGTTCTCCAAACTACACAAGATTTCTGCTACCGGTTCTCCAGAACTGGTCAGAACCTGCTGAAACCCACCTCTGGCCTTCTCCCTGTCCTGCCACACCTTGGCCCCCTTAATCTTCCCTTTCCTTTCAGATGCTGGTAGACAAGCACAACCAATGCAAGGCTCAGCTACAAAGCTAGTAAAGTCAATCTTCCTCAAGGCTGGCCAGTAACAGAAAGTCAGCCAGTAAAGTACTTGTCCATGGACCTCTGCCTTAAAAGCATCCCCCCAAAAGTTTTAAATTTGCAGAATAATTGTGGTCATTAAAGCTCTGAAGCACTTTGTTTTTGAAGACAAAAAAATATTTGCAGGGTTGCTTCTATTTAAACCATGCATGCATTTTCTCAAGATCAATATCTTTATAGCAATAGCACTTAGACTTATGTACCACTTCACAGTGCTTTACAGCTCTCTCTAAGCTGTCTACAGAGTCAGCATATGGCCCCCAACAATCTGGTTCCTCATTTTATCGCCTCGGAAGGATGGAAGGCTGAGTCAACCTTGAGCCGGTCAGGATCGAACTGCTGGAATGAGCAGTGAGTTAGTCTGCAATATTGCATAAGGTCACAGAAAAGGCATGACTACTTAGGAGTTTCAGACATATGCAACCTTTTGTCTTTAAATGGGCAGCAGTACCATTTCTTCATTTGTTATGACACTCAGGAAACATAAAGGTGTATTTCTCAACTTTTATTTAATTTTGGTTTCAAATGTATCCATGTACATAGTTTTTCTCAAAAAAAAATTGCTTTATGGTTGTACTGATTAGGCATCAGTATTTTGATGCCTAATAGTGTATACAGTGTAGTGCCTCTAGCATATGCCCAGATATTTATTAAAATAAGTTCAAATTTCTACCATATAAACCATGCTGGAATTTTTAAATCTTCGGTGGGAGGTCATTTTAAGAAACTAAATTTACTTGGAAGTCTGACCTTGTGATATGATTAGATGCAGAGTTACTGACTCAGAGATATGATTAGATGCTAATCATATACATAATGTGTAAGATGTGATGTTATATTGGATGGATGGATGGATGGATGGATTGATGGATGGATAGATGGATGGACGATTTTGTCTTTCTTTAAACGAGGTTTTTATTATTTATTTTGTTGCATTGGATAAAATATTAAATCTATAAGTATTTCTTTTTTAAAATATGTCATAAATTTCAAACTGTGTTTAAAATAAACAATTTGCCTCTCCACCTTGTAGGATCATGAAAAGTACCTTGGAAAGTTTCATAAATCCCCAGTCTTACTCATATCTGTGAGTTCATTTATATAACACTTATTTACAAAGATACTTATTAATGGCCGCTTTCCTTCACCATCCTTCCAACTCAAGAACTAAATACTATTATTCTTTTCTAGATGGTAGTTGCCATAAAATAGTTTCAATATGTTGCAGGGTGGATTTGATTTAAATCGAGTTGATTTAAATCACAAGTAAAAAGGCTTGCTTTAAATCAACTCGATTTAAATCATAATTTTTAAAGAGCAACTGTCATCTCTGCTACTCCTTTGACCCACTGTTGACTCACCAATAGTCCCAGTGTTGCAGAATATACAGCCTCATGCTACATAACTAAGCTCCATTTTATGCTGAATAAACTAAATTATTTATGTATCTTAAATAGAAAACTATCTTACGATAGATTTTTACCCCAAAAGTTTTTTATTAAAATAAATTCGATAAAAATATAAAAAATCCGATTTAAATTTTAAAAAATCTGATTTTTTTGATTTTTTTTAAAAAATCATTGATTTTTATCCACCCTGATATGTTACCAGTTAAGGGTTGAGCAATGAATTTTTTTAAAGTATGTAATGATTTATGAAAAGGAAATGCTTTGAAAACAGGATTTAAGCAAAATATTAGTTGCATAAAGTTTTGTAGTCTGATACCAGTTTGACTTCTCTTTTTTCCTGTTTATTCTGTAATTTTTCTAATACTATGAGTTGATACTTACAATGTATATATCCAAACTCAAGGCACATGTTTTAGGGGCTGAACACGTCATTTTATACTAACTATCAGTAGGAACTTTTTATCCTTTCCCGGTTTGAGTTTGCCTTTTCTCAAGTATCATTTAATTACCTTAAGAAATCTTTGCAACTCTGACTTAGTAAATATTTTCAGTTGTCTCAATATAAACCTTGTTTGTTATTTTGTTATTTTATTTTTAGGATCAATATATGAGCAAATTAATCTGTTGGGAGGCCGCCCACTAAAGAGCTCTCAATTGAGATGGTTCTCAATAGTTTTGATCTGCTGTTCAATATATATTTAGTCATCATGTAGAAAACAAATTCCATATGAAAGGAAGAAAAAATACAAATTAAAGCTTTCCCAGTTTATCATGGCAGTTTTTCTGGGTACAGATAATCAGATGAGAGAGAAGCTGAGATGATAGGTGAAGGAGAGGATAACTGTTACAGAACAAGAATGAGCTGGAAAAGAACAATAATTTTAGGGGCATTTGCAAAGTTGAAGTTTTATCTGAGGGAAAAACACAAGTCATAAAATTTACAGTGTCCCTCTACAAAAGGTTCAAAATTGCTTCATTAGCAGGGGATGGGGTCTATTAATGAAATGGAGCAGTTGTAAAAGGGAGAAATTGTATCTTGTGTACTAATACAGTTCATATGTATGTATATAAGAGAATATGTTTATATTTAAGGGTGGTTTGCATGTGTGATATACTTGTGCAGGAATATGTGCCTATGCATGGAAAAAAATCTGTGTATATTTATGGAAGTTATATGTGCAATAAAGTTTGTATTTATATGTACATATAAATGTGCCTGCACATGCCCTGACACTTTAATTTCCAAGCTCCAAATGGTTGTCTTTCCTTCACAGTTTTACAGTAGATCCTTTCAGGCAAAAAAATCAAGGCATGGTTTCATGTTATAACATAAATGTAACAGATACCAAACTTTGAATGAGGACCCTCAATCAAAATAAAATTATGTTTTTTAAAAAATCCAATTTTTCAAAATAATAAAATATTCCTGACAGATCATCCAGTAATTCCTCCTTTGTCATATCTTCACCTTTCCTAAATTCTATTAGGATATTTCCCTCTTGATTATCATTAGTGTGTTGATACTTGATGTGATATCCAAGAAATTTCAAAGAATATTTAAATGATTGGCAAAGAAATTATACTGACACAATAATTTCTATACCTGCCAAATATTTCGTAAAGAAAATTTTAAAGAAGTCAAAAGTCTATAATATGTGGAAAAGAAAGTCCTAAACAATGTTGAAATATATCAGAAAATGAAGAAATTGTGTAATATTATAACACGGAAATTATTGTTAAAGTAGAAATACAACTGATGAAGTCCATGCTGCTCTGTAAATTTGGTTGTTTTCTTGCTGTTACCTAGTTTGGTAATGATCTGCAAGAAAACAATTGAACTCAGAGCACCAAGGACTCCGCAGTTCCACCCCGAGCTACAAATACTGTCTTCTGTCAATTCAAATGACAAAGAGATAGAAAATAACCTGGACAGGACTTACTATTGGATTTAAAAAAGGTTTCTAAAGCTTGAAGAAACCTTTGTGCTGGAAAAAATAATGAATGGAAATTCAATCTGATTACAGCAACTTGATAAAATAAAGATTAAGACAGAGGCAAAGGGAAGGAATATAAAGTCAGTCTATTTTATCAATGTTAAAATAAGTGTTATCTGAAAATTCTGTATCCTAAGAACAACATTTATACATTTTCTTAAGTTTGTCAAAGATTCTGAATGATCCTCCAGATACTATTTCAACAATTAAACATAGAAAGTGGTAGTATCATGGCCTGGGAAAGCTTTGCTGCCTCAGAACCTAGGTGACTTGGCAAAATTGAGGAAAACATGAATTCTGATTTGTATGAGAGAATTCAAGAGCAGTATATCATGTTCCATAGACTTTCTTAGATGGTATCTCTTAGTCAATTTTGAGCTTCTAGTGACCATGGTTTAAACAACATACTTTTCTGACTCTTCACCGGCAACTCTGGCTAGCATCTTCAGAGGCAAAAATAACCTACTATGCAGACTGCAGACTGATTGGCTCCTGTCTTTATAGTTATGTGACCTGACTTTTAATTGTCTAGTTGAGCTCATTTCTGATTGATGCAGGTTGTTAAGAGCTGATCCTAATTGGTCATTTTTGTGGCATTTGTTCTTAATTGGTCCTTCATTTGTGCCAGCTTCTGGTTGGTTATTTTTGGACTACTGATTCTTGATTGGTTCTTTGTTTGCCTACAATTACTAATCAACCACAATCCATACAAAAATGTATGAACATTTTTTTGTTGACTGGAGTATTTGCCTAATTTTTCCACTACATTTTAGCCTGTTGTGCAATTTTTTTTATAAATAATTTTAAATAACTGCAAGCCATACTGCTGTCTGTGATATAAACAGAAGATACTGAAAACTTAACTAGGAGAAAGAATCAGGATAAGAACTGAATTTACATTTTATTTTATTATAATACACTTAACAAGTTTATCTGTCTATCTCTTTTTCTTAATCATCACATTTTACATTCTTTTAATGGCAACTTTAGTGGTGATCTAACAGCCACTTGGGAGTGGGGTAAGTCATATGTAGCCTATTCTAAACAGTTTATCCCCTCCTTGACCTAGGTATCTTGAAAAGATTAAGTTCAGACCCAATTTTATGGTACTCCATTATTCAATCCTAACCGTTAAAAAAATAGCGTACTACAATGTGGCTATTGTTACTTTCCAATTTTTCCTCTGTTACTGACACATATCAACTAATTCAACATATTGAAAAGAATTTCAGTAGCTTTGAATGCCAGCTCTATTTTAAAAAGTGAACACTGGAGAGATTCTTTTTATAAAAAAGTATAGTTAGATTCATAACTGTGATGACAGAAACAGCACATTCTTATTCCATCTGTTAGTCACTTTCTCTACAAAGATGTGACACACGAAGATCTGAAAAATGTCCCCATGTGTAGGAGTTTGCCATTAGCAGAAGGATAAACCATGCATAGGAACACAGTGCTAGCAATTTCCTCTTTGGTACTGCTAGGGTTAGAAAGCAAGACCAAGCATTGTATCTTGCACCATGAGGTTATATTGCTTACCCTCTCACCCATTTCTCAAGTGCTTGCTTGGCCCAAGAAGAGACAATTACGGCCCTGTTAGCAATATTGTACATGGAAAGCAAGGATCAAATCATCCAAAACATTTTGGCATGGAGTCTTACCTTTTTCACACAGATAGTCTTCAACATACGACTATAATGATTTAGCAACCATTCAGAGTCACAATGGGACTTACAAACCCGTGTCTGAGGTTACAATTGTTGCAGCATCCCGCAGTCATGTGATCAAATTTTGGATGTTTGGCGCCCACCTGCACTTACAACTGCAGGTACGTTTCAACTCCGCATACCTATCTCCCCATCTGTGCCCTTTACACTTCTTGTCACTCAGTGCTCCACCACCCTAGCTGGATCTTTTCTATCATTTTCTTTGTTCCAGGGCTTATGAGGCATGCCCAGACTAGCTACTGGGACACACTTGGAGCTGTGTTTACGCTGCAGAAAAAACCAAAAACAAACCCCAGAGCTGTTGCATGCCAAAAAAAGGCCCTTTGCAAAGAGTTCCTAGGTAAGGCTGGATTTTGCACTCCACAAAAGAGGAGGAAGAGGAGAAGGAGAAAAATTCGATATTTTTTGTCAAAGCTCAGTGTGACCAAGGACATTTCATAAATGTTAGCATACCATGGATCTAGGGTTCCTTTTGAATTATTTTTTTCACAGTCAAAGCCCAGCCCAGTTTGGTTCAGCAGCCAGGCCAAACCGGGTACACCTCATCAACAGCAGGAGCAAGAAGATGATGAAGGTCAACCAGGACAACAAAGTAGCAGGGGTCTTGGGGTACAGGATGGCAAGGGTGACTGCAGCTTCTCAGGGCAATCCAAGCAGTCCGAGAGCTACCCTGTTTCCCTGAAAATAAGACCCAACCGGAAAATAAGTCCTAGCATGATTTTTCAGGATGTTCGTAATATAAGCTCCACTCTCAAAATAAACCCCAGTTAACATTGTCAGCCAGATGGGTGCATTTATTACTGTATTTCCCCAAAAATAAGACCTGACCAGAAAATAAGCCCTAATGCATCTTTTGGAGCAAAAATTAATATAAGGTCCAGTCTTATTTTCAAGGAAACATGGTACGTAATTCAGGGTTGCCAAAAGGGTAGAGGTGGAGGATGCATGAATGCACATACAATGCATATTTTTTGATCCAAAGTATGCTAAGCAAGTAGAATCTTTTGGGAGGCACAGATGGAGGGCTATGTAATATATTATGTAAAATATTTAATAGAAACTGCTTGTAAATTGTTTGTGAAACATTTAAAACTATTTCAGTTTAAATTCATATTATGGAATTTGTATAAGGAAAAAATATAAATTAACTGGCAATTATGATAATTATGATGAATGTTTTTCAAGATTAACATTTACCTGAATTTATCAAAGAAGAAAATGAAATGTCTAGGTGGAAGTTAAAGGTGTTCTTGTCAGTATAAAAAAGCGAAGGCATTTTGTTGTGCTGTATGCAGATTTTGGAATTTTCTAGTAAGGAGGATTTATCTGTCTCTGCATGTTAACTTGCAAATGTAGCATTAAGACAAAGTCTCCTTTAAGTCAGTCTTGATAGCAATACGGGAGTAGAAGAATAATTTCTCAATTTCCTCATCTTCCTCTTGCTGCCTGTCTTTCTCATCATCATTATTTATTTACCAATCTGTTCCTTGGAGGTTTTCTATCAGGCTTAACCCAAGTTGCTTTCAAATCAGAAAATTTAGGCAGTATTATTATTTTCTATTTATTAATGCCTTATTAAAGGCTGGGGTTTATTTCTTAATCTAATCTGATTAAAACAGAATAAAAAGAATAGCAGAAAAGAAAATTCCAGATGAAGTAATTGAAGAAATTGTGGCATACAGTAATTCCTAGAAACTAGAGCTGTATATTTAAAAAACTGGAATAAGCCTTGTGTTACCGTGCATGAATGGAAATAGATTAATGTGTAGGAGTTTTTCTAATAACACTGGGTAACCCTGGTGAAACCTAATTATTTTTACATGTTTTTTACACATCCACATGCATGGATGTGCTCTGTGGTAAATTGTGCTGTAAAACACACACACTTTATCTATTATTTTCCTGTGATATTACCTGCTCCTATCTTCACATTTTATTTCTGACAGTTATTACTCCTACATCAGTATACTTCTTGTCTTAATTGCTCATGTTTAAGCAATAAAGAATATCAGAATGACTGAGATAATAGTAATTGTTACAAGGTTGAATAAGTTTCTGAAATTCATTCATCTTTTTTTGTGTGCTAGCTGTTTGCTTCATTTCTTTTTTAAACAGACATGCAAGTACTTATAGCAAAGATTAATTTGGTCACTAGTCTTTTAATATTTTATGTAAAATATTTTGATAAAAGGATTGTATCGTCTCAATAGATTTTATATTACCCTGGTTTTTTCTTAAAATAACAATAAACCTTACTTAATTTATGGTTTGCCTTTAGAAATCAATGCAGCTGCTGATAGTATTCATATTAATTAGATAAATCAGTGAACTTCATGGTTTTTTGTTTTCCGGAGGTAGAGATTCCTTTTTTTTAATGTAACTTTTTATTATTTTTTATATGGAAGTAGAGATTCCTGTGTGCTGAAAGATCCTCAATATTTGACTTCTTTGTTTTCCATTGAGCTGTACCACTCTGGCAACAAGTTTGCAAATAAATAAATCCTTTGATCCACAAGATCCATATATGCTTCCAACATGCTGTCAAAGTAGCTGAAAATGTTGGCAATCCCTCTACTACAGGGCTGTCAAACTCGCGGCCCACAGGCTGGATATGTCACGCGCTGATCACGCCCACACCTGGTATAGAGAAGGGGGGGAAAGTCCTGATACATCATGCGATGCCGCTGTGACAACGCAAGTTTGACACTCCTGTTCTACTACCAGGGATCTCTTGCTTTATTCTTTCATTTAAATACATCCCTAGTAAAAAAGTTAATTTTATTCATCTTCAGCACTATTACTAGATATAACTTCTATATCATGCTTATATCACATGAATCAAGCTGAGTTTCTTTTAAGTACAGAAGACTTATGCAAAATATATTAATTGGGTTGTTTGATTGTGATAATGTGTGACCTATGCTGGGAAAGGGACAGAAATAGTTTAGTCTGTTGCTCCTGTTTGATCTCACAGCAGCTTTTAGTATCATTGTCAGTGCTTTGAGATAGGCCATACCAGGGAATCAGTTCCACAAGCTTTACTGGAACTACTATATGTTTATTGATATAGGCAATTGTAGCTGCTGTCTCTTCTTAGTTTCCTTAAGGTCATCTCTAAACTTTTACCACAGTATTTTCCTGGTTTGGCTCCAGAGATTTTGAATATTTGTAGCACTTTTATGTAGTGATTCCGCTCTTAACTTTAGATAAAGGTATTTCCAAAGATTAGAATTGGAAGATTATAGGCCAGTGCCTAACAATTGTAATGTGAGACAGACCAAGAAAATGCATTGTCTCCGATGGAATTTCATATCTATAAAAACTAGTGAGGTTACTAGAGAATTTCTGAAAGATATATCATACTATTTTTTTTCTAATATAGGCATTCTAGAAGGCTGTGCATGGTTTTGAGTGTTCTGGTGGACTGGATAAGGACTATTAATCTAAAATGAATTTGATAAGGCAGAAAAGCTGGGATTGCATTGCTCTAGACATTAACTGTCAATTGAGCCCAAGTGACACCTGTGGTTGAGCATCTGCTGTCTACTTCTATGTAGACAGAAGATGCTAGATCATGATGATTCATTCATCCATGCATTAGGAACTTCAAGATTGGATTACTGTAATTATTATTGGGGTAAGGCTTAGTTGAGACACGTCCAGATGTTACAGTTGGTACACAGTACAATAACTGAGACACTAACAAGTATACCATAGTTTACAAAGAATTATTCATCTAAAAGATATGTCTGGCTGACAGTCTCTTACCAAACCCAATTCGATATATAGGAATTAATTAGTATACAAAGCCCTGAACATCTTAAGACAAGTTACCGTGATAAAGTTTCCAGTTACATCAACTCAAAGGCAGGGATCTACAGTCTTCAGAAGAACACCCACTCTCATGTTGGGGCCTATGAATTGCTGCTTGGCATCAATGCAGACGTGGTTACTTTAAAAGGTTCCCCCCCCTCTGCAGGAAACCAGTCCTCAATGAAAGCTTAACATTACCCCTAATGTTGTAAGAACAATATTGCTGTAAATTTTTAATCTGCAAAATGCTATTTTTTAATTTTCTGGGTTTGATATTTAATACACTATTATTTAATATACTGTAAAACTTTTTCCAGAAAAAGGGACTTGAAGACCCTTACTTGTTAGTTTTATTTTAACTGCTATATAGAAATGGACCAGAAGACATTTTTTGGGCCATGTGAAGAATTTGCAGGACATCTAGGCAATAAAATGGCTCACAGTTGGACATCAGTTGAGCAAGACTAGCAAGATAATGTGGGCTACCTCTTGCAGTTTTCAAGAATGAATTTGAATCTCAGTCCTGAAGAAATGGGCAAAGTTCTCTGCTATTTGAAGCTTAGTTCTTCATGGTTGTTGAAAGCCTTTAGGAGATAGAGGCTGAGTTTGGGTGATAGTAAATGGTTCTCTGAAGATGTACTTTTGTCTGCCTGAATCTGACCACTTCGATTGTTATGTATCAGCAGAAAAGAAATGCTGTACTAACTGCATACCAGAACAGATTTCTAAACTTTGTCATTTCCCCCTAACTTTTTTTCCCCCAGAACTAAAAACTCCAAACATCTGGAGCCTGTGGTCTTCCAAATATTGCTAAAGTAGATTTCCCAGCACTCTCCTCATTATTGATTATTTGAGCCAGAAAGTTGTCATTCAAATATAACTGGAGGGTCATAGGTACCCTATCTTTATAATATTCAATTTATTTATGTCAAAATTATTCAAACATCAGATTATTTTAACTGTATTTAACTGTATATTCTGTTACCGAAAATAGAAAGAAATGTGCTGAGGTGCGTTGTGCAAGAATTTCAAAATTATTTAACACCAGCAGCTCTTATAGGATGCCTAAATATACATGTATAATCTCTTTTCCAGAAGTAGGGATTGTTCCTGTACCAGAACACTTATGCTCAAGAACATTTCTATGTCCCCTACAGAACTGCACATGCAAGAGCTAAAGCAGATGCTGCAGAACAAGCCTCTCAGTCTGCTCGTCAGGAATGTGATGTTGCTAGAGCAGTTGCCAGAGAACTATCTCCGGGTTTCTATCAACCAGGTGACAGAAGGAATCTTTGCTTTATTTACATAATACAATGCATTATATTGCTTTTAAAAATTCATGAATGAATAGCTTTGAGATAATGTTGTCTTTTTATTACAGAAAGTTATGGTAACTTTTTTATCTTTTGTGCCTTTACAAGTTATTTGTGAGAGAAAATACACTTTAGTATATTGCTAATGCACTAGCCATCCCTGTGTCAATATAATCCTTGCCACCAATCAATCAGCTCAGAGAAAGACGGGGATTTTCGAAGACGTTTCAGTTGTTTGCAACCGCTCACCCCTACAACCAGCAGTTTTCAGAGCACATCGTATGTTAATAAGATCTGGTAGTTCCTTTTCTGAATCCTGGCAGTTCCCTACATTTCCTCACTGTAGCTAAGCAACATCCTCTTCTTGGGCTGAAATGTCCTGAAAGTCAATATTGTAGGAAAATATAATTGTACACTATTCTAGTGGAAAAGAACTTAAAGCAAGATTTCTGACATTTAATGGCCAATCACAGGCTAAATCTACACAACTAACAATCAAAAAAGGGAGCTATAAAGCCTAGATCTATCTGGAGAAAAAAAATTCTGGTAAGAGGAGACACAACTGTCCTCAATTCTGCATTCTGAGTCATTCTTCCCCTCTTTAATGCAGCACTGGTCTACCTTTGGATTGGAGTCTGGGCATCAGTTTTCTCCAATCTGATGCCTTTCTGAGCTGTCCTGCTAATTGCCATCCATCCAGGATGAGTAGGGAACATAAGGTTAGGAACAACTGTTGTATCCACTGCAAGATTGATGGTCTTTGTAAAATACAGTTTAGTTTTAAGACTTTTTATTTGTTTATTTTTAATTTAAGTGCAGGATTCAGTTACTTTTTGAGTCAAATATAGTGCATCCTTTGTTAAGGCTGAAATTGTGAGCTTTCTCTCACATTAGTTACTTTAAGGAAACCCTTCACAGATAAAACCATATTTACTTCTTGCCATTTTCGTCTTTTACTGTTTGTTTTGTGATATATATTTTTACAAAATATGCTGAGAATTTCAGCTGAATGTGCTATAACAGAAAAAAATGTGTAACTGAAATGAGCAAACATAACGTATTTTTGATTACAGTTATGTGCATGTACATTTTGTCTATAAATGGTAATAAATTCAAATTTAAGAGAATATATATAGCTCGGAGTTGAACTGTGGAGTCCTTACTGTGCTCTGTACTTTCAGATATTTCATTACTTGACTGGATAACATAGGTCCAAAAGTTAGGGCTAGGTAGTCCTCAACTGATAACCATTTGTTTAGTGACCATTAAAAGTTACAATGGAACTGAAAGAGTGACTTATTATTGGTTCTTGCACTTACGACCATTGCAACAGGATCAAAATTCAGACATTTGGCAACTGGAATATATTTATGATGGTCGCAACATCCTGGAATCATGTAATCGCCATTTGTGACCTTCCCAGCTGGCTTCTGACAAACAAAGTCAATGGGGAAGCCAGAATCACATAATAACTGCATGATTCACTTAACAACTGTACTGACTCACTTAACAACATAAAAGATAATTAAACTGGGCGCAAATCGCTTATGAACTACCTTACTTAGCAACAGAAATTCTGGTCCCAATGACAGTTATAAGTTGAGGAGTACATATAATGGAATGTCTGCAAGCAAACAACCAAATCAGATGGCCAATCAGTCAATCGGAAATAGAGCTAGAAGGCTAGACTAGGTCTTCTAGTCCAACCCCTGCTCAAGCGGGAGATCCTACACCATTTCAGATAGGTGGCTTCCAGTCTTTTCTTAAAAATCGCCAGTGATGACCTACAACCTACACCTACAGTACAACTTCTGAAGGCAAGCGTTCCATTGGTTAATTGTCCTCACTATTGGAAGTTTTTCCTTAATTCCAGGTTGCTTCTCTCCTTGATTAGTTTCCATCTATTGTTTCTTGCCTTTTGGGTGCTTTGGAAATAAATTGACCTCTGTTCTTTGTGGCAGCCCCTCAAATACTGGAATACTACTATCATGTCACCTCTAGTTCTTTTCTCTAGATTGGCCATACCCAAAACTGTTCTTCATATGTTTTTGTCTCCAGACTCTTAATCACCTTAGATGCTCTTCTTTGCACTTTTTCCAAAGTCTCAGGATCTTTTTTGTAATGTGCTGACCAAAACTGGATGCAGTGTTCCAGGTGTGGTCTTACTAAGGATTTATAAAGCATACTAATACTTCATGTGATTTTGATTCTATGCGTCTTTTTATATAACCGAGGATTGTGTTAGCTTTTTTGGCTGCTGCCGCACACTGATAGCTCATATTTAAGTGATTGTCCACTAGGATTCCAAGGTCCGTCTCACAGTTACTCTGAGACAGTTACTGTGAGACAGTCACAATTATTATATTATTATAATTAATAACTATTATAAATTATAAGCTCACAATTATGTTATTATTACTACCATATTTCTCCAAAAAGACGACCCACCTTGAAAAGAACCCCTATCACGTTTTTGAGCACATACGATCAAATTAAGACCCACCCACAAAATTAGTCCTAATTAAGACCCCACCCACCCCTGGGTGCAGGGTGTGGGGCGAGGCACATGGGTAAAAAATAAGCTAGGGTGGGGATGGGGGGGGTGGAGCTGCCCTACTTACCAGGCCTCGCACACCCTGACACCTACCTTGCCTTCTTCTGCGGCCGCTTCTTCTGCAGCTGCTTGCTGCCAGTTGAAAGCATCGCCCTGGCCATTGTTTCACCTTCAGATGCCTGCTGGAAGGCATCTGCAGCTGATAACAGAGCTCTGGATCTATCCGGAGCTCTATTATTGGCTGCAGAGGGCTTTCCGGAAGAAGTGGGCCAGCAGCGGGCTCCTGCTGGGCGGAGCTGTTGGTGCCACTGCCGTGAGGTGAGTCAATAATTAGAACCCTCCTAAAAGAAGGCCTAGCCGTTTTTTCAGGGGTCAAAAGAAAATAAGACCCAACCTTCTTTTTGGAGAAACACGGGTATTAATTATATTATAATTATTATAAATTATTCTCTATTTTGTGTTTTAAAAATTAACAACCTAGATTTTTATAAATGCATATACTTTTATTTATTTTACTTTATTCAATATGACTCAGGTATTTTGTTACTATTTTTGCCAACTAACTGTCATTGTACGATGTTGTGAGAGCAGATCTACCTTAGGCTCGACAGAAATAACTTATAAACATTGGATTTTCAGCCAGCACAACTCCCCAAATGTTCTGTAGTTCAACAGGAACAACAAAAGAGGGAACCATTCTTTAAAGCCTGTTTGGTTTAAGTTTCAAATAAATTTAGTCTCAAAATGTTCATAACCCTAACTTTTAAAAACATGCTAGGTCAAAGCACTCCTATATGGCCATGTTAATGTGTGCTTTTCCAGCCTGAGTCAACAAAAAAGATATCATTGTATGAGTTGTACGGTCCAACGGTCAGGCTCTAATCTGCTACAGTACAGAAAAGGTATTTGTAAGAGTTTCTCTCCTTACAGGTGTATTGCATAACCATTTAAGATCAGATGGATTTTCCCGAGTTCATTTTTCTCTTTCAGTCAGCATCACCACCCAGCGGGAAAAACCATCACTAATCACTCTCCTTAATATGTGGTGGGGCAGGGCAGACCTACGCAAGCACAGGTGACTGCTTAAAAAAGAGGTTTAGCCGCCTGCCAAGTTACCCAATAGGTAGACAAAGCAAAGGTTCTCTGGAAGAGTAGCTAGCTAAATCCATGTCCAAATCTAGCCAGCTGATGCATAATGAAGATGATCTGTCAGCCATAATTTCATTGACATTGGAAGATTACCAATAACCTATCTTAAAAGTATACATTTTAGACCATATAATTAGGAAAGAATCCTATAATGCACCTGATCTGCTAGTTCTCCATAACAGACTTTAAATGTAGGAGAAGGGGCAATTCCATCAACAGAATGACTTAGTTGGATTCAATCCAATAATTTCTAACAATTAACTAACAGCTAGCCTTTTAAACTCTTCTATCTTATGCTGCATTTTAATGAATTTCAAAGGTTTGTATCTTTTTTTAATAAAACTTTATTTCTGACGATCGCAAAAATAAATGAAATATAAAATAATATCCAAATTAAAACCAAACCAGAAAAGAAAATATAGTCCCTTAAAAGCCCTTTAAATGGAATTTGATAGATAAATCCAGCAGGTTCTGACAGGTTCTGGAGAACCGGTAGCGGAAATTTTGAGCAGTTCGGAGAACCCACAAATACCATCTCTGGCTGGCCCCAGAGTGGGGTGGAAATGGAGATTTTGCAATATCCTTCCCCCAGGAGTGGGGAGGGAATGGGGATTTTGCAGTATCCTTCCCCCGGGAGTAGGGAGGGAATGGAGATTTTGCAGTATCCTTCCCCTGGTGTGGGGAGGGAATGGGGATTTTGCGGTATCCTTCCCCTGGAGTGGGGTGGGAATGGAGATTTTGCAATATTCTTCTCCTGCCATGCCTACCAAGCCACGTCCACAGAACCGGTAGTAAAAAAAATTGGATTTCACCACTGGATCTAACCAGCCTCTCAGCTCAACCCACATCTTAGCCTGATGCCTGGGAGAAGTCCCAGCTCTTTTCAGCATTTCTTCCGTCTTCTGCCACATATTGTGTGCATTTTGTTTCTCCTTAGTGTCTTCCAGGACAGTGTTAGATTTTATAGGCTATACTGATGGTTTCTCTGGGACTGGCATCTCAGCATATCTGAAGAACACCTGGAAACATTGTATTTGGCAGAATATAATACTGCACTTTAAAACCTGCTGTTGTATTGATACTAATAGATTCAGGAACAGGGAGAATTGCCTGAAAATACAAACTTTAGTTTGATGTATGAATGCTGGATATTTTTTACCATCTATATTTGTGTATCATAGTGCTACACAGCAGTGGTGGAATTCAAATATTTTTACTACCGGTTCTGTGGGTGTGGCTTGGTGGGCGTGGCATGGCATGGCTTGGTGGGCAAGGATAGTGCAAAATCTCCATCTCCTCCTGATCAGCTGGGACTTGGGAGGCAGAAAATAGATGGGTGCGGGGCCGGTCAGAATTTTTACTACCGGTTCTCCAAACTACTCAAAATTTTCACTACTGGTTCTCCAGAACTGATCAGAACCTGCTGAAACCCACCTCTGCTACACAGTATCTCTATATTTTTAGAACAAATTTTTGTCCAGTTTTAAATTAGCCACTTATAGGACAAAATTAGTTTATAGCTGGGGCGGTTTTTTTGCAGTGCATAGCGGGTATGCAGATTATGACATATAAACTGAATAAATAGCACAACACTAAGTTTTCAATAAAGACCCAAACTGTAAAATAAAGGAATGCTATTTAGCTAATCTGGGTGTGTGTGAATGTGCCCATACACGCACTCACACATGCCATTGCAGAAATGCAAAGCATAGGGTTTAATTAGAAGTGAATTTTGATTAAATGCCAGTGAAATTCACAAAACTTCTAAAAACCACAGAGACAGATTGTTAGTACCAAAATAATACCACCTATATTGCTTTTATTATACAAAGGTAGGAGAGACTGGGAATGTTAATGCTTTTAATAAACAAAAAGAAAAATACAAATAAATAGCAATTGGGTGAAAGCAAGAAGCTTAAATTAATCAAAATTAATGCTGTGAAACTAATTTAGAGGTGATAGGAGTCAGCACATTAGATGAGAAACCTGATCCTGCACCCATGAAAGTTAACTGCCAAACACTGCAGGTTCAGCCCATGTAATTGAAATGTGATACAAGTGCAAAAGTGCTAATGCTATTTTAGGTGTGTATGGAAAAGCAGAACGTCATGGAGAAGCAAAGTGATAGTCCCTTCTTTGCATATGTCTGCATTGGATATTGGCAATTGCTGTACTGAAAAGATAGAGAGAAGATGAAAGGAATTAAAAGAAATAGTAATGGTATAAGTGAGATTTCATTCTGGAAGCTGCTTTGGAAAAATGATCTTGCAGCCTGCATTGCCTTGCAGAAGTTACATGTTTCAAATAGTGGAAAACTTAAATTTCCACTGATAATGTTACAATTCTGATTGTTCACAGTTAACTATTTTTAAAGTTAACTTCTATTTCTGATATAATAATTGACATATATGGACTTGTTAAATAGTATCAGTGTGAATTATTTATTTTTTACCCTATTTAGAAAGTATCCATCTCCTCACAGAGTGAATGTAATTTACTCACATATCCATCCATATGTCACATGGATAATGTAAGTTCAGAAATATAACTTGTGATATAAAATTCTAAATACTATATACTTTACTGACACAGGTCAGGAAACCAATAATTTTGGTAGTGTATTTCACTATCAGTAACAGTCTTTATTGAAAGAAAAGCACAAATATAAAAATACTTATAAGCAAATTTCTCTTTTTTTACAATAATAAGAAAATGTGAAAATCTTTCATTCTTAAGGAAAATAATTTGCAATTACACAACAGAAACTAAAAATAACAATTTCAAAATATTACTAGGATATTATTCCTATTATTGATTTTTGCATTTTTATTGTGGGCATTATGAGTATCTTTTGTGACGTGGCCAAAAAGAGGATTTCCAGTAAGAAATCCAATAGATTTCCTTCTTATTGCTTCAATAATTGAGTACTTCTCAAGTTATTGTTGGTTTGTTTTTAATTTCAGGTCCTGATTATATTAAGCAGCGATTTCAGGAAGGAGAAATTAAGGAAAAACCAGAAGAAAAAGCTCAGGAAAATCCTCCTACACCAAAAGAATCTCCTCATTTCTATCGAAAGGGCACTACACCTCCTGGGAGTCCAGAAGAAAGCCATAAGCATAGCTCAGCCTCCTCTGCCAAGCCTTCTCCTGCAGAACAAGGAAGGAAACAAAATTCCACCCCAGAAGACAGACTCATTCAAGAAAAAAAGAATTTAATAAGTGAAAACATTGTACCAGTAGTCCACAAACCTGTTATTTCTAAAGCACCTGCTATGAAAGAGGAAATGATGGCCAAACACCACCAAAAGTTGTCACCTCGCAACAATCCCAAAAGCAAAGAGAATGGGGAGTTGCACGATCATTACCATGGGTATTATGTGAAAACTAATCCAACACTGTATCCGTATGAGATTGGGGAAGACGAGGACCATAGCAACCCATCATCTTCAGCAGTTAAACCAGCAGCATCAGCTCAGAAGCCAAGCCCCACCAGAGCTGGAAATCAATTAGATGCCAAAGAATCATTAAAGAAATCGGAATCCTTTGCACCAAAGAATCCAGCTAATGATTTCTCTTCAATGGAAAATGAAATCAGTTTGGTAGGTATGGTAGATTGAAAACACTGTAAGGAATGGTTAAAGAATGTTTAGTCTATAAGCAAAAGTCGCCACGGCCAACTTGTCACAGGACAACTACCACGGCCAATTTACCACGGGATAACTCAGTGCTGTATTAGTTGATTAATTCAGTCACTTTTATTATTGGTGACCACATTTTCATCTAAATTATTGTAACTCTTGCATTTTTGGATTGACTTTATTTTATTATTATTGGCCACGGTTCTGTTGAACTTTTGTATTTGTTGAGTTGTCCTGCATTGAGTTGGCTGCAGTGAATTGGCCATGATAGGAGATATCTGTAGCCTTCAAATATTTGTAGGGTTGTTATATAGAAAAGGAAGTGGGCAGAACCAGTGAGTTAATACTTCAAGGAATATTAAAATTTCAGGCTATGTATCATGAAATTTCTGATTATGTGAAATATCAGTTAGTGGAAAAAGTTGCTGCATGAGCTAAGAATTAAAGTGACATCTCCTTACTTGGAGGTCTTCAAACAGGCTGGAGTTACTCTAGTACATTCTGACCTGACAGAATTTCTCTCTGCACCAAAGAGAATCAGTGCAGCCTTGAGTTTCTTTCTTGTTCCATCTTCCCTTCCTGGGCTAAATTAATCTTCATTTAACCATTATTGCATTCCTTCTTCAAGCTTAGCTGCTTACTCGTCTATACTGTCAGGGTTGTAATAAGAAAATCTTACCAGAAACAAAATCACAAAGTTCATTAACTAAACAAGGGAAATAAAGCCTTAGTAAATGTGAAATGTTTGGGAATAAAGTATTTTGATTGATTTAAAAAATGAACTGTTTGGGCTCACTCAAACAAAATATATTTGAAGAAAAATTGATTAAGCATTTGACAAAAGAATACCTTGCCAGCCATTAAACTTGAGGGTAGCTTTATTATTCTTTTGTGGTTTGTGATAGCAAATGGCAGAGGAACTATTGTGTAGATGGAAAATGGATTCAATTAAATATCAAAGTATTCTAAGAGGAGGGAATTGAAAGTGGCAAAGTTTAGATATTTCAGTAAAACTATGGTCTAAATAACCATAAAGAACTACCAGGAAAAAAGGGGCTTTGGAATGAGTTTCACAGTTCTCAGACTTGAATATTATTTAAAAAAATCTGTGAACAGATTTCAGATATAACAGTGCATGAAAGGAAACCTATGAATATTTTAGAGCTAGAAATGTTTTGCTTTTCCATTTCCTCCTTGCAGAAAAGAGAGATTGGAGAAAAAGGGATTACAAGATAATAAGCAGGTACACAATGGGGAACATAATGAAGTGCTTCAATGTTTTGAATTTTTAAAGGTATAAAATACCTTTACAGAGGTGGTCTTCAACTTACAACCATTCAACTAGCAACTATTTAAAGTTATAATAGTGCTGAAAAAAGTTACTTATGATTGATCCTCGTATTTACAATTGTTGCAGTGTTTCCACGGTCATATAACCATCATCTGGACACTGGGACACCAGTTCACATTTACCTTGGTTGTAGCATCCCAGGATAACGTAATCACTATTTGTGAGCAACATCAATGGGAAAATCAACAGGAAAGGTCACAAATCACAATTACGGGTTGTAAAATCAAATGTGGTCACATGATGCCTCATTTAACAACTGCACCCCTTAATGATGAATTTTCTGGCCCCAGACATTAGTCAAGAACTACCTGTAATAGTTAAAATATACATGTTGTTTAATGAGCTTAGGAGTTATTAGCCATGCTAATAAAGATAAAGTGGGGGGGGGGGACAGAGAGAGAGAGAAACATACATACATATGCATATTTTACCAAAGCTTATTCTCAGACTTGAACAGCATTGTGAAAATCATATTTATGCACATGTGTCATAAATAAGCTTTTCTAAATACAAGATACCAGTTTAGTAGAATAATTGAATTATTGTATGTACGTATGTGTTGGCAACCTGAATGTAATGATTTTACTAAGAAAAGTGAAAAAAAAAACCCAAGTATTTTGAACTAGCTGTCAAAGAGATTTATATGATTTGCTATATAGATAATCCAGAGAGAGCTGTATATTTGTGTTTGCTTGCTTGCCTCCTTTTTGAAAAATTAAAAGACCATAAGTGTTATAGCTTTGCTTATTTCAAGCAAAGGAGAATTTCAGTATTTAGTGCATAATGGGCATATCTGTCACACAAACACCAATTACATTATTTTCAACAATTCATATCCACTCAGTATCTCGATGCAGAGTTTTTTTACAAGGCTGTTTGCTCTTTTTTTTTTTTTTTTTTTTTTTTGAAGACCATTTCAGCTGTAGGAAGAAAGCAATTATCTTTGTCCTACCTCTTCTTAGACCACTTCATTAAAAAAAAGTCTATCCTCAGCAGAAAGAATGGCAAAAAATCCCACCCACTGGAGATAAAATCCAATGAGCTGCAATATTTATAAAATATGAAGAGCTTTCTTTCTCTCTCCTCCTCCTCCCTCCCTCTCTATCTCTCTCCCCCCTCCCTCCTTTTCTCCCACCCCCTCTGTAAATAAAATTACCGGTAACTAGGCTTGAATGAAGAGAACTGTCTAATAAGTTAGACCCGTGACGGCTAACCTATGGCACACGTGCCACAGGTGGCACATGTAACCATATCAGTGGGCATGCGAGCTCAGCTCCTTCTGGGCCTACCAGAAGCAGGGAAACAGGCTGTTTCCTGCCTCTGGAGGGGCGGGGGGGAGGCCTGTTTTTCTTTCTCACCTGGCTCCAGATCCTCTCTATGAGTCTAGGGAGGGTGAAAACAGCCTTCCCCACCCCCTCGGAGGCCCTCCGGAGGCCAGAAACGGCCCATTTCCCAACTTCCGGTTGGACAGGAAGTGATGTTTTTTGCTGTCCCCAGCCTCTAGAGAACTGATGGCTAACCTTTTTGCCATCGCGTGCCAAACATGGGGGAAGTGTGTGGGGTGGTGGTGTCGCTCGCGCGCATGCCCACACCCATAATTCTATGCGCCCTACGCATGTGCGACCCCACCCATGCTCCCCCCCTCTTTTGGCATGCAATGGCAAGGTAGGCCCATTTTTCGCTCTCCCCAGGCTCCAGAGCCTTTCTAGGAAGCTGGGGAGGGCAAAAATGGCCTTCCCCAGCCTCCCGGAGGCCCTCCAGAGGCCAGGAACGGCCTTTTTCCTGACTTCCGGTGGGCCCAAAAGGCCCGGAAATCAGCTGGCCGGCGTGCGCATGCACAGCGGAGCTGAGCTCGCGTGCCCACCGATATGGCTCCGCGTGCCACCTGTGGCACGCATGCCATAGGTTCGCCATCACAGCTCTAGAGACTCCTAGAGAGGCTCTGGAGTTGGGGGACAGCAAAAAAGTCACTTTCTGTCCAACCGGAAGTTGGGAAACAGGCCATTTCAGGCCTTTGAGGGGGTGGGGAAGGCTGTTTTCGCCATCCCTAGACTCATAGAGAGGATCTGGAGCCAGGTGAGAAAGAAAAACGGGCCTACAGGGCCATTACGTGCCAGGAGGGAGGGTCGCGCACATATGCGTGGTGGTGGGGCGCATAGAATTATGGGTGTGGGCACGTGCATGCACGAACCCCACCCCCCCTCCTGGCACGTGATGGCAAAAAGGTTAGCCATCACTGAGTTAGACCATTGCAACTAATCCTTCCAGCCCACAGTATCACTAGAAGAGATCTTTCGAAGGCTAACTCCTTATTTCTATTACTAATGGAGATCATTGAGAAATTTATTAATGTAATAAAAATATGTTTTGTTGATTTAAAGAACCCACATGATATTGAAAATTTTGTGCATATGTGGAATGGAAAGCTGATTAATGAATATAGAATGAACAGTAAATAATGAAAAGTAAATGAAATGCTTAGCAAATGGTTCAATAATGAGCAATGACTGATAAAAGTATCTGTAAAGCTTTTATAGTTGTCTGAAATATTTACTGATAAGTGCATAAAGAATGCTTCTGATCATGTTAGGGGTACATCAGTAGGGAATATGAATAGATATGTCCTTTTATATGCAGATGACTCCAGCTTGTGGGTTGAGAATCTGAATGATTTTCAGAAAATATGAGACAATATGATGGACAAGAATATGGCTCTGAAATTCATGTATCCAAAACCAGAATAATTATATTTGACAGGGAAAAATGCTGTGAATAATTCCAAGTTATATATACATGGTAAAAAATGATGGCAGACAGATGGGAAGCATATAAATTTAATAAATAAATAAATAAATAAATAAATAAATAGTTTACATTTGTAAAAATGTTCAATAAAGATGGAAAAATGAGGAATTACTATACCCTAAAGAAATTAAAATGGCTGTGTATAGGAATAAATTCTTCTCTATTTAGAAGTGAAAGATGCGTATATAAAACTTAAAAGTTGAATGCAGTAGGAATCTGGTACTTGAGGTTGCGGTAACAGAAAAGATAAGATTAAGAATGAATGGGCCCTGGATTAATGTGGGTTGAATGAATGACCAGTATAAAACAGCATGCTGAGATGGTTTGATCATATCAAAAGAATGGATGAGGATCCAATTGCAAAACAAATGCATGACAGAAGAGGAACAGGAAGACAATGGAAATCGTAGGTAGATTTAATATCCTCTAAAAGACAGAAATCAGAAGTGGAAAAGCCTCCAACTGAAGGAGCTTATGAATGTCGTGGAAGTTATGGCTACATAGATAGAATGAATGATGTTAGTATAAACTAATTTTACCTATTTTTTCCCCTTGTCTCATGCTTTTAATTTCTTCGTCTTAACTAGTTCTTACTTCGTTTTTGCATTCTGCATAATGTTACTTTTCTTGAAAGAGGACAGCATGATATACGTATTTCAGAGCCCAAATATACAAAGATCAAAAAAAGAGATGAGAGGAGCATAGCCCTTCAGATCTGGCCTTCCCTTTCATTGTACTTCATAGTGAGATTCTGTTCATAAAACACACCTGCAACTAAAATCAGCAAGAAAACTATTTTTTCTTAACTGACCCTCTTTTAATATGTACAATAGTTCCTACCAGACAACATATCATACTATGCCCATTAAAAAAAAAAGAGTTAAATGTTGTATTTTTCTCCTTTGTACACCTTAAGCTTACTGTTATACAAGGACAATTCTCCAGCCATGAATAAAGCTTTTCTATTATAGCTTCCTTATAAACACCTGCTCCAATCAGTCACTGAAAGCAGAGACTAATTCTGCCTTTTTCTATTTTAAGCCATGGCTGATCACTAAGCCCTTATTTATGGTGCTTCACCCTAAAGCATTCTGGAGTCACACTGTTAATGTTTTAAAAGACACAAGTTGAGCTGCACTTCGGATTTTATTATAGAGCACTCTGTCTGCAGTTTTTTATTGTTTAAAGCACCTCCAATTATATGAGTGTCTTTTTCTGTTCTTCCTGATATGTGAAGCATTCCTTTTATTTTTCTTCTTGATTTACATGGTTATATTACTATTTCAGCTGAATCAAAGGACTCTCAAACTTTTTTGAAGCAAGTGTCATACTTGAACAATTCACCACAGGCCACATTTGGAAATATAGGAAGAGTAAAACAAAGAAGGAAACAATGAGGAAATTACTAAATTTGAAGTTGCTGTAGCAAGGCAAGAGCTTAATTAAATATAATTAAATTCATTAAAGCATGGATGGTATTGCTTCCCGTGTTTTTAATTTTCATTTAATAATGTAGTTTGGAGTTTTAGATGAGCCTCACCCAAGACTTTTAGGAGCCTCATATCAATCCTTTACGATCATCAGCAGTACTGACATTATGTACTAAGAATCTGACAAAAGATTACCATTAAAAGAGAATGTCTATGGCTCAGGGTTGAATTGTAGAATTCCTGGGGCTCTCTGAACTGGGTTGTTTGCTTGTTGACATTTAATTACCCAACTAGGTAACATCAACAAACAGCAAACTCTAAACTTACACTGACATTATCTAGTTGATTAATAAAATGTCCATATGCAAATAGCAAAATTCAGAGAGTATCAAAAATTAACCATCTTTATACCTTCAAGCAGGGGTCATGGTTAATGCTGAGTTGAGGTTGAAACATGTATTACGGATATCATTAAATGCAATAGAGACTGATTTATATTTTGCCAAAACCAGTTAGTCTTATGGCAGTTTATAAAACACACTTAAAATATAATATACCAATAAAATGTCTACTGTATAATAACATACAGGTAAGTCCTCAATGTACAACCACAATTGAGCCCAACATTTCTGTTGCTAAATGAGACAGTTGTTAAGTGAGTTTTGCTCCATTTTATGACCTTTCTTATCATAGTTGTTAAGTGAATCATTGCGGTTATTACGTTAGTAAATATTAGTAAAATTAGATGTTAAGTAAATCTGGCTTTCCCATTGACTTTGTTTGTCAGAAGGTCACAAAAGGTGACTGCATGATACCAGGACACTGCAGCCATCATAAATATGAGGCAGTTGTCAAAAATCTGAATTTTGATCACTTGACCATAAATCACTTTTTTCAGCGCCCTTCTAACTTTTAATAGCCACTAAATGAACTGTTGTAAGGTGAGGACTACCTGTAATGCTAAAATCTCCATAACCAAATAACAGTAATCAATAACAAGTACTTCCTAAATGAATGAATGAATGAATTTCATCATTTTATCAGAACCATAATATGAAACACCATTCTTCAAAAGAATTTGGTTTGTGCTATGGCGATATCTGTGCCAGTGTCAGCTACCTTTATGAATAGCATGAGAGTATTTCATAACAATGAAATGGTTAACATGAATACAATCTGGAAAAGCAGAGATATTGATATAAATACAAAAAGCAGGCTAGTTAGACCAATAGTCTTCCCTATAATGATGTATGGGTATGAAGATGGACACTAAGAATGGCTGATCGAAAACAAATTGATGCCTTTGAACTGTGGTGCTGGCGTAAATTATTGCATATACTATGGACAGCCAGAGTAACTACCAGAGAGATGTTAAATTGTATAAAACTGGACACATTATTAGACGCTAAAATCATAAAATGACATCTGATTTATTTTGGCCATGTCGTGTGTGCAAATTGGTTGGAGAAGGCAATGATGTTAATGGAACAAGAAGAAGGGGCAAGGAAAGAACATGCCAGCTTGATAACATCATATCTGATACAAAGTTGAATATCAACAATTTAGAAGCTGTACTTGACAGGGTAGCATGGAGAGCACTTGCCTATAAAGTTGTCAAGAATCGGATACAACTAAATAGTTAAAACAATGACAACAATTGTATAACAAACACCAGAATAACAGAAATGAATGTTATATAATACTTAGTCCTTTGAAGCTATTTCTGTTAATTGTAATGAAACTACATTATATTTGTAATATAAGATCTTTGGAATTCAAAACTATGTTAGAACAATTGTCAGTATTGTGAAGGAATTCAGGTCGTTTAGATAACACACCTGAAATAAGAATTTTCTTTCTCTTCAGAAATAAATTTATGGCCAGATTTGCAGTCTGTCCATTTGCAGAATTGCAGAATGTTAAATGTGATAAGTATATAAGTACTTATAAGTACTATAAGCTTCCCCTCCCACTGTCTTTTCTTCTAAACTCTCATTAACATCTCAGTTTGTTGGATACAGGTGCCTTCCCCATCTGATGCCATATGAATGTGTTGCTGAGTAAGGCTTATGGAGTTGAAGTTCAACAAGTTTGGTTGGGAACAGATTGGGGAAAATTGGACTACTTTATTAAGAGCTGCCAGTTGAGAAGGCCAACATTTAGTTATGATACGTGCCTTCTCCAAAATCTTTTGTTTTTATATTTGTAGAGATTAATAGTTTGATGTTGATAGACAAAAAAGCATCTGGGAATCATACCTTTATTTACATCTACAATTTAAACTGTTTGAAGTTTTAGAGCTATTCATTCTTTTCGCAACATTTCCTGATTTCTCAAGGAAAAAAATTAATTCAGATGACAATATCATAGTTATTTACTTTATATATATGTAACAAAGAAATTATAACTTTTTGGACATCTCAGAGAATAAATGTAATGTGAATTTTTAAATAGGAGCAAGGTCTTTCGATTTCAAAATCTTTCATTTTTCAAAGGTTTCGTAAGGTCCATAATAAGTGTTTTAATTCTGTCATTATGATATAATTTGACACATTTTATTTACTTTGCAAGTGTAATCACATCTAATTTTTTTTTCATTTTTTAGGGTCCTAATTCAATCATGATTGTCATGGTAATGCTCTTGAATATTGGCTTAGCCATTCTTTTTGTCCATTTCCTAACTTGATTGGAATTAAGAAAGGTAAGAATGCTCTTGTACTTCCCATACAGAAATTCTACACTTTCCCAACATTTTTCCATTTTAAAATGATTTGTAAACTTTCATGTCTCCCCAATTTAATTTTGGCTATGCCTGAATGTGATTCAACATAGTTACTTAATGATATAACTGTTTTGATCCTTCAGTGAAGTCATGACAACTAGTGGCGTAAGCCCACAGTTCTCAGCAGTTGTGTCATCAGCCTTTTTAATGGCACGAGTCATGTTCAGACACAGGGAAGGAGGCATGGAATTAGGATGGGACACGAGAAATGTGGAAACTTGGAAAATTCAGCCCAAGGGCTTTTGAGGTCCTCTGAAAGCTGAAGCAAGCAGCCACTGTTGGGGGAAAAAAATCATCATCATACACACCAGCTTTCTGAAGCACTCCAACAAATAAAGTGTGTTGGTTACTCCATCTGTTTGAACAGAGAGTGTAACTAAACTGGAAATGTACGGAGCTGCACTTTTGTTGATGGAACCGAACAGCTGCCTTACTATTTTGCTGTCTGATGTTTTTGGTGGGGGAGATGGGAAAGTGACTGCCAGAGGAATGTGTTCAGAGGATTCTGTTGCTGTGGAAGAGATTCCAGTATTCACTCCTATCTCATTAGAAGAAATAGTTAGCAGCATCACTCACCAGTCTTATTCCATTACCTGCTGCTTTTAAAATCTCTGCCATTTTCTGGGAGATTGCATTTCATTTGCTTATGCATGATTTCTGCTCACTTGCTATTTATTTAAAGCCTTTGTACAGCAGTAATATAATAATGTTGACCAGCCTGGAAAACTTCACTGGTTTTTAACCTGTATTGAAGAAAACAAATAAAGCCTGTGCTATAAACACAGTGAGAATATTTCTATATAATATATATTTAAAAATATAAGTTAGGAAAGTCATTTTTCAGGATTAGCAGGCAATACACTATGATGAACTTTAAGCCATAGTTTATATCTTCCTGGTGATGACCAGCAAGTCGAATTATTTAAAATGCTGTAGGGTTTATCAAGCTATAACAGCTGAATTAACAGCTGAATAATTTGCTGAATTAGCAAAGTGGGAGATTTTGAGAAGCGTTTTGCCAGTTAGTCAGCAATGTGAGATTTTGCCCAGTTGCATTCAAATTCTACTAGGATTAAAGCCTTGCCTGATTATACAGTGAAACTTGTTAATTCAACTTATCATACATAACTATTTTTAAAGATTATACTTCATGTTGAATACATTCAGGTAGAGCATTTAAATCTTTAACAATGACTATCAGCTTGATGCCTTTAATGTTGCTAAACAAAGTCTGTCATCTTACCTCAGCCACTCAAAACTTAAGCCTCAAATTTTAATTTGATACTTTGTGTCAGTTAGATGTACAGTCCTTTGTTTTGATAATGTGATCCATGTTTTACGCTCCCCACTGAAATAAATATAGTAAAGGAGCATGCTTATTTATTTATCAGAAAACTGTACACGGTGTGATCATTTGGAAAGTCAGCATTTTTATTTGAAATAAAATTAGGACTTGGTTTTCTTTTATTTTTAACTCTTAGAAATTATGCTTTTCAATAGATATTTAATCCTATTGTATATTATTATTAATGATTATTATTACTAATACTATTATTTGCATGGTTTAGTAGAAAGGTTTCTCATAATTACATTAGTTATCACAAAAGACAGCCCATTCTAACTGAAATGGTTTGGAATAATCCTCAAAAATTGGAGCTGCTTAGTGCAGGAAAATAATATAGTGGCATTTTTTGCAGAAATGGGTTGACAGTCCTGTATTTTGACCAGTATGGAATTGAGAAGAACACAAAAAGGCAGCAAATGAAATGTAACAACTATATTTTTTAAAGAAGAAAAACATAGTTTACTTATAAGTTTAGAAAAAAAAATCTTTATTAAAAATCAGAACATTAAATTTTAACAAGCCTTATGTAAACATGCTTATCTACAACAGGCCCCAATTAAGTTGTTGATTATGCTAATTTTGTAACACAATATTACATATGTATTTAAAAATCCAAAAAGTATGGCTTTTGAAAATTTATAAATTAAACTTGTTGTTTCTGTTTATAAATATGATTTATAAGCTTTTTTAAGAGTAAAGCTCCAATAAAAAATTGTTAGTATTTTTCTAAAATGTGCATTGCTGTATTTTACATAAAAGGTTATTTATAGTTGGTTGTAATATTGTACACTACATTTTGGACAGCTTATAATCCTGCCAATGTATTTAAATATGTCACTTTGTCTATTTAAAATTTCTTGCTGTGAATGAACTCTTTTATCTAATGAGCTGCTTTATTTATAATTTCTGGAAACCAAAATGGATAATGTACAGTTTTCATAACTGTATTTGCTCTAATTAAACAATAATATTGGTTACAAATGTATAGATGTCCTTTATTTTCTCTCTCTTTCTCTCTCTCATAAATAGTTTACAAATAAAACACACCTATCTTACAAGTTCAGCTTTAGTTTGGTTATATAGACAATATGTCATATTAGGGTCTCTTACAAATCAATATACAAAGGGACAGAAATACAGACTTTTATAATGCTATTTTCCAAAATATAATGCTATCTTTCTGACAATTTGGTCGATTATAGACTACATTATACATTCATTTTATATAGCCCTATCCTATTGTTTTATAATAGGATAGAGCCTTATAAAATGTCTTCCTTCTTTTCAAGATGGAACACAGTAACACCCGGAGTCAGCACCCAGAATGAGAAGAGAAAAATGTATTGTTATCCTAGACCAGGGGTGTCAAACTCAATTTCATTTAGGGCTGCATCAGGGTTGTATTTGACCTTGGGGGGCCGGGGTGGGCATGGCCAGGGTGGGCGTGGTCATATCAATGTCATTCATGTCGGGCCGCCTGTAGTGGCCCAAGCCCTCTGCCAGAGCAGAGGGCTCCCGAGCTCCATTTTTGCTTGCAACGGCCTCCTGCAACCCTCTGCCAGTGAAAATGGAGCTCTGGAGGGCCGCATGTGGCAGAGGCACCACGGACTGGTCCTTTGCTGTTTCCAGGATGGCCCCACAAGCCAGATCTAAGCACTCTGCGGACCTTGAGTTTGACACCCCTCTGTCCTAGACAAATGAAATGTGCTATAGGCCAGTAGAGCCTCCAGAGAACTTCATTCTGTGTTGGAGATACACCAGAATTAATAGGTGTATTAATCGAGATTCTTGAGCAGATAAATAAATTGCCTTCTGATGGAAGTCAAGCAGTGGAGGAAGATTCTGTTTAGGAAAGAGTTTTATTGCTCTTCTTAATCAAAGCACAACACTGAGATCTGCTGATGTGACTGTATCTAAGAAAACTAGGCTGAATATTTTCCTTAATGAGTTTTATTTTTAAAAAGTCTGAAGAACAAGGCTCAACCTTTCCCTTCAGCAGTCCTGATCTATATCAGCCCTTTCTGGGCTTATGCTAGAATAAAATTGCATTTTTGTATGGGATGTATTTTACAGTACCTCTCCTTTCCCTGAAAAAAATTGTCAAAAGGCCAGTCCAGCCTGTTAAGGTGATGTTTGGCATTCTCCTTTTTAATAAGGACAGTGATGCTGATTGTTGAAGTTCCGTAAAGCGCTTTGTTTTAAATGAGGTCATGAAATGAGCCTTAGAATAAAGATTAGATTAAATGGTGCACGTTGCTGAGCTTGTTTGTATTGATTGATTACATAAAACATTGGAGAGAAGTACTTTCAACTCAAAGAGATTTTCCTACTTTGAAATTATAATATTCTAAAAGAGGTAAGTTTTCAGGTAGATGCAGGACATGCTTCATAGCAACTCATACTCGGGACAGGGGTTGCTCCTCTGTCCTGGTCCTGTTAGATCTTTCAGCGGCTTTTGATACCATCGACCATGGTATCATGCTGCAGCGGTTGAGGGGGTTAGGAATAGGGGGCACCGTTTTGCGGTGGTTCTCCTCCTTCCTCTCCGACCGCTCGCAGTTCGTGTTGACGGGCAGAGGTCGACTTCGAGGCGCCTTGCATGGGGAGTGCTACAGGGGTCGGTCTTCGCCCCTTCTGTTCAACATTTATGTGAAGCCGCTGGGTGAGATCATCTGTGGTTTTGGGGTGAGAGTCCATCTGTACGCTGATGATACTCAGCTGTACATCTCCACCCCAGACCACCCCAACAATGCCCTTGATGTGATGTCCCGCTGCCTGGAGGCCGTGCGGGTCTGGATGGGGAGAAATAGGCTCAGACTCAACCCCCCCAAGACTGAGTGGCTGTGGTTCCCGGCGTCGCGATATAGTCAGCGCCATCGCTGACTATTGGGGGTGAGTCTTTACCCCCCACAGAGAGGGCTCGCAATCTGAGTGTCCTCCTGGACGCACGGCTGTCTTTAGAAGAACATATGACGACCGTGGCCAAGGGGGCTTTTTATCAGGTTCGCCTGATCTGCCAGTTGCAACCCTTTCTGGATCATGACGCCTTGCACACAGTCACTCACACCCTTGTCACCTCCCGACTGGACTGCTGCAATGCTCTCTACATGGGGCTCTCCTTGAAAAGCACCTAGAGGCTCCAACTGGTCCAGAATGCGGCTGCGCGGGTGATTATGGGCGCAACTCGTTGTGCCCACATGACACCTCTCCTGTGCGAGCTGCACTGGCTCCCAGTGGCCTTCCGGGTGCGATTCAAGGTGTTGGTCACCACCTTTAAAGTGCTCCATGGCATTGGACCTGGATACCTTCGAGACCGTCTTCTGCCACCAGTAGTCTCCCACCGGCCAGTCCGCTCCCACAGAGAGGGTCTCCTCAGGGTGCCATTGGCCAAATTATGTCAGCTGGTGACACCCAGGGAGAGGGCCTTCTCTGTGGGAGCCCCTGCCCTTTGGAACGAGCTGCCCCCCAGAAATTCATAAAATCTCTGATCTCCGTGTATTTCGCTGTGCCCTCAAAACCTTGTTGTTCCACCAGGCTGGGCTATCAAGGTAAAGATTTTAATTGGGTTTTAAAATGGGATTTTAAATTTGGGGTTTTAAATTGAGCCTATCATTTAATAATTTTAATTTATTTTAAATTCTGTCTGTCTTTGTGCTTTTAATCAGGCTGTACACCGTCCTGAGTCCTTCGAGAGAAGGGCGGTATAGAAATAAAATAAATAAACAAATAATAAATAAATAAATAAATAAATAAATACTTGTTCATGGTTACAAAACAACCAGACAAAACAATTTTTAAATGGATCATTTCAGAAAGCTCAAAGACAATTAAATTGCTTAGCTCTACTACCAAAAATTCATCTTGTGCCAAATTATAATTAGGCATGTGTAGAATAATGCAAACTATAGGAGGGCCCTGAAGCAGCTGCTTTTAATAATAAAAAAAAAAAGCATGACACCTGATTTTTTTCTCCCTGCACTCAAGTCTACAATTATTATTCTTTTTTCTCATTTCCACATGGCTGATTCTCTGATAATGATTCATAGCTATAGAATTTATTCAGTGCTGGAAGTCACCAAAGGACCATTTATCTTGAGATTTCAGAACTGTCATCTATCTGTTAAAAACTATATGGCCATCAAAAGTGGGTTATTATGATACTGATAAAGGTGTAATGCTTTGCCAAAAATTTTGTGCACAGCAAGTCATGTAGTAAAGAACAGAAATTGATAAGTAATAAGTTCAAATTTGAGACTACAGAATTCAGAAAAATAAGCATTTGAGAGTTTTGAATATATGTGTCCATATATAACCATCAGGCCAATACATTCTAGAACCCTCCCAATCATTTTTAATTTTCTTGCTTTCCCTATCGATAAAGTTATATGTATAAATTCTGATACCAAGAAAGTGCAAAACAGGATGATTGGTTGTACCTTTAAATGAATTCTGATAAAAACAGGATGAATTTTTGCAGAAACACCTAGCCAAAATTAGTGGATTATTGGGTTTCCTAAATGCGCTGAGAAAAAAGTTCCCAGATGGTTAAATTAAAATTTGGAACATTTTTTTCTGCCAGATGGTCTGTGCTGTTTGCTTTAATCCAGTTCTTTCAGCTAGCCTTTATGCATCCGAAACATTGTTAAAAGGACTAGAATCTTTTTAGAAGAATGATTAGTTTTGCTATATTTTAAAATACGCTCATACCTTATTATGCTGCAGCTATAAAAATGAATCATCTTAAATGTAATCTACATTAATTGCCAGAGCTATGCTTTTAAGCATAAATCACTTGACACAAATAAAAATTCCCTTTGTGGGTCACTTGATCCACACACAACCTTTTAAAACTGTATGCACCTGCCACATGATGTTTGTAATAAATTTCTGATAAATGTAAGTTTGTGAACAATATATCACTTTCTGAATTGTGCATAAATATACTTGCAACACGAGAACAAATTATATAAAGTAGCATGTGAACAGCACATAAATTAGTTCAACTCATGCTCAAAACTTATAAACAGTGCAGGGTCATTAGCTCAAAAAGAAAAACAAGCATCATGGGAGAACTACCTCACACATTTATTAACGTTCAATTAGTAACTTTATTTTACATGCATAGCAAACAAGAGTGAATGCAGAACTTATAGTATGAGAAGAAAATAGACTGCTTAAGACAATACAGGTAGTGCACAACATACAACCACAATTGAGCCAGAAATGTTGGTCATAGTTCATTGTGGTCATTAGTTGAGTTGTCACATGACTTGACTTGATTTTACACCATTTTTATAATGTTCATTAAGCAAATCATGTGGTTGTACATTAAATCCGAATCTAGCTATCCAAAAAGTGTTTTTGCTAGAGAATAACAAAAAATATTGCAAAATGTGATCACATGCCCATGGGATATTGCAACTGATTGTAAATGCGAGCCAGTGGCCAAGTGCCTAAAATGCAATCATGGTAATGTGGCAGTTGTAACTTTGAAGATAACTTTTTTTCAATTCTGTCATAGCTTTGAACAGTCATTAAGCAACCAGTCATAAGGACTACTTGTACATGGAATGGTTTAAGAGTCAGAGATAACAATGGACGTATTCTGGATAATGGGGACAAATATAAAACTCTACTGTTACTAAAATCAAACAACCAAAAACAATCACAAAGAATTATTGCAAATAATTTATGCATTAGTTTGTATTTTAGGAGAATAGCAGTATTTCACATTTGGAATTTGCCTATTCAAGTTCTGAATTGTTTCTTACTAATTGGATACAAAAGTGTAGAGGGAATCCTTGCTGAATAACCAATCACTTAGTGACCTTTCAAAAACATGATGGACTTTCCCTTCAGGGGAAGCTACTTAGGACCCACTTTCTAAATTCTGATGGCCACACACACCCCACAAACACATGATCACATTTTGGGCACTTGGCAAGTGGCTCGCATGTAGGACTATTTGCATCAACCCACAGTGAGAATGACAGTCATTTTTCCATTCCTTCAGATCCTTCAATTCCCCATATCCTGTCAGAGCTGAAGAAGCTTCTTGGATAAGAAGCGAAATGTCTTCAAAGAAAAAAACAAAGTCCAGTTGCCACCTGAAAAAGCACCTTTAGGACATTTGTTTTAGAACAATAAAAATTTAGAACATTATTTTCTTCTTATACTTCTTTTTGGCCATGAGCTGGCTTCTTTCTATCATTACATCATGATAATATTGATTAGCTGGATTTGATTCTTGTGGGTTCATTTTTAGTTAGATCTCAACTAAAGGAACACAACACAAATATGGTAAACAGGAGGAAGATTGTGGGCATTATGAGCTGATATTCAGAAGATCTCAGGAAGATGCGAACCACATCAATAACTATATGGAATCACATGTCCAGCCCAACACTTTTCCCTTTTGATTTTCCTGTCTCCTGGCCAGAAATAAGAATGAGTGCTGCCAAGTAAAATTTCCTATTTTATTTTGATATCATTATACTTCAGGATACTCACTTGTTTTTATGATTTAGGAGCACAATAAGTCTGTTGTTTCAGAACTCCAACTGCAAGTCCTGCCAAAGGTAATCTAGGGTTAAATCAAACTGAATATAATCTCACTGCTGATTATGGAGAAGTGAAAGTTCTCTGAATAGCAGCTATGATGTCACTCATATCAGAAATTGCTCTTCTGCACGTATCAGAAGAATATGCCCTTTCTTGTGTGCTATAAGAAAGAGGAACTCCTGCCCAAGATGTGGAGATCATGCTCTTCAATGTTATAATCAGGGCAGAGCTGCCACCAAAATGGCAGCTGTATATTAAGTTCTGCCTCTGTATAATGCTCAGCTTTTGTATGCCTCTCAGTTGCAGAGAGGGCAGGGAAATGTACTATGTACTTTCTTCATGTTTCTACTCTCAACTACTGTTATATTACAATGGTTTATACCAAACCATAAAATACCGACATAATGAAAATAACCATTACTACTAAAACCACTAAAATGTGGTTAAAATAATTATCTGGTAGCAGGTCTCTTGCAAAGATCTAAATAAATAAACTGCTTTTCCTGGGAAAGTTCAGCATAGACTTGCTTGTTTTGACACCTTTTGTTAGGCGATCTGGTCCACCCACAAATGCAAAGAGAGCAGCTTTAATGTAGGAGGATTATATACAAATACTTGTAATATAGGGAAGCATATAGAGTACTGCATTACATTAAAACAGTGAAAACTCATGTTCAAATCCCTCTAACCATTGGGCTGAGTCACTAAATCCCATTTTATACTGTTGTTTTGAGAATGAATTGATGGAGGGCCATTGTGTGTATTTTAGTATGCATGCAATATAATATGAAAGGCAATAGTTCCTCTTTTTAATATTCAGAGAGGTTTATGACCTGCGTCTTTGTCCTTGCCTCTTGCCTTTCTCATGCAAAACCACAATATCTATACAATGAGCCCATTAATAAGACTAAAGATAAGTCTTTTTTATACAAGACTGCAATTACTTCCCCCTCTATTTCTTGCCTATTTGACACATTAATGAAAACATTTATATTGCTGGAGAGCCATTTTGGTGTCGTGATTAAGGCATCAGGCTATAAACTGGGAGGACATGAGTTCTAGTGCTGCCTAACAGAGGCCGGTTTCAGCAGGTTCTGACCAGTTCTGGAGAACCGGTAGCGGAAATTTTGAGTAGTTCAGAGAACCGGTAGTAAAAATTCTGATTGGCCCCGCCCCCATCTATTCTCTGCCTCCCAAGTCTCAGCTGATTGGGAGGAAATGGGGATTTTGCAGTAACTTTTCCCTGGATTGGAGAAGAAATGGAGATTTTACAGTATCCTTCCCCTGCCATGCCCACCAAGCCATGCGCACCAAGCCATGCCACGCCCACCAAGCCACACCCACATAAATTTTTTATTAGTAGTAAAAAAATTTGAAACCCACCACTGCTGCCTAATCCTGCCAAAGCAAGCTGGGCGACTTTGGGCCAGTTCTTCTCCCTCAAGAAGCAGACAATGGCAAACCACTTCTGAAAAACTTTGCCAGGAAAACTACAGGAACTTGTCCAGGCAGTGGCCAGGAGTCAACACTGACTCAAAGGACACATGTGGATGCACACTCACACACACACACACACACACACAGCACAAACCTTGAGTTGTTTTTGGTCTGATACAGCTTGCATACTGAGTGGTGGCCTAAAATTGGGGAAAAGCTACCTGTATATTCCCTTTAAAATGTTTCTCATATTATGGTAATTATACTGCCTATAATCCACTTGACCACATACAGTATGTTAAAGAATTACAGTTGCTAATCCATAGAGTAGGGTTGCACTGAAAACAAAATTCACAACTTTCAGCTCAAGAATACAGCAGATGGCCGAATGCTACAAGAGAAACAATATTGATTCTGCTGATAAACAGCATAGATGTTTGCATAAAACCCATTCAAAATACAATACATCCTGATTTATGCATGCACAATATAATAATCTTCAAGGGGGAAAGTGATCCATACATAGATCATTGGCATTTGGAGGTTCTTTGCACCAAGACAAATTCCTTGTGTGTCTAATCCCACTTGGTCAATAAAGAATTCTATTCTATTCTTCACACTTGCAAGTTAGGTATATATACTGTATATACCACAAATCTTTTTCATACTGTTGTGGGAAGAAGTTATGGACTCCGCTAAATGATTCCCATGTTATTTTTTATATTCCAAATATGCTGTGTCAAAATTTAATTTCAAATAAAGAAAGCAAATGTTGCCATTCCAAAATAACTGGAAAACAAGACACATTTTTTTACTCAGTTGTAAAAGGTAATTCATTTTTTTGCACCTTATCCAGGAGAAGCCAGTTTTACATTTTTAAGCAATTATCTATTGGCTAGTGGTTTGTGTAATCCGAGTTCTAATGCTGTGCTTTCAGAAACATAGGACTTGCACATTACTTTTTACTTTTTACTTTTACTTTTATTTGATTTATATACTGCCCTACTCCCGAAGGACTCAGGGCGGTGAACAGCCAACAATAAAATACATACATACAAAATTTAAAAAGCAGAGATAAAATCGAATTAAATAGTTTGGCCCAGACAAATTTAAAACCCCAATCAATTTAAAACAAATTTAAACTTTGAATATTAAAAATACTAAAAAATATTTAAAAATATTAAAAATGTTTAAAAAGAAGGAGAAAGTTAGGCCAGGCCCGCCTGGTGAAATAAAAAGATCTTTAGAGCGTAGCGGAAGGTGCGCAGATACGGGATCCTCCGTACATTGCTTTATTAGTGATCTAATCTTACTGAGGTAATCCTTGATTTATGATCATTAGTTCAACAATCATTCAAAGTTAAAACCGTGCTGAAAAAAGTGACCTACGACTGGTCCTGACACTTATAACCTTTGCAGCATCCCTGTACTGTAGTCTTTTGACTAAGACGGTTGGCGACCAGCATGTATTTGAGACATCCTGGGGTCATGTGATTGTCCTTCGCAACTTTCCCAGGAGACTTCAAATCTCCAAAGTCAATGGGAAAAGCCTGATTCACTTAACAACCATGGCAAAAAAAAAAAGTTGTAAAATCAGGCACAATTCACTTAACAGCTGCATGGCTTAACTGATATTCTGGTCCCACTTGTGAGCACAAGCCAAGAACCACCTGTACAGCAAGCTTAACATTGCGTAAGAAGAAGCACAAGCCAATTATATTAATCAGTGCAATAATCTAACTACCTCTGTACTCTGACTGCTGTAGCATCAAATATTTACTTGCATCTATTAATAAACCATCACAAAATTAAAATACAATGAGACCTTTCATAGGACTTAATGTAATTCTGTACTACTTCTAACTATTCTACATTGATCACAGATTGTTTGAATAGGATGGAGGGGAGCCTAGATTTTCTCTTTATTGCTTTAGCTCTTCAGGGGGGATTCATTAATCATTAGAATAATGCTAATTGGTAAAATGAGCTGTTTAACCCTGTTCTGCCCTAGGTATCCTGGGTTATCCTGCCTCTCTTTTTAATCTATCCCCATATCCCTAGCATATCTTCTCCTGTTTATGGTGACGGCTCTAATCACTCACCTCATAGCCACCTATAACCTGAAATCTTTTCATCCGATATCTGAATCTGGAAGCATTCTCATCCTGAGAAGAACCCATGAAATTCTGCATGGACTAATCTACTTTGGATCCTCTTTTATTAAAATCTGATTGTCAAACATCACCAACTGTCTACACCAGCTAAGCTACGACTACTTTTTACCTTCTCATTTCTTGGCATTTTGCTATCTCTGACCTTATTTGAGTCAGCCAGTAGCTGTTGAGGATGACAGGATCTGCATCTGTACTACATGTAGATCAAAATTCTTCCTGTTTGTCTTCCTGTAATAGTATGTGGGAATGACCTGGGAAATAAAGGGAAGAGATGCTGCCTAGGAAATTATCAGATAAAAGGGGGAGGAACCTGCAGCTGAATACTGTGACATGCAATGAAAGAAATTTAGAAAGGATCTGCCTTAACATATCAGATGGTAAAAACATGGCAGGAGATTTGTACTTTCAGATTTGCAAGAAAATGTTAATGTAGCCCTACAATAAAGTAGCTCATCTTGTTGTGTTCCTGTCTGGTTTTCTTGGGAAACTGAGATTTCCCCATACTCTAGAGCAGGGATGGCTAACCTTTTCCGGACTGAGTGGCCAAAGTGTGCCCCCACCCCCCAAAATGCAATGTGCGCCCCCACCCCGTGCATGCTCCCCGCCCCGCGCATATGCACACCCTCCGCATGCATCCCCCACATGCGCAGCAGAGACCTGAAGACCAGCGAGAGGCCGGCGAGAGGCCCATGCACATGCACAGCAGAGCTGAATTGGGGCAACGGATTGCGTGCCCACAGAGACGGCTCTGCATGTCTCCTCTGGCACACATGCCATAGGTTCGCCACCACTGCTCTAGAGATTAAGAGAAATTCTGCATGGCCACTTCAGTTGCTTGTCTCTTGGGTATCACTTGGCTGCTTCTGAAACTGATTTAAATAATTTTGGAACAAATTGCAATGATTTGGAAATGGGGCCAGGTTAGTACAGATTATGACCACTGCAGATGCCCTTGCCCATTGTCCTACTTCCCATCCTTCCCATCTATGCACAATAGACAAACTTCATTGGGTGATCATTAGGACTACCAGTGTCTTCCTACTGTAGTCCTTTTAGTGATTGTTCGTCCCTCACTTTTCCACATTCTTTTCCTTTACATTCCTAGATGTTTGCACATCTAGATATCTTCACGCACACTTCTTTCCTTTGACTATGTGACCCTTCCTCCCTGTTTACCACTGTTGTTCTACAGAAACTTTCTGACAATGAAGAATAGAAGGCTCAGATTCACAGAAGCAAAGGCATACCACTTCCTGAAACTTTAGAGCTTCATGGAATATTATATATACATGAGAAACAATAATATATTCAGTAATGTTTGTCAAGTGGCATTTTGTGAAAGCAGTAGCTGTGAAAATAATGGCACATTGTGCCATGAAAGCTATTCAAGTTGTTTCCTTTCTTTAATATTTGTCACGGTAATAGTGAGATGGGCAGCATAGAAATGTAATAAATAAATAATATTTTAACATTTCAAATATTTCATTGTTGTTAATATTTAATATTTCATAGTGAGCTATATCCTAAATTTGTAAGCAAATTTTCAGTATCAGACAATGTAACAGATTCAGTCAAAGGAAGCAGGCTTTCAGTCAGTCAGATGGATGTCTATCCCAAGAAGTCAGTCTGTCAATTCACAAGCCTTCAATTTTTGTTCCCATTTCTAACCTAGTATTCAGTTTTTCCCACTCCTAGGCTTAGTGAAATATCAAGCTCACATACCCTTCTGTGGTACATCATCAGATAATATTTCACAGCCTGCCAGCGTAGCAGGGCATAATATCTGTGCAAGCCTAAGATCTTTAAAGATTTATGGCTCTGTTTTCCAAGCTTTTCATCTTGCTTAATACAAACTACCTAAAAATTGTGCCTACCCATAAAGATTTTTTTTTAAGGTAGAAAAGGATTACTGTTCCGGCATACTAAAGATTTTCCTCCAGCCCAACCAATAATTAAGGTCTGATTATTTTTTCCTAAAGATATAATGGGCATTCATCACAATAAATCTGTAAAAAGAACATACAATCTAAGATATTTTTAGAAGTTTCTGGGTTATTTTTCACACAGTAAGTGCATAACTTTTTTTTGAGCTAAAGAAGCTAAAGAAATCCTTGACCAAATTAGCACTTTTGCATTAAACGTAGTAAGAATCTCAAGATTTAAGGCAGATATGGATCTCAATATGTAACTTTAAACCATACTTATTAAGGCTTGAAATCATAGTTGTGATCGAAAGACCTAAACAGTATAAGATCATTTCATAGGATTGCTAAGTAATAGAAGATTTTATCAAATCCACTATGAAGAAGCTGCTGCATGCTATAGATCAATGATGGCGAACCTATAGCATGGGTGCCACAGGTGGCACGTGGAGCCATATTGGTGGGCACGCAAGCTCAGCTCCGGCACGCATGTGTGCACCACCCAGCTGATTTTCGGGCCTTCTGGACCCTCCAAAAGTCAGGAAACATTCTGTTTCTGGCCTCCAGAGGGCCTTGGGGAGGGGGAGGCCATTTTCACCCTTCCTAGGCTCTAGAAAAGCTCTGGAGGCTGGGGAGAGCGAAAAATGGGCCTACCGGGCCCACCATGCCATTGCGTGCCAAAAGCGGGGGGAGCATGGGGGGGCAGGGCACATAGAATTATGGATGTGGTCATGCGTGCGTGTGACCCTTCCATGCTTCCCCCACTTTTGGCACGTGATGGCAAAAAGGCTAGCCATCACTGCTATAGATCATAGACCATAGAGAGCAACTATTCTCTTGTAAACTATAATTATGGATTTAAGACCCACCACTGAACCTCATTTCATTACCCTAGATGTATCTTTGAACTTTCTTGTCTATATTCCTCCAGTCAGAAGAGGAGAAAGTTTTTGGATATAAATGGCCTGGAAGTCTGACAGAGTTTGGAAAGAAACAAAAAAAGCTGTTAAAATAAATAGTTCCATAATAAAAGCTTGTTTCTTTCAGCAAGAAACAATTCACCCTGTTAGTCTTCCAGACCTGGTACTTTTCCCAGCATGTAAAGTTTATGAGATATCACAGCATTGTGGTTGGAGTTTGTACTGATGTTGGGAGGTTTGGTCAGTTTTATTTATTCTGTTTTATTATTATTGCAAACCATCTAAGATAAGTGGCCATGTATGTTTCTAAATTGATGCTAGCTGTTAGCATTTTGAGAGTCTTTAGTGAGACCTAAACATTATGAGACCTTCTGATCTAGTAATTTTTCCAAACATACATTTCCAAGAAAAATGAACCATTTTATTGATATCAGCCAGCCTGTGAGAAAATACACTGATCTTCTTTTTGCTACATGTGCATGAAGTATGTAGATAGGCACAATTAACCATGAAGTGATATATATGGAATCACACTACTAACAATCTGAAAATACGCTTCAAATGTATCCTGCTTCAGAGTGTTTCTGAAGCCTAAATTCAATGCATTGGAAGGAGCCCAAATTGCTAGGGGATGGTGGCACATGAATGCATACATTGCATGCCTTTTATTAAGTTTTATTTACTACACCCCTACACTCTATTAAGTTAACCTCCTTGATTCCCCAGCACTGGAGAAGCACATGAAAAAAAGAAGAGCAGAACAATTGTGGCTCACTGCTGAGAATGGTTTTTTTTAATGGTGTTCTGTACACTTTAGAAGATATAAAAGGCAACATTTAAAAGACTTCTAAAGCTCCATTGTGATACAGTACAATTAATTTAGGCAGTGTCAATTGGAATTAGAGTCTAGGCTTTGAGGAGAGCAGCAAATGTTGCAAAGCCCCCATCTCCTAATTGCTACGTGCCATGGCAACTGAAAGACATGCCTTGTGTTTTTTAAAACAATAATATATACTTTTGTCATTGGTGCAAGAATCATGACACATAGCTAATTGTTCTGTGAGGTTCTTCCTGATTTTTCAGGCTTGTCCATTCAGCAGTTGCATACTTGGCTTACTTTCTGATTACAGTAGGTAGTTACCACTGTATTATGCAGGTTGATTCAACCTGAGAATGTTACTTAAAGCTCCAGCAGCATGGAAAAAGTCATTATTATTCTTTAGTTCACTGCTTTCAAAGAGAATCTCACTATACCTTGTTAAATTGTTCAGTGCAAAATAATGAATAAACATGTTCCAAGAGGGAGGAAGCATATACCATCTTCAAGGCTAAGATTACTTGCCTAAGGAGAAAGACAACATCCAGGATTTAGAGCCAATATGGGGAACCTTTAGCTCTCCACATATTACTTAATTACAACTCTTAGCATTTGTATTTTGTTGACTTGCTTCAACTTTTACTTACTTGAATGGTCATATTCTTTCAAAAGGCCTTCTTTGAAAAGCATAAGATTGAGAGCATAACCAACGTTTGTCTTTTCATCCATAAATTGTGAATATATATAAAATTTCAACCATGACTTTGCCATCCTGTGTGTTTATCAGTAAAATGAGTTCAACCAAAGTTGAGGCTTAGGTGACCATATATTCTATTTTACAAAATGCTGCCCTCTATATAAAACCTGACTCCATTTGCAGAATAATTAAATGGCCTTGATATTATCAACTCTTTGTCCCAAACTCAGAAAGGAATACCAAGCCAAGGAGTCAAATTACAATAATTGTTCTTAGACCTATGTCTTATGTTGACACCTGCAAATATTCAAGTGTGTTTCCTCCTTCAGACTGTTTCTGGCTGGCAATCCAGAATTATTGTTTGGTCAGACTAACCAGGAAAGGATAAAAATTACCTAGATCTAATGCATCTAGGCTACAAAATCAAGGCACTCACCAGATGGCAACAAAGACTTGGGGTTTTCTGCATCGTAATCTGACATTAGATTACTAGTCCTAAATAACGTCTAGAGGATAAAAGCAGTGGTGGAATTCAATTTTTTTAATTACTGGTTCTGTGGGCATGGCTTGATGGATGTGGCGTGGCTTGGTGGGTGTGGCAGAGGAAGGATACTGCAAAATCCCCATTCCCTCTCCACTCCTGGGGGAAGGATATTGCAAAATCTCCATTGCCACCCCACTTTGGGGCCAGTCAGAAGTCGTATTTGCCGGTTCTCCAAACTACTCAAAATTTCCACTACCGGTTCTCCAGAACTTGTCAGAACCTGCTGAATAGCATCCCTGGATAAAAGGTTAAAAAAATGTTATGGCTCAACTCTACTGATGCTAGGATCCTTTTTGCAGCCATTCTAACTTGAATGGAAGTTGATGACTGACAAAGATTTATGAAGGCATAGATGTGAAAAAAATAGCGGTAATAAGGTTGGTATGTATTTTCTTTTTGTTTTTGGAAAACTTCCTTGATTCACAATACATTTCAAGGTGAAGATAAACCAGGAGAAATATCAATAGGTTTTCTCAATAAGCATAATACTTGTAGAAATGAATGGTCACTCTTTTGTATGGCAGGGAATTATTCTGTATTCATTAATGCCAATAGGCATTTCTCTGATCCAGAATGGAATGGAAATGAAAGTGGATATCCTTTCATCAAGTCGCTTTCCTCACTTATTTAAAATAGGCTTTGAGTAGCCTCTAGGCTTGCAACTTATAATTGCATGAACTATCAATCTGCATTAGTCATAAGAATAAATGTCCCTATGACTACAGTATATAGCTTACAGGACCTGGGGCAAGAATTACTTTACTGACCAAAGTGCTTTGTTTCCATCTCTACTTTCTGCTTAAGAAATTCGGTGTAAATGGCTTGACATGGATAAGGAATGAATAGACCTTACTATAAGAATGTCTTGAAAATCTTATCGTTATCCAACTTCCCAAACTACATTTATGGATCTTGAATAAACAGACATGATGACTTCTTCTGCTTCTGTATTTTCATATCATGCTGTTGATTATTTATCAGAAACAATCATACAGTTCTGGTCGCTGAGCAACAATTATGCCTGAGCAGATTGGATCCAACAAGGTGTACATAAAAGCCAAATGCTACACACAAAATAGAAAAGGTATTCCTGCAAAACAAACAAATTCTATAAGTATTGGAGATGATTCCTGTCCACTTTTTAGAACTAGAAAAGGATTTTTGTACACCATAATTGTTTTTGATGTTTTGTAGAATGTGGCTTTATCTAGAATATCCTAGAATTCTGCAAGTCGGAAATATTTTTGTATGGTGCCTGTACTTCTGTCATTTCATTATTCATGTCAGAAGTGCCTTCAAATTATAATAATACTTTGAAAGACAGGCAAGTAATTGTTCACCATACAATCCTACTCAAGTTCACTGAGAAGCAGATTCCATTCAATTTAACAGGACTATGAATCTTTTTTCCTGTGATGTACTCTTTCAATGCAACATCCACATGACACCAAAAACACCTTAGTCCGATTTTATGCATCGTAATTTGGAACTCGGCCGGGGATTGTTCCTTTAATAATTTAAGAAATGGTATACAAAAAGCCATCAACAATGATTACTAGTCACAATTTTTTGCATGAGGACCAAACTATTGTCTTAATAATCAAGATATGCATATATATTTTATGCATACAAAATTAACATTGACTTATTATAAACCACTATTGGAGCAGTAAAGTAATCAGAACAGAACTTCATTGACCCAGCAAGTTACTCCAAATCTTCATCTAAAGACTACTTAATTATTTCACAGTAGCATTTTCTCTGCAATTCATCTGTCATTAACAAATCATTACATGCTGTAGTGTAGCAGGTTATCTGTGGAACAGTCTTTATCCCATTACATCAGCCCATCCCACCTGGTCAGATAGGTAAGATATCAAGCTAAGGAATTGGTCCAGGAAAAGAACCTTCTCTGCCATTGGTCCCACTTGTGAAACTTCTCTCCCCCGCCCCCCCAGAGATGAGGTGGGTGCCCGCTCTCCTGACCTTTTGGAAAGTGTGAAAACTTGGCTCTGAGGCAAGGCCTCACAGAGGGACAAGGGGCTGATAAGCACCCCGAAAGCTCTTCCCCTGCCTTTTAACTAACTTAATACTGATTTTTAATTCATCATTGCCTTTCAAATTTTATATAGTGTTTTTATGCTTTAATATTTTATTTGTACACTATAAGGGGGATAGGTGATTTCAAAATTTGGTAAATAAATGCATAATCTGATTTCTAAATTGTTTTAGTAGGTGTAATCCATCCAAAATTCAGCATCCATGACACCCATGGAATTTAGTGCCACCACATCTTTCAACTACACATCCCAGAAACCTGTAGGTTGTATGGTACATGGAAAGATGGAAAGGGTGCATTCCCGCTCTCTTTCCTGTCTCCCTCTGGCCCTTGCATTCAATCAGCTGGCAGAAGGCCAAATGGCTGCTTTGGAACCAAGGCCAATATTTGAAATTCCAAATGGAGGTAGACTGCTGATATTATACGTGGAAAGCCTGTATTATATGTGGATAGAAAAATGACCCCATGAGTTATGGGTTGTCTAGTTAAATGCTAATCCTTTTAGAATAGAAACACAGATCAATAGTAGTATATGTGATATCATACTGCCATCCTTCAACACACATTTAACTTTTCCTTGAAATCCCATTTTTTCATAAAAATGTCATTCTTAATGCATATATCAGCCATTATAATGCATAAATCCCAACATCCTCAATAAAGAGGATGAGATATGTAGACTTCAAATAGCCCAGTCTACCTCTTGAAAGCCTTAATGATAGCTTTTATAGATTAATTATAGAATTGTTGGGGATCTTGTACAACTCTTCCAATGCAATACAGAGTATCTTTATTTTGTCTGAACACTACTAAGACATTGAAAATTCTTGGCTCAAGCATCATTGTGACTTTGTGCCAGTTATTCTCTCTTAGCCCAATACACCTCACAGGGATGTTGTTGTGGGAAAAATAGGAGAAAGATGTGTTAAATGTGTTTGTCAATTTGAGTTATTTGTAAACTAATAAAGGCAGGATAAAAATAAAATAATAAAATAAATAAATAAAATTATTGTCTCTTCTAGGGACCCTTAGTCTCGATGGAGCCCACAAGCCAAATGTTTGTAAATATACAACAGTATATTAGTTCTCTAGTTATGCCCCTCTTTCACTTAGCAATAAAATATAAGGAAAAATAAGAATGTTTTGAAGTTAATAAACAGGTTAAGGCCAGGTTGTTTTAAAGTGCTAAAACAGTGTCAATCTCTGTTTTTTCCTGTATGCTTAACATTGGGATATAAAAATGAACTCCTTGAACAGAACAGAGTAGCACCTGCTGGCAGACAAATATCATTTATAACTTCTAGGTATCTAAAATAAGCACTCTTTCTGGCAGCTACCACTACCAAGAGTTTCTTTAATATTTCAATTTTAGTATCTTCTGAGTGCAAAATAAAATAAAAAATATGCCCCTTAGCAAAAACCATTAGTTCAACATGCACTGAATTAATGAATTCAACACTCTCTTTCTCTCCCTCCCTCTCTTTCTCTCTCTCTCCTCCCTCCCTCTCTCTCGAAATATTGCTGAAACAATAAAACATATGGAATTGCAAGCATTTCTGTTTGAAACCAGAAAGTAGCTATCGCCACAAAATGTGTCGTACTTTGAATTCGATACCCAAAAACATTTCAAAGAGTACCTGTGCACAAATATCACATCTGCCCCATAGCAACAGCAATTCTATGAAAAGATGCAGCTGCTTAAAGTGCTTCAGGTGTTCCTAAATGGTCTAAACTAAAGCATCCGTGGGTGATCAGATCTTAAGTGATACATAGCCCTAACACAATCCAGAAGCAGCCTTAAATTTGATTTCTATGCTGTGTGAAGATGTGAACTTGGTGACAAAGTAATTCAGCTGACAACTTGTATGGGTAAATGATTTCATTTTATTATGTTGTGTGACTTAGTGTGGCAGCATCACTAACCTCACAGTTATCGTTTAAGAAATACGTTCCAGTGATACGGCTTAAATTTAACACAGCCTAAATGACAAAAAAATAGCCAACAGTTCAGTTATTTTGGAAAGAGTACCTTTCTTTCAGTGTTGACTCTGGTAATTTCTTCTTTTTAGGGTGGAGGCAGAGTGACTGGCCCAAGATCATCCAGCAGGCTCCATGCTAAAGGCAGGACTAGAACTCATGGTCTCCTGCCTAGTGCCATAAACACTACACCCGACTGGTTCTTTAGTAGTTGCTAAACTATAAGGCAAATTCTACATACCTATTTGGAACTGTAATTATATTAATAAAAAGGTGGTCCTATTGTTAATTTGGAGCCATAAGAAGCAAAAGAAAAATTACTGACATTTCCTATTCTCCTTGCAGTTCTCCCTCCTGTTGTGAGTAAAAAAAGAGATTAAGAGTTGGGCTCAATAAGCAGGTGAGACAAATTTGGATCCTGCAGATTTATTCTGCATACATACTCTCCAATTCCTTTCCGACTTTAGGAAGGGAGAGACTGCAAAAATACAGTACATCCAAAGATCAGAATGGGAACTGAATGTTGGATTTCCTCATCTGAGGTCTTCTGACAGAATTCCAATACATCCAACGATTGCTGGGCATCTCTCTTTTCCTGTATGGACCACATCTGGGTTTGATTGCAGATGGTACAGTACTTTGCCCCATAGTTATAGATTTCTTCTATGCATGACCTGTAAGACCACAGAGCATTACTAATGTGAAATTTCTCCCAACGGTGGGATATTCTGTATGTATGCCAAGCATTAAATCATGATGTCAACTCGGTGCAATTTTGCTTTTGTATCAGTTATCTATATTCTTTTTACCTGAACGTTCTGGTGTCCCTCTGGATTTTCTTTAATTAACTCTTACTTTATCTTGCAACCATCAGATGTAAATTAATAGTTCCTTGAGGGATCATCTTTCCAAGGTTAATTGGCACACCAGCCACCTGTTATTGCCTCTCATATTTAAACCTACAAAGTGCTGAGTTGTTTGGTAATGTATGTCATTTGCACATGCATTTACACCACAAAGCATAGCCTGGATTTTGGATCTGCTTTATACATAGTGCAAAGTAAACTGAAAAATGTAAATCACAGCAGCTATCTTTTGTTAAGACTTGGTATAAATGTATAAACCCCGGCCTGGTTCTGCCGAGCCGGTAGCAGTGACAATATGATGTCAGCGAACCAGTTCTCTTTGTTCGGGAGCTGGGCCCTCCCATCCCCCGCCCCCCACCCGCGTTATTCTTACCTTTTATTTGGCCCCTTCCCCAATCTATTCACTGCCTCCCGAGTCCCAGCTGATAGGCTAGAAGGAAAAAAACTGTTAAACTCTTGCCGCGGGGCTTCAAAGGGCTGCCCTACAGCTGATCAGTCTTAAAATGCAGTGTGGTGGTAGACCGGTGCCTCCAAAAACAAATGAGTAGACTGGTGAGTCCAAAAATAAGTGAGTAGACCGGTGACTCCAAAAACAAATGAGTAGACCGGTACCTCCAAGAACAAGTGAGTAGACCAGTACAGGTCTGCAAACTGTTAAAAACCTGGTAGACCAGTACCTCTGCTAAATCCTAAAGAATAGTCAAATGACCATCAAGCCATGCCCACAAAATAAGCCACGCCCACAGAACCGGTAGTAAAAAAAATTAGAACCCACCCCTGCCCCCAGGGTCCATGGACCTCAGGTTGAGAACCACTGGGTTAAAGCAAGGACATACTCTGGTTTCTCTTCAGATCGTATAAATCTTTCGCCTTTTACTAAAGATTTCCGTGGAGAGGAACATTTATGAGTTTCAAGATTCTAACGTGATAACTCGCCAAGTCATAGACAACCATGGAAACCAATCAATTAATATACAACTTACAGAAAAGAAATATGAGTCACACAAACAAAACCAACAGGATCAAGTTATAAAACAGAATGAAAATCGACCAGTCGATACACAACTGGCAGGAAGGAAATCAGGATGGAGTTCCAACCCACCAAAAGAAAGGAAAAAAAGAAATAGGTCTCATAAAAATAAAAATTTCTAAACTAAGCAACAGTAAAGCCAGTTACCTTGAAAAAAATACATGACTGAATATATGAAAAGATGAATGAGGCGAAGTAGTGGTTGATATCATCCTGAGGAGAGTGACAGACCTCTGCAATGCTGTAATTTTGGGATGTGAAAAGGGCCTATGAATTGTTGGATTGGAATTATCTATTTTTGGGTGTTTTTTTTTTTATTGATTAACGTATTATATTGTTGAGCTATAAGGCAAGAGAGTGACGCTGGGGCATGCAGAAGATCTGGATGTTACCCCATTATCAGAATGGGAATTAATAATCCTGAAGAAAGCCACTATTACAGATATGGATTATAATTATAAAGTCACTCGGATGGTTGTTTTCTTTTTTTTTACATATATGTGAAGATATTCATTATTGATGGGGGCAGATGATAACTGATGATTTTGAATACCCTGTTGCAACTGGGATGTTATGTTACCCTAATCCGGATGATGGAGTCAGCAATCCAGTGGAAAGACATCAAAGAAGATATTATATGGATTATAAGTTTAAAGTTATTGATTTTGTTTATATAAGGGAATATTTCTTTAGTAGGATGGGCAGAAAAATAAAGATATTAAGAATTGTTGTACATGGTAATCTTGTAGGAAAGTGGGTGGATATAGGCTAGTGTATTGATTGTATAGATTAAAAAAAGGGATGCTTAAGAGACATATATATGGGAGTGGAGGAAATGGATAGAGTAGAACAAATGTAAAACTAGAATTTATGGGGAAGGCTGCTTTGAAATGTTATATATGCAAAAGATTAAATGTTAAAGTAGGATTTATTATATAGTTTTAAAGTGGAAGGTTGTTTTGAAATGTTATATTAATATACAGATATATGTATGCGGGAGGAGAAAAAAGGGCAGATTATCGATAAATTGGGAGTTATAACAATGTTACTGTGTTAAATTAGAAGTTATTATATAGTGTTATAATGGAATGTTATTTTGAAGTGAATGGTAAGAGGGGGAAGTAATAATATTAATAATATCACTAGAAGTAAGGGTCAGTATTTGGAGGAGGGCGTAAGGGGATGCTAAAATATTATATAATCTGTTATGTACTAGGTTTTTATTTTGAAGAAGTCACAGGGGGGATGGGGTGGTGAGGGGGGGTTAGGGAGGAGGGGGGGAAAGGGGGAAAAATCTGTAATTGAAAACTTTTTCAATAAAAAAAAAAAGCAAGGACATCTCAAAAAATCTCAGGAATTAACATAAAAGTGGAATCAGATGACAGTTCAGGGAAATCAACTCTATAGGTCAATTCATCCAACAGCATTTCAGTCCACTTTAGCACCACAATTTGTCCAGCTATACTTGACAACATGTGAAGCAGCACTGTTTGATTCTTTTAAGGGGAAAATATATTGTCATGATTATGACAGTGAACTGGTAGCAAAGGTAAGTGAAACCCACCACTGGCACCAATATTCTCTATGTCCCCTTTCCTTGGCATATAACCTAACCAAGTAAACATCTTATATGGCATTAAACATCATGGCATTAAACAACTATCACAACTTTACTAATGAGGTAATTACTATAATGACTTAATGCACCACACACAGAAAGTAGGCAATATTCTCAATAACTGTGCAAAATGATAGGATAGATGACAACCAGAAAACACTGGGAAAATATGTCTATGGAGATTCTCAGTCATCAAGATCATGGTTGTCCCAAAGGTTTTGCTGGTTTTTCTCTGAAAACGTTTCACTTTTCATCCAAGAAGCTTCTTCAGCTCTAGCTGAATGGTAGGGAATGGAAGAATTTGTACTCCTTGCAGACAGCTGGTCATTTGCATTCTTTTAGCTAGTCATTAAGGCCACCTGGAAGTTTATCTGTGTCATCAGGGTCACCAGGGTAGTGCAAAATGGGTGTGGAGTTTTCTTGGAACTGTTATAGACTAGAGATAGATGATGTTGTATCCCTCCCCCTCTGTTGAGAAGGTACAAGTTTCCGATATAGTTTTTAATTCTTTATCATGTAAAATAAATCAAAAGTTCAGCATTTACTATTTTCTATCTGTGCTTATGATCACCACAGTACAAAATGTGGCAGAAGCTGAATAAATTCAACTTCCTCAGTCAGTCAAGCTAAAGTAGGAGTTATTTTCAGAGGCAGGATATCTGGAGGAGGCCAGTCTGAAATACCATGTAATTTCCTATTTGTTTTATTAGCCTAAAAGAGTTAGTGGGCTTAGTTATGATCTAGTTTGCATTTTTTAAAACTCCAAATCCATTACTACCTTTTAGGAAATTAAATAAATGAAATGTAACAAAACAAAATGTACAGCTGGAACTTCATGTAAACTATGAAGCTGGAACAGATTATCAAGGTAACCATTTGTTCTATAAACTCTATTCCCACTTCATTATGATCATTTAGCTTTGGTTGCAATTGCAGAATTATATTTATAGCAGACTTAAGTCTTTTCTACAGCCAACCCAGTTTTTTGGAGCGCTTATGTTCAGAAGTCAAAAAGCCTTTGACAGTTGTTTTTTTTAAAAAACCTAAAAATGCCAATTTTAAAAAGTATTTAATTGTTGATTTTTCATTGCTCTAATTTAACTTTCGTTTTTATATTTCACTATAAACCATTGAGAGATCTAAATAGTTGACAATATATATATAGTATATTGAGTAGTTGACAATATGTTGAGTTGACACTATATTGAGTAAGCAAATACGTAGATCAATCAGTGGTGTTCTTTTTACAAAATGGTGAATATGGAAGATCTTGCCAACTCATAAAACTGCTACCAGGGTATAAATGTGTAAAATAGTTGCTCTTAGAATTATTTTTTCTCATAATACATTTTGTACTTCTAGCACCACTGTTTTTTAAAACAATTATTTCAGATGATTTAACACAGACCATGGGACAACAGCATCTGTGGGAGAGGTTAAAATTAGCAAGATGGTAGGCAGAACACTGCTATGCAAACTCTGCTTCTTTTAAACATACGTACAACATCAACACATGTATCAAAGGAAGAGGGCTGAATCACAACCCTCTTCCTAATTTTGACACACACATTCTATTCCACTGCCATGGGGGCTACGGATGCAATTTCCAAATTAAAGCAAGATGTTACACAGAAGTGTGTTAAAAGAGATTCTGAAAAATGTTAGATTCTAATCACAAGGAAAGGGATTTCAGGTAAAGGAAGAAATTCTTGAATATAATGATTGGATTCACATATTCTAACCCACATTGAGTTTTGTTAACATATTGTATGAATCCAGCCAATTGTACTTTATTCAATGGACATTGATTAAATGAGTTGTGGCTTAGAGATATATGATATACAGCAATATTCAACAGATTTGATCCAAGTTAAATCATGGTTTGGGGCAGATCTGATGAAATCAATGGATACAGTATTTTGTTGTTGTTCAGTCATTCAGTTGCTTCCAACATTCTGTGTTATCTGAGTGACATAATTTTACCTGATTGTCCATATAAGTGTAATGATTATAAACTCATGTCCATGCCATCAACCACAGTATCTAGCCACCTTGTCTTCTGTTAGCTTTTTTTCTAATGACTTTGGATTTTTTCAAGCATCTGGCTTCTTTCAATGATTTGTATTATCATTATGTCTAAAATACTTAAACTTTGGTTTATGTGTGTCTTTAAGTTGGTGTTGCTTCCTGACCACAGCCTGGACTAGTCCTTGGACTTTTCTTGTCAGTTTCCAAAGGTAGCTGCCATTATTTCCTTGCTAGAGTTGAGATAGAATGACAATCCCATGGTCACCCAGCTAGCTTTGTGCATAGGTGATACTAGAATTCTCTCTGTTGCTAGTCTGATGCCTTAACTACTATACCAGACTGACTCCATTTAAGTTTTGTCTTTATTCTTAGTACTTTCACTGTCCCGGGGGCATACAAATGAAGATGCTGATTTAAAAAAAAATATCTCTGATTGTATACTCTGATTGTACAGTACTGGTATATTCAGCAGACATTCTCCTGCAAATCTTAACATCTGGGCTATTTGTAACAGGAGATGCAAATTTTCAGATAGTCAGTTTCATATTAAAATGAAAACCCATGAACAATGACATTTTTATAAGAGCTGTGCCTCCTTCTAAAGAGTCTCAGAATAAGCACTTTAGACCCCAATGCAAGTGCAGGACTTTGCTGCTGCTCATTAATGTAGCTTGATATTTTTCAGGCTTCTGCACAAGCTAAGAAAAAAGGTGCCACCGCTTTAAAGTTGCATAGAATGTAAGGCTCACACTTAGTCTGGGAATAGAGAACCCAGGGTAGATAGCAGTGAATTTATACTCCCCAAATCTGTGTCTTCTGTGGTTTAGATTTTTGGTTAGGAAATGAATATCTGCTTCCTCGTCTTTCATCTGATTTGATGTCTGCTTTGGTTTTTACTTCATTTGAACTCCTGCCCGTTGACAACTGTCTCTGCCATGGGCTTGTTCTTGTTTACACACATCACTCATTCATCTCTCCTGTCACCAGATTCTTCTGAAAGTTACATTCCTTCCAAAAGCCTGTAAACAGAGAACACTACATCACAAATTCAAGTATTATTCAGATTTCTGGGGACCTGAAAAGATAGAAGCCAAACTTCAGATTAAAAGTGGAGAAGCCAGAATCTAATTGATTATTGGCAACCGCAGACAAGCGGGACAAGAATAACTTATCTAAACTCCAGGCCATGAAAAACAACATGTTCCCTCATTTGTGTTTCTCCTTTGTCTCTTTCTCTTTTTCAAAATGTGACAGAGATCTCACTGGATGCAATTCAACTCATTTGATAGTTAATTCTGAGTACCAGCTAGCATTGAGACATAAAGTAATGAAAGAAAAAGATCAATGTGCAAACTATTGATCCTGTCAGAGCTCTTTAGAGGTAATTATAGCATAACACTGGCTCCTGACAGCTCACCACAAACACATAATAAGGTCACTGGGCTATAATAAAGTGCAGTCTTTGGCTCATATAATTCCTTGACTGTTTTCAAGCAGACCACAACACCTTCAGTTTATAGAAAACATAATGCTCTTCATTTAGATATAAAGTAAAAATGCAGGAATGTACTTTACTTAGACATTAAAATGTTTAAATAGAACAAAAGGGGAAATGTGGGGCTACACCATCACAATTGGGGAATTGGGAAATGTGGAGGCTATACCAGCACAATTTCAGATTTTTCCACGAGAACATAGTTGTCATGTGCATTTTCCATGCTCTTTTGTGCCACTGAGTACCATTAAAAACAAGAAAACGTTTGAGCATCATTCTTTACATAAATGCAACAGCACAAAAAACTAAGATGCTATTTGCCAAGCAGTAAATAGGGTCTGCCAGTGCCCCTTTCATCTTTAATAGCTCGTCCCCGGAGTTTGTTCCATTTCCATTCTTTGTTGGAGAAATTGTTAATAAAAAATTAGCAATACATTTTGTGAATATGCACACAAAATCAGAAACCATGATGTAATGGTATGTAGGAATGACCTTGGGAGAGAAGGAAAATATGCTGCCTAGGAAACAATAAGATTTTTGGGGGGGCGAGCCTGCAGCTGCATAACCAGCAGAGAAAGAAACTCAGAAAGGACCCTTCCTAATTTATTTAATTTGTAAAAAGAGACAGTGAAAAATTTGTATTTTCAGGCTTGCAAGATTCTACTAATGTAACCTTACAATAAAGTAGAATTAGTAGAATTAGCTCATCTGGTCATGTTTCCTACCCGGGAAGACTGACACATGCAGTGCAAAATTTAGATATTGGGTCCATTCCCATTTTACTGTCTTTTTCATCATTCGAGAGCCATGTTGATGGCCCAAGAGGTACAAGTAATGTTCATCCTTTTTTTATTTTGAATGAAATGTTGGAAGATCTCAAAATGAAAATGAAGATCCATCCACTTATTTATGTATTTAAAATATGCTACTGTGATTCAATAATTTGCCATCAAATTTTAGAGAAAGTACCAGGAGCAGCAAGTAAAAAGTCAAGAATCCAAGGCAAGCTGTGATCTAGGGGTTGGAAACATATTATAAATGTCCCTGGGAGTTGGGGAGAATATACATGATGATGATGATGATGATGATGATGATGATGATGATGATGATGACGACGACTAAGTTTTCAATGGGCTTTATTCAGGAAAGCATATTAATTCTGATCCTCATAATGGAATGCAGTTACTTTATTTACTTTTTCTCCATGATTCTGAATATGGTTTTAGTCAAACTCTTGTTTGGTTCATCACCAGATTCTGCAACACATTTTCCACTTTTGACATTCCTTTCCCCTTATTTCACACTTCCATCTTCTGCCCTATCATGCTACCAGTACATGATCATGTAGAATTTACCTCAGTCAGTTGACTACTTGACTCGCTAAGATAAAACTCCCATAGACTAGCTTTCCACAGCACTTCCTGTATAATTAATATCTTTGGAAATTCAGATTCCCCTAAATGCTAACAGCCTGCCATATGGTCATTCTCAATATCAGAAAACACTGTATTACCCAAAACAAGTAGCTCTGTACTAGCAAAGATGCCATCCATGCCAACAAAATTGAAATTAGTAGTGCACTTGTTTGATAGGTTACACTTGGATGCTGCACAACAGGTCCCTAATACATAGAAATGTAACACCACTTCTGACAAGGGACACATAGCAAGAATGGACATCTGCTAAACAACAACATCCATAGCTATGATAGGGGGAGAGCAGTGTTTGGACTCGTTAATACATAGGACTGTATTACAAGCAAGACATATACAACAATTAAATCAGTGGTGGGTTGCTCCCGGTTCTGTCTGGTTCTATAGAACCGGTAGTAAAACCAGCGGGAGGTTCCGCCCACCTGCCACAATGTCATCATGGGTGTTCTGCACGCTCTCGCTGCGAACCAGTAGTAAATCAGTAGAACCCACCCCTGAATTAAATGTGAATGTAGACAGCCATGTTCTGAATGACTATAATTATATTAGAGTTGGGTTATTTAAAGCAACAACTACCAAGAGTTATGTAATGAATAAATAATCATGTGTAGCCAGACACTTATATCAGTGATATTATGTTGGATGCATGATATCTGAATGTTGAATTGTTTTTTTTCCTCTTTATTTCATCAATCAGATTTTCAGTTGAGTTGAAGAAGAGGGAAAGGGGCAAAGGGAAATTCCATTTCATATATAGAAGTACAATATGCGTATATAACATTATATGTAGCTTATTGTAAGAGATTGTTGGGGGATATTATGTAAGAGCAGTAAGTTCAAATGGCACACTATAAGGGAGTGAAATATATTCTTCACATTCACTTAATTATTCTTTCCCCAGAGAAAGAAGTCTTCAGTCCTTTCCTCTCATTTTCAGAACACTCCAGAATTGATTTTGCTGGGGTTTTGAGCTTACAATATTGTTAAGGATGCTGATGTCTGTTTTTCTGTTACACACCTCTCCGTCACGTGGGAGTGAGTGAGGGAAGTCAAATGTTATAAAAGGCTGAAACAAATCCACTTGCCAATTAAAATAGGCTGTTTGGTTTCCAAAACCTCAGGATTTCCAAATGTGTAATTCACTTTCCATATTTAGAAATGGCAAGAAAGACAGATTTAATACTCCTTGTCTAATTAAAGTTCCCCTATCTCCTTCCAAGCCGTTCCTCTGGCAACTCAAATCCTACACGACACATTGACAGGATAGCAGCTTGTGTCAGAGGGTGGAAGATGAGTCTTGGGTTTTGTACTAAAAAAAATGAAACATGTTTAATAAAACAGTTTTGTTTTTTGTAGAGTGGGTTTATGAGTGTGTGTCTATATAATGTTTCATTTTGGGCAATTCTCACAAAAATCCTGACAAATTAATTGTAATTAAAATGCAACACTGTAAGTATTATATTACAATATTACATAAAACATAATGATGACACTATTACATAATGTCACATAATTTAAATGTCTAAGCTGTGTGTTTCTTTGTCACTTAATAATTTAAGACAGTTTTTTAAAGTTCACTTAATGTTTTTAATTTTTTTTTAACATTACATATCTTTTTATAACATTTTTAAACATTATTTGTTATAGTTTAATCTGCTGAGTAACAGAATTTATACAGAGGGACTATAAAGATTGCATACACTGTGGTTTATCCACAATTTAATGCTCCACAAATAGCACAATAAAACTGGAATAAAATATATAAAAACATTATTCCATGATAATGTGGATACTTAAACATTCAGAATATTAAATACTTGAGAAGGAAAGATTGTCTTAGTTTGGCACTGAGTAGAGAGCAAGATAGGTGCAAGGAAAGGGGAGAGCATTTCAGAAGTCAGATACCATAACTGAGAAAGTAGCAGCTGGCCAAACTGATTTCAAAAAGCTAAGCAGAGTCAGACCTGATTAGTACTTTGGTTGACACCATCAGAAGGAAATAACATGACGCTAATTCAGACAGAATTCAAACAAAGAATAATCCTAGTTGCAAGACAGTGGCAAATCACTTCTATGTTGCTGCCAGGAAAACTACAAAGAGGTCAGCAATCCAGTTTGACTATAAGGAGATATAATTTCTGTACAGTACAGTACATTATCTTACTTCCTCCTAAGATCAAAAGGATTCCAGTAATGGCTAAGTGACATAATGGTCTGGGTAAGTGACTGCAAAATTAATTTCATGTAAGCTATATAGCTTACATGAAATTAATTTTGCAGTCATTTACCCGAACACCACTATGAGATTGAAGATTGAAGGGTGGGATATACAAATTAATAAGAGTTCATAGAACTCTGAACTAGAAGTAAGTTATTCTGTTGCCTGTTTTACTGAAATTTCAGGAAGAATTTGCGCTGGTGTGTTTGGAAGAATTCCTTAATAACTTAACTCATTGCAATCAATTGATAACAAAGCATACTATACTTTGTATAGTAGATTTTATTTTTTTTTTGAAAAGGATGGTAAGCCATACAAATGTTGAACATTTCATATTTTTTTACTTTAATTCGGGTATCATAAAAACTAGAATAGAATATATAAAGATATATATTAAAGATGTATTGAGTTTACATAGCATCATTTATTACAATAGAAATGTGCTGATCAAATATGCTGATGGAAATCTAACTTGTCTTTTAGTGCTGGTAGGTAGAAAAATGGTACAGGGTATAGAGAAGAGCAACTTTGAGAAGACAAGGAAAGGGCTACAAACACTGGAAATATGTCCAAACTCTGGATCAATAGTTCATACTAGATCTTCACATCATGTAGAGCCATTCTCCCTCTCAATACTTTGGGATATAGACACATCAGAAACAGCATCCGGAAATTAATTTATGGTCATACGAACATAACACAAAACACATACAAATGCAAAAAAAATTGGATGATCCATGGCTTCTCTGCCAACCTAATTCAACTACAACTTCCATTTATCAATTGGAAGGTTCAAATCTAGGAAGCCCCCACTGGCACTTGCACAACATCTGCTTAACAACTTTAATGTTGATTCCCAATGAAAAGCCAAATGGGTTGCTGAACGCCCAGACACAGGAAGACATATAGATAAACCTATGCAAAAAGTGCCAGGCTCTGAATTACTTCATCAACAACAGACAATCCTGAATAGGATTCACCCCTTACACGGTATCTGCCAAGATTCACTATATAAGAGGGATTTAGCATCCTCCCCTCAGTGTGACTGCAGAGGTCTCATTTCAAACTGTAGATCACATCCTGACTGGCTGTAAGCTGAAGGCATATACCACATTGGTGGGTTGCTACTGGTTCGCCCCAGATTGGGTGAATCGGTAGCAGCGGCGGCAGCAGGAGGCTCCGCCCACCTGCCCAGACGTCTCTGTGCATGCACACCCACAAGCGAATCGGTAGTGACCGATATTGAAACCCACTACTGATATTGTCATGGGTAAATGCCTTATTCTTGAATGGGGGAAATGTATGTTCATAAAGTATCAAGGGTTAATTTATTCTTCCTTCCCTAATGTATTCATCTGTAACCACTCCTACTCCCTAATCCCGCCTCATTGATATAAAAGGGGATACACGCTCCTCCTCTTTGCTTCTATCTGCAATCACTCAGTGAATATAGAATGCCTACTGTAAATAAACAACACTTTGTTTGAATACTATAATTCTGAATTCTTTATTGAGTCCGATCCTTGAATTAAGGCATCAGATATACCAGTCCAGTTTCTCTTTTCTTTTAGATAAATGATGCTGTAGTTCAATGGCTAGATGGTCTAGACATGGGTATTTGAATATAGATTAATGTTCATATTTTACTGTTTTTTATTTAGGTGAAATGTCAATATACCTTGCAAATCCATGTATGTTGTGCCATACACTAAATAAATAAACTACCAATAGAATTCTGACATATGATTGTTGGCTATCCCAAAAAGGCTTCCTCAGTCGGGCCCCAGAACTCACATTTTAATATGTGTGAAGAACTTAATATCATAAAATATTAAACAGATTAATAGTGCATTGCAGAGGATCCTTTTGATTAATTTCTTCTGTTTTGTATTCCGTAGCTAAGAAATTAGTACCAATTCTATGTTATATAGTTGTAGCTGTCAGTTCTTGACTTTAAAAAGTTTTCCATCACCTTGGGAAAACATTTATTCTGAAGGATATCAAGTATTACATGAACAAAACTAAACAAATAGAGCATTCCCTTTATTCTGGATCCAAAAACTTAGGAAATCCTTAGATGTTTGGTATAAAGTATGAAAAACGTAGCAATATGTATCAGCAGTCTTGCCTCACCTCACAAAACAGAACAGGGCACCATCTCTATGTCCATTTAAATCTCCAGTTTATCAACAGAACTGTAGTATTGCTTTTAAAGTTGCAGGCACATTAGACCCACCCTCTATTGAGTGTTCTTCCTATAAAATACAAGGGAATAGAAGGGGCATTCAGTATTTTATTGATTCCCCAGTGCATGTACATCTATTTGCACTGCTTGGTTAGCAGACAGAAATTGTGACTATGCAGCTGTCTCATAATACAATATGTAAAGTATGTCTGGTATGTTGGATGCTTTGTAGTCTAGCCATCCATGATCAGAAAATATCCTTGATCAGAGACAGTTATGCTAAGTCTTGCAGGCTGGATTGGGGTCCTATGAACAGTGCACAAAACATACACACATGTAAATTGCATTATATTAGATAACAGTATCTTTTTATTACTAGTAATATGGCTATCAAAATCAGATGAACTTACTACTGAACTTAACAAATATGTTGTATGAAAAAATTATCCTGCATATATCTTTGCATATAGACATTACATTATGGTGCTTAGGCTCTGAATGATACTTTCTGGGTTTCTATAACATTTTAATGCATTTTACACATCACACAAACAACTTTGTCTACTGGCTACTTTGTCTTTGACTGGCATCATGTCTGAACCTGTGTGTGTGATCTCTGAATTTCTCTGTACAATATTGTTCAGTTTCGAAGCTAGCATGAATTAATTCATAACAAATTATTTCTGAATTTCTGAATTCCTAAAAATTTCTATGGTTTTTGAGTTTCAATTTTAGAGAAAAATAAGAGACATTAACGAACTCAACAATACCTCTGCCTTCCCATTTCAGTGAATTGAACACCTCAAAGTCTTTTTAAAACTGAAAGGACTTCATAAAATATGAAGTGAAGTGAGGGTTTTTTTTCTGATCTTTCTGTGATTTGGAAATGGAGGAATGATTTATATCTGAAAGATACGGTTAACGTAGTGCAACATGCAGGCTTGCAAAATACACATTCATCTAGTTTGTTAAAGCTGCAATTAATTATTTAATATGCATTTTGATTTTGCCAGTAATAGCTTTCCAAATAATGGTGTTTTGTGGTTACTATCTAAGAGACAGATTTCTTGATTTCTCAATTTCTCCTGGAATAAGCAGGGATCAATCTGACCTGGATAAATCCAAGATGTAGAGAGGGCAAACGCTTTGTGAGAAAGTATGTGAAAGTAGGAAAACAGATCTTTTGCAGAAGAATCAATTGAGCTTCCCCTTTTTTCAATCTGTGCATGACAAGTAATGTCAGCCACATAAAATGAGAGCAGATAATTTTCCTGCTATACATAAAGAAGGTGAGGCTGCCGTACTTTGTTTTGCAGGTTTACACTATGTCAGCTCCAATAGAGGAAAATATTTGTAGCTCCAGGTTGAACTGTGGGGTCCTTGATGCTCCCTTGATGCTTTCTGAGTTTGATGGTTTTCTTACAGATGTTTCATTACCAAACTAGATAACATCATCAGTGGGGAGTGGGGTTTGCTCTTATTTTAATATACTAGTGACTTGCCCTTTCAGTGGGAATGGGAGTGTTCTTGGTGGTTCCTTGATTAGGCTGTATACTGTTAGCTTGTTAGTCTGAGTTGGTAGTTCCTTGATTGAGATATTGTTTACTTCTTGATTGTTGGTCTAATATTGATATTATTCTGTTTGTTTGGATGTTCATTGCTTGGGAGGAGGTGTTTTGGTCTTTTTGTTTTCTTTCGGGCTTTTTGATTGTCTCTTTTGAGTGGTATGTAGATCTTGTTTGTCTCTATGTGCCCATTGATGGCCAATTTGTCTACATGCCAGGCCTTCAGGAATTCTGATTTGGTTTGATCTAGAATGCTCACAGTTTCGCCAGTCGAAATGATGGTTGAGTCTATCCATTTGTTGTGAAATTAAGAAGTTTTCATCATGTCTTCTGATTGCAAGTTGATATTCATAAATGCATTCTGCTAGTCTTCTGCCTGTTTGTCCTACATAATGGTTGTTACAGTCTTTACACTGTATATTGTAGATGACACCTGCTTTTTCTTCTGGGGCTGCTGGGTCTTTCGGTTTACTTAGGATGTTTTGGAGAGCTTTAGTTAGTGTGCTACTGTAATGCCATGTGGTTGTAATAGTCTGTTGATGGTTCTGAGTCAGCTGCACAGCAGTTTTATCTGCAAGACATTTGACATACAGGATCCATGTTAATCTGAGAAGAGAGAAATAGATTTATTGCTTTTATTGTTTAGCCTGCCTTTCTTGATATGCTTGGGATGGGGCAGGGGAGGGAAGTTTCCTTTTGGTTGCATTAGTCACTGTATAGAGGATTCTGTGACGTTTTCAGCTTTGCTTAGCCTGGCTGTGTTGCATCTTCTTCATGAGCTTGCTTAATTCCAAAGCATTTGGCATGTGCAAAAGAATTTCCCTGCTCTTACTAACAGCCCAGGACAAGAGGAGATTTCAGTTTGGTTTAGATTGCTTGAATTCCCCTCTTCTACATGCCTATTAAAGGTGCAGAAGCCCTGTCATCTTTTACATCTATCCACCCTATGTTTGGTATGAAGATCTAGTTTCCACAAATATCACAGGCATCTCTTGCCCATAGATTCTACAGGAACATTTTGATTAGTTCCCCGTGTTCAGAGGCAACCCAGTTTCCCCTCTCCTGCTAGCTCCTTGTTCTTATATATGGAACTTCTCAGATGTTCAAATCCAGTCACCTTGAATGACCCACAATTATGGGAGGAGTATTTTTATCAAAGAGCGAGAGGCAGTGAATATATAGCCAACTGCCACACAGCCCCATTAGAACACTGGTGTGACATAAGGTTGTAAGGAACAACTTGCACATTATGAAATCTGGGGCAGCTGATTTCCTTTGCTTTTGACTGAAATTATTCAGATGTATGAAACCAGCAGATGTTTCCAATACTCAATGACTCAAGAGAGAAAATGCAGGATGGTGCTTCCCACCAGCATTTAATGAAATCTATGGAACATGTTATGAATCATATCAGTCCTGATAACAAATCAACCCACAAAAATTGGGAATAATTTTCATTTTGGAGATAAGGCCAGATTACATTACACATAAAACTCTGGTTCCCAGTTTCCCCACATCACAGAGGCAGTCACTGTGTGTAAAAGAAGAAATAACTAATTCTTAAGATGGGCAAACATATACAAGTAGTCAGATGGGCAGCTATATAAATTTAATAAATAAATAAATAAATTAAGTAAGTAAGTAAGTAAGAAAGTAAGTAGCCTGTTTACCATTACACTATGAAGCCCTTCTTAATTTTTTTTTTACTGTTCATTCTTGAACAGCATATTCAAGCAACAGATTTGGCATTAAGGTCACGTACCGCAACTATATCATATATACTATATATCATGGATAAATTTTCAAATTACCAGTAATTTCCTAACTTGTATTCTTCAGTGTCTACAGAATAATGGTGATTGAATAACCTTTTTCAAACAGTGAAGCACATCGTAGCCTGGTGGCTACAAGTTAAAGTGCAGCTTTAACACTAGGAACATAATGTGATCAGAATCCAAAGAAGTACAGTAGTAGCATTTTCATTTGGTTAGTCACCAATAACCCACCTGATCTAACCAACACATATAACAAAGACATTCAGATCATCAGATTTCTAATCCTGGAAACCTTGATAGATTCTAACTATGCCACCAACAGATATCTCTTCCAATAGCCTACAGAATACATCATGTAAAACCAAGGTATGTTCAACTACAATGTGTAAATAGGCTACAATTGTCTGAGCGCACAACACATGCTAAAGTATAAAACTTCTAGCTTTTTAAAACTTAGAAGTGCTGATGTTGTTTTCACTGTAAGATCTTTACCATAAACTATTTCCAATCACATATTTTATTTATATAAATTGGTTCTCAGAAGGACTCATATGTTCTTATCTTTCCAGTGCTGTGAAAACCTGACATCCATGGTAGTGGAGAGGACAAATATTTCCATTATTTGGCCATCACACAAATGATATAACTTAACATATTTGCATTAAAGGTCATGATGCCATTATTTAATCATGTCATTTGAATGATATCATGATGCATAAGTCATCATTTTTGTATTATTTCACTAATCACAACATGAAAATACTTTTTAAAAATATCTCTAGCTTTTTAAAATTGTTTTGTCTCTTTTTCTACAGCATCTTTCTTCTGTTTTATTATCACATTTTATCCATTAGGCATTGTATAATGTATGAAAAGTCCACTAACTGGTGCATATTAGAATGCATATATTACTGGAGAAAATTTCTGGGAAGCACATGAATCCATTAGAAATGTATTAGGTAAGATAGGAGAGTGGCATAGAGAGTAAAATCCTCAGAATGGCAACTGATGCTGTTGGGATGAGTGAAGATGAAGGGCATATGAAGATGGAACGGAATAAGAGTTGGGGCTGATCTCTGAGAAGGTGGCAATGGTGATGCAAATCCGAATCTTGATGGGAAATAGAGGGGGGTCAGAGTGCTGAATAGCTTGTTACAGATTACTACATATAGATGCATGTGCAGGTCCTCTTTTCTAGGACTTTCACTATAGACCAGAGGTGAGGAACTATGGCCCCTTTACAACTTGTGCACTTCAACTCCCAGAATTCCTGAACCAGCATGGCTGGCTCAGAAATTCTGGGAGTTGAATTCCACAAGTCATAAAAGGGCACACCCCTGTTACAGGCAGTACAGAAGATGACCCTGACAGAAATATACAGGTTATTTATTTATTAAATTTATATCCTTCCCGTCTCACTCTCAAAGTAACTCTGGGTGGCTCACAACACAATAAAATAAGAATAGAGAAAAATTAAAAATGGTAAAAATATTTAAAGCATTAACATTGTTTTATGTATAAATGTGTAAAGGTATATATACATACATCATTACCTGGGGAAAGGGGAACAAACATTTTTTAAATCTGAGAAACACAATGATATTTGGAAGCAGCTCAGGCAGATGCTGATTCACTGGGATATGGGGGTGGGGGTGGCATGAGCTGTGAGTTCAGTACAGTCAGACTTGTAAGATTCTATCATTACAGCCAATTTCATTACAACCAATTTACAACTATCATTACAACCAGTAACCAGTAAATCAAGTGTGAACTTGATTTCCTGCTCTAGTCTACCTAAAGTTACTGACAGTTGCTTGGTCTTGGGCCTAATTATTCAAAATCTTAGATTCTGGTTGATGCTGATTGCCATTAGGTATGTTTGGAATAAGAAAATGCCTGTGTATTATATGGCGACACACGAAACTGCAGATCTGGCATGTATTATTGAGATCTGGCTGGGCAGCACTGGGGTTCTCTTGAAAATCTGCTAGCTTCAGGTCCTGAAGCAATAGTGACACCAAGGGGAATGATAGGTAGGCCATAACGCTTGCTTGCTGGATGTTTTTTTATTTTTTCTTGTGCATAACATCATTTATTTCTGCTTTGGTTTGGATATTAGTTGGACAGAGATTGATGTGGTAAATTGTGTAAATTGGGCCCATCTTATGCTGTGATGATACTTTTGAATGTGAAGAACCTAAGGAAGTGTCTAGAATTTTCTGCCACCCATACGCTTCATCAATAACCCTCTTCTGGCTATTTTAATTGACTAGGTGAGGCAGCCATTTAGAAGACAAAAAAAGGACACTGGGTTTGCATACTTCCTATTTTAACCATTTTCATGAATTGCTTGTTAACTGCTTTATTTAAAGTTATTTAAAATAGTTTATCCTGCCTTTCTATTTCATACTTGGATAATATAAAAATAAACTTAAAATCACAGTTTTAAAATGCTGTGAGATAACATTTGTGTCAATTGGATGAGCTGATATTAATTAATAGAGTATACTATAGTTTATTTATTGAATATAAAATCAGCAAGGGCTGATGTGGGAAGGGGAATCATTGTGCACCAAAAATCTGAATTGGAGCTAGTCCAAATATCCTGCTTCTGTGTGAATGGGAGCTTGGCTTCACAAGGGTAAGGTGAGATAATCTCCCAAACCATTCTTACACACAGTTAAATCTGGGAGCAAGCTATATTCTAGGTTTTTTAATCCCATGCTGTACCACATATACATTTGAACATTGTATAGAATGTGATAGATTTGTACTGCTTGTTTTCATGCTCCTTTGTCTTCTGCTCATTGTTGTTATGCCATATCTGTCAGCTGAACATAACATGTTATTCATCCAACAGACTGGGCGTCCTAAAAGCTTATGGCCAATAAATCTCTCAAATATCATAGGACTCTTTTTTGTATCATGAAAAAAAACTCTGATAATATTTCTTAAAAGATTATTTAATGGAAACCACCTGGTTGTAAAATAAGAATATGCAAAAATGAGCCCCACCTTTCACTCTGGTACAGCAACCCCTGTGCTGCTGGAAGATACACAGAGCATCAATGCTTTCTTGTACTTTGAGACAATGCCCTTTTGTTCTCATCCTTTTGTACTTTGACACATGAAGCACTGAATAAATGAAATTAATTGCCAACTTCTGCTTTTTTTTTCCAAGTGGAACAGGATGGAATGTTGTGATTTTCCATTTGCATGCCTGCAGAAACATGCTTTGCTACAGCTTGTCATCAGATAAATGTGTTATCCTCTGCTACAAATTAGGATTTCTCACCCACTTTGGTGTACCACGATCAGCCCCTAAACTTAGGGAACTTGCATGAATGTTGTGGAGTGGCACACAATCATGGTATTGTTTGGAAAGTATATGGTAAGAGAATCAAGGGAAGTGAGGCTAAAATCAGAGAAAAACACCTCTGCTATTGTATTTATTTTATCTATACAAGCTCAGTACTAGTGTATTTTTATGTAACTGGAACCTCTTTGTAGCGGAGGTATCTCTAAATTAGGAAAAGACAAACATAATATTACAGTCTACTCAAAGCCTTATATTCTCCTTTTTCTTAAATTGGGACTTTTTCCTTAAATTGTAATTTTGATTTGAGTAAATCTCACAGGAAGTCATTGGTGGAGAGATCACTAGATGAGTCACTGTATGGAAAAAAAAGTAGTGGCAGTGACAACCCCTTAGCTGCACACCAAATTAAGAAATTGAGCTCTATATGGAAAACAAGAACCCAGAGGACTTCTAGAAAAAAGGACTGAGGTTTTTAACCATTCACCCTCCATGTTCCATGCCATTTCATCTGTTTATGAACCAAATGGCCACTTAAGTTTACTTAGTAAAGTAGAGAAGGACTGTCTTGTCTTCATTGACTAAGCCTTCATTTTCTGCCTACACCCTCATTTCCTTTGTTTACTTTCCAAATAAAAAGAACTATTCATTTTCACACCTAAGAGCCTTGGTGGCGCAGCGGACTAAAGTGCTGTTAAGTAGCACTTAGCTGCCAACTGCCTGCAATTACTGCAAGTTCAAATCTCACTAGGCTCAAGGTTGACTTAGACTTCCATCCTTCTGATGTAGGTAAAATGAGGACCTGGATTGTGGGGGCAATAAATTGACTTTGTATAAAAAGAACACTGCTTGGGGGTGGGGAGGGCAAAGCCCTACTAAGCAGGTATATACAAAAGTATGAAGGCTATTGCTTAACGCATTGTAAGCTGCCCTGAGTCTCCGGAGAAGGGCGGCATATAAATCGAACCAATAAATAAATAAATAAATAATATTTTTTCTTAAGCACAGATTGCTTCTTCTGTTCATGGGGAGAGAGAGCCATGAAGAGGAATGCCAATAATTCCTCTTGAAATTTTCCATACATGGCTGGAAAATGGAACTCCTGATAATATCTGCATTCTCTACTCTTTCAGCGTCACTGTGTTCATGGTGGTGATGAACATTCCTAGCATTTTGCAGAAAAATAAGTAAAGCTCAAAAGAATATTTTTGGAAATAGTCAGTTGGGGTTTTATATCCAATGTTTAGTATGCTTGATTTATGAATTCTGCAACCCACCAAACTGTTGGATATGCAAAGTGCCCCCAGCGATGAGCAAAACCTGCCTGCTTATCTATGGGATGAAACTTAACCAAAGCATCTTGAAAATTATGTCTTTTTTAAAAAAAAAATTCCTTAAACCCTTGCAAGACAGGGATTTATCCATCCAATAGCCAGATAAAAGGTGTGTGTGCAAGACACAATTAGAAATGTTGCTTGCAGCTGTGAGGTGGAGGAATCAGGTAAAACAATTTTAGATACATAATTTCTATTAATATTCTTGATTATAATAGTATAATCTCATACAAATTAAACATAGAGAAAGAGTAGAAAGTGCAAGAAAAAGGATAAAAACAGAGAAAAATAAGAATATAATAAAGAACAAATATTTAAAGCATATCCAACATTCATCACAACAAATATCAACAAATTTAATGACTCCTTATCCCTTCTAAGGTTACAAACAATGATTTCCTCATCCCATATCCCATCTCTTATCTACAGGTAAATCCATAAAATACAATCTTTACAGCAGAAAGTCCATAAAGGGTTGCCTGAAGTAACAACATATCTTGTTTTAATCTTGATCAGATAATCAACTTTATATTCCTTCTTAATCTTTAGTTCATTCAAGTATTGCCCTAGGATTTGATTTTTATTCATTTCTTCTTTATCCCATTGCAGAGTTCTTCAAGTCTTTTACAAGCCTCTTCCATAATTCCATTTAAAAAATTAACTAGCTGACTTCCTTAATCATTTGTGTTTCCCTTTTGATTTTTAAAACATCAGTTTCTTTTGTATGTTTAGAGACATCCTTTTCCATGTCATTATTTTGCCCTGTCACTTGAAATTCAGATTTCAATACCATCTCTATCTTATCAGACAAAATTTGTTTCATATCTTTATTTCTTCAGTAACATCTTTTGAACATAACTATTCATAGAAGCAGACATCACGACTGCCACTGTTGATATTGTGGCTATTTATTTTTGATTCAATTCTTCAAATGTCTCTGGTACTATTTTCAGTGTTATAATGTTTTGCATTATTTTGTAGATCCCATTAATTAATTCAAAATGTAGGCTAGTGTTTTTTTCCTCTGCCTAGAATCTTGAACCCCCTCTAGTGTCTAATTTTTAAAATCATAACATTATTTAGCTTTGCTATGTTTTGCAAAAAAACAAAACATACTGTATTTGTTTTCTATAAAAATAATTTGTTCTTTATAATTAATTTCAATTTTTTTTAGTAAAAAGTTTCTATATTCTAAATTTATCTAGTACCTTAATCTAGCAATCCCCAACCTTTCCGACTTGGCAGACTGGCGGGGAGTGGGAGAGGGAATTGTTCCATGCAAGTGGCAGATGTGCATCCTTGTGCACTAGGGGTGGATTCTAAATTTTTTTACTACCTGTTCTGTGGGCATGGCTTATTTTGTGGGCGTGGCTGGGGGGGTAAGGTGACTGGGTGGGCGTGGCCAACTTTTTCTTAAATTATTTTTAAAAGCATTTTTTCTACAACCTGAAGAGGTTGCAGGAAAAAATGCTTTTAGAAGCCTCTGACAATCAGGCAACTCAACTGGGATTGCCAGAGGCTTTTAAAGGCATTTTTTAAATACAATCTCTTTGGCCGAAGAGGTTGCAGAAAAAAATGTTTTTAGAAGCCTCTGACGATCAGGCAACTCAGTTGGGATCATCAGAGGCTTTTAAAGGCATTTTTTAAATACAATCTCTTTGGCTGAAGAGGTTGCAGAAAAAAATGCTTTCAGAAGCCTCTGATGATCCCAGCTGAGCCGCACAATCATCAGAGGCTTTTTTTTTTTACTTTTAAAAGCATTTTTTCGGCCGAAGACATTGTAGAAAAAATGCTTTTAAAAGTTTTTTAAAAAGCCTCTGATGAGGTGGGCGGGGTGACCAGCGACCAGGCCGGGGACTGGTTGGGGGCGTGGCCAGCCAATGTTATTACCGGTTCTCCGAACTACTACAAATTTTTACTACCGGTTCTTGCGAACCGGGAGCAACCCACCATTGTTGTGTGTGCAACTTCATTTGCACTAGTAGCAGGCGCATGGGGCTGTCACAAGTGCAAATGGAGCTTTGTGTGTAAGCGCCTGTTACAAGCTCAAATCAAGCTTCAAATGCAAGCACTCGCCACTCACACAAGTGGAGATGCGCACACACTCGTCTGGGGGTTGGGGACCCCTGCCTTAGTCCATTTATAGCTTTGTAAGATCAAAACCTTATTTATTTATTTATTTTGTTTCTTTCAAATTCTTTAAAGTCTTAAGCTTACAATTAAATTTTTCCTTCATTTAAGATTGAAAGCAAACTTACCTGGCATTTTCAAACTTCTTATTCTGAACAGCTTAAAAATACCAATTTAATAATTCCTGAAAATGATTATAAAGTTAGATTAGGGAATTTTGTGTCCTTTAAAAGGCACCAAATGTGTTTGCAAGCAAGATGGTTATTTCTATCATATCAAGTTCACTGTCTGGTGGTTTCCTCATGAGGAAGAGCTATCTGGAGTATATATAGATAATCTCCCATTCTTTCCTTGACTGAACAGGTTCTGAACATCAGTCTATTCACAGGTTCTTTATTCTTTGCTGAAGCTATCAGCTCCACTTTTGTGGAGACATCTTCAGTCCACCATTCCATCCCCCAGGCAGCCCCAAGGGGGAAAAATCTTTTGAGGGAGCTGCTCATGGGTGGGCTACTGGGGGATTGCAGGAGTTCAGGAGAACCTCAAGCTAAGATTCTGTGCAGTTCGGAGAACCCCCAAATCCCACTCCTGGCTGGTCCTGCCCACCCCGCCCCTCCCAGGAATCCCCACATGGCCTGTTTTGGATGCAGGTAAGTGCAAGGTGCACGCAGAGGATCGGGGAGGGCAAAAAACAGGCCTACTGGAAGTTCGGGAAGGCTGGAAATGGGCCCATTTCCAGCTTCCAGAGGGCCTCCAGAGCCTGGGGAAGCCGTTTTTGCCCTCCTGGAGGCTTGAGGAAAGCTCTGGAGTCCAGGGAGGGCAAAAAGGCTCCCCCACGCCATGGTGCAGGAGCCTGACTAGGCCACGCCCACCCAGCAACAGGCAGAGAACCTCTTGCTAAAATTTTTGAAGCCCATCCCTGGAGCTGCTTATGCCCCTAACTAGTAAGTCATTTTAGCTTTGTTGCAATCTTGTGTGAACATTAAGAGAGCAACTAGTGTCAGATGTGGTATACAGTATTTAATCTAAATGTAGTAGCTCACTAATGCAACAGAAAAATGAATCTCAAAATGTTTTAAAATCCAAACTGCAAATAGGGTTTTAATTTTTTTTTAAGGCAATAATGAAGCAATGTGCTTAACATAGCGTGGACTCAATTTCTGCTGTGATTTATCTCATTTGCATAATGATGTTATTCTGCAGATAAATTACAGTATTTGCATTCATTTACAACCTTTGTTGTGACACCATCACACAAATGATATAAATCCTCACAATACCCGATTCTCTGATTCAGTGGATTTTCTCCAATAACAGACAGCTCATCCTCCTACCAGTGAGTTCATTCTGTGGATGTTCATTTTAGTTTTGAGAAGCTCAGTCTGTTCTTGCAAATATCAAGTTATTGCTGCTTTTAGATCATCTGAAATCCACTGCCTGGCCCACCATCTGTCCCACATTTAAAAGTATTTCATCAAATAATGTTATGTTAGCCTCAAATGACTTTAAGCCTGACTTTATATTTGACTGCAGGCCACTTCATGTTTCCTGAAATAATTTAAGGTTTCTCTCAGTGAAAGTTCTCCCCACTGTATCTCCTTCCCTCACTCCTCTCCAGTTTTGCTATTATCTTTTGCGAATATTCAGGAGCAATTGTTGGATAATGGGTCTGGCCAAAATGTTAAAACGTTCTTCATCTTGCAGCCATATCTGCCATGACGACTTTTTTGATCCCTACTCAACCTGAATAACAGAATAAAAACAGAGTTGTAAGGAATCTTGCAGGTCATCTAGTCCAACCCCCTGCTCAAGCAGGAGACCCTATATCATTTCTGACAAGTGTCCAGTCTCTTCTTGAAAGCCTCCAACGATGAAGCACCCACAACTTCTGAGGACAAGCTGTTCCATTGGTTGATTGGTCCCATTGTCAGAAAATTTCTCCTTATTTCTAGGTTGAATCTCTCCTTAATCAGTTTTCATCCATTGTTCCTTGTCTGGCCTTTGGGTGCTTTGGAAAATAGGTTGCCCCCCTTCTCTCTGTGACAGCCCCTCAAATATTGGAATACTACTATCATGTCACCCTTTGTCTTTCTTTTCACTAGACTAGCCATGCCCAGTTCTTGCAACTGTTCTTCATATGTTTTAACCTCTAGGCCCCTAATCATCTTTGTTGCTCTTCTCTGCACTCTTTCTAGAATCTCAACATCTTTTTTATAGTGTGGTAACCAAAAAAGAGCCGAGGTGGTGCAGTGGTTAGAGTGCAGTACTGCAGCTACTTCATCTGATTGCTAGTTCAGCAGATCAGCGGATCAAATCTCACTGGCTCAAGGTTGACTCAGTCTTCCATCCTTCTGAGGTGGGTAAAATGAGGACCTATATTGTTAGGGGGCAATATGCTATTTAGTATACTGTCTTTGGTGTAAGCTGCCCAGAGTCCTCGGAGAGTGGGTGGCATAGAAATATGATAAATAAATAAATAAATAAATAAATAAATAAATAAATAAAGCTGAATGCAGTATTCCAGGTGTAGCCTTACTAAGGCCACTTACTTACCTGCAGACATTATTGCAAACATTGCAGATTCAGAGAGCATCTTGACATCTTCAAAAATCTCTCACGCTTGAAGGTTGAAGCTCTTTTAGAAACAAATAGCCACTGAAAGTATTTTCCCTTCCATTTTTGAGTGGGGTTTGCTTTAAGTTGCTTCTGGTAAGCAAATCTTGCAGTGTTACATATTATGCCCTTTCCCATTATTGGGCCAACAGAGTGAAATACCAAAACAAAACATTTTACAGACAAGAATAAAAAAGTAGAAATCCTAATACATAGCCAGGAAGGGTAGTTATAATATAATATAACTTTATTCTCCTTACATTTCTAATTGCAACTTTATGTCCATGAGTGTATCTTTTTGATGTGATGGCTACCAACATGGATGGTTTAATCCAGAGGCTAGGTTAGGACTGTGTTAAGGAAAAAAACACCACTTGTTCTTCACAATGGCCCATAATGTCCCTTAGTACACAGGCTTCCCTCACTATCCTCCCAATGCAAACTTTGAGGTCTGGAAGGACTCTGAAGCAGAGGAAGTCAAATCAATTTACTTCATTCTTGGGAGCAAAAGAACAACATAGCTTTGTGAAGTAGTTTTAATAGACTGGTTGTTTTGCAGTTTTGTCAAGCAGCACACTTTATTAAAGTTTCACCTTGCCTCATATATAATGAATATTTGTCTTCATCTTACATTTGTTTTTGGCTAATTATGTTGATGGTACAATTCCACAATTTCAAGGATCAGATGCTATGAGGATTTACCAAAGTCTTCTCTCCAAAATAATCCCTACTTAAGGAACAATGTATAATTCACACAAGTTACCAACTCCTTGAGACCTGTGAATATTTCCAAAATTACAATGTATTCCCCCTATAACAAAGAGGAAAAAAATTAATTACCAACTCTAGAAATGTATTTTTTAAATATTTTGAAGCAACGATTGCCTGTAGTGTCAAGTTATCTGAAGTTTATACCTTTAAAAGCTGCAGATATTTTGACCCTGATCCACTGATTTTCACAGTTGTGTTGATTGTTTCTGCACAAAATAAACAGTGATGAAGAGTTTGCACAAATAAAAGTTAGTCTGTTATTTTTCCGCATTTTACATACTGTAGGTGGCGTATCAAAAATAAATTTAGAGGCATAATAATTGGACAAATTATTGCAAATGACAAGGGATAAAAGACTGCCAATGCTTTAACCATGCAAGAGCATTCAAATGGAATGTTATATTAGTTGCTGCACCCCTGTGGAAAAGTGATGCCAGATGCATCATGATACAATCACACAAATACTGAAAAATTGTATAATCTGCATGATGATGTAATGACACAAGTAACATTATTGCAGCTTTTGTGTGATGTCTATACCACCTCCTAGGCAGGAGTGCACAACTTTTGGGTGGTCATTGCCAGGGCTCAGAATCCCAAAAGTGAGAGGGTCCTAGAAACACAACCTCAATGTGATTTTATTTAAATGAAAATGTTACAGTTAATCATCGTCTTACAACCACAACTGAGCCCAAAATTTCCACTGCTAAGTAAGACAGTTGTTAAGAGAGCTTTGCCCCATTCTATGAGCTTTCTTGCCACAATTGTTAAGTGAATCACTGCAGTTGTTAAATTAGTAACACAGTTGAATTCAACACAAGTGAATTTTCTTGATTCACTTAAAAATTGACAACAAAATTGACTTTGCTTGTCAGAAGGTTGGAAAAACCTGATCACATGACCCTGGGACAATGCAACCATCATAAAAGCAATCCAGTTGCCAAGCATCTGAATTTTGATCCGGTGACCATAGGGATGCTGCAACTATTGTAGGTGTGAAAAACAACTATAAGTCAGTGCTGTTGTAACTTCAAATGGTCACTAAACAAATGTGTATAAGTTGAGGACTACTTGTACTTATCATAAACCTATTACATTAAAATTAATATGATTAACTTTCAACAATTTAGTGACTTCTCTTTTCTATCCCATGCCAAACTATAATTTGATTGTACCCGATTTCCCAATTTCTACCACTTTAAAATTATATAATCTAGCAGCAATGTCTGTGAAAAGCAGACCTATGGCTTAGGTGAAGCATGTGATTTAATAACCAGATTGTAATTGCATTTTCACATCCTCAGATTTCAATGGCAGTAGGGACCAGGATTGCTGTCATTAAGTGTCAAGGTCATAAAGCATGATGCCACATGGCAAATCTGTATGAGACATGTCTATGGACTACTAACCTTGCCACAACTCAGATCCAGGTATGTTTTCTGATGCTGTAACTATCAGGGTCACTTTAATACATCTTTCTTAATTATAAGAATCCTAGGTTCTTCCTTGGTGCTTAATTTCTTTGGGGTCTGACCGACAACAACCATACCAGCAGTAACAATAATAGTAATAATAATTTCCTATTACTAAAGGTATTAAGAATTGTTTAGTTAAAATAAAGATTTCTAGTCAAAATATAGCAGTCTTGTGGAATGTTTATTGTGATATATATATAGATAGTCTTCAGTTTGCAACAACAGTTGGGGCTGGAATTTCTGTCACTAACTGATGTGATTGTAAAACACAATGTCACGTGAGCAGTACTTAGTGATGGCAGAAAACTAGGCATTTCCTAGTTGTCAACATTAAGCAAATCATCATGGTCATTAAATGAGGCTGTCATGTGGTTGCCATTGCAAACTCTTGCTGGCTTCCCTATTGAGTTTGTTTGTAGGAAGCTGGCACAAAAGGTCACAAATGGCAATTATGTGACTGCAAGTATACTGTAAAGCTGAGATTTTGAAGACTGGTGTCAACCGAGCCTCCGGCGGGCCATCTCGGGGTTGCCATTGGGGGGGTAGGCTTGCAGGGACATTGAAAAAGCAGTAACAGCATGGGAGACTGATGGAGAAGAAAGAGCCAGCTGACGATCAGCTGGGGAGTGGAGCACACAGCTGGAGAGCAGGCCGACAGCAGAAGAAAGAAGTAGGCCCAACAGAAGATTCCAAGCCTTTCGAGAAGTGCAGCAGTTGCGTGGGTGGGGTAGGCACGCACGGGGGGGTGGGGGCTAAATTGGCAGGAAAGCAGCAACAGTTAGTGCTGCCTTTTTTTTGGTTGCTATGTGCCAGAGTTCTACTTACCTTTACTATCAGTTTGCAACGGGAGCGCACACATGCATGTGCAGTTCTGCGCATGCACAGAAGCTTCTGCACATGCACAGATTGTCCATTATGACATCCATACAGGTGGGCAGAGCCTCCTGACGCATTCATAAGAACCAGACAGAACCAGGAACAACCCACCACTGCTATGTGCCCATGTTTCAGGCCTTCCAAGATTAAAAGCAATTAATTGACCCTTTTTCTTGCTGTTTCTTGGTACCGGTGATTCGGAACAGTGACAACTGGTTGTAAGTAGCACTTATTCAGCACCTTCAGAAGTTTGAAAAGTTGCTGAATGAATCGATAAGCTTATCAATACTACAGAACAGATCAGGTAAACGCTGGTTGCCATCCTAGGATGTGAACTCTCAGACATACAAGTTATACTTGTCGGTAACAAGCTGGGGGTCTGAGAAAAACACTGGGAAGGAAACAAACTTTTATACACAGAGAGAATCTCTCTTACGACAGAGTGGAGGAAGCTGAAATGGGAAAGAAGCTGCGACTGAACTCAGAAGAACAAAAGGTTGGCTGACAAACAAAATACACTTTTGACAATGTTGAACTGCTGAAGAGAAATTAATTCTCAGATGGATGAAAGAGCACTAAAGATCTCCCAAAACAGAAAAAGGCGAGGCTTCAAGAAACAGCCCACTCTATGCAGAATTCCCACAGGAGAAAAAGATCCAAAGATTAGCACTCAGGAAAGATTGGCAGTTAAATTTACCCAAAGTCTCTGATGAAATCTAAACGGAACTTACCGGTAGTTACAGCTATACACATAACAATAGATAAGACTGTCAGCCCTACAAGGTAGATTCAACCAGGAAACTACAGGAAGACTAGAACTAAACTTTATTGATGTAAGTAGACTATAGTTACAGAATGTGGAAAATCTGCTTGAGGTTGTCCTTCCTTCCCTCTTATACCCCAGAGAATCATCCCAAGTTTCCTTCTCAGGACATAAGGGATGCTTCTGTTCTTTCGGTTTACATAATAGATTCTGCACATTTGCTTCTCTTTGCACAGACACCCTAACCTTTGAAGAAGTATTATTTTTCATAGAGGGAAGTAGCTAATCTTGGATGAGAATAATTAGGGTAATAAAGTGATTTACTGAATTATAATCTTTTCCCAGCACTCATGCCAGGAGAAGAGTAGGGAGACTATCTGAAGATGCATTATTTGTATTCGTTATTTATATTTGCCTGCAAAGTAATATAGTTCTATAAGTAAGATTTTAAAAGACACTAAATACCAAACAAATTCATAAGACAGTGGTGGTATGATACAATTCTATTCACCAATAGATGACGTCCTTGAGATCAAGATAAACCTGATATATTTTCTTATGCATTTTTCTGCTGTGCTTTTTACATCAGTTTATGAGCAGACACACCTTACCATACTTTAATAACTTGACTCTTTTTTTAAGGAGTCTATTTATCATAGATCAGAAGCCTGTCATCAACAATAGAAATGCTAAGATTTTATTTAGAGCAATTTGTGTAAGATATTTCAATTGAGGATGATAACCAAACACTTCAGTGAAGTATTTTCACTCTTATAGTTGATTGGATTTCTCTTTTATATTATGTTTTATATTTTCATTGTGTTTTATTCATTTCTTCCCTTATTCTGTTTTTTGAGGTCTGTATTTTTAGTGGGGGGTTACTATTGCATTGTTTTTGCTGTATTTGATCATTGTTTCTTCATTTTCCTTTTTTCCTTTTACCTTGCTAATAATGAACCATAATTATTTTGTAAGAAATTCAGACACAATTTTATACTATAAAATTGTTTGATCTGTTTGATCCTGAGAACCACCAAGTAATAGTATGCATTTTTGTGAACACAATCTACTTCATAAATTTTAGAAAACATGAAGTTTATTAACCCTCAGTATGTTCTTTTCTGTTGCTTTCTTCATAAAAGGATATATTGGAAGTCTGGATAAATAGAATACAAGAATCAGAACAAATTTCATAGGTCTGATAGACTGCATATTCATACTTACCTCCTTTCAGAGTTCCACAAAATGAATAGTCATCATCCATACCATGACAAATAGTACTCTCCCATTTGAAGGCTTTGGAAGGCCCATTTGACAACTGTATGCGTGCATTGACAACTGTCAAATCAGCCTCTGCAGAAATATGTTACAAAAAGATTATTGATAATGTCTTTATGCAATTATATAATATAGGCCTGTAACATATTCGTTATATGTGTATGAGAAAGAGAGTGAAAATTTGATCCTTTTAAAATTCTTTTTAAATCCATGGGATTTCACAAAACATTTTGTGTCCCAGATGATGGCATCAATTGAAAACATATTTCTACAGACATTTATAAATGGTGACAACAAAGCCAGAGGAATGATAAATACTTCATCATTCTTTATCATTTGTCAGATTATACATTATCATTCTTGCAACAAAATTTGGAACTAATCAGAGACCTTCCACCAAACTGAGAAGTGAATTGGTTGCTTAGTAATTTTTTACATACCAAAAGTGGAGGAAAAAAAATATAATATACACACTTAGCATGAGAAAGAACTAAATTTGTTTCTCTGGTTTAAAGATTCTCTCTTGCTCTCTAACTCAAACATTTGCTTCCTGATGTGTTACATTATCCCTAACATCATTTTCAACAGAATACCCTGTCTCTCTCTTGATTTACAAACTACTAATCCATGACTTATGCATTACAAACTGCAATGAACAGGTTCACATTATAGTCTAAGAAAAAAAATCAAAGAAATTGATGGCTCAGCAGTACAGAATGTAAACTCAAGTCATTGACTGCGGAATCAGCCCATTAAATTGAACAGGACTTCAGTGTGTACAATGAAAGGCTTGAGCCAATTTTTCCCATTTAGGAGAAATTGCTGTCCAAAAATATTAATGAATATGAAAGAACAAGCAGAAGGTTGCTTTGATTGCTAATACTCCAGCAATCCTTAGGTATATGAGATGTGTGCTGATAATATGAATAACACAGAAAGATGAGCAAAAGAGTATTTCCTTGCACTTCCATGACTTTCACATATCAATTAAGTATTTTGTACAAGTGCTTACCCTTAATAGACTGTATTTTCACTAAAACCAATTGTATGGCATACAAGAGTGGTAGCAATAATTTTTATCAATATCTTATCACTTTAACTGCTCATTGTTCTGTGAGTAATCTATGATTGCTTTATTGTATTTATAGTAAGTTGCCTATGTAAGTATATAAACAGGGAGCAAACCTCACATTCACTAGTACTGATGTTACTTATAGTGAAATATCTGCAAGCAAACAACCACATTCTGAGAGCACTAAGGACTCCACATTCCTGAGCTACAGATACTCTTTTCTATTGTTATTTATGGTTACCATGAAATATGTTGAGCATTGGGTGTGTATCTAACTGCTAGGGTCATTCAAAAAACATATTCAGAAATGAATATGGACTGCTGTGATAATAGAGACATAGCAGCAAGTTATATGAATGTTAACTTTGCAGTACTTCAAATTTTTATTTAAAAAACGCTGTCAGTCTTAACTCTCTCTCATGCTTTCCAATAACAGCTGTTGAATACTGAAAGTCAGTTCTCCTGGAGTAATTAGTGTATGGGTAGTCTCAAAATATCACCAGTCAATTAATGACCAAACTTATGACAGACCCCCCTCCCCAAAAGCTGCATACAATCCGTTTCAAATTTACAGAGGCTACAATACCCCACAGTCATTTGCCCTGGTGTGGTCTGACAGAGGCAGTAAACTCACTTGGAATCCAGAAAATAGTACCCTGCCAATTTGAACGATCCCGTAACAAACATGGTTCCACTGAAAATAAGAAGTTATCTCTTCCAGAACCTGTGAGGCAAGCAAATTTAATAAAGTAAAAAAAAATCATTAAAAAATGACATGAATCTTTGACTAAATGCCAAAGGCATTCCCTTCCCACCAACGGTGGTCCCTATTTTTCTACTTGCATTTTTTACGTGCTTTCGAACTGCTGGGTTGGCAGAAGCTGGGACAAGTAACAGGAGCTTACCCCATTACACGGCACTAGGGATTCGAACCGCTGAACTGCCGACCTTTTGATCGACACGCTCAGTCTCTTAGTTACTGAGCCACCGCATCCCAGAGTTCTTCTACATCTGTAGCTAATCAAAGCAGCTGAGTTTGCAACAGGGATTATGTAGACATAGTATTCGATTTAGAACTTTCAAATTTGCTTGTTTCTCATCTTTGGGGCCATGTTATTTGTGGATTATTCTATTTTTGCTCCCCTACCAAGAATGCCATTTGCGCATGCATGTGCTGCGCACCAGTATGTGCAAATGTGCACACATGTGCAGGAGAGCTCTGAAGACCAGCTGGGTCCCCTGAATTGCATGCATGCACACCGGAGGCCCGAACAGCAGCTGGGGTGCATGTGCATGCACAGCTGCAAGTGAGTTGGATGACAGCTCGAGTGACCGGAAAAATGGCTCTGCATGCCACTTCCGGCACGTGTGCCATAGGTTTGCCATCACGGTACTAGAACCATGTTTTCTAAAGTGTGGTCCGAGGATCCTTTGGAGAGACCTGAAAACCAAACTAAAATTCTTGCCAGATATTGAAGATACTGTAGTTCATGGAGCAAAGATATTACCTGTGCCCTTCTTTGGGCACTCAATATTACTTGTGTGGCCACATTCTACATCAGCTGAAGCTTTATATGCTTTTCAAGGGTTATGCTTTAATTTTGGAAATCAATGAGCATTTTTATTGCTTTATTTATTGTTTGTTTTATTGTACATCACCCAGAGACCCTCTTTGTGAGACATGGGCAGTTCAGCAATATGATTAGATAGATAGATAGATAGATAGATAGATAGATAGATAGATAGATAGATAAACACACACACACAATCTAGGAAGATGACAAATGTTCATTCCTGAATAGGAAGGATTCAAGGTTACCATGACACTGTCAACTCCTAGAATAGATCTAAATAGAATTGTACTTTCTGTGTTTCACAGCTACTTGACAGGAATTTCTACAGAAGTTATTACACTGATGTTATGATAATGTAATGGAAATTAGAGCATCTTAGGGTAAAAGATTTGTATACCTGTTTAAAATCTAAAAATCATTCTGTGATGCTGCAGTCATAAGACAACAAGCCTATAGGTGAAGATTTGACACCAGTTTAGCCATGAACCAAGTATTGGAAATACATTTGAAGTAGGATGGAATTTTGTCTTTTTAAATACTGCATTAAATGGGTTGTAAAGTTTTGCAAACGTAAAGAGATTTTCCAGCTCAAAAAGCACCACACGTGTACTATTTTCTAATTAAAATTGTGCATCCTAGATTGCAAGTTATCACATTAAGAGTAAAAACCATACTGGTACATGACACTAAAACTAGTTTTGTCAGGGTTACTTTATTGCAAAAATAGGGCAAATGGAAAACCAGAATTCTACTTTACTGAAGACGACATGGCTTTTTTTAAAGTGTCTGTAAGAGTGTGAGTGTCTGTCTCTGTGTGTGTGAATCACGGTGTTAATTGCCTTGCCTGGACCAGTCCCTGGAAAAGTTTTGGGGAAGTGGTTTGGCAATGGAGGAACTTGGCTCAAAGTCACCCAGCCAGCTTTGTGTTTGAGGCAGGACTGGAAATCTCAGGGTCTCCTGCCTCCTAGCCCAGGGGTGGGCAAATGTGGCCCTTTTACAACCTGTGGACTTCAATTCCCAGAATTCCTGAGGCTCAGGAATTCTGGGAGTTGAAGTCCACTGGTCATAAAGGGGCCATATTTGCCCACCCGTCCTAGCCTGATGGCTACACCAAATTGTCTCCCTTTTCAAGTTATACCAAACTGGCTCTCTACCTAAAGTTACACATAGCCTTTTAGTAAATATATAACAAGAAAAGGAAGCAGAAATAGTATGCAAAATGGTTCTGGGTTAGTGAAAAGCAAACGCACAGAGAAATCTAGTTCACCAGAATGAGGGCTCAATGGTAGCCTCCCCAAAATGATCTCCCTTCTTCTGATCTGTTTCCAAGGATTATCCAGGACACAGTTTTCTGGCTATTTTAAACAAACAAAACAATATAGCCGAAGGAGGGACAAACTAATCTGAAAGGATTTGCAAACTCTGCTAAACAAAAGCATAGTGGTTCTTTACTTACCACAGTAGGAATATAAAATATCAATGTCATTAGATGTACAAAGCAGTTGTTTTTCCAGTGCCACAGTTAAGCCATAAACAGAAAGAATGATAATAACAAGCTGGAAAAACTGTAGATATCGCAACACCATCTTGCCAGCAGCAAAGTAACTTCATTTTCAATAAAAAGAGGAAGAATGTTACGCTTTGTCATCCTCAAACGAGAATTTTTTTTTAAAGGGGAAGGGCTACGTTGTATCTTAAATGATACCGAAACCATCATCTGAAACTCTTTTAACATTTTGCCCATTGTTACAGAAGACGCACAATATATTTTGAATCTCATTTGTGTAAAATGAGAAAGAGAGGGAGGGATAGAGAGAATCACTATATTCACCGAAGCTAGATTTGATTATGACTGTTAGGAGGCAGACCCTCAAGAAATATTGGCTTCTCAATTCAACTTTATTTTGGGATTCATAATCCTCATGTAATGACCAATCTTTTCCTTCATTCACAAGCATGAATGGACTCTTTTGGGACATATATGCTGGAATAGTCCCAACTACACAAACCTGACCTAGAGTTTAATTAGCTATTCCCATAGTGGCCCTCCTTAATATGCTCAGAAATAGCAATTTAATCAAGCAAACAAAGTCTAATCAAAACCTGCCAGTTTAAAAAAAAAGTTGGAATAATTTGGATTGGTAGATTACTGTTGTGTCCTTCCTGTTCACATTTATACATAATAAGATTCTGATCCTAAAAATAATGGGGTTAGCTAAAATTAACTTTGATCTTATATCTAGAAATGATATAAATTATGATATATCTACAAGCATTTTATCATAGACAAATATTATCTAAGATAACAGATAAGTCTTTCTTATGCTATATATAAACTTTTCAAAAATTCTAGTTTAAGATTAGGTTTGTATGCAAGGCTGTAACACCAAGGCAATTCCTGCTAGCAGAAGAATTAAGCAGATGTATATTTGGGTTGCTGCTATGGCACATTTGTTAACTGTCTAGCATCCAAGATGAATAATCATATTTGCCATTCTCCAAAACTGAAGAGCAGATATCGGTATATTGCAACCCTCCTATATGTAAATGATGCTATGTTATCTCAGTTCCAATTGGCCAAAAGTGAGTTATGCATTGCAATTCAGAAGCACCCAAAATTAATTATACCTGATGTTTAGGGTTTGCCAAGCAAAGAACCACTTGTACTCATCTAAATTTAAATGTTATGGTCACACTTTCCAAAAAATTAGACAACCATCTTTTTAGCTATTCTTATATATACATTACTGTTAAAGAGCTTCAGCCTTTCTTTTCATGAAAGTGATAGTCACAACAATATTTGGCTGTATTGCAGATGCAGGACATACGCATGTAAATGATTTAACAGATAAAAATGTTGGGAATAGCCATAATGTTCTTCAGAGTAAGAGTAATCATTCTTTCCATGTAATAGAAATCATTTTGAAGACTAAACTGGATTGATAAATCTACCCTTTTACTTGCCGACCATTTCAGACAAAGCCGGTCCGGATGAGACATGATTTATTTGGTCTTCTGTTATTCAAAACCTATGCTTTATTACCAAACTGTATTCCTTCTTACCCTTAAGTACAGCCAAAGATCATAGAACCTGTATGTGCACTAGAGCAGGGGGTCTCCAACCTTGACAACTTTAAACCTGGAGGATTTCAACTCCCAGAATTTCCTAGCCAGCTTTGCTTTGCTGGCTAGGGAATTCTGGGAGATGAAGTCCTCAAGCTTAAAGTTGCCAAGGTTGGAGACCCCTGCACTAGAGAAGCAGGCAGTTTATCTTTGCATGAAGATAGGAAGATAGAAAGGAAGGCATATGACTATGTAGACTGTGTAGGTTGTAAAATCCATCTTTCAAAGGATATAATTTTTTATTATTTTTATTAGTCAGTCTTACAAAGAAACAAATCTTGCCACTGTCGTCACTTATGTCAGAGGTAGTGAACTTTTGTGTTATTTCATATGAAGTCGTAAAAAGTATTACTGAAATCAGTAATGTGGCAACAATCCAAAAACACAGTATCCCTTAAGAACATTATTTTAAAAGAAAAAAATTGTGTATGCCCCACTAAGTAGTTTCTTATTAGTAAGCCAATTATGGCTCCATTTATTTAACAATGCATGCTTTTTGAGCACTCAGAGAGGTTTGCATTTAAAGGTGTCATACAGTATTGTGATTCAGGTCCCTCTAGTGGTAAAAACGCTTCCTTTATTGTAGTGAAGTTCATCCATTCTTTAGTTATCCATAATTGTGAATTGAAACTTCCTCAATAATATAGTTTTAGGAAAACTGAAGAGCATCTCAATAGGTAGACACTTAAAAATAAAGAAATAAAAAGCATGTACTCCTTAAAACTGAGCTAGTTCTTAGAAGTGGGTGAGGATTCTTTGAAGATTGTATCGATCCATCTGTGAAATAGATGCTATTGTCACAAAAGTGCTTTTTCAACAGGCAACGGACTTCGTCCCCTCTCCTCCCCTTGGATGTTTTGCCTCTCATCCAAGATGCTTCTTCAGTTCTGACTGAATGGGGGTGGGTGGAGGGTGGAATGGAAGGATTTATATTCCTTGCAGTCATCTGGTTATTAGCACTCCCTCTGGGAGTTGGGGGGGGTGTCTATCAGGGTCCTGTGAATCAGAATGGAAACAGGTGTGGAATCTTCTTGGAACTGCTGAAAGTACTGTGTTGTAAACAGGAGATAGAGGTGTTGTATCCCTCCCCCTCTGTTGAGAGTGGGCTGTTCAATTTTAACATAGATGACCTCTTTGACCCCCTCTGTTCAGAATGCGAACTTTGAAAGAGGGGTCAAAGATGCAACATCTTAAAAGACTATCTTTTTGCTCAGCAGACTAAATGCCCATCCCAGTAAAAGCACTTTTAATCACATTTATCAATATTTAAAATAACAAAACTAAAGTAACGATGAAAAAAAGCAATATTAGGTCATCTAGACTCTGTGAGAGACTTCTGAACATCAAGCAGAAATCAGGTAATATATATAGACTTTGACATTTTATAATTCTATTTTTCTGAGTCCTTCAAACTAAACTGAAAGGGTTTGTCATAACCCATAAGATGGCTGTAGTCTTGAGCAAAATTAAAAAGGAATGGATTAACAAGCATTGCTCTTCTTTTCACATAAAATGTTGTGAACATCTTGCTCATGTCTGGAACAGTCACATCTTTCTGATGGAACAAAGTTTTCTTTTCTCTCAAAATGCCACTGTATGTAATTGCTGTATATGTGTCCGTTTTATCTTTATAGTACAGACGGATAATATACCTTCTAGTAAATAAATGTAAGAGCAGTGGTGTTAGGAAAATGAAGAATAGTGTGGCACTATAAAAAGCAATTTCTGAGTAGAGTTTGTCAAAATTTAAGCCATACTTGTGTATAATAGCAAACAACATGGAAGCAGTAATTATGCTGGTGGTAAAACAGAACATTTTCACTCCTGCAAGAAAAGAAAAACATGTTAATAGTTAAGAGGTCCAAATTGGCTCCCAACCACATATTGGTATACACTCGGACAGTAATTCAAGAGCTATGCAGTACTAAGAGCCATTTACATCCATTTGCTGGGAGGGCCATCTTCCTCAGTAGTATTGGCTTCTGAATTGATATAGTTCAGTTAACAGAGCTAAATGAAATATTTAACAATATGCAGCAGTTTGAATGGGAAGCCAAAAAGAGGCCCTTGCTGCAGCTGTTATCACTCCTGTAAAGAAATGGCTGCCAGAAAAAGTTGTACAGGTAGTTCTTGTTTAGCAATTCCAATTATGACTAGTTGTTCTGTTAAGTGAAACAGTTGCTAAGTGGAAAATCATGTGACTTTCCCCTTTCCCAAGCCCTCCCAAGCTTTGAGATGCTTGAAACTGACAAGACTAATCAGTTTCACACCTTCTACTTTTGCTTCCCTCCTAATTAATCCCCCAGTTTTGAATGCTCACCCTGGCTGGATGCTGGGATAATTAACAAGAAGGAAATTAATAAATTAATTATTGATTGATTGGTTCGATTTATATGCCGCCCTTCTCCGGAGACTCAAGGCGGCTTACAATGCATTAAGCAATAGCCTTCATACTTTTGTATATACCTGCTTAGTAGGGCTTTTGCCCCCCCCCACCCCCCCAAGCGGTGTTCTTTTTTATACAAAGTCAGCTTATTGCCCCCACAATCCGGGTCCTAATTATATTTATGTTTGTTGGAGACAGATTACAAAAGAATATGCAGGCACAAAATGAGGAATACACATCAAAAGCAATGTGATGCACCCGCAGCTATAAACATATTATGCAAATAGTCCAATTTATTGCCCATGATGTGCCTGCTTAAGATTTTGTAATCCCTTCCATTCTAATTTCCTTCTCTGGGGAAACAAGCGATTTCTAAAGCAATCTTTCTTGGGCCTGACTAGTTTTCCCGCCCAACACCCAGAGTGGGAGGGATTACAAGAGTGCACCTCTTTTTTTAATCAAGTTCCACCCTTTTGCTACTAATTGTTGCCCTGCCAGGCATCTAAGACATATGCCACTGATATGAAGAATGTTTTTAAAAATTGCTAGTATGCTTCTGGGTCCAATTATCATTTTTAAAGCTCTTTATGGCATGGATCCAGCCTATCTGAAGAACTGTCTCATCCCAGTGGGATTGGCCTGGAGGGAGTATGGTGCAGGCCCACATTGGCCAAAGAATTTCAGCTGGCAGGATCCAGGAGAAAAGCCTTTTCTATCATGGCTCCCTGAACATGCTGCTCTCATAGTGAGGTCTGGCCCTACCCTTTTAGCCCTTCAAAAAGCACTGCAAACCTAGCTCTGCAAGCTGACTTGAGCCTTCCACTTTGGAGGTGGTTACTAGATTCAGAGAAGATTCCATCTCCATTCCATTTACATATTAGTCCCTTTTTATCTAGTCCTTGGTTAATTTTAACACTTTAAGCCTTAATGTTTAATGTTCCTTAATGTGTTATGTTTTTATATTATTGTGAGATGGTTGGCATATAAATTTAATAAAATCATAAAAGAACAGATGAGAAACAAACCAAATATTTTGTTAAAAAAGGACTTTGGAAGGCAATTAAGCGGGCAATTAAGTGGGCCAACGTTTCTCATATTGACCAACAACCAAGAACTTGAAATAGTTCCTAATAGTTATGATTAGGAGAGAGGGCTGCAGACTGGTATAGTTCAATAAATGAAGACTCAGTTTTTTCTTTGCTTTAAATTTACAAAAAGTAATGTAAGTTTTAAAGAGTTGTTATGTTCTACTCAGAGTTAAACCCTTATCAGTTTAACGAAGCTTGTTCCTCCAGATAACTGGATATGAATTCTCATAATTTTCAAAAAGCATGGCCATAAAGGCTGAGAGAGTGGTAGTTACTTGAATCAAGAGAGCATCAAATTGGTAATGAGATATCAGGCAGTATTTCAAAAACCCAGAGATAACAATGTAGTTTGACTATACTTTGGAGAGAAGTCCCAGCTGGCTATTGCTCATTTTTCAGGTGGTTGTACATAAAACAGAAAACTTTATAGCAACTTATACTCAGAACATTAGAACATATTTACATCATACAAAGATGCCAAGAAATTCATTTCCATTTTTTACTTAGGTTTAATTCAAGGCAGGGGAGAACCTTGTTTAAACCCAAATACTTCTTGGATTATCTTTTTCCAGCCACCAGCATTTTTCCTTCCAGCCATTCTGTTCCCCAATAGACCAGGTGCTCCAAAAGTATTTTTGGGTTTTAGGCAGGAGAAATATGTAACAGAGAAAGCATATTAGCATTCTTCTTTCTAGCAAGAGTCACAAATGCCTGGGTTAAGCTACTACATTAAGTAGTATTTAAATAAGATATTTAAATACATAAGCAAATTTATAGCTAACACACTTTGCATGCATTTCTGTATGAGAATTCTCACTCACGAAAAAGTTAAAAAAAACAAAAAAAACAATGCCAACACACTTACCTAATACAGTTTTTGATAAAGTTCCAGAATAAATTAATCTTCCATATTCTGAATGTTCCTCCAGGGGTGATGTACCAAAGCGACATAGAGACACTGCATGGAGAAATGGAACCTAGGGGCCAAATACCATATATAATCAGCATCAATATCTCTTCCAGTAAGTTTACTCATATATCAACATATATATGCAGACATGCTGTCTTCTGGCAACTAATTTAAATAATAATCCTGAGAGTCTGATTGAGATCGGCAAGATGCTGCCCTACTTCTAACCATGCTTCCCTTTGTTGGGCGAGTGATGCATAGATCACTTGAAAAATTAAGATACCCTGTCCACGATTCATATATATTTATTGTGTAAGGTTTATATGGCCACCTATCTTCTGCAATATAATCTTGGGCGTTCGACAATAAAGAAAACATGACAAACTAAAGCAACCACAAATACCTTTTAGATGTCCCTCCTTAATCATTAGCAATTTCTACTCTATGCAACATGTTGGCTGCTATACATGGATTTCAAAGAAGCAGCAACAAAAGCATTTTGAAGTTATTTCCTACCAAATTAAAACGAAACCGTTTGCTTTTATCACCTGGTGGAAAAAAATATATACACATCTCAGATTTTGTTTCCAATTTTCTGCTGCTGTTGGGTTATGATACCCTGATACCTTTCATCCCAAGCGTTCTTCGGCTGAACACAGGTAGGTAGCATGGATCGCTCAGGAATTCTGGGACCTGCACGCATCTTAAAGCTCCCGAGGTCGAGAAATCACCGGATTACAGCAGATTGTAGATCCACACGTGCAACAACCTGCAGGCTTTCCACGGGAACTTTCGCCCTCCCTCGCCGTGTAAGGAAGCACCGTTCGCTGCAAGCACTTACCTGCTTTTTTTCTCCCAGCCAAAATTGGGATGCAAACGCTCGGGGCGAACCAGGCGGCGTTAACAGTTTGCAATGGGAAACCGTGAAGGGTTGGCTCTTCTCGGAGATTCTCGTCAACCTCTTCGCCGGCTGGAGCGCCCTACATCTTCCGGCGCTTTGCTGCCACAGTTTTAGGCCGGGAGCGTGGAGCCTCAACCCGGCCACCAGCAACATCTCCTTCGCGGGAAGCCAAAGCTACTGGGCAGAGCAAACCGAAGGCAGCTGCGGGGCCTCCTCTTCCGGCCTACAGAAGGCCGAAAGCGGCGTTGGGAAAGTTACTGCAAAGCGCCGCTGTGGGAGGAGCGCGACGTTTCAAGTTCAGCGCCTCTGCCTGAAGGTGGGGCTGAAAGGCGTTTGAAATTACTGGGATCCCGATCAAATGCCAAGAACCCGACTTTTCTCAGCCGAGGGAATGGAGCCCCGGATGAAGTGCCCCTCTTCAAGTGGTCCCGGGAAAAGAGAAGCTCGAGAAGCGATGGTAGAAGAAGCAATTGGACTATTTTTTTTTAAAAAAAAGCAATGCCAAGTGAATCAAAAATGCACCCCGGGGAAACTTAACATAAAATTTGGGAATATCCCCCCCTCCCCTTGGAATATGAGCTAAATATGGAAACATACTGCAAAGGATTCCCTCTGTTCTGTACCCGGAATAAAATGTTTTTTTTTAAAAGGGGGGAATAAGACTAGGAAATAAAAAAAAAACCATAGCCTTTGATTTGCTTAAACATTTATTTGAAGCTTACATGTTTCAGTTACAAAACTCAGCTTTCTGATAGGGCCAATATTTACAATCTATCAACTGTTAAATCTGGTACTAAAATTAATGATTACAACTGAATATAAGTGTGTGGAAGGAGGGTGTAACATACATACATAACACAAAGTATTATTGGTTACAGAAATGCAGGTTTAATTATCCTGTAAGAATAGCTTTTCATAGCCCAATATTCCCCTGCTGTCCTAATCCACAACTATTCTAATCACATTATGGGAAAGGTCAGGTTGAGGAAGGTAGCTCAGAATATTTGCCTAATTAGGATGAAATGTTAATGAGAAATATACTGAATATAAGGATTTTTAAAAAACCAATGGAAAAACTATTGGCTAATGAATTAATATTCTACACATCTCTCCTACTTAGTGTAATAAACTAGGAAGTATTACAAGTCCATTTGGACTTAGTTTTTTTCATATGAGAATATTTCCCAGATTATATTATGACTTTAAGATCAAGAATACAGTATATCTAGTTCGCTAAATAACTATTGACACATAGAGGTGGTTTCATAGTTTCCTTTAAACTTTCTGGTGCTGCAACAATAGCCCTTTTGATTAAAATTCAATGCAAAAAAAATAATAATCTATAAACACACACCCCTTCCCAAAAAAATCTATGTTAGTAATTTAACATATAATCTTTAAAGGTTGGGTTGAGCCTCAACCCGTCGCTCCAATGTTTCCACAATGTTTTTCAAACGTTCTTCATCGTTGAAGAAGAACACATAGAGTTTTCTTTCCATCTCCTGTACTTTATTATTCTCCAAGACATCCTTCTTAGCTTTTATATCAGCAAGGAAATCTGTAATAAGCTGATTTATTTTATTCAACTGGAATTCCAGCTGCTGTAACTGTTCAGACAGTTGCTAAACATGAGAGAAATACAATAGTGAGTTTAATACATTTCTGTCCCACTATATCCTAGAAATATCTTCATATTAACTCTTTTATTTATGCAAACATGAGCTTTTTCTGCCCACATCTTTTTGAAATATGGTTCTTTAAAATTAAAACTTGGAGTTCTTGGCATTTATACTGTAAATCAGGAATATGAAAATTTTGATTTGATTCTATAGGCCAACTATTACTGGTCATTGGCAAGAACCTTCTGCTAAATAAAAAGGTATGGCTGGGTTCACACAATACATTAGATTGGGAGTCTCAAGCTCAAATATTCAAAAGTGCTGATGTCAACTGAATAGCCATTTCACTTTGGTCATGTAGCTTATTGCATATTTATTTATTAAATTTATATGTCACCCATCTCACTATCCGAAGCAACTCTGGGCTGCTGACAATATAATAAAAACACAAATACAAAAACATTAACAATTCGATAAAACTAAGAACCAAATGCATGAGTGGTATGAAAGTGGGCTCTAACTAAAACACCAATATCTGGTGTAAGTAACCCAGATCGAAAAAGCTACCCAAATCCTGCTTTTATGTTCTTTTTCTCTTCTTGATGAGTATAGCAATTTTAATTTCCTTGCATTCCTTTTTAGTTCTGCCCCAGAAGCACAATTTCCCAATTACCTGACATGTTGTTCTATTGATTGATGTGGCCTCTGGCCATAGATGACTCCAAACTCTTGATGAAAATGCCTCCAAGTGGCCTCTTTCAGTGCACCAATGTCAGAATATACTTTGGTCCACTGAGGAGGCCCAGAAGATGCATCAGAATTGTCTTAGAAGGTAGGTGAAAGAAACAAGAGGCCAGAAAGTGTTTTCCACCGTAGTGCCAATGCACCTGAAAGACTTCTCTTATACAAGCACAATTCCCACCTCCAAAGACAGAACCCTGATAGGAGAGGACTTTCAGAAAATTATTATTCACAACTGGTAATATTTACTGAGTATTGCAGTAATTCTTCATGAACCTGAATTGAATTATATTATTTGGGTTGCAAATTATTTTTACTGTATACACTTCACATAGCCAGCACTGCAATTTTATGTTGGGTCTTCATTCTCTTCCAATAGTGGAAATACAAAAAATAACATTGGAAAGCCAGGGAAAACAATTATCTTTGACTTACGACCATAAATTAGGCCCAAAATATATGTTGCCAAGTGATAAATTTGTCAGATGAGCTTTGCCTCATTTTATGACTTTTCTTGCCACATTTGTTAAGTTAATTGTTGCAGTTGCTAAATTAGTAACATGATTGTTAAGCTAATCTGGCTTCCCCATTGACTTTGCTTATCAGAAGGTTGCAAAAGGTGATCACATGACTTTGGGACACAGCAACTGTCATAAAAATGAACCAGTTGTCAAGCGTCCGAATGTTGTTTGGGGATGCTGCAACAGTCATAAGTGTGAAAAATGGTCATAAATCTTTTTTTTCAGTGCCGTTGTAACTTCAGTTCCTAAATGAACAGTTGTAAGTCAAGGACTACCTGTATTGTCACAGTGAAGCAGGGGCTGCAAGCTTGGCGTTCAACAGATGTCAATATGAACAGCTGATAGCACTAAGATGGTCAAGAAAAAAGAACCAACCTGAGTCAGAATATTAAGGCTAGGTCCACAGTGTGTCACAGATTTGGAAGGATTTAATTCTGCCTACCAGCTTTGTGATATCTTACTAAAGAGTTTAGATTAAACACATCAAAGTTATGTGAATAAGGTACTTTCTTATAATTACAGTAAGTATTAAAAAATGTATGGCTGAATAGTCCATGAAACCACCTTCTCAGATTATCATAATCCAATTACTTACCTGATTACTAAGGCACACACTTTCTCCTTTGCAGTATATGGAATCATGAAGAATTGTTAAATCAGCATCCATCTTTGACAAAAGATGATTTTGTTCTTGGCCAGCTAGCACTAATCGGTCAAGTACCGATACTAAATCCAAATGCAAATTTTCAGCCATCTCCTCAAGCCTTTCATATGTTCTAAATAATTGCTTTGGATTCCTTCCTTCCAGAAGTTTACACATCCTTTAAAATATGTATAGAGGTGGGATAAAAATACAACAAAGTTAACAATGCCAGTATTTCATTAACAGCAAAGCATAAAATATTACATTATTTAATAAAATATGTAAAGTCCGGTGCAAATACAGCAGTACAAAAGATATTTGACCTTTGCATCCATGTTATGCTTGGTTCAAGAGTCACACTTGACATTATTTCTGGAATTCATTATTTTAAATAAATAAGACCAAACCCTGGCAAAGTAGGGCTGACTTGGGAATGTATCCAATATCAAGCAGCTGTTGTATTGTATATATTAATACAGGGAGAACATTATTAACTATCCAATATTCTTGGTTGAAATGTTACCAAAATTAGATGAAAATGTACATTTGATGCAAATTGTAACATCCATACACTCTTTTATTTAAGGAAGGAAGTAAATTATACTCTCCAAACCAAATAACAAAATTCCAAAATACTTGTATATTAAAAGTGAACTCAGAAACTGTTTATCTGCAAAGTTTGGATGGGAAGTGAGATCACATCCATTGATTTTAAAGGTCATTCTCCATTTCAGCTTTCTATACCTATGCAGAAAAATCGTCTATTCCCGACAATCAGTTTTCATGCAGGTATTCAGATTAACAACTGTTTGACTAGAAACAACTTAAAATACTGTACAATAAAAAGAAAGTAAATGTCTATTATGAGTTCATACAAACACAGGTAATCCTCGACTTGTGACCACAATTGAGCCCAAAATTTCTGTTGCTAAGGGAGACATTTGTTAAGTGCATTTTGCCCCATTTTACAATCTTTCTTGCCACAATTTTATGTGAATCAATGCAATTGTTAAATTAGCAATGCAGTTGTTAAATGAATCTGAATCAAAGTCCCCATTGACTTTGCTTGTCAGAAGGTCACAAAAGGTGATCACATGAGCCAGGGACACTGTAGCTGTCATAAATAGGAGTCACTTGCCAAGCATCTCAATTTTGATCACATGATCATGGGGATGTGGAAGCAGTCAAAAACGTGGAAGAGTTATAAGTCGTTTTCAATGTTGTCGTGACTTTGAACAATCACTAAGCAGAGTGGATAAAAATCGATTAATTTTTTTTAAAAAAACTGTTTTTTTTATTTAAATCATTTTTTATTAAAATTATTTTAATAAAATGCTTTTGTAAAAATCTATCTAGATATATTAATAATTTAGTTTATTCAGCATGAAGTGGAGCTTAATTATGTAGCATGAGGCTGTATATTCTGCAAAATTAGGACTGTCGGTGAGTCAACAGTGGGTGAGAGGAGGAGCTGCTGTGGGACAGAGATGACAGTTGCAATTATGATCAAAATAAAGTTGATTGAAATCAAGCCTTTTTACTAGTGATTTAAATTGTGATTTAAATCGACTTGATTTAAATCAAATCCACCCTTGTCACTAAGTGAACTGATGTATGTTGAGGACTACCTGTACATAACAGAATATGCTGTCTTAGAACAATTACCAACAAATTATTTTTATGTTTCGGCCTGAGATTTATTTATTGACAACAGGCCTTATGTTTAGTGCTTCAGTAAGTTTGAAATAACCCAGCTTCTTACCTATGTGCTGCAATATCCTGTGGCTCAACAGTGCTTCTTGGTGTCCTTTGGAGGGCTATAGAAGTCTCAGACATTGTTTCTATTGTCCGTACTAAAATGTCATTGCTTAATTTCAGGTCTTGCACCATATTTTCCAGCAGATGGCTGTTTTCCCTAAATTTTTGAAATTCAATTTCATATGCCAACTGAAGAAATTCAAATGATGCCTTCTGTTTGATCAGCTGGTTACAAATCTGATCCTGCCTAGATATATAGTAATCCTGTCGAGCAATTTGTAAATCAAAATCCCCTTTAACCACAGGCATATTCAAGAGCTCTGCATTCTCCTTAATCAGTGAAGGTAGGGTTCCACTGTTTATTTGTGATAAATCTATTTTTATTTTTGCAATGTCATTATTCAAGCTAGAAATTTTAGCTTCAAAGTTTTCTTTTCCATGAATCTGCAAAATAGAGAAATGGTTTCTGAGTTTTAACCAACAGAGTTGAAATACTCTAGGTCAACAATTGAACAATGTCATCTTGTAAGACACAAGAAGCATACCTTCTCTATCACAATGCCTGCTCTATGGAATACATTCTAACCCGATTCTGGCCTTTAAAAAGTCCCCAAGACCTGGCTCTTCACAATGCTCTGAGCCAGGATATGTCTGTTGCAACTACTTAAAATCTGTATTTTTCCCTAAAGAAGTGTGTTCTGTTTTCATTGTCTTCTTTACATATTTTGATGTATTTAACCCTTACTAACTGCTCAGAATCATTTGAGAAGTGATCAGCTATATCAATTGAATACATTCCATAACACACTATATTTTGAAGTATAATTACAATTACCCATCTTTAAAATCTGAGTTGCTGTAGACCTAAGCCAGTGAGAAATATTTTTCAAAACTTCATTTATCAATCTCTTTATAATTACTTTATTCAGACTATAATGGACTTTACAATAATGGATTTTTGAAAGGCACCATAATGGATTGCAACAAAGAAATTATTCTATGAAACAAATTCAGCCATCAATGATTCATATAAGGATGGAAACTTTTAGAAGTCTTTTGTTCTTTTATCAAGTATTTCTCACGTCACTTCCAATTTTACTGATTGATATGGACCTCACCCAGAGGCTTCATGTAGATGTTGAATAGGAAGGGACACAACATTGAGTCCTGTGGTATCTCACAAATGAGGGGCCTGGGAGCTATTTCTTCCACCTCCGCATCAGTTGAAGTTGGCCCTAAAGGAAGAGAATGGTCTCTCCAATTCCCAGCTGCCAAAACTAGTCCAGGATAGCATGGTCGATGTACTAAACTCGAGAGATCAAGGAGCACAAGAATGAATGCATCACCTCCATCCTAGCTCCACCACAGGTCATCTGTGAGCGTGACCAAGATTGTCTCTGTACTAAATCCTGGCCTGAAATCTAACTGGCTTAAATAATCTACTTTCTCCAAGGTGCTCTACAGCTACAGCCAGACTATATTTTCAACAACCTTCTCTAAAAAGGGGGTGATAACTACTGAAAGTATTGGCTTCAGGGATGACTTCTTAAGCAGCGATCCAACCATTGCCTTCTTCAAATCTGAAGTTATTACCCCCTCCTTCAAAGACCATTCTCTAATGGCACAGAGAATCCTATTTACTTCAAAAATCACTGATTCAAGCTCATTCCAGCTCACACACCTCAAAACCAGCCAAGGTCCAACTCAGCATGGATCTGAGCAACTCTTACTTCATTTTCAGGATTACCGTAATCTAATCTAAAATGCCAAATGAGTTTGCTCAAAATAATGAGTGCCAGCCTATGCAACACTTAAGAGTTGTTCAAGACATGTTCAAGTCAACTCACTATGAATTCAAAGACCATTTAAAACCATATCTTTAAGGCAATAGCATTAAGCCTTATGCAAAAATCACCTTACCTTTTTTAAAGTGCCAATACTCTTCTCTGCCCACTGAAGACCCGATCTCATACTTAGGTTCTTAGCTTGCTGTTGAATTAATTGATGCTGAGCACAAATATATGCCATTTGCAACCTAGCCAGTTCTGATCTTTCATCACATATATCACTGCTTCCCTCGTAGCTGGAGGACTTACTTATATGTAAAAGTTGAAAATTTTCTTCATTAGAACTTTCCACCAATTCAGATATACCCTGAAAAAACTGTTTTTTTGTATAGGAAGTAAGAGCTCCGGTGCTTTGTTCTTCTTGATACAAATAATTATCTAAAGGAAGTTGGGTTAGCAACACAGGAGGAGAACCCAGATCTTGTCCAGCTGCAACCGCAAAAAAAGAAGCAAGTTTCTTAACTCCTTCAGTTAGGGTTTGAAGCTCATTGTTTATCTTTATATTCATGGCTGTAAAGTTCCCTTGACCATCTTTCAGGATTTTAAGTCCTTCCTCACCTCTTTCTTTAACTTTTAAGGAGATAAAACTATTGGCCGAAGCCATGATTTGAAGTTTGTTACGACGATGAATCTTTACCTGTTTAATCTTTTTAAGAGTTTGAAATTCATTTTCTAACATTTTAAGAGTTTCTTCTTCCTCATAATTGTTAGTGTTCAAATCAAGAGGCTTGGAAATCTTAAGAATTTCACTGAGAGCTTCTTCTCCTAAAATAGATTTTGATGATTTTAGGAGAGCATTAAACGACTGCAACTCTTCTTCAGATAATACATTACGTTCATTCAAAGCTGTACAGAACCACTCCAGAAATGATTTATTTTCCAAAGTTTCAAATAACCAGTCAAAGTCTTCTCCATTAAGTGAATTTGCCTTGAAATATCCTGTCCGCTTTAGAGTTTCAACAAACCTAGCTCCACCATCCATAATTGACTTCACTTGTTGATGCTGGATATTGCAGCTGTTTCCTACCACATTTTCAAGTATTTGTAGTAAAGAAAAGTAGGGGATAATGAAAATAAATTAAGTTTTATAAAGACCTGTATTTTGTCAGTGTATTTAGAAAATCATGGCATGGTTTCAAATCAATTAGAATTTTGCATTTTGAGAACAATGCATTTCAATAGTCAGTGGCAAAATAATGCAAAAATGAAACTGGGTGAGCTGAGGAAAAAAAAGCCACTGACTCTTTCTAGGAAGCAAGCAAATTGCTTTAAACTTCAGGAAAAAAAAAGTTCCTTTCTACTCGTTTCCTATTAAAGTCCCTTTTCTTTGGAAATTGTTACTTCTCCCTTACTTGGTATTAATCTCCAATGTCTTTCCTAGATTTATTACCTAGTGATCAGAAGAATCCACCCGCGTACGATTCGAAGGGATCTGTAGGGCTGAAGAGCACCAATAAATCCCAAAGGGGAAGAACAACTGCTCTGCTTTGGCGGGCGAGGGTGGAGAGGAATTCAAACTTCCGCCTTTTCATGCTAACCAGATTATAGAGCCTCGCGAGAGCCAGCCACATTCCCTCGGCTTCCTAGAGTTTTAGTTTAGAATGATTCAATTTAGTTAAAATTCAGCTTAATTAAAAATGAATTAATTAAATTGATTAAGCATCAAAAGTGGAGCCATAAGAATCCGCAGGCTTATTACTTTCTTGAATTGTCTTTCCAGTTAATAATAACAACAGTAACAGAATTGGAAGGGATCTTGGAGGCCATCTAGTCCAACCCCCCCTGCTCGCGCAGGGAGGAGACCTATACTAGAGATTCGAACCGCCGACCTTTCTGATCGACAAGCTCAGCGTCTTAGCCACTGAGCCACCTAGCCAGGTTTACATCCAGTACACCCAAGGCACAGGTAGACTCTCGTCTTAAAAGAAGCGTTTTTCAAAAATTGTCAACTTTAAAACGAGTGTACTTCAACGTTTCATGCTGGCTGGGGAATTCTGAGTGTTAATTAGAGTTGCCTTCTTCGAGTTGCCAAGTTTGAAAAACTTATAAGGAAAATAATCAGCTTCTACAATTTGTTAGTGTGATATTGTCATCACAAGACCGAGGTTGTTCGAGTCTTTTGGTCCAGATTTTTGTAAACAGCTTCCTATGTGTGTATAGGAGAAAGAAAAAGTGCCTTTGCTTAGATCCATAAGAGATCTAAACAACATATACGTACTGGGATGCAGTGGTGGGAGTGTCGGATAAAGCAGGGGTCTCTAACCTTGGCAACTTGAAGCCTGGCGGACTTCAACTCCCAGAATTCCCCAGCCAGCTTTGCTGGCTGGGGAATTCTGGGTGTTGAAGTCCGCCAGGCTTCAAGTTGCCAAGGTTAGAGACCCCTGGGATAAAGCACCCGAGACACAGGTGCTGCTCTGCTTTCAGCCAGGGAAGGAGTCCCTCCAGTGTACTTCACAGAGCGAGCAAGCTTGACGTAGCTCTTAATAATTCAAATCTGCACAGGACCGCTCGTCGACATTTTACAATACCGTTAGTAAAACGTCTCGCCCTCCAGTCATCCGAGTTCCCCGAAGAAAAGATTCCCGCAGTTGCTGCTCCCATAGCAGCACTACTCTACATTATATCTCTATCGTATTTCGTTTTACCTCCCCCCCCTCCTTCCCGGCCTTACGTTTCGGATACCGGAAATCGTTATCGGTGACCTACCGGAAGTGGTTTCTGCGGAGGATTGTCCCGGCTAGAGTGGTGTCGTTCCTGAGAAGCTGCCTCGCGGATTTCAGCGGCTGGGAAGCGGTGAGTTGTTCGGCCTGGTAGACAGGTTTCTTTCTGGCGTGTTTTGTTCGTCACGAGGACTCGAGAGCCGTGGGGAAGGGGCTGTGTCAATGCTGTGGGGGCGGAAAGTGACTTAATCCCGGGCTTGAATCTCTTCAGCCAGCCTTCCCCTAACGGTGCTTCGCTTTGCATTGGGAAAGCCGCTCTTGCCTCTGATAGGACTTATCGATGCCCTCTTAAAAGCGCCCCGTGTCTATTTTCTTCCCTGAACCCCCTGAAAATTACGTTTTATCCTCAGAGCTGCCACGTCTGTAGACACACAGGGTGTGAAAAGCACCCTGTAAGGGTTGCTCCGCCTTCTTCCCTTTTAGTAAGGACTTAAGAGGACTTTATGTCATTTTTTTTTTTCTGTAGGCTTCATCTCTTCGTTATTTGTGAACTCCTGGATGGATTTTTTTCTTGGGCTGACTTTGCCACACATGTTTTTTTTTCCCCATCATTTCTTTCCTCTATTCTAGTGTTTCTCAACCTTGGTAGCTTGAAGATGGGTGGACTTCAACTCCCAGAATCCCCCAGCCAGCGCTGGCTGGGGGATTCTGGGAGTTGAAGTCCACCCATCTTCAAGCTACCAAGGTTGAGAAACACTGCTCTATTTTCTAGCATTCTTCTCTGCTTCCCCCCTCCCCCCCCTTTATGATTAAAATGAAATGGTATAGCAAGATATTCATAACTCAAATGTTAGGGTAGCTTAGAAATCAAGCGTGGTGGCTTTGGTAATGTGATACTATTCTATCACTCTTCTAAAATCTGTTCTTTGCCTATAATTCCCAAGTATTTTTCAACGTTATTTAAAATATGATCCATGCAAGATGAATACAGATTATACCATGCTTCCTTCGGGAGTCCTTCGGGAGAAGGGCGGTATATAAATCCAAATAAACCTAAACCTAAACCTACTTATGCCTTCCAGACAGTGCTGACTCCTACCAACTGCCTGGATTTCTGCATGTTTTTTTGGGCAAGATTTAAGAAATGGTTTACTGTTGCATTCTTCCTAGAATTGAGAGAAAGTGACTGTCCCACAGTCACTCAGCTGTCTTTGTACCTAAGGCAAGACTAGAAACCAGAGTTTTCCAGTTTCTAGCCTGCTGCCTTTACCACTGCACCAAACTGACTCTGTTACTGTACATATAATGCTAGGAAATTAGGTACAGCAATACATTATGTATCAAAACCAAATCACACCTATCAGCCTACTCTTAATATGGAGCACTCAAACTATATAATATTAGGACTGCAACTGCCCCAAATTCTCCAGGTAATGTAGTTGTCATGCTAGGTAAAATTTCTAAGAATTATAGATCTGAATGGTACCATACGAGAAAGAGCTAACTATGTAGTGTCACTTTGTGTGTGAACAAGCAACAAAAACAAATCTTTTCAGATCCAGTTTGGTGAAACTGATTTTGATTCCGATTAAATTAGCGACTGTTTACAAACTAAGATTTAGAAATCTAAAATCTCAAAAATACAAGTCAGTCCATTTTGTTTTTCACAATGCCCAAGCTGTCCCTCTAGGTTTCTTGCAAAAGGAGATGGAGAAATTACCCTTTTCACCATTTTTCTGAGATTGGTATTTTGGAGGTACAGTATTTGAGCCTCAAGATTAAAAGCTCTTGATGTATCTGTCCTCCATGAAGTTATCCAAATCCTTTTTAAAACTATCCAGGCTAGTGGGCATTATCTAGTGCTAATTAATTCAATAAGAATTTAACAGTTCTTGTGGACTAGGATGAGCAACCCAAAATAACTGAAACTTTTAAAATGTTTATCTGATATACTGAAACTGAAGGCACAATGTAGCTTTCTGATGAGATGAAGCATGTCCACTTTCAGGGCATGTATTTGACCAATACATCTTTGATTTCATATTTTAAAAGGCAACATGTATAGTTTTGGGCAAAATTAGATTAAATATTCAGGTAGTAGTGCCCCTTCTATAGGAATAATACCTCCCACAGGAGAGAGCCTGTAGTACAGTGGACTAAAGCACTGTTATTAACAGATTAACGTCTGCTTGCAATTACTGCAAGTTCAAATCTCACCAGGCTCAAGGTTGACTCAGCTTTCCATCCTTTCAAAGGTAGGTGAAATGAGGACCCAGATTGTGGGGGCAATAAGCTGACTTTGTATAAATATACAAAAGTATGAAGGCTATTTGCTTAATGCATTGTAAGACGGCCTGAGTCTCCAGAGAAGGGCAGCATATAAATTAAAAGCAAAAAAATAAATAAAAAATATTCCAATAAATTTGTGAAAGGTTTTGTGTAAAATGACATTCAAACTCATTTTCTTTGCCCAGTCCCAGTTGTGTTGGTATACTGATCAATTGACAAAGCAGATATTGATGTAATATCTAAGTATGGTCAGGCATTTTTTAATCTCGGTGGTTTTATTCAATAGGTAAATCATGGAATTAGCTGATAGCAAGGCTTGTGTTTTCTTGATTCCCAACTTGGCACATCACAGACTTAACCGAAGTTAAACAATTAATTTTTACTATTTCTATGTGTATTTCAATTTTAAATAAGATCTCTATCTCTGTATAGTATAGAGAGCAAGACAGACAATTCTGTCTTCTAAATGAGGACAATATTTTTATAATGTGTCTTCAGGATTTTTAACAGTATTCAGCTAACATTACTTCTGGCCATGCTGCCTAGAATGAGTATTTCTTAATCATTACTATGTGTTTTTATCCATAAGGAATTTTGTGGTACAATGTGTGTGGGGTAGGGATTTATCTTGAAAAATATATCTGTAAATTTAAGAATGAATATGAATATATATATATATATATATATATATATATATATATATATATATGTAAATACAGATATAGTATTGATATACTTTATGTAAGAATACACATACAATATGAACTGTTCCTTATTGGCAATTATCATACTTGTATTCTGATAATATGGGCAGTATTTTTGCCAGATTTATTCTGAAAATCAAGCTTACACCTGGCCAAAAAAAATCCAGTTAGGTGTTTTTAATAAAAATAGTACCGGTATGTGAAAGAAATTCCTGAACTGACTGATTGTCTATTCATTTACTTTATGGTGGTGTACTATCCTGTGTTTCCACATAGCTTGACTAAATAGATTGGGCTAAGAGTGAGTGAAGACTATATTTATATAGGCATTTGTAAAATTTCCTGACAGTGAGAACTATCAGCCAGTAGAAGACCTTGCCTTCAGAAGTAGTGGGTGCTTTATCACTGGAGGCTTTTAAGAAGAGACTGGACAGCCACCTGGCTAAATAGTAAAGGGTCTCCTGCTCCAGCAGAGAGTTGGACTAGAAGACCTCCAAGGTCCCTTCCAACTCTGATATTCTATGTTCTATAGGCTATAGTCACCAAGTGACTTCTATGACCAGAACCCAGCCATCTTAATCCAATCATTTTATCATCTTGGCTCTCTGTGCAAGCAATGCCATGGATGTTTAAACAACCTTTCTAGATACTTATCCTTGAGGTTTAGATTGTAGGAGATATAATCCAGCATATCTGATAGGTATTAAGTTCTGGAAGACTGAAGTAAATAATCTGACATGCTTGTTACTGATGATGTTATCTAGTTTGGGTAATGAAACATCTGCAAGAAAAGAACCAAACTTAGAGAGCATCAAAGACCCACTCATTTCAACCCTGAGCTACGCATATTCTCATTTATCAGTTTTTGTCTCTTATTTTGATAGCATTTCCCATGATAATTTGAATGTCTATTAAAAGTCCTTCAGGAAAAACATCATTCAGTTAATCTCCAGATAATGTCATAGAATAATCTATTTAGTATAAAATAGTTCTTGGGTTATGACAGCAATTGAGAGTGGGACATTGCTATGCGATGCAGTCCTAAAATGCAGTGTCACATGACCATCACTTAGCAATGGCAATCCTAATGGGTCCGGTGGCTGTTATGTTAACTGAAGACGTGGGTTGTTGAAGGAGAAGCAGAGGGAGTCCCAGGTAAGGAACACAGAGTTGCCACAGAGGGTGGGGAGGGCTCGGGAGGCCTAGCTCATGCTGTGGGTGAGATAAGGGAACTGGGGGGATGAGTTAGTGCAGGTTTGAGAGGGCTGGTAGAGATTGTGCACAGGTAAGAGTATCCGCTGCAGATGGGAACAATTTACCAGAGTGATTTGCACCTTTCCTTGCTGGCTTCCCCACTTTGTGAAGTAGTGATCATGTGACTTTGGTTGCCTGTGACATTGTAAATGAACTACATTGAAACCTATTGTAAATGTTTCTGGGCATACAATACCTAGATAAGATTTTAGCCAGGCATGTGTTTGGCACGTCAAATTCATAATTGTGCATTAAGTATTCTTAGATAACCTTGGCCTCAAATTAAGGGGTAGTAATGTAAACACAGTGCTATATATGGTATAGTAATATAGTATAGTAAACATAGCTAAATCATGTTTTTCTTTGAGGTCACTACCAACTGTAGGAAGGACTGCAGTTGTGACCTTGTACTGCCACTAGACAATATTCTTTTTTTTTCCATAATGAACTTGAATATGTATGTACTTTTCCATTTGTTTTCAGATCCTGTTTAAAAGCACCAAAGGCATTTGTTAAGAAGAGATGGGTAAGGATATTGACAAAAATATCCTTTAGAAGTATATTTGCTTTTTAAGAACATACTCAATATATCATAAAAGTGCTAATTTTACTTTCAGTCATGTTTAAATAAAAACTTGAGTGAGAGTTCAGAGTAGTAATTAATATAATACTTGTGATTGCAATTGTTCGTTACGCAGTATCTTTTTAAGGTTCATTTTGTTTGCTGAATGACAAAATGACACTTGTAATCTTACATTATTTGGAGATATGTATCACTTCCTCAATACCTCCCCCTTTTAAAACGTCAAAAAAAATTTTCCTCACGTTATTTGGAGATAAATCAAGTTTTCACAAAATTAAAGTATGAATAAAATATGAATGAAAGGACATGGGGATTCTAAAAATCTTGAAAAACTGAAGAGGAACAAAGAAGAAAGATGGGCAAATGACAAACCATCAGGAAAACATGCTTCCCTAGAAGGAAGTGGCAGTATAAGCAGTTCTGAAAATTGGAGAAGGAAGGGAAGTAATTACCATCTCAAAGCCTGCATAATTGAACTTTTCCTTCAGCCATTCTCCCTCATGAAGCTAATTTCCATTAACAGCCTATAGAAAGAATTCTACAAATATGGTCCTTTTATAAGTCATGCTGTGAGTATTATCCTGACAGGTGAAATATTTTTTTAAAAAAACAAAGATTGCTAGTATCTGTAGGGAGGGTGGGTATAACAGAAAACACTAGAATTCATTATAGTGTGCTGGAATTATATCTGTATTTAAATTCGATATTTTAAAATTTATTTCCTGTTATGAAGTATTTTAGATAACTGTATCTCAAAATGTTGATAAGGATGCCTTTTTAAAGTTCATCTGATTTGAATATTACCAAGGAATGCTATAGTATTTTGAAAGATTTCAGGTAGATTACTATTAAAGCAACTTGAGATAAGAACTCTTACAGTATTTATCCCAAATAAGATCTCAATATCATATTTACATGTTGGACTTGCTACCATTCTCATATATATTTGCTTTATTTGATTTTTATCCCACTTTTATTACTTTATAAGAACTCAAGGAAGCAAAAATATCTAATACCCTTTCTTCCTCCTATTTTCCCCCCAACAACAATCCTATCAGGTGGGTTAGACTGAGAGAGAGTGACTTGTCCAAAGTAACCCAACCATCTTTCATGCCTAAGGCGTGAAACTCATAGTCCTCTAGTTTCTAGATCAACACCTTACCCACTATACTAAACAGGTTCTCCATGCCAAACTATATATAATATAATTAATTCAATGTTGCATTGTTTATTATTTATTTGTTAAGCCTTCTAATAGTCATAGATTGAAATTATTCATTCATTTCATATTGTAGATGGTGAAGAGAAAACATATGGTGGGTGTGAAGGCCCTGATGCTATGTATGTGAAGTTGATATCTTCTGATGGCCATGAATTCATTGTTAAACGAGAGCATGCACTCACATCAGGAACAATAAAGGCAATGTTGAGTGGCCCAGGTTGGTATATACTCATTTCTGAAAAACTCGGATTGAGAATTTTTTTTTGTCTTATAATACTAGAGTAATCTCTGAAACCAGTTTCTCAAAAAGAACAGTACAGTTTTGTAGGATTTAGTATTTCAATTTTAGTCAGAGACTGTGTCCAAACAAAAGTGAAAATGATTTTGTAATCATAGGGATTTTCCAATATTACCAGAGGAAAGATTTTAAGCTTTTAGTACATTTTTATAAATCAGTTTTTGTTTTTTTGAAAAGGGAGCAGTTTTGAGTTAGCCATAATACCAATTTGGGTCAATTATATACATTATGGAAAAATAATTTCCATATTCATTCTGCTAATGATAATAATTGTACAATTCTATAGAGACTGAGAGTGTATTTGCCAGTACAAGGGATATCACTGGTAGGATCAATTTCCCTTCCTCACTGCAGCCATTTCCTAACAAATATGTTATCTGCCCTGCCCAGTAAATCCATAAAATAGATTTGGGTTCCTACAAGCTAGATTTATGGGGTGAAGGAGCTTATATTTCATATCACATTCACTTATATTTCACATATATTCAATCATGCTTACTACAATTTTATTCTAGGAATAAAATTCAGGGATAATGAACAGCTATTAAAATCAGATTTAATTCAAATTTATCACAAATACTTTTATAATAATTAACATCAGTATGGCACAATTCCCAATTCTTTTTTTTTATTGGAAATAAAATCTGATTCATTTAAAATTCAGTTATTTTAAAAATTGCATTTAATATTGCTCTAGGAATAGTTTTTAAGTTTTAATTAGATAAATGTGAGTTTCAGTTTCTCTAAAATGTAGAGGCCTAATCTGTCAGGGCAGAAACAAAATTATGATGGATTCATGCAGCAACATCTGACAGAAAACAGGTCCCTCATATATAGTTAGAGATATAATTTGTACAGGATTTACTGAGAACTTTAAAAGATATCTGAATGTTGATGTCTTTTTAGCTACTTGGGAAAGCTATGGATGCTTTCCCATATTCCTAACTATAATTTATGATTTAGGATAGCAGTTAACTTCAGTGATTATATTTTTATGTCTGCAAATAAAATAATAATGAAAATATCTGAATAAGACACTTCTCAACTATAAAGCTAGCTGATCAACTAATGGACCAACCATTATCTCTCAGTTTGCTAATTAACACCATGGAATTATGAATAAAAATGGGACAGCCAAATATGTTTTTCTCAACTCCTTATTGGAAAGCTAGGATAACATAAAAATAGCTCGTCAAAATTTTAGCGATATAATGCAACAATTATTACTTCTGGATGTAGATCAACAATAGAAAACATATTATTTCACATATCTTCTCAAATACCAATCAGCTATGTGGATTCAAGGTGCTTTCCCCAAAAAAAACATTTAATGGGGGCCAATGACTAAATATGGGCTTATCTTTTAAACTACAAGTACTAAACAAAGTCAAGGCTTGAATGAGAACTATGTATGCCAGATACTTATCTATTTTGGCTTTTCCTCCAAGAAATACATGTATGCATCAGAAGGCAAGTGAACAGAGAGGAAATGGTCACAGAATATAACTTTTAATAGTGCAGTTTTCAGCTTTCTCTATATGTACATGTGGTGTGTGTGTGTGTGTGTGTGTGTGTAAAAATAGTGGCTGAAAAGGGCAATTTTATTTATTAGTGCATCATATTCAAGAAGTTAACTTATTCTGTTTAGATCCAATGGTATAATTAAAATGAATATATCTGGAAATTCATTCTGAATTTGTTCAGGTTGATCAAATTTAAATAATTATAAAAGATAAAGAAGGCATAACAAATCTAAAATGCAGAAGTTCAAGTAGCAGTGGTTTCATTAAATTATATGTATATACATACAAATTCAACACACACAGTTCTGAATTAAACTTTGTCAAAAAATATACTCATGAGTTATCTTTGTTTTTTATGTGCACAGGGCAGTTTGCTGAAAATGAAACGAACGAAGTGAATTTCAGAGAGATTCCTTCTCACGTCCTATCTAAAGTATGCATGTATTTCACCTATAAGGTTCGCTACACTAACAGCTCCACAGAGATTCCTGAATTTCCAATTGCACCTGAGATTGCACTGGAACTGCTGATGGCTGCAAACTTCTTAGATTGTTAAATAGAATAAATTATAATAAAAATGTAAACCACCCCCTTCCCTTCCAGTATTTAATACAAATGTTTAGTTAGCAACTTTTTCGTATAGCATGTTTTATATGTTTGGCCAAGAACTGTACTCATCACTCTGGAGGATATTTCTCTCAGTGGTTTTTCATAGGAATCATTCATGCTCATATTTTGTTTTGCTGCTTACACAAGTACGGACTTCTTACCAATTGATAAATAAACATGCCACGTTATGCATGACCTTTGCCTTATCCCTCAGCAAAAAAATAATTATGTTATCAACGCTATGAATTTGCTGAAATTACTTCTGAGAACAGATCACAGTTAAAGATGGAATCCTCTCTGGGAATGAATCCGATATCACTCATTTGGAATCCTCAATATTGGGGTATACTACAAATGTGCTGGGGAGGGGGGGTGGAATTTTATGTTAGCATATTATCTGATTGTGCTAATAATAAAATGGATTTATGTTGTAATTGTAAAAATGGTATATAGCTATGCTTATAACACATTTGTTGCAATACTTTACTTCATTTAGTTTGTATTTTCAAACTATTGATAGGCATTATTACATTTACATAGTAATCTATCATGGTTTTTCCCATACTTCCAGTTCTTGTTTACTTTTAGTAATCTTTATAAATTCATTTATAGGCTTTATAAAAATGATGATTCCCAACTATACTGTCAAATGTAAAATAGAGGATTGTGACAGAATGACACTTCTCAGTTTAACATGAGCAAACTTCATCCTGAATAATAAGATTTTCCATCATAACTGGACTTCATTATGTGCAGTAAATAATTTATTAAATCCATATGCCACCTGACTCCCAGCGATTCTGGGTGGTTTACAAATTGTTAAAAACACATAATGCAGTACAAGAAATAAGAAATTAACATAGCAGAGAAAACAAGGGAACAAGGGAAGGAAAACATAGACATCAACTATCCTCACCAAATCCCTAATGAAGATCAATGTCTTCAAGGCCTTTTGAAATCTCATTAGGGTGGAAGCTGTTCAAATCTCGGGAGGAACCTTATTCCAGAGTGCAGATGCTGCTACAGAAGACATACTTTCAGGGTCCCAAAATACAGCATTATTTAATCAATGGAACCTGGGGCATGCCAATCCTGCCAGATTGAACCAGCTAGGCACATATTATGGGACAGTATAGTTTAGGACATTATTTTGTGTAGCAGTTTATACATAATCTCTAGAAAGTATAGAGTATGAGTTAAATTCTGTTTTATCCAGCGTTGTTTTTGTTGTGTTTGAGAGCTGGTTACAGTAAGCTCTGTTAAGGTCATTTTGGATATTGCTGTTTGGGAACAGAGGTATGCAAATGTTTCAAGGAACATTCTGCCATCCTATTCTGACCATGAATCATTCCAACTGCACCAGGGCTAGTCCAGCCTCGATATTTTTTTTGCAAACTTCCGTTTTAACAAGCATTACAGAAAAGAAAATGGTTTTGAATAAAAAAAGTTCAATAAATGTACATGCATGGGTGCAATCGGGTAAAAAGAAACTAAAGTTCCACAGATTTGATATGTGTTCAAACTAAGGCATCTGTTCAGTTTTTTAAAAATGAGGTGGGGAATTATGAAAGATTGCCTTAAATACTTAATTTTTTAGAGTTATCTTACTTGTGAAATAAAATTTTAATTTTCTTTTAGTTGTCTTTTGAGTCAGTCTTGACTCCTGGTGACTACCTAGACTAGTCCCTGCAGTTTTCTTGGAACTATTTCAGAAGTGGCTTACCAGTGCTGCCTTCTTAGGGCTGAGAGTATATCTGTCCCAAGGTCACCCAACTGACTGGCTTCATGCCTAAGGCAAAACTAGAAATTACAGTCTCTGTTTCTAATTTGGTGACTTTTAGATCAATTATAATACTAATTGCATGGTTGGTAAAAGATCTTGATAAATATGCTTTGCCATAATTTTATATACTTTTCATAACGTATTCAGGCCAAAATAAGGCATAATATAGGAGTGGAGAAAAATCCAAATTTTATTTTTTTATTTTATTTTATTAAATTTCTATACCGCCCTTCTCACGAAGGACTCAAGATCCAGGTTTTCTAGTTGAGCCTAACATTCAACTCCTGCATATACTAGTTCCCCATTTAGAACTGATGCAAGTGAACATAAGTAAATACTACTTACATTCCAAGTAGAAATTTGCAGTAACAGTGTCTTCTGGCACAATTTGGTCTAGAACCTTATATTAGTCAATTTGATTTATTGATTTTCCCTTCTTTCCCAGGCCAATATTCCTGTTCTATTTGTTATACACAAGTCAAGTTTTTTTAATCTATTCTGAATATTGTTCATTTGTGCATGTATTCTGAAAGTATAGTGTAATGTGTTTATTTCAGGATTATTCTCTTTTTGAAAAATGAGGAAGGAACTGATACATAGAAAAGGAGCATTGTGAAAACAAAAAGTATACCATGAATTTCAGTTTTGTTTCCAAATGCTCCTACTATCAGTAGTTTCTAGTTTTGCATACGCTGAAGATAGGAGAAACTGGAATAATTCTGTTAAGGTATATTGCTCATAGTGAGGTGGCCTCCTGGTATTGCAATTGTTAGTTGCTATGCAACTGGCCCAACAAAAGAATGTGAATATAAATCTTCCATTACATTGGGTAAGAGGTATAAACAACTATGCTGTGAGGGAAATACAGAAATCTGTTAATTGTGTAAGATGTTCAAATATTCATTTATTTATAAAATAAATTGTGAAATCGATAGAATTTGAAACATCCAGGTCTACAGCTGATAAGAAGCTGTCTCTACCCATACAAAGCTAAGAGTTATTTCTACATACTTTGCACTGTAAAACTATTCCACTTAAAATATTCATAGGGATGTATTCCCATACTGAAGTGGAACCATATATTGTCTTTTATGAACATGCTATTTTCAAATTTGTGTCTATTGTTATTAGTCCTGTATATGCTTACACGATTAGTTGTAGATTAGTATTAAATAACGTAATTTAATGGATATTTAAAATTAATTATGTTTCAGAAAACTCAGTTTTAATAGTTTCCTTTTTCAGATAGACCTTTTTTAGTGCCTTTGAGTCAATGGTAACTCTGACCTGACTACCTGGTCTATTCCCTGCAATTTAATAGTTTTACAAGTTTCTGTTTCCCTGGAATAAAAAAAAAATCTTGCAACAAATTACCCATGAGATTTGAAAGAGTAGAATAACACTCTTAGTCTTGTCTTTGGAAGCAGTTGGAACCCTTAGTTAATCTGACTTTGATAAAGCTAGTATTGCAAACATTCCACAGATATTTCAAATTATTCAGGGAGTCCTAAATTCACATTGATTAGATTCATATGCCTAATTATATAGTTTGACTTATCTTGATAAGTCAAACGTGGTTAAACAACACACAGCTAAATGCAATATGTAATCAAGTCACTTGGTAATGCAGTTTTCCCCAGTCAGTTATCCTCTAGGTCATGGGTGTCAAACTCGCGATGTTACGTGATATATCAGAACTTTTCCCCCCTTCGCTAAAACTGGTGGGGCCGGGGCCAGCATGTGACACATCCGGCCTGCAAGTTTGACACCCCTGATCTAGGTACAGTAACATGACCATAGAAGTGCCTTTGGGCAACAGTGGCTCCCTCACCTAGGAAACGGAAATGAGTGATGCCCCCGAGAGTCTAACACGACTGGACAGGGAAAACCTTTATGTGTATTTGGGATTATGTTCATACAGCATTGTTGTTCTTGTTTACACAGCATAGTAGCCCAATGAAATGCATATACTTCTTCCTAAATAAGATAATTATGCCCCTCAAGCAGCCTAGTTAACTTGTTCCAAAAACAAAGTACCAGATTGAACTGTTGAAATACTAGTAAGTTCAAAAACAATTCAACAATTCCCCCTGAACTAATAGGAGGGAGATAACTGATATAATTTTATTTAATAACAGTTTTAACAAGAAAACAAGACAAAAATAATCTGATCTAGATTCATTTGGTTTCTTGTCATATTAGACCTATGGAAGATTATCTGTGGAATCTGTTTCTCTACTAGAATCCTGGGGTCTGTTAGCCAAAGTCCAGATGTAAAATAATAAGCAGACAGATATATATTAAGGAAATAGATGTGTCTGGGTATGCACTCAATCCACAATTTATGATAAATTCCAAAATCACGCTCACAGAATCTTTAACCCAAAACTCCAATCCTTGTTTTCCTTCTAAATTCAAATGAAAATAATTGAGTAACTGTCAAGACAGTTGGGAGTTAGAAACCCTTGGCAATCTATTCAAAATTGCTCAGTGATCTAACAGATCCTTCTCTAATTTTTGTTCACTTCTTTAAAGCACGCTATTTTAACTATACTAGTTAGATTAATTGCTTTCTGTCATATGTTAATGTCCATATATCAAAATAAGCTTGAAAATCAGTTTAGTAAGATGTTGGCAATATATTACACCATCATTAATGGCACTTCAGTTCTAAGGAAAACAATCATGAGCTGTATGTTATAAATATTGATTTACTTAAAACAGTTAAAAAGAGGGAAATTGACATTTTGAACGTATATACAGGCTATAAAGTATTTTATTTGTAAAAAAATGAAACCGAACATTTTAAAACAACTTGAAAAGGAAAACAGGATTTAGCAATTCTTGTATTCCATTCCAAACCAAACAATAAGTTTGCACGACATGAGGACTGAAGAGAACTTGTACTGATTCCCATACCAAGTCCAAAGGGTGTAATCTTGTGTCCAATTTGTTATTTGTGTGTGTATTTGTGCCTTTCAGTCAGAATGGACTCCTGGCAACTTCCCGGACTAGGCCCTGCAATTTTCTTAGCATTTTCCCCCCAGAAATTGTTTGCCATTGCCTACTTTCTAGGGCTGAGAATGAGTGACTGACTCAAGATCATCCAGCTAGTTTCATACATAAGGAGGAACTAGAACTCAGTCTCCCCCATAATCTTAATCGCTACACAAAATTACTCCATTAACCAGTGGAATTTCAAAAAAGATTATGGCAAATGCTTTTTTTAAAATGTCAAATTCAAGATCCATATTAACCTATGTTTTTGTATATCAATTTGCCACATTAGCAAATGTTCTGTATGATAAAAACAAAAACAAAAAAACATTTGTGGCCGTAATGGGAATTATATGGTTGTGGATGTTGTTTGGCTGGATGATAGGAAAATCTGAAGTGAAGAATCATCTTCCAATTGCTTATTCATTTTCATTATAAATAGATCAGTACATGCAAACCCTTCATGAATTGATAAACTCATGTATTTATTTTTGACGTTAAGATTTCAAATTCCCTGCTCATATAGAATCTGTCCAGATATAATTGCAATATTATATTTTACTTACTTTTAGATTATACTTTCCTTGAGTAACAAAAAAACCAGGCACTACCAGAAAATAAGCAGTTATTTATCATGGCATGATGTCGTTTCCTATACATTATCTAAGCTAATTGTGTCTGTTCCCTGATCATATATCCTGTCTAGAATAAAACGGAAAGCTATTTTATAGCCTGTCAAATGCCTGTCAAGCACACATTTTGAAGGTAGGTCTATCTTAAGTATATGCTCTATCTGAAACGTAGGTCGCTTGTGATGTCATTGCCGGCGATATGGACGAGATTCCAGGTGGCAACCAAAATGCGTTTGCTTCTCCTCCAAGCTCACTTAAGTCGAGCCCCCTACAATGGGTGACCTCACATCGTCCGTGAGGTTTTTTGGGCGCCCCTTCCAGATGCAAGGCCGTAGTCGGAGAAAACACTTAAAGGGCATGCGATGTCTGGTGCGTCCAGGGAGATATATATACACCTATTTTTTATTATTATTATTATTATAAACCGCCGGCCATCCTATACTCGGGAAGCCCAAGAGCACTGCACGCACGGTCTGACCGAGTTCTGACGCCGTATAGAGAGGAGCTACGGTTTGCTTTGAACCTCGTTTTTGGTTTTGTTTTTAAAGGAAGGCCAGAATTTTAGCAACCCGCCCGAAGACGTCCCGTGCCCACCTGGCACCGACTACGGCACGGCTTCGCGGCGCATGCGCGCTTTTCACGGGATGGCCGGAGTTCCCACGTGACCCGTAGTGGGCGGGGGGGGGAGAGAGGCGAGGAGGAGAAGGAAGCGACCGGGGAAGAGTGCCGGCGTTCCTGCCGCCGCCGCCGCCGCCGCCCCGCTGCGTCTCTCCCGTTCCCGGCCGGCGGCGCCGAGAGCGGACAGTGTGGGGAGGCGTATCCATCATGGCGTCTATGCAGGTGAGCAGCCTGCGGCAGGCAGGCTGGAGTGGCGCGTCCCCTTCGTCCCCAGGTGACTCTCTCGGGACTACGGAGAAGAGTGGGGCGGAGAGCCGCGCTGCCGTCAGCAAGGAGTTTGGTGAAGGAGCCTCTCGCTGACTTCCGTGAAGCGGCGGCCGTTGGAGAGCTGTTCTGTGGCGTTTCCTGCCCGAGAGATTTTTTTTGGGGGGGGGGGGGAAGCGCCGAGAGAGGAACTTCGTCCTGAAGGAACGGGCGAGAAGCCGGGCGAGGGGAGAGGGGGGGCAAAGAAGGCCAGGAAGGAGAGAGAGAGAAAGCTTCTGCTCTTCCCCCCCCCCCCCCCCGCCTTCGTTCTCCCTTCGCGGCTGAGGAAGAGGCAGGAGACGGGAGAGAAAAGCCGTGTTGGAAGCTTAAGAAAGGCGGGGGTGGAGGCGGCGGCGGGCCAAGTTGGGCTTCGCCGGGTGAGAGCAGGTGCCTGTTTCCTAGGTGTGGCTTTCAAAGACTTGGGCTGGGTTGTGCTGCTCGGCCTGGCTTGGTGGTGAAATGTGGGAAGGGGCAGTAAAAGGCGCCTACTGGCTGAGGCTGCTTCAGGAAATGAAATGTTTTAAGAAACCCTTTTCTTGGGAATCCTTTGAAGCAGGGCTCTCCAACCGTGGCAACTTTAAGTCTGGCGGACTTCAACACCCAGAATTCTTTGCTGGCTGGGGAATTCTGGGTGTTGAAGTCCGCCAGGCTTAAAGTTGCCACGGTTGGAGAGCCCTGCTTTGAAGGACTGTTGCTCTGGAAGTGTGGAGAAAAGAAGGAGTTTTGATGGAGCGCTTGCCTGTGAGGGTTTGAGAAAGAGGGAGAGGTCAGGAAGACTTGGTGTGCTTTCTTTTTTGTGTGTTAGTCATGGCATATTTTGTTTTTGTAGGAGTGACAGTAACCACTGCATTTACCATTGGATCTATCATTCCCTGTTTGAAGATAAAGTTCTAATTATTTGTCTGGTCCCGTAGAGCAATTTACCCTGACTTTGGGGATGCAGGTTAATCCCTGGGAGTGGTGGACAGAGGTGAAATACCCTGTTTCCCCCAAAATAAGACATCCCTTGTTAATAAACCCAATCGGGCTTTTGAACACAAGGCAATAAGGCCAAGCACTTATTTCAAGGTTCAAAAATATATAAAACAGGGTCTTATTTTCGGGAAACACGGTAGGTCCAGGATGATCTGTTCTCCCCACTAAGTACAGGTAGTTTATTACTGTTATCTTAGACAATTTGATAGCAGGCATATTCAAAAACAAGTATGTATGAGTTGTGAAATTCTAACTGACATTTCTGTTATGCCTTTATGTTGGAATCAGGAAGTCAACCTCCTGCTGGTCAGTTAATTGGCCACTGCAAATCTTCTTGTAATATCTCATTTGCTTTCTCCCCCTTATCCATTGAAAAATCTTACCATAACCGTTTTCTACAGTTTTGTTTTTATTTTTACTGCTTTTTGAATTAATAAAAAGGACAATACAGTACCCAAAAATAATAGTGATAGTGATACATATATTGCCAAAGAGAAAAAAAAATCATAAAAAGCAGTGGTGGGTTGCTCCTGGTTCGGTCCGGTTGTTGAGCACCAGTAGTAATAGTGGCAGGAGGCTCCGCCCACCCACCCAGATGTCATCATGGACAATCTGCGCATGTGCAGAAGCTTTTTCAGGTGTGCGCTCCCGTTGCGAACCGGTAGCGGAGGTAAGTAAAACCCACCCCTGATAAAAAATACTCTCAAAAAGTGAAAAACAATACAAAAATGTAATATATCTTTTATAACAATAAACACATACATACATACATACATATCTAATATAAATAGTGAAGATATATCATTCTGATACATTTATATGATTATTTTTAACCTACTTTATTCTGTATAAATGAGTCCCATATTTCATTATGCTTGTCCATACAAAACCTACGTCTATAGGAAATCCACACATTGATGGCAAGTGCAATTAGGTCTTCGTTGAGTGAAAAGGGGCATGAATTTATCTTTCCAATACTGCAATATTAATCTTTGGCCTTAGCAAGAGCATGGAGAATGCATTTACGTTGTCCAGTTCTCAAATTCAATGAATTAGATACATAATTCAGGAAAATATTATCCTCTGAGAATTAGTTTTACTTGCACAATCGTATTTATATAATCCATTACTCTCTCCCAAAAATGTAGCTATAAGACATTGTAAAAACATCAGTTTTAAAGAAGCATTGTCATTATTACATCTCCAATAAAATGCTGTTTTTGACAGTCCTTTCTATACAAATGGAACAGAGTCCAATAAATTCTAAATATTTTTTGTTGTATAAATTGTAATTGGAGGTCCATTTCCACTGACATTCTTGCTACAGAAGTTAAGACACTCTCCTATTATCTAGATAATATAGGAACGTCTAATTCTATTTTCCACTCATTTTTTAACATTTGCTTATTGAATTGAATTGATAACTATCTATAAAAATATAATAGGTTATATTATAAATCTATAATAGGTTTTTTAATTTTAAAGAATTTAACAAGTTGTTCTAGTTCCTCAAGTGTCTTAGAAACTGAAAATGCTGCTCTTCCGAATAATGTTGTTAGCAAATACTGTAATTGTAAATATTGCCATTGACTTATATATGGTAGATTATTTATTTACCTTTGCAGGATATGTTAAAAAATTATCCTTATTATCTATCAGTTGGTCCAAAGTCAATATACCTGCTTTTAAGATCTTTCAATATTTGACTTTCCATTGCTGTGTTTTTAATAGTATTTAAGAATTATTGAAGTTGTATTCTCCTCCTTAAAAATGATTTACAGAATTAAAATAATATTTATTTATTTATTTATTTATTTATTTATTTATTTATTTATTTATTTTATTTATTGGATTTATATGCCGCCCTTTTCCGGAGACTCAGGGCTACTTACAATGCATTAAGCAATAGCTTAATTTTTATTTTTATAATAATAATATTTATTTTATTTTATATTTTATAATATTTATACAAAGTCAGCTTATTGCCCCCACAAACTGGGTCCTCAATTTACCTACCTTAGAAAGGATGGAAGGCTGAGTCAACCTTGATATACTTTCACACTGAAATCTATGAGCAACAAAAGTTCTGAAGACATCCTTTAAGTAGTTGATGAAACCAAAGAACTATAAATGCCCAGATTAAAAACACTTCAGAAAGGTTTAGCAACCATAACTAGAGACTAACCCTAACCCTGTCAACATCTAGGAACATATATAACTTACATATATATATATATATATATATATATATATATATATATATATATATATGAAGAATTAGTAGTTGTGCAAACTATCATAGCAAGTCCATCATCCAATTAAAAAATGGTTTTGCATATTAAATGTTGGTTGATACATGCATTCAATAGTTTTTAGCTTAGGGCAATTTATTATCTAGTTAGCTGTGTGTAATATTTTGATTTCAACTAAAATTTAAATTTGCTATATGTATAATTTTTATTAAAAAATTTAAACAATATAAAAACTAACAAGAACTAATACAAAGTAAAAAAGAAAAGAGAAAGAAGAACAATGAAAACGAAAAAGAAAAAATGCAAACAAAAAAACACAAGCTGCTGATTTGCTTTTCAGCAAATATAATTTACAAATAAAAAATACCTCTTACTCTATGGTTAAAAAACATTCTCTTTATTATATTACCTATTTCTGTCTAATTATCAAATCTGTAAGTCATATGTTCATTATTTTCTGTTTCTCACAAAAAGTCTATAAGGGGCTTCCACTCAACAGTAAATATATCTTTTCTCTAATTAAATGAATCAATTTAGCTATCTTTGCAAATTCTATCATCTTCACCAACCATTCTTCTATTGTAGGTAACTTGAGTATTTCCGTTTTTGTATATTTAATATTCTTGCTGCAGTTGTATAAAAATAAAGTTTTTATACACTTTTTTCCAGTTGTTTGTGTATCAGTCTCAAAAGAAAACCTCTGGTTTCTGTTGTTAATTATGTTAATCATCAAAAGCTTCTGCAGTAGTGTATTCATTTGCACCCAAAATTTTCTGGCTTTTTTTTTATACATCCACTAAAGATGATAAAATGTCCCTTTATGTTGTTTACATTTCCAACATAAATTTGAAGTACAAAGTTACATCTGTGCAGTTTTTCTGGTGACATATACCAATGATCCATCACTTTATAGTAATTCTCTTTAAGATTGTAACAAAATGTACATTTCATCTTGTCAACCACTTATTTCCCATTTATAGAGAGTTCTATTTCCAATTCAGTCTTTATATGTTCATAATATTTATACATTCTTTTATCTACTTTAAATTTTTCTGACAATTATGTATAGGAGAGCCATTGAGAAATATATCACTTTGCTATTACATCTTCTCTTGACTTTATTTTACATTCTCCTTGAAAAAATTCTAATATCTCATGGTAAGCTAATCATTTATGTTTACTTAAATTCTCATTGATAATTGCTCAGAGCCACAGAGGTGTTTTTGGACAAAACCTGGGTGTATATCTATTCCATATTCTCAATATGGTACATCTAACATGATTTTTAAAATCTATATTAACCTTAGTTTTATTATATGACAAACAATAATGCCATCCAAATCATAAATTGTGTCATCTAGCTCCAGCTCCAAAAGTGTTTTATTTCTCAGCAATGCCCACTCTTTCACCCAAACTAAATAGTAAGCAGCAAAATCCTCTTTTAAGTTGGGTAAACCCAGTTCTGCTCTTTCTATAGGAGAAGCAGAGCTGGAGGCAGAGTCAAGAGTGGAATCAACCTGGAGTCCTTATGGTCCAAGTACAGCTCTTCTTGAATTCTGTTAACTCTTTATCTAGGGCCAATTTAGTGCTGACTGTTAGTAGACTAGATTCTTGTTTACAGCCATGAGCAATAAATCAGCTTAACTAGAATTTAACATGTGGATCTGATTCTTCATGCCTGACATTAATTTAATTAATTAAGGAGAGGCAGAACCTAGCAGAGTCAAGAGAGGAATCAGCACTAAATTGCTGCTAGATAAGAGTTAATGGAATTCAAGATGGGCTGCCCTTGAACCACTTTTGTGGACGTAATTACTCCAGGCTGATTCCTCTCTTGACTCTGCTTCCAAGCTCTGCCTCTCCTTCTCCTACAACTTTGCTCTGCATCTTGTAACATCTTATATTTAACTAATGGCTTTTCCCCTTTTTATACAAGTGTAGGTATGTCCTGCTATGATCACAGCAGTACTTCACCTCCCCCCATCAGCTTATTTCCCCTATCTATGCCCTTTTGGCTCCCAGCATTCTGAGGCCCCTGCCAGGGTAACTGGCCTTTGCTGTCTTCTTGTTGCCACTGCTAACAAAGCATGCCTGGCCTGACTCTCTTTGTGAGGCAGCTGCTAGCCACACGAGGCTTTTTTCCTCAGGCATTTTCTTCATAAGACATGGGGGAGATGGCCTCATGGGGTCAGCAGCTACCTTGTGAAAGGCCAGAGTGGGTATGCTTTGTCAGCAGTGGGAGTAAGGAGATGGCAAATATCAGCTGGGGTGACAGTGCTCAGGATAGCAGGCGCCCTGGAGGGGTGAGGATGAGCCACACTGCTGGGCCAAGCTTTGTGCTGTGAAGGGCTTTGCTGTGTGCTGGGAATCATGGTGTAGAAATGTGGATAACCTTGGAGGCAGTCAGACAAGAGAGGCAGGAGCTTCTAATGGATTAACAGTCAGAGGAAGAAAACTTAGGAAGGACCTGCACTAATGGATCAAGCAGTTAAAAGTGGCAGTGGAAGTTTGTTCTTTCAGATTTGCAAGAATCTGTTAATGTGGCCTTACAGTAAGAATTAGCTGATCTGTTGGGGTTCATTTTTGATTTACTTGGGAGGATGACATAGGGTTTTTTTTAGCAGGCCCAGAGTTGTGCTGTGCCAAGAAGTCTCTTTGTGTTGTGCTATTAGGCTGGGTTGGAGCTGGGCTTCATGTTGTGAAGAGCTTTGTGCGACAGCTCAGGTTTGTTGCAGCTCCAGACCTCTGGTGTGTCAAGAAGTCCCTGAGCAGCAGCATGACAAGCAGCCAGAGCCGTGTATGCCATATAGGATGTGGGCAAGGGTTTTAACATCAAAGAGTGTTAATGCCGCCAGTATTCTCCACCTTAATAAAAAAAATCCTTGATGTTGGTGAACATTCTTCAAGCCAACTGTGATAAATTCAAAGCAACTGTATTCTAGGTTCACACAGCTACCCTCTACGATCTAAGGAAAATGTAATGTTTGGCTTTTTCTGCTTTGAATCTGAAATATTGCATAGCCTTAAAATTACATGCAGAGCCAGTTTGATGTAGTGGTTAAACCATCAGATTAGAAATCAGGAGATCATGAATTTTAATCTCTCTTTAGGCATAAAACCAGCTGGGTGACCTTGAGGCAATCAGTCATTCTCAGCCCTAAGAAGGAAGCAATGGCAAATCATTTTTAAAAAACTGCTAAGAAAACTGCAGAGACTAGTCCAGGCAGTTACCAGGAATCAACACCAATTTGAAGGCATATACATATTTCTTATGACTGTTATACAGAAGCTGCCATATTCATTTCAAAATAATAACTCTATTTTTCAAGCATTTCTTATTGTCTGGAAAAAGTATTTCTCAGTAACAAAATGAAGTAGGAAAAATATAACAAAATATATAACAAAAGGATGTGTGCAAAACAGTTTCCATGCGTTTGAAGTTATATTGTACAGACCTATATTGTAAAGGCAGTTAACGTTAGTACATAATAAATATTCTCTTGTCATCTTCTACACATAATTTAAAAGTTGATTATCCTTTGGTGAAACTCCTGGGATAGAATCCAAGGGTGATTTTGAGAAGAAGACTCAAAGGCCCATGGCAAGCTGTATGAGAAAAGAAAGTAGAAGGGAGTCCTATTGGCTAAACAGACATATACTCACATAAGGTCTAATTTTCCTATGGAGCTACTAGGATACTAAATACATTATATCCTATAATAATTTTCTGAAATTCTAGAATAGATTTAGGAGTATTATCCCGTAAATAAACTGGAGCTCACATATTTATTTAATTAACATGCTTTGCAAAAGCATGTCAATCTTTAATAAACCAAATATAGCTTTATAAAAGGCAGTGATTTATAAGTACATATTTGTTTGTTACTCTATAAATTTATATAATTAGTGCTTTAATGAGGCAGGAGCTAAAAGTCACAAAATATCAACTGCAGCAACTCCCTTGCAAAATAACAATATAGGGGAGTAATAATAGGAGATGATAGTGAATAAGCATGCTCATTAATGCAAAATTTTAAAAGGTCCATTAAAAATGGAAAATAGGAAGCGAGAGTGAAATGAAATATTCAGGAGAGAATGAAGTAGGCCGAAATCCTGAAAAGAAGGATTACTGTATGCAACATTTTCTTCTGGATACACTGTTGGTCAGTGATTTGTATACATTTTTCCAATCCTCATTAATATTCTTTTTTAAAGCTGCCTCTTTAAATTTTGAGGTTTAAATAAATAAGTGATGGACTGTTGACAACATATTGGTCCCCTATAGATATCTTAATCTCCATAATGACCAGAGGAAAATTAAATACTGGGCTCATAGAGTTTCATCGCTTTATGAATGTTGTGAAATTTCAGGAGGATGCATTATGTAGTAATTGTTTTGAATATGAATGTTCATTAAAGTACACTTCTCTATAAGTTCTAGATTGCTTTTCCTGCATCTGCTTCGTGTCTTTCAAGTAAAAGTATACTTTCACTTTTTATCCTCGTGTTTATGGCAGCTCTCATTAATTTTTTTGCCTTCAGGTTGACTATGGATGGTAAAAGTGTTCATCTAACAAATCTGGAAAGTACCAAGTAGTGGAAATCTATAGTTATCTCATGATTACCTGGAGAATACTTTGATATATATTTTTAGCTGCTGGATGCAAGGATATAATTTTACCCAGTCATGTACTACTCTTATCTAATCAAACATCATCTATTTGATTTAATACTGTAAATAATAAAAACCTATTTCTACAATTTCCTCATGCGTTAATTAATTAATGTATTTTTTCCCATTGAAATGTGTTCAGTTCTCAGAGAATTGCCTTGACAAGTCCCTGCAATTTTTTGACAAGATTTTTCCAAAATGCCTTCTGAGAGGTCTGAGGGATTGTGACTGTACACCAAGGTCAGCCAGCTGGCTTTGTACCTAAGACAGGTCTAGAAATCACAGTCTCCCAGTTCTTAACCACTACACCAAGCTGCCTCTCCATATATAAATAGTATGATGTGATGTATGTTTCCTCTGAATTATCTCTGTATATTCAGTTAGGTTCTCTGTTAAGTAAGATTCACATATTTGTAGCTTTAATTATGTGACTCAAGTCTAGATCTGTTTTGAAGTCATGCTACACATATAGACAATTGCTCAGATAAAATTTAACTGTGTCCTTTTATTAATCATAAATTTAATTGGTGCTCAAGCCAATTTGCTAAATATTCTTAGAAGAATAGTTAGATAGTTTAATTAAAGTTTCTTTACTTTTCTGATTATTGTGCTAAAGAAATGTTGAACTTCATCAATAAACATTTTCTGTTGGATACCTGTTTCTTGTGCTGTGCTGATTTTCCATATAACGTATTTTGTTGTTTGTGAAGTACAGCCTACCTGTCCCAGTCTTGTTCAGAAATAATAGTTCTCTGGATGATAATCAGTATGATATTTATTTATTTATTTACTTACTCATCTTACTAGGCTTATATGCTATTTGAGTCATTACCAATTCTTAGCAGCTTATGTATCCTTAACCTACCTTTGTAGGTAAGATTAGAACAATATATAATTAAAAATAAAATTTAAGCTACTGTTGACTTGCTACACAAAATGCAAAGCAAATAATACACATGATTATGGTGGTTAAGGCATAAATAATAGGCTTGGCCATTCAGATTGAGCAGTGTTTTGTACTATATAGATAACAACTTTAAAGACTATTCAAATACTTTATGAAACGTTTTTAAAGATTTTTCTTTCTCTTTAGAAGAGGCTACAGAAAGAACTGCTAGCTTTGCAGAATGACCCGCCACCAGGAATGACCTTGAATGAAAAGAGTGTACAAAATTCAATTACACAGTAAGTATATGTATTTTTATTACAGTTGTGAAAGATACGATTTGTAGGAAAATGCAAACATATTTGCCATTATTATATCACTAAATACTTCATTTGATCTACTTATCCTGTTTACATTGCTATCAGACTTGGATAAATACAGTGTTTACTTAGATGCATGATTAAAAAAGATACATTTTTATCATGAGTTACCATGTGGCAAGATGGATGGCTAATAAATTTTACAAATAAGCAAATACCTTCTATTTATTTCAGTAAGTGATGGAGAGTGTTCCGATATTTTATCACAATTTAAACTTTTTAAGCAATCTAGGTTTGTGATATTAGGGCATGAAATATTGCTTTGTAACATATATAGGTAATATTATACTTATGACAATAAATGGCAATCCTCAAGTTCTACTTATGAATTTATACCTATATGCATATTCTGTGTGAGTGAGATATTTTGTTTTGAGGCTTTGGCAACAAATTTTATTTGTCCCTTATGAACAGATTGATTATTTTAAAGTTCTACCCATTCTCTGCTACAAGGTGGCAGGACCCATTCATAAGAGGCCTATATGATGGTTATGGATGAAAGAGTTGTTCTCCCAACTGTTATTTTTGCATACTATTATGATTGGTTGTTTTTATTGTGTTTTTAATTCTGTTAGCTACCTAGAATTGCTGATTGCAAGATGGGTGGCTGTATAAATTTACTTAAGGAAATAAATTAAAAAATGGTCCAGCAAGTGTCAGATGAATGCAGTTGGGTTTCACAGGGTACTAATTAGAATTCCTGATGATCAGCTGTTGAGGCCTTGAATAAGGAGCTGGTGATGGCACTGCACCAGATTATGCCTGCGTGGCCTCTATTTTTTTATGGTTCCCTTTGGGCCCCCTGGTTTTTACAGTTCATCTTGTGTATCCCACTGCTTACTCTAGTCATTTTACAAGAAGATTAATGCATTGCATTCTTGGTGACCACTAAGAAGCATCAGCTGGTCCAGAATGCAGTGGAATGGGTAGTTAAGTAACTTGATATGCTGATGTACTTTTATACTTTGTGAGCTGCACTAGTGACCAGAGTGTTTTTGAATGTAATTCAAAGTATTGTGTTTTCCCATAAAGGCCCTCAGATGGAACAACATTCTCTTGAGACTTGTGTACCCCAACCTTACCTGCCTTTCAAAAGGCATTAAAAGCCTTTTTCTCCCCTCAGACATTGGCTCTGTGAAATGGTATTATCCATTAGTTGATTTTTTTTGTTCCTGGCACTTATGTGTTTATATGTTGTTGTTTTATACTTTTATTGTGTTTATATATTTTGCAATTTTATTTATATAATTTATATCATATCACTAAATATTTCATTATTGACTATGTTGGCTGAGATTATTGAGATTTTTATTTCAGTAGTAGCTGGTGGATCAGCTACATGTTGTTCTCTACCATTTTGGTAAAAGCAGGATGGTTGATGAATATACGGCTTTAAAGAAAGAGATATGCTCTATAATAATATCTGTAAGCCAGGGCTGGGCAACTATGGCCCCTTTATGACCTATGGACTTCAACTCCCAGAATTCCTGAGCCAGCATGCTGGCTCAGGAATTCTGGGAATTGAAGTCCACAGATCATAAAAGGGCCATAATTGCCCAGCCCTGCTGTAAGCAATAAGATGAAGGAGACTATTGCATGCAACATAAGAGTGAGATAAGCAATATTTTAATTTCAATTCCTGTCAGCATCAATATATGTGCCCTATGTAAGGGATTGTGGAAGTTTAATTCCAGATAATCTGCACCAGATTGCTTGTTCCTGACCTAGAGACAAGTAGAATTCTTCAATTAAAGTGGGTAAATATGTTGCTGGAAAATACTATGAGTTGGCTTCTGCTAACTTTAGAATTGTTTCATGACTAGAACCACATTCCTCACAAAGGTTTTTTTTTCTTCATAGCATTTTCCTACAAGTTTCCTTTTCTCCCCAGATCAACTAAGCATTGATCCATTGGTTATGACAGGAATTGATTGACCAGCTTTTTGCCTGAGCCTGATGTAGGCTGAGAAACAGTGACTGCCACAAAGTCACCTAGCTGGTTTTCATGCCTAAAGCGGATTATAACTCACAATCTCCTGGTTTTGTATTTTCTGCCTTAACTACTAAATCAGGTGTGTCCAACCTGTTGCCTGCAGGCTGCATGCAGCCCTGGACAGCTAGTAATGAAGCCCCACAAGATATAATAAAAATATTAAAAATTTAAGGAATTTTGTTGTTTACATATATTAAGTATATTATATATTTTATGTTGCCCCACACAATTCCTCTTCCTTCAGTGTGGCCCAGGCAAGCCAAACTTTTGGACAACCATCCTCTAGATTAAATTGCCTCTTGCTCTTTGCCTCTAAGAATTTCTGCTCCAGAAATCTCAGCTGATCAAAAATGTCTTTCTTCTCTAAGGCAGAAAACATAACAGTGTAGAAATAAGCAAGTAACAGGCAGTGGGTAACTTTAATAAGGGCTGTAAAAAGTTTTAATCTTTTTAGTTTGATTTGCTATTGTGGTATGATGTAGTATATGAATTTATTAAAAAACACCAGACATATTCAATGAAACAGGAATTGGGGTTAAAAACTTACTGAATGATCAAGAAGTAGAATTTTATTAGTGAATATTGTGAAGCCCTACTTAGTTGGGCACAATCAGGGAAACAAGAAATATGAGTAAGTTATCTTTAATTCTAGTCTGGAATAAATACAGAATCTTGTATACCATAAAGGAATCTTCCACCCTCGTTTATAATAATTTCATTAAAGCAGAACCTCTGAATGATTTAGAAAATTTCTTCACACTTTTTGCCACCTTGCTGCCATTTTTGGAAATGGCTTGCTGGTGATTTATCTTATTTCTTTTGATTGTCAATATCTATTCTTCCATTTCTTTCTCAACCTCCTCACAATTTTTAAGAGGAAAGATGATAATTTGAGAATTATTCAGGAGGCAGTTAAGAAAATATCAGTACATAGCTATCCATTGCTCTGTTGTCTGGGAAATGATAAACCAGACTAGTGATTCAGAGAAAGGGGATTAGAAATTGAAGTTCTCTGCCTTGGATTCAACAGTCCAGTTGTTAATACAATTTATCTGTAATCTAACTTCATTATTGTTTCAAAGGAGAATATTTATGGAGAATATTACTTTTGGTAAAGTACATACAATGACCTTTTAAGAAAAAAAGGGAGCCCCTAATTATAGGATTTTTAAGATGCGTTTTTGAAATTGGGGAGTATGATAGCAATTTGCAAACAATAATTTACATCAGGTTACTTTCAGAAGATCAAATACTATAGTTATATGTTTTCATCATTGTAAACCATTTTCTTTCCCAAGGTGGATAGTAGACATGGAAGGGGCTTCTGGAACATTATATGAAGGGGAGAAATTTCAACTGCTATTTAAATTCAGTAGTCGGTATCCATTTGATTCTCCTCAGGTAATTTATTATATGCTCAATTAAATTATAAAATATTTGGTAACATTGAATGTTTATTTTATTGAAATTTTTGCTAGGATAGCTCTTCAGAAAACAGCAAAAATGGTTTAATTATATATCTGGTACCTGCAGTAGTTGAATGAAAAGCAATGTGTCCAATATTGTAAGACATCAAAATACAGCAATAATGATATGGTAGAAACTTTGAGGTGGTTTTTTTTTGGCAAGTTCTTTCACTTCAGTTGTTTGGAATTTGTTGTGCTATTGTTTGTAAAGTGGAAACCTGCAGTGAGTACTTGTTGGCAGGCTTTAAGCAATGTGCTGTGATTAAATTTTTGACTGCTGAATGAGTCCTTCCAACTGAAATTTACTACTAAATGTAGATTTTTTTAATGTTGATGACTGCATTAGCTTGAATATGTGTTCTTGAACCAAGACATGGAAAGTTGGTGAATTAGGAAGAGTTGATTAACAGTATGTTATCAAAAATGAAGTAGCTGAGGAGTTTCATTTGAGAATGGTTGATGAACTAGGACGATTCAGATTGCTCAAAGGGAAATTGCTATCCATCTCACAGGAACATATGGGTCACATTATTGATATGCTTTAATATTGGAAGCTTTGTCAAGATATATTTCTTGCAAGCTGACAGAAGAAATGGGAAGTTGAAGCTTTGGTTGATATTTGCCAGCACTTGATGACATGCTACAGGAGTGAAATTGAAGACACATTCTATATATCATTATGACAGCTGATAAAAGATGTTTGTCATTATGGTCCAGAAATTAAGCATCAGTCCATTCAATTACATCATAAAGCTTCACCTGTAAAAAAATTTTTAAAACTCAGGCTTTAGCGGGAAACTCATGCGTTACAGGGTTTTTTTGGGGGGGGGGTGTACACATGTTATTTACATAGATTTCCTTGAATCCAAAGCCATGATTAGCTCAAAACTTTACATTGCAAGAAATCTTTCAAACAATCAGAGCTGAGAAGGAAATTTCCTGTAATGTAACAATACTAGGGCTCAGACCTTACAAGCACCCACAAGATAATTTCAAAGTTGGATCTCGCCAACTTGGTCCCTTGTGACTTTCATTTTTTTTTCCAAATTAAAGAAATATTTCTATAGGATATTTGACACAATGAAGAGATAAAAAGTACTATTAAGCAGTCAAGTTCTGAACTGCATATTCTGAATTGCAGAGTTGCATAACACATGATCAGGATTGATTACTCTGTGAGTAGAAAGTATTAAGATTCTTTTAAGATGCTTAACACATGTAACCTGTATGAACAATCTGTATAGAAAACTTCAGGTTAAAAAAGCTAAGAAGAGTAGTAAAAACAAAATAGGAAAAAAAAATCATATGGAGGACATTTATCTGACAAGAATATATATATATATATATATATATATATATATATATATAAAGGTGTATTTTTTTTTCTGAGAACCTAATTAGATAAAGTGACAAATGATCAATGCTTTTCCAGCTTTCAACTGAAACATTACGTACATGACAAAATAAAATGAGACTGATGAAAGCAAAATAGAATTAAAAAAAATATTCTGGGCAAAAGTTTTATTTTAAATATAAAAACATTCAAAATCTCAAAAAATAGAAACCTTAACTGTTATTGACATTTTAAATGAAAGAGTGTACACCACTATACAATTTATGATATCAAGCAATTTCCTTGTATAATTTAAAATATTTTCAATTTGTGTATTGACATGTGACTCTTAAATTAGATCCATTTCTTCCTGCATATCAAATTGTCTCAGTTGTGACTGTGGAAGACGAAAGCAGTTGACACTTTAAAAATTGGATTTTATGCTGTATAATCCTGGAGGTGCAGAGAGTGAGGGCTCCCCAAACGCCTAGAAAGCAGCTCCAAACTTGGGATTCCGTCTCTGATGGGACAAGGCACCGCGACCATCCCTGCGAAACAAGTGATTTCAAGGATCGATTTTTATGCAGGCAGAACAAAACAGGAGAGCTTCTCGCAAGTATTTTTTTTTCCTTTAACTCTGATGAATAATGAGTCCTTTCAGATTCGAGTGAAAGTTTTAAAGAGATCCAAAATGGCGCTGATAGAGAACGGAAGTCTAAGAAGAAAGTGGTTGTTAAAGCTTGTTTGCGTTTGTTAAGGTCGTTATAGCTGTCAGTACTTTGAAGCTTTGCTGAATGAAGAGGGAATTTAAGTTTGCAGCATAAGAAAAGATGGCAGAGGCAAAGACTTTTGAAGAGAATGGAGGTTTCTCAGCACATAATTCAGCAAGTGTACAAATACTGACAGTGGACTTTTTGGAAGCATGGCAAAAATCATTTATGGAAAGACTGGATGAGATCTTTGAGAAATTTATTACTCAAATTGATAATAAAGATGCAATGTTTAAAGAGGAGGAAGAAGAAGTAAAAGCGCCTGAGAAACATGGAAAGGATGTTTCCCAAATTATGAATAAGCTGATGGGCTTGAAGGAGTTTAATCCGGAGACATGGAGAGAGATCTATCCAGAGGTTTTGATGCAGATGAGAGGAAAAGTGCCGGGAGAAGCTTGGATTTTCAAGATCTCAAGAAGGATTAGAAATGGAACATTACAATTTCTTTATAAAAATGGACTTTTAATCCTAATTAAAGAGGTGTGTTTCTTAAAAGGAACTACTTTGCGAGCTGCACAGGATTGGAAGATAAAATTACAGTTGAATACACAAAAGCTTATAAAAATAAAAGATGGTGGAATAAAGCGGAAGAAGAAGGTTCGGAAAAAAACCAGGGGGAAATGGAAATGAAAGAATTTTATTCCTCTTTGTTAGGCAGGATAACATGGTGAATGATTGTATTGGTATTCAAGATTTTTATTATATGATTTGTTTGGTTTTGAAAAAATTTTTTTTACTTATGACTGGATGTTTCAACTGTTATATAAATGTGAATTTTTATCTATGATTAGATGGATTATAAAAACGGATTTTTATGATTTAAAGTTGATCTTAGGTTAAAAAAGAAACTTTTTTTGGATGTTAAATTTAAGGTTATATACATTAATGTTATTCTGTGGAGGTGATTATATTGGTATTCAAGACATTAATTTTTATTAAGGATATGATTGGTTTTGAAAATTTTTTTATTTATGACTGGATGTTTCAACTGTTATATAAACGTGATTAAGGATATGATCTGTATGGTTATGATTGGATGGATTATATCTAAAAATTACTTTAAGTAATGGATTAAAAAAGAAACTTTCTTTTGGATGTTAAATTTAAGGTTATAGATTTTTCAATATATTTTCAAGGGCTTTAAATTGTTTAATTGTTTGTTGAATTAATTGGGATTAACTACCTTTAAGCAAGAAAAGTTATATTTTGTTTTGAACAAGGAGAGTTAAAGTATAAGTGATAGATAAATCTATAGATAGATAGTTTGTGGGTTTTTTTTATTAAGGTTTGTTAAATGTTTTTACCCTGTATTTGTTCTGGGAAGTCTGGGGAGGGGGGTGGGGGTTGGGATAGGAGGGGGGAAGGGAGGGGGGGAATAATTATATATATATATATATATATATATATATATATATATATATATATATATATGAATGAATGAATGATTGATTTTTTGTTTATGCGTATGCTGACTGAAATAAAAGGTTTTTTTTTAAAAAAATTGGATTTTATGCTGTTTATTTATTACCATTACAACTTCTGTTTTTGATTTTTAGTATGTCCTTTGTGTTGGTCTCTTTAATAATGATATACATATTGTTTTAACTGTCTGGAATTGCCATCTAATATACTTTCAATTATTTAGTTACATAAGAGCACAAATAAATACACAATATATGATTTTATATAAATGTACTGGATTTTAAATTAAATAATGGAAATTAGAGTAACTAGGACATTATTAAACCTTATGACCATAAACTGGTCTCATCTGGAAAGACTGAGCAAGGGTAAAAAACTTGAACCATTTTATTACTAGCTGTGTAATCACAGTACAGATAGTCTTCGACTTACAACAGTCCATTTAGTGACTATCTGAAGTTATAATGGCACTGAAAAAAATGACTTATGACCATTTTTCACACTTAACGACCATTGCAGCATCCTCATGGTCATGTGCTCAAAATTCAGATGCTTGAAAACTGACTCATTTATGATGGTTGCAATGTCCCAGATCATGTGATCATCTTTTGTGGCCTTCTAACAAGCAAAGTCAGTGGGGAGATTGTGATTGTGCAGTGATACACTTAACAACTGTGGCAAGAAAGGTTGTAAAATGGGGCAAAACTCTCTTAACAATTGTCACTTAGCAACAGAAATGTTGGGCTCAGTTGTGGTCGTAAGTCGAGGACTATCTGATTAGGCAATAGCACCTGAAGTAACAGAATGTACATAACAGAATATAACCGAGAAACAGAGTTGAAAGAGATATTGGAGGCCTTCGAGTCCAGGACACCCTATGCCATTTCAGGCAAATGGCTGTCCATTGTTGGAACACCCACAATTTATGGAGGCAAGACATTCCACTGATCAATTGTTCTCACTATCAGGAAATTTCTAGGTTGGTTCGCTCTTTAATTAATTTCCATTTATTGCTTTTTATCCTGCTTTCAAGTGTTTTGGAGAATAGGTTGACCCACTCTTCCTAGTGACAGACCCTGAAATATTGGAAAACTGCTGTCGTTGTCACCCCTAGTTTTCTTTTAACTAGATTAGACATAGCCAATTCCTACAGCCGTTCTTCATATGTTTTAGTCTCCAGCCCCCTAATCATCTAATCATCATCTCTACACTCGTTCTAGAGTTTCAACATCGTTTTTATATCATGGTGACCAAAACTGTATACAATATTTCATGTGTGGTCTTACCAAGGCGTTATAAAATAGTATTTCGTATTATTCTATCTGTTAATGCAGCCTGTGACTGCTGGCTTTTTTTGTAGTTCCAGCACACTGCTGGCTCATATTTAAGTGGTTGTCCATTAGGACTCCTAAATCCCTCGCAGTTACCACTATTGAGCCAGGTACCACCTATTCTGTACCTGTGCAACATACTGAACAATAAAGTTTCATTAAATTCAAGACTGACTGTGATATATGAAAGATCAAAAATGATTCATACCCTTCTAACATTTGTTATTTTACAGATTATGTCCATGTTTGAATTCAAATGTTTTTGTATAAAAATGGAATATTTTACAAATAGCATTAGTATACTTTTTGATCTATTATGTTAATAAAATATTAATTTGATTTTTACTTTATAGGTTGTGTTTACTGGTGAAAATATTCCTGTTCATCCTCACGTTTATAGCAATGGACATATCTGTTTATCTATTCTAA